>QXEO01000743.1:0-600000 GCA_007115705.1 Dactylis glomerata | reverse complement strand
TCTATCCCAATAATAACGCTAGAGATGCTCTTATTCATCGCCGCCGCCTCCATATTTTTCATCACATTCTGAGTTTGCAATATATCCGTCTTTGCGGCATAGAAAGATTTTTCACAGAGTTCTGGCTATCTGCGATCCTTCGGTGGCTCATAGCTTATCCGGTTGTTCGATCAACAATGTTCTTCAGTTTAATTGGTCTTTCTATTAGCGAAGCAGTATATCCCTTGTGAACAACATAAGAATTCTTCAGATATATGAACATTCTAAAGTGAAATTCATATGAAGGTTCTAAAGGAAGATTCATATGAATAACAAGAAACTCAAATAATAAATCACTCAAAAATACGGGAAGGTTTTATCAAAACTAGTTTGCAAGTAATCTTTTCAAATCATTTGGATTTTAAAAATATTGTCTTCTATTTGGATAATGGTCATTCTTCAGAACCCGAGGTCCAGGGTCAAGTAAAACCTTTGAACTGTATTATCTTGTAGTTGTCAGGCAAGTTCATTCTTGCTCATATCTGTTGATTATTTTCATAAGTACCCAATTGCGTAGTATTTCATACCAATTGCATCAAAATATTTCTTCCAAAAGAATTGGTGGATGATGGAACCATGGATAAGATGTACGAACGGAATATCGTACGGTGGAGGTTCCATTATATTGAGAATATCTAGGATTTAATAACAACTATTATTAGTCATTCCAAAGCGCCGTAAATCGCGCTGACCATAGAACTTGATATGGGACAAGCGAGTCAGAAGTTACTTCCAAGTTTCGTATATCCTCGGAGGCATAGCCGGATTGAGATTCCTTTTGGGGAAGATCAATGAGTGGGAGCTCGTGGTAAATGTCCCTTCTCTGTGCTACAGAGTAACGGTTAATGTCTTCTAGCGGAGAGGGTAATTGATTCGGACCAAGGTTTGGATTAATTGCGATAGGTGGATTACGGAATTAGGTTGTGCTCGACATGATTCGGCTATACTTGGTAACTAGCCTCATACCATAGGAAGTATGATATTGGCAATTGGGCCAAGGAAATTTGTGGGCAAATTAGCACACCTCTGCAGAGTGTATAGAATTGTGACATATTACTCCTTATTCCGGGAAAGGAATTACAAACACCGCGTGGAAAGGAACTATGCAAAAGTTCTAACAACCCACGAACACTGATAAACATAGTTTTTATGAAACTAAAACTTTGATTCATCCAACAAAATTGTTTTCCAAAACTTGCATATCTTTGGAATTCTCTTATTCCAAACTATTGTTATAGCATGATACACCATTTCCATAGAACTTGCTGACTACGCCTGTACTCAATCTATCCTTGAGAACCCGTGCTTTAGATTGTGAGAACAGCGAAGATGTTCCTGGTGATAGTGAGAAACAATACTACGAGGAGCCGGATCTTTCTGGAGGAGTAGAAGGAGTGGACTACGGTATCGTTTACGGTACTAGCAACAAGGAACCGGACACCGAAGCGTAGAATTATAGAATAGTTAGTGGAGCTTAGTGACTGTTCATAAATAAGTTGCTCATGCTCGTAATGGTGCTATGCCTTATACTGCCATTACTAATTAGATTTGCTAGTTTGAAATGGTTTACAAATGAGACTCCTCAATGGACCGAGGATGATCTCAAAGCTTTTGTACACTTTTGATTGGTATCTATGAACACGTAAAGTTGCGGACCCACAGTGTGTCTGTTGTACCACTCTGAGGAATGTGATATTTACGGAAGGGGATTTTCGTGAGTATTATATCAACGACTTGTACACTACACATGCAGTGGTGTGTTGGGTCACCGTAGTAAGCCCATGTGGAAGCCGTAAGGGGTTGTTTTTATCGAGATAGTCCTTGTCAGGAAACAGTTTCGGCCATCCAACAGGCAAGCGTTCCCAACTCCAAACCGAAAGAAGAAGCAGTGGACCACCAATACAAGCATCCCTCACTATCCTACAACAAGCCTTGTCAAGCTGCACATGGTATGAAAACAAAAATCAATAACAAAAATGGAGAGCTAATGTACGGATTGGACAAAACAACTCATTACCTGATGGTACAAGAAGGCCAAAGCTGCAGTGCCCTAGCTCCACTTCTTATCCATAATAGTGAGCGCCTTCAGCCAATGCCAGTGTGCGGTCTTGCCACTAGCGTCATTAAACAAAGTACGGGTGATAACATACCACACGTACACGCGTGCGTACATCTTGACGACATCCTCATCGGCATCCTCAGGACAGGTATTAAAGTTATCTGAGATCCATTTGAAAGTAGCCCCGGTGGGACCCTCAATTTTACTCCATCCTTGTTGATAGTATCCCCAGGGCACTTCCCAATAAGATCAAGCATCTTCCCGCGCCAATCATCACAAGATGTATCGATACAAAGCGGACTCCCCTCGATGGGGAGTGCAAGTATCATCGCCAAGCGTGACCATCATCTCGTCGGTCCGGAGGTGAAAACTGTGGGTCTCCGGCCTCCACCGGTCGACAAGTGCGGTGATCGCGATAGGATTCATGTGAGGTGTCGACCGGGTGACCATCTGGATGAACGGTCGAAGTCCAAGATTCTGGATGTGCGGCGTGTACCGCTCATCGTACTTCATCGGCGTTAAGGACATCTGGTGGTACCTAAGTCGCAATGGTCCAAGAACCTGCACACATACAAGCTTCAGTGTCACATGTCAATTCAAGCATACCAATATTACATTAAGTACTTCATTTTTTAATTACCATCTTCTTCTCGGTCATCATATAGGCATGGTGACGAACATCAACTTGATCCTCGAGAATGCTTTCATCTAGTAAACTCCTCCATCCTATACAATCCGACTATAATGTGAGCATATATGCACACGTGGGAAACAAGACAACAATAATATGTAACACAGTATGAACCAAAATATGATGCACCAACTAATATGGACTAGTAATTCCTTAGAAATAACCAAATTTCATCTCTACATGTCATCCATACTAATTAGCAAATTACAACTCCATGAGTCATCTACAAGGCATTCATACAAAATAGCAAATTTCATCTCCATATATATTCATCTAACTAGGGGTTCATTCATCTATCACTACCTAGGGAACCATACACACTCCACATAAAAAATCAACTACAATCTATAAACAACAATCAATTTGAATCTACCATACAAATTCATCCATCACTAACTAGGATTCAACATAGGGGATTAGAGAAGGGGGATTGAGGGAGAATACCTTAGGGGAGATATTGAGGACACCACCTTGTCTTCTAGATGGAGGATTAGAGAAGGGGGAGAGAGAGAACCGCCGCCACCGCTGCCATGGGAGAGGAAGAGAGAGAGAGAGGTGAGGGAGAAAGTGAAGGATTGGGGCTGGGTTGGGCTGGGGCGGGCGACCTAACCCTAAAGTGCTGCGCCACCGGGCACGGCGCCGCACGAGCCTTTGCCGCGCCACTCGCAGTGGCGCCACACTTTAGAAAGTGGGGCCCGCCTTGCCAACATGGTAGCCTGTGCCGTGCCATGGCCAGTGGTGCTGCAGAGCGCCGTGTGCAATGGCGCTGCAAAAAAGGGTTAGTACAGTAAAATAGTTTCGACGAAGGTTTATTTTTTATTTTATTTTTCAAATTTAGGTTATTTTTGTCCAAATCACCGGGTTTTGCTCTGGTGTTGCTTTTAAGTTTGGTGTAGTTGTTTGTTTTTAAAAAAAATCAAACCACGCAAACTATGACCAAACTTTTAGAGAAAATCTCAAACCTCTACAATGTTAAATCAATATTACTAGATAGTACATTATTAAATATTTTCACATTATATATTATATGGCATAGGAAATTCAATTTAGCTCTCGGGTGCATATGCTCCCTGATACGTCTCAAACGTATCTATAATTTTTTATGCTACATGCTTGTTTTTACACCATTTGCCTTGTGTTTCGTTACACTTCGTGGCGTTTTATGCGATTTCCAGAACTAACCTATTGACAAGATGCCACAGTGCCAGTTCCCTGTTTTCTGTTGTTTTTGTGTTTCAGAAAAGCTACACAGGAAATATTCTCGGAATTGGACGAAACAAGTTCCAGAAGTCTTATTTTCCCCGGAAGAGTATCGAAGACCGAAAGAGAGCCGGAGGGGGGCCAGAGGCCGCCCACACTACAGGGGGCGTGGCCCAGCCTTTGGTCGTGCCCACCCATTGTGAGGGCGCCCTAGCAGCCCCCTGACGACGCCCCTTCGCCTATATAAAGCCTCAGGACGAAAAACCCTAGGGGGGTCGGCAATTTTCTAGAAAGAGTTCCGTAGCTCCGCCGCTGCCGCCGACGAATTTTGGGGGACAGAAGTCTCTGTTCCGGCACCCTGCCGGGACAGGGAAGTGCCCCCGGAGCTATCTCCATTGGTCTCCATCGTCGTCTCCGCCGTCTCCATCGACCTCACCGCCATCTCCATCAACCTTGCTGTCTCCTATGATGAGGAGGGAGTAGTTCTCCCCCAGGGCTGAGGGCTCTACCGGTAGCTATGTGGTTCACCTCTCTTTCCCATGATGTGATCTTTATGTGATCGTGAGCTTTGTATCTAGTTGAATTGGTAGATGTTATTATTCAGATATTATGCTACTCCTATGCTTTATTATTGTACTCTCCGGAGATACCTCGTATCATGGTGTAAAGGTGACTGGTGTGTGCATCATGTGTATCTTTTTGGTTAATGTCTCTATGAAATGTTGGTGTTTGTTGGAACCATCTAGTGCGTTCACGGTGATAGTGTGGGACAATCTAGTTTGGGTACATACGGACTTTGAGGAGTGCTTCGTAGCCCTACGCATGATTAGTGTATGTTTTCCATTGGAGAATTGTTTTGAGTTGCATATTGATGATAGTATCTATTGGTTCAATTACGTTATATTTGTTGGGAGTGTGTCCACTAGTGAAAGTATGATCCCTAGGCCTTGTTTCCAAGCTTTGCACACCGTTTACTTCTTGTTTTGTTACATGTTTGCTTGCTGCCATTTTTATTTCAGATCGCGTTTACTACTTATAATCATCACAACTACTTGTATTTCACTATCTCTTCGCCAAACTAGTGTACCTATACATCTGACAAGTGTATTGGGTGTGTTGGGGACACAAGAGACTTTCTGTATCGTAATTGCAGGGTTGCTTGAGAGGGATAGCTTTGACCTCTTCCTCCCTGAGTTCGATAAACCTTGGGTGATCCACTTAAGGGAAACTTGCTGCTGCTCTACAAACCTCTGCACTTGGAGGCCCAACACTGTGTACAAGAACAGACGCGTGCGTAGACATCAAGCTCTTTTCTGGCACCGTTGCCGGGGAGGTAAGGTAAAAGGTACTCGCATCCTCCTGTGTGAGTGCTCGAAGTTATTTCCTTTAGATTCTGCAATTATATCTTTTTGTTTCTTGTTTTTATTTTCACTAGTTAGGCTTAATGGAAAATAAAGAGCTCTTTAGTCTTTTTTCTGAGTTTAGATTTGAAGAGAAAATTGAAAAACCTTTGGAGCTTATTTCGCATAGCAATGTTATTAGTACGAATGCTTTGAATCCCATTATTGTTAATGCTATGGAAAAGTCTAAGCTTGGGGAAGCTGGTTTTGTTAAGCATGATATTTTTAGTTCCCCAGCTTTAGTGGAGAAAGTTTGCTCTGATGATATTTTATCTCCCATATGTGATGTTTCTAATGATGCTTGTGCTCCTCATCCTTTTAAAATACCTATGAAAATTGTTGATCGTGCTATGATTAACTGCTATTTAGGAGATGGAACTGTCCATCCCGGTGATCATTTGCTCTTTATACATGAATTATGCGAGTTGTTCCAGTGTGCAGGTATTTCAATGAACCAAGTTAAGAGGAAGCTATTTTCTTTATCACTGAAGGGCAGAGCTGCGGAATGGTATAAAACACTGAAGGATGGCCGACCAGTTGAGTGGGAGGAAATTGTACTTTATTCTAAATTCTATCCTTCTAGTGAGGTTTATAAAGATAGAAATTACATTTATAATTTCCATCCGCATGAGGGAGAAAGCATTGCCCAAGCATGGGGAAGATTGAAGTTACTAATGCATAAATGTCCTATTCATGATCTTCCCCGTAATATTGTTATTAATAATTTTTATGCAAGGCTTTCAGGATATTACAAGGACTATCTAGATGCATGCTTTGATGGGTCTTTCACAAGCAAGGATGTCGACACCAAGTGGGGTCTGCTTGAAACAATTCAAAACAATATTGAAGGTTGGGATAGCGACAAAGGTAAAGGATCAGGTATGAATTACGAGTTTGATTGCATTAAGTCTTTCGCTGAAACTGTTGATTTTCAAGAGCTTAGTGCTAAGTATGGTCTTGATCCTCAAATTATGATTGATTGTTTTAAAACTTTTGCTTCCCATATTAATGTTCCTAAAGGAAATGGGGACGTGTATCATGAACCTTTTAAGGACACTCGCATAGAAAATGATATTGTTGTTGATGATTCCAATAAACATGCTCGAACCTCTGAAAGTCCTATTTCCTATAAGCATGTTAATTTTTGTGGAGTACATAGACCATGTGAACAGAGTTACAACAAGGAAGATTATTGTGTCCACCACGCAAATGAAGAAACCCGTATGTGGCTCAGGGATCTAGATGTGCTTGGTGAAAGGGTTTGTGAGCTTTATCCTTTTCTTTGTGAACTTTCCGATAAAACGGGTCACTTTAATTTTCAATGCCCAATTAATTGAACGAGTACCGCAAATTTGTATTGTGATGATAAGATTACTCTCAATCAGCATGATGAGCTTACTTTGTTTTTGAATTGTGAAGAGATATCTAGAAAGATTTCTTTGGTTGATATGAGAGATGTTGATATTAATAGCACCCTTCGTGGTTGTCGTCTCTATTGTGCTAAAGATTACCTCGCAAATACTTACTTACAAGATCTTATAAAACATGATGTTTTGTCAAGCTATGACAGGACTAATAGATGTTTCGATCTTATTAATAGAGAGGAGGAATCCTCCAAAGTTTCTTCTGTTGTTTCTGTCAGCAAACCAGATTATGTGGAGAAGATGCCTTTCCCTCCTAAAGGATATGTGGAGAAGATGCCCTTCAAGTCTCTCCCTCCTAAAGGAGAGAGTAAGAAGAGTATGAAGAAGAAGAAGAATAAGAGGAGTAAAAGGCGAGAGGACACGGTATCTTCCCCTAAGCGTTATGATCCTGCTATAGATTATGATAATTCTAATTGGGATGATGTTCTCATGCCTGTTACCTATGTTAGTGATCATGATTGGGAAAAGCACTCTACTTTTGATATTAAAAATCTTTTTGGTGCAAATTCTAAGGTTAATAATTGTTGTACCATTAGTAATATCCATGTTCCTTCTTATGATGATATGTTTGATGAATATGCTTTGATAAATAGCTATTCTCTAGCTTGTGATGATACTAAGCCTCTAGTTTATGATGGCTATGATGATGAGTATAATGTTTTCAGTTCGCCTACTATTGAGGAGAAAATTAGTTATGATTACAACATGCCTCCTGTTTTTGATGATTATGGTGATGAGAATAATTATTCTGTTGAATCTGCTCCTACTACGATTGTTCATGTGGGGAGTATTAATTCTTTTATGCATGTGGCTCATGATAGGGATGCTTTATGTGATAGTTATATTGTTAGTTCTATTCATGATGCTACTGAAAGTTATTATGAGAGAGGGAAACATGGTTTGATGGATCTCAACAATATTGAGTTTCCCCTCTTTATGTTGCAACTCTTGAAGTTGTACTTTTTTTGCCTTCCTATGCTTTTTGCTTTGCGCTTTCATGATTTTTCTCTTTACAAGATTATTTTTTATAGGAAGTGGTTCAGATTTAAATGTCTTTCACATCTGCTTTTTGATGCTCTCTATTGCTTCAAGTTCTTATATGGCGCCTTTGCTTTAAGCTCTTATATGGCGTCCACATGAGCATCTTTGCAAATTACTGCGCCTAGCTCAAAGGCGTTAAAGAAAAGCACTCTTGGGAGATAACCCATTGTTTTAATTTTAGTTCTTTTTCTTTTATTTGAGTCTTGGAAGTTATTACTACTGTAATAACTGCTCCTTATCATTTTTATTTCGTTGTTGTGCCAAGAGAAGCCTCTAATTTGAGTGAGATAAGATTTGGGGATGTTGCTGTCCTGAAACAGTTTTCGGTGCTACACCGTAAAAATTCGTGAAAATTCCCTGTATATCTTTTGGACCTGCGATTTCTTGTGCATATGCCCCAGGTTATATCCAAACTTTAATTAGTTGAACACGTTTTGATTTGAGCAACAGAAAACCCTCTAAAAATTCTACCTTTGTCAGCTGTTCTGTTTTGACAGATTTCTGCCAATATTTGTGTTTGCCGCTTTATCGCTTTCTTTTTGAGTTTTTTTATCACGGAACTTTTGGGGAAGTTGCTACAGTAGTATATGCTTTATATTTGGTGGTTTTGAGTTGAAACCTGAAGCAAGAAGGGTTGATTCATTACTATGCTTACACTAATGTTGCTAATAGAATTGTGTGAAGTTTTGTATGAAGGAAGTTTTCAAGTGTAGGGATTGGAGAATGATGAGATGAGATGAAGAATGGACAAAAGCTCAAGCTTGGGGATGCCCATGTCACCCCAAGAAATATCCAAGAAGTACAAGCGTCAAAGCTTGGGGATGCCCCCGAGGCACCCCTTTCTTCATCGGCAAAAATCAGGTCACCTTTCAAGACACTATATTTTTATTGCTTCATGCACTATGCGTTTTTCTTGGAGCGTCAGTTGTTTTTGTTTTCAGTTTTCTTTTGCTTTGTTTGCTGCAATAAATAGTTAGATCACATCATGTTTCTTTTGGAGGAGATGAACTCGCTTTTCATTTGCCAAGAAAACTCCATTTTTCACTCTTATCGTTTCAATGAGTGTTCTCTTTTTCTGCTACTGCGTTTAGCTTGCATTTTTCACCTTGATTTTTGTTCAGATCTTGTTTTATCTTTGCATCAAGGTGTATTTGGACCTCTGGTATATGTTGGTTTTCCTCAAAAGAGTTGTTTATAAAAAGTTCGAATGGTGTTGGAAAAGAGAAAAAGCTTTATGCAAAAAAGTGGTACAAAAAGGAGCTTGTGTAGACTGCGGCCTAGGCTTTTGCATGTCATGCTTGATGTCTTTTTGATAGTATGCTTAGTGGTTTTGCTGTAGCATGACTTGTCTCAAATGACTGAGATTGCTTAATGAGCCTTTGAAAAAATCATGCGTTGTTTTTATTATATGGAATCATTTATTTGGTTTTCTCCTTTGATGCTTTATTTGGGTTGACTTGGCACATGCTTACACCATGTTGACTACAAAATAAGTCGCCTATAGCCTCTATGATCATTTGGTTTTTGACTTGTGATACCACTTTATGCTTCTTTCAATGATGTTTAGTTGCTATGCATGATTATGGCCGTAATTGCTCTCTTAGTTGGTCGCTCCCAGTCTTTTGCTAGCCCTCATTTTGTACTGAGTATGAGCTCTACTCGTATATCCAACTCCTAGAAACCAAGTTTGCCATTGTGTCCACTATAAATTCCTATGCATGGTATTTGTAAGCCATTCCAAGTAAATTTTCATGTGCTACCTTTCAAAAAACCTTCAAAATACTTCTCATTTTGTGACACTATTTTCAGCTCATGGGGACGTAGTGGTCGGATTTGCTATCTTCCATATTGTCTCATTCCAAAAAGAAAAAAAAAGAAAAAAAAAGAAAGAAAAAAAGGCACTCCTCCATGGTATGTGAATGTTGGTGGGCACCCGATGGAATCGGTTAGCCATGGTTTGAGAAAGGAAAAAAGGTGGGGAGAAGTGCCAAGCTTTACAAAAGAGCACAAAAGTGCCAATCTCTCTCTCAAAAACTTGCTTCATTTTTGTATGGAAGATAGTAAGAACCTCATTGCCAGTCGTTGACGAAGACAATCACCTCTCAAAACCAATTTTTATCTCTCTATTTTACAAATGAAAAGCTCTAGCACATGTTAAATCACTGCTTCCCTCTGCGAAGGGCCTTTCTTTTACTTTTATGTTGAGTCACCACCTTCTATCTTTATGCACCGTCTAAGAGAGTATAGTTGTCATTCTGAGTATAATATGCATTGTCCCAAAGTTTTCATTGATTGATTCATATTGTTGATTTCACTTGTTCCTAAATTATTTGTATCTAGTCGCCCTCTTAAACTTGAAGGTGTCCTATGCATTTATGTTTTGCTATTCCATGAGGGACAAGCTGAAAACCATTTACTATGTTTTTCCATATGATTTGAACACACGTTTGACTTTCATTGTTTCACTATTCATGATCTTTTGTTTGTGTTTCTTTTCATGTTATAATATGGTTGCCAAGTTTCTATTATCAAGATTATGTCTTTCATGCCCATGTTTTAAGTTCTTTGATCTCAGCACTCAATGCTTTACCTATATGATCAAGATTGTGATGGTGCATGTCACATCAAAAATTATTTCTTTTGTTATCACTTACCTACTCGAGGTAGAGCAGGAGTTAAGCTTGGGGATGCTGATACGTCTCAAACGTATCTATAATTTTTGATGCTCCATGCTTGTTTTTACACCATTTGTCTTGTGTTTCGTTACACTTCGTGGCATTTTTATGCGATTTCCGGAACTAACCTATTGACAAGATGCCACAGTGTCAGTTCCCTGTTTTCTGCTGTTTTGTGTTTCAGAAAAGCTACACAGGAAATATTCTCGGAATTGGACGAAACAAGTTCCAGAAGTCTTATTTTCCCCGGAAGAGTATCGAAGACCAAAAGAGAGCCGGAGGGGGGCCAGAGGCCGCCCACACAACAGGGGGCGCAGCCCAGCCCCTGGCCGTGCCCACCCATGGTGAGGGCGCCCTGGCAGCCCCCTGACGACGCCCCTTCGCCTATATAAAGCCTCGGGACGAAAAACCCTAGGAGGATCAGCAATTTTCCAGAAAGAGTTCCGTAGCTCCACCGCCACCGCCGACGAATTTCGGGGGACAGAAGTCTCTGTTCCGGCACCCTGTCAGGATGGGGAAGTGCCCCGGAGCCATCTTCATCGGTCTCCATCGACCTCACCGCCATCTCCATCAACCTTGCTGTCTCCTATGATGAGGAGGGAGTAGTTCTCCCCCGGGGCTAAGGGCTATACTGGTAGCTATGTGGTTCACCTCTCTCTCCCATGATGTGATCTTTATGTGATCGTGAGCTTTGTATCTAGTTGAATTGGTAGATGTTATTATTCAGATATTATGCTACTCCTATGCTTTATTATTGTACTCTCCGGAGATACCTCGTATCATGGTGTAAAGGTGACTAGTGTGTGCATCATGTGTATCTTTTTGGTTAATGTCTCTATGAAATGCTGGTGTTTGTTGGAACCATCTAGTGCGTTCACGGTGATAGTGTGGGACAATCTAGTTTGGGTACATACGGACTTTGAGGAGTGCTTTGTAGCCCTACGCATGATTAGTGTATGTTTTTTATTGGAGAATTGTTTTGAGTTGCATATTGATGATAGTATCTATTGGTTCAATTATGTTATATTTGTTGGGAGTGTGTCCACTAGTGAAAGTATGATCCCTGGGCCTTGTTTCCAAGCTTTGCACACCGTTTACTTCCTGTTTTATTACATGTTTGCTTGCTTCTATTTTTATTTCAGATCGCGTTTACTACTTATAATCATCACAACTACTTGTATTTCACTATCTCTTCGCCGAACTAGTGCACCTATACATCTGACAAGTGTATTGGGTATGTTGGGGACACAAGAGACTTTCTGTATCGTAATTGCAGGGTTGCTTGAGAGGGATAGCTTTGACCTCTTCCTCCCTGAGTTCGATAAACCTTGGGTGATCCACTTAAGGGAAACTTGCTGCTGCTCTACAAACCTCTGCACTTGGAGGCCCAACACTGTCTACAAGAACAGACGCGTGCGTAGACATCACTCCATTAACCAAGAAAACATATTTCTAAGTGTCAAAAAATCCTAATAAAAGTTTTCACATATACACCTGCACAATCTATGTGCGTTTGTAAAGTTTGACAAAAAAACGATTTTTTTGTGGCTGATGTAAAAAGACAAAAACATGTCTCTTAAAAAGCCTTATTTGCAACATCAGATTTTGTATTTTTGCATGGGCCAAATGACAAGTCGATTGTTTAAACAACTTTATGCGCATGTTACATGTGAAGAAGAGGCACACTCATATTTTTTGGTTGGATTTTTAAACATTTTAAAATCTGTCAAAGATGAATTTCAAATAAAGTGACCATATGCACGCAAGAGCCGAAACACCACTCTCCGTATTATAATCATTGATTGTTTTCCCTAAAGTTTTAATCAAACATAACTTTTAAAAAGTTTATGCGCCTTGTTTCATGGAATGGAGGTAGTATGTCTGAAATTTATATTCTTTTCGTCTCACTGTTAAAGATTCTAGAGAAGAGTCACGGAAGAATGTGAACGATTGTGACTCGAATCTTGTACAAATTTGTTGCAAATGCTTACTGAACAGCTTGGTGCTTCGAGCTTCATGTCATGCTTCATCAAGGATTTCGTTAGTTTCAAGATGGCAGTTGGGGAAGGGATGGGGCTGAAGAGCGGGCAGCTGGGTTTGCATGTTGGTGGCAGTTTCGACAACCATTTAGACGATGCCCATGTATAATTCTGTATCATGTAAGGTTTTAGTGTGTATAAAAAAATACTCCCAGTTCAAAAAAAAAACTCCCTCCAGTCACTATTACTTATCTCTAATATGAAAATATTTATATAATAAAATATGTATAAATATATCTATATTAACTATAGGTAATAGTGGTTGAAGTTTAATAATGCTGCGAGGAAAAAATGTTAGCATGCATATTGCACGTGCCATTGCTACGGCCAAGTCGATTGTACACATCGTGAATAGTAGAATATTCAAATGAGTTTCAGATTGATAATTTAGAGAGGGGTGTTAGCTCTTAATCTTGATTGTATCTGTATTATGTTGTTTTTCGTTCTGCATTTAGCTAGCTGCATGTAGCGTGGCTGGTAAGGGTGCTCGAGTATGTGCGCATAGTGTGATGCCGGTGGTGGCCGTGTGATGCGGCAAGGACGGCGCGATGCCAATGGCGGCGTGAAGCTGCTGTGCAGGTGCTGGAAACGAGCTGCAACTGAACCAGCGAGTGATTCGGTGGTGCGTCAGACTAGTTCCTGAAGTCTGTTAGCTAATTAGTTGTTATCCAACGAGCGGCATGTGCATGTAGGTGCCTGGTCAAGTATTAGTGGCCGGAGTAGTGGCATGAGTTAGTGTGTCCGTGGAGTTAGTGGGTGAGTGGCTCACGGCCATGTGTGTGAGTCTATAAAAGGTCATGTAATCAGCAGTTTATTTCAGAGATTAAGGAGTAAGAGAAAAAGGTTGGGCTGTGTGAGACAGTCCAACGCCAAAACCACTTGTACCTCAATTGTTTTGTGTGAGCTTAGAGATTAAGGAATAGTTTTTTTAAAACAAGGCAAAAGACTTACCATTTTTATCAATTAAGAAGAAGACAGTTGAACGGTTAATTAGCAGGAAACCGACCGAAAACTGGTACAAACACCCACGCCGGCCGTCATGGAACACGACCGCCGCGAGGGCACACACGGCTACCCTGGCTACCAAACGAGCACCGCACTCACAGCCACATATGACGAGAGTCGTCGCCGAGGTTGCTCACCGACATCATCGTCATCACTCCTCCATGAGCAAGCGACCCCGACTTCACCAAACAAACAACCAAGAAAGACCCATCGCAACGGCCTCGTGAAGTCCAAGTTGGCCCATGCCAAACAGATGACCCTTCACGCCGACGACTGGTAGCTAGGAATAGTTTTAACTCTCAGTCTTCTAGTAACTGGGTAGATGAACCTCCTAGTTTCTTATTACAAACTGACGAGGATTAATCTCGGCAATGTCCTAGATGAAGGACTTAGGATCGGGGGAAGAGGGCGTTGGATGAACTCGAAGATAAAAGATGAGACAAACAAGACGAAATTTGATGTTTATTGAGGCAAAGCTAGTTTTACGGGCTCAATCTCGATGTGTCCCTGGTCGGCCTCTCATGGCCCCTCTTTATAGGTGGCCAGGTCTCGAGGTTCCGGTCAGATCCTACACAAATTCACCGTGCTATGGCGATTTATATATTTTTTCCTTATTCGAATACAACATATGTCGGTTCCTATCTTGGGTATATATTCCTATGATCCTTAACCCAAATATAACCCAGGGGTACCAACGCCATGGGCCCTGGCGGACGTACCCATATCACAAACTCTCTTAGATGATATAATTATAGAGGCCATAATCATGCATAGCGACAAAACATTATTAACCAAAGCATAAAGTGGTATCACAAGTCAAAAACCAAATGATCATAGAGGCTTATGGCGACTTCCTCAAAAGTTCCATGATCAAAAGAACTCAAAAAAAAGCGACCGAAAGGCAAACACAAATAGTGGCAGAATCTGTCAAAACAGAACAGCTGACAGAGATCAATTTTTTCGAGGACCTTCTATTGCTCAAATCGAAAAGTGCAAAACTAATGAAAGTTTGGATATAACCTGGGGCATATGCACAAGAAATCGCAGATCAAAAAGATATTCTGATAATTTTCACGAATTTTTACGGTGCAGCGTAGAAATCTATTTCAGGACAGCAACTTCCCCAAATATTACCTCCCTCAAATTAGAGGTTCTTCTTGGCACAACAACGAAATAAAAATGATAAAGAGCGTTCATTACAGTAGTAATAACTTCCAAGACTCAAAATAAAAGAAAAAGTACTAAAAAGAAAACATTGGGTTATCTCCCAAGAGTGCTTTTCTTTAACGCATTTGAGCTAGGCGCAGTAATTTGAAAAGATGCTCATGTAGGCGCCATAAAAGAGCTTAAGACAAAGGCGCCATAAAGGAACTTGAAGCAAGAGAGAGCATCAAAAAGCAAAATATGAAACACATTTAAATCTAAACCACTTCCTATGCATAGGAATCTTGTAAGAAAATAAATCAACTAGGCACATAGTAAGAAGCATGGGTAGATAAAACAAGTGCAACTTCAAGATTTGCAACATAAAGAGGGAAAACTTAATATTATTGAGATCCATCAAACCATGTTTTCCTCTCTCATAATAACTTTCAGTAGCATCATGAATAGAATTAACAATATAACTATCACATAAAACATTCTTATCATGAGCCACATGCATAAAAGAATTAATACTCCCCACATGAACAATCATAGTAGGAGCAGATTCACCAAAATAACTATTCTCATCACCATAATCATCAGAAATAGGAGGCATATTGTAATCATACCTTGTTTCCTCCTCAATAGTAGGTGAACTGACAATATTATACTCATCATTGTAATTATCATAAGCAATAGAATAGCTATCTTCGAAAGTGTGTTCATTTGTAAACATATCATCATTGAAAGGAACATGGATAGCACTAATGGTACAACAATTGTTAACCTCATAATTTTCAGAATCGGTACCAAAAAGATTTTCAATATCAAAAGTAGAGTGCTTTTCCCAATTGTCGTGGTTTTGTCAACAGATCTGCCATAGAGGTAGGGGTATGGCGGTTTGTGGAAGGGGGTGAACACGAAGGAGCGATCCGGGACGGTGGTAGCACGAGTTTACCCAGCTTCAGATCCCGCGACGGTGGCGAGATCCTACGTGCTGCTATAATTCACTATATGGCAACAAGTGCTCGATTACAATGATGAGGTTGGCTGTTTCGCTATGCGATTGGCCGTATGACTAGAACGTGCCTCAAGGGCTGCTCCACGCCGGGCTTATAAAGGCGCCTGGCGTGGGCTACACGTTGGTACCGGAGCGGATACAACTTGGAGTCCTAGACTAAGTCCTATGCGTGTACGTCAAGGTAACCCGCCATGGGCCGTCTCCGGATCCGCCATGGGTCTGTCGTCCGTAATCCGCCGTGGGCCTGTCTAAGGATCCGCCATCAGCGCCTGCATCCAGTACCACCGTGACAACATCAGCAACTGGGCCGCCCGGTATGGCGAATCCGCCATACCACCCCTGATGGGCCACCCTGGCTTGCTGATTTAGGACTACGTCGCTGGTATACCTATTTGGTATATCCCCAACAGTAGCCCCCAGGGAACTTCAAGATTGCCATCTACATCCGCCATGCAGGTTCTTGGTGAAATACTTCCGCCATAGCTCTTCTTCCCTTCTGCGCTGGGATGGCAGTCATTTTGATGTTCCTTTTTCCATCTATTAATCCGCCGTAATTAACGGATCAAGCGACGTAGTTATCTTAGCGAGTTTTTCGGGATCCATTGGATCATACCGTGGAAATCCGCCGTAAATTCCGGTAAGTAGTTCCTTCTAGGGCAAGATTTTATAGTGCATGCACTGTTTTCGCCAAGTTACTTTTTTACCCCTGGACACGTGTCACCGGATTAGGGTTTCTGCGATCGGGATGAGCGGTGGTGATGGCGGGCACGAATCTCAAGGCCCGGGGTCTATATATACCCCGGCCTCTCACCCCCGGCCGGCTTACCCCTCATTCGCCCCATCGCTTTCTCTCTCTTCAGCGCCGCCACGAGAGCTCCATCATCTCCGACGAGCCGCCGCGGAAAAATCCTCACCGCCGGCGACGTTTTCCGCCACAAGCTGGCCTCGTCTTCCTCGTCCTCGCTTGAAATCTTGGAAGTTATCACCGCCACACCGCTAGCCACCATGGAACCAGAATCGCCTCGCCAAGCCTCCAAGTCTGAAGCTGCTGAAGGCTTAGCGCGGTCTTCTGATACAGAGTCCGCCATGCCAGAGACCTCAGGAGGAGACTGGGACTCCTGTAACATAAACGAGGAGATTCTGTCTTCTCTGGAGAAGGAAGGCCGCATAGCTGCTAAGGAGATCTCCAGATGGCGAGTTGAACCCGGTGAAGCAATGCCAGCTCCTTCAGATGACGAGATCGTCATACTGAAGTCCCACATTGATCGTGGCCTCAGCCTCCCGCATCCTACTTCCTAAAAGGCGTTCTCCGGCACTACAGGTTACAGCTACACCACATTGCTCCAAATAGCTTCACTGCCCTAGCGGGATTCGTCGCGCTATGCGAGGGGTATCTGGGTATCAGCCCACGCGGAGATTTATTCCGCTTATACTTTAATATCCGCCACAACCGGGATGCGAACGGAGATCCTCGCAATTGCGGATCAATCTCCTTTGTTCCTCAGAGCGGGAAATCCTACCCCTACATTATCCCTCATGACTCTGCAAAGGGATGGCGGGGATCCTTCTTCTATCTGGCCGACCAGGCCCCTCCTGAAAGGAAGTTCGGCCTGCGGTCTTTTGTTGATGGCCTCGCCGAGGAGCAGGATAGCTGGGGCGTCATGGACGACTTTACAATGGATGATGAATGTCAGCTATGCTCACGACGAATTTCGAAACTTGTCTTCTCTGGACTGACAGGTGCCGATACCATCTACTGCTGGATCTCCCGGCGGATTCAGCCTCTTCAATACCGCCCATCCCTGATGTGCGAATATAGCGGAGTTGATGATCCTCAGCGCTATTCCAAGGAGGAACTATCTGCTGAAGAGATCGAGCTTCGAATCTGCAACATCATTAAGGTGGGGCGGGATGAGCCTTTGAAGCTAAAGATCCCTATGTACGAGAATGGCAGTTGTCCAAAGGTGAATCCCTCCTTATTCCGCTATAACAGCTGGTTCTTAAATAACTTCATATTTCTCCGTAGCTTTCTTCCCTACCACCTTCCGAGCTGAGCCGCCTCGTCCGTTATCCTCGGACGAAAGAGCTTACTGATGATGAGGACGAGACATCCTCGCCTCCCAAAGGACAGAAGGTGGCGGAAGAAGAGGTAGTGGTGGATGAGACCATAACAGCGGTTCCTCGTGGCGTTCGCGGTGCTGGCGGGCGCATTCGTGGACTAGGCAAGAGAGTCCTCTCTCGCCATCCGTCCCCTGCTCTTCGCGGCCATCTGGACACCGTGCCCGAGCATTCTGCCACTATCAATCTGCCAGAGCGGAAGTAAGGATAATCATAACTTGCCTTCATACCATATATAGCCTGACTTATTCTAATCTGTGACTGACTTCTGCGCATAGAAGAAGAAAAGTTCCTGGCCAGAAACCTCCAAGGGCCAAGCCATCTCCCGCTGCCATTCCACCTACACCGGACGCTCCTGCTCGCCCAACTGGGCCTTCCACTTCTTCCCAGCAAGTTAGCAGGATGGCGGATGCTCCAGAGAAAAGTGCTGGAGCGTCAGATCGCCCCGCTAAAGGTGCCAAGAAGGTGAGTTTTAGCGGAAAAGCGGTTCAGATGGACGCAGGAGCTGGGGAGGCCTCAAAGTGGAAGAAGAAATCAGAAGCGCTTTTCCGCCTTGACAATCTACAAGAGGAGGCCAGTAACCATGTGTCATCTGCTATGGCAGCGTTTGTTCAGAGAACCAGTCTTGTCAAAGAGGTATGTACTCCCAGTAGCCCCCGAGCACCATGGCGGATTTCTAAATTCGATCCGCTATGGGGCTTCAAGAGTGACTTCTGTAAGTTTTTGAATAGCACAACCCTCGAGCGCTGGTAGTTCACAGTGCTCTATAGAGAACTTTTAAATTTCATACTGAGTAGCCCCCGAGCGTTATGGCGGATAACTATCCGGCATAAAGCTCTTAGGAAGACAAAAAATCAGCATAAGTAGCCCCCGAGCATTATGGCGGATTATATTCATCATGATGCTCTAAGAGTGACTAAAAAATCATCGTGAGTAGCCCCCGAGCGTTATGGCGGATACCTGTCCGGCATAAAGCTCTAAGAGTGACTAACACTTTAAATTATTTTGCCAGAACTACAAGAAGGTGGTAGAGGACCTGGTCCAGGTTGTCAGCTCGCAAGAGAAGGAGCTGGCAACCAAAAGCGCTCTTGTGGCGGACTTGCAGCAACAGCTTGAGAGTAGCGGTAATTTACTCAACAAGTTTTAATTCCCTTATGCTCATTCAATCAATGATGTGCTGAGACTTCCGCCATGCAGATGTTGCCAAACTCAAGTCCACACTTGAGGGGGTGGAGAAGGGCCACGCCATTGCGATGGATGGGCTGCAGCAGCAGCTCCAGAAATCTCTGGCCGCAAACACCCTCCTCGAAGAGAAGCTGAAGGACCAGAAGCGCCATAACCTCAAGAAGGACAAGGAGATAGAGGATCTCCGCAAAGCCGCTGCTGATTTTGAAAAGCGGCGTGAAGGCTTTAACGAGCTCCTCCATCACTTCCAGGACACCTTGCTAGGTACCAGTTCTTCTTATAAAGTTTTTTAATTTCTGCTATGCCGTTCGTGACGCATCTTCTTTTTCCGCTATGCAGTCACTTTGGGGCAGGGCGAGGCGGATACCGCCGAAGGCTTGCGCACGGCCACCGACGCAGCGAAGAAGGAGCTTGATGGCCTTCTCAACGCTGGTCGCCAAGCGTGCGGGAGCCTGCAGATAGCGGGTTCTTCCAACCTTTCCGCCATTGCGCTTACCCAGAAGCTGCTACTAGTGCCAGGGCTCATGGCGGACTGGAAACAGTCCTCTGCTCGGGGTGGTGCCAGGACCGCTCTAACCTTGGCAAAGGCCCACTATCCCGAGATGGACCTGGACCTGCTCACCTCCGGCATCCCGGAGAGCGGTGAGGATGGTGCGCCAGTGGACGAGGCTGCCATCCGGCAGAGCGTGCTTGGATACGATCAACTGTGTGCCCTTGGCACTCAGTTGAACGTATACTATGAAGCATACGAGCTGCCAGGGTCGCCAAGCCAGGCTTCGGCATCAGCCTCCGCGGCTACTGCAGGTGGTGATGGCGGTGACGAGGTATCCTCCAAGGTTCCGCCGTCTTCTTAAGACATGCCCTGCAATATGGCAGGAAAAAAAATACTTTGCATCAATTCGGCCCCTGAGTGGGTCTGTAATTTTAACTTAAACTGCGTGTGAATGTTTCTGCACTGTGACTGATCTGCTTGTGGCGGATCAGTAAAATGCTTTTGAACTCTTGCAGCTTGTTTTTATGAAGTGGTTTGATTGTGCGAAGAAACTGCCAGGCCTAGTTTTATGCAACTTGCAGTTTTTGACATGCCCAAAAAACAACACTTGAAATTTTTTCACGCGTAGGATTATGCAATCTGCCATCCGGCTCTCTGTGCTTGACTTTTCGTGAGATGGCGAAATCTTCGCACGAACAATCCGCTAGGGCGACGATACTTAATAGCAACCGTCCAAAACCCTGAGCAGATGGCGGCTTAGATCGCCAAAAAGTCACTACTCTGGAATCCACACAGAAAACATCGAGTGAAGATCAAAACATAAAAAAGCTACGCGGACCGCTTATGGCGGATTTAAAAGAGACGCAAGTGCAAAGCACAATTGCGCAAAAAGGTTCTATACGATCTAAATGAACAATAAATGAGGTAAAAGACTCAGAAAAAATTAAGAGTGAACCAAATGCTTTATTTCATTGATCATATAGAGGTGCCTATTACATAGCTAGATAAGTGCTAAGTGTAGAAAGGACGTAGCTGTGCAATGTTCCATGGACGATCTGTCTCATCATAGATATCGTCAGGGTCTCTTCGTTTGCGCTTCTTACTTGGTCGCTTATCTAGCTCGCGAATATCAACGAGGTAGTAGGAACCATTCAGTAGAGCTTTGCTGATGACGAAGGGTCCTTCCCAAGGCGGGGATAACTTGTGGGACTTCTGCTGCTTGAGACGTAGCACCAGGTCACCTTCTTTAAACGAGCGTTGGCGAACTCGCCGGCTGTGATAGCGGCGGAGATTCTGCTGGTAGATGGCGGATCTCTGGGCTGCTAGGTCTCGTTCTTCTTCCAGCAGGTCCACAAATAGTTGTCTGGACGCTTCTGCATCTTCTTCCTTGTAGGCCTCGACTCTTGGAGAATCGTACTGAACATCACTTGGCAAGATTGCCTCTGCTCCGTAGACTAAGAAGAAAGGGGTAAGGCCAGTTGATCTGTTTGGCGTGGTCCGTAGAGTCCACAGCACAGATGGCAATTCCTCTGCCCAGGCTCCAGCTGCTCTGTGCAGCGGTGCTTCTAGGCGTGGCTTAATCCCTGACATGATTAGTCCGTTGGTCCGCTCAACTTGGCCATTAGACTGTGGATGTGCCACAGATGCTAGGTCAAGGCGGATTCCGTTGTGATGGCAGTATTCTTCAACTTCTCCCTGAGACAGATTAGTGCCATTATCGGTGATGATGCTATGTGGGATGCCGAATCTAACCACAATATCCTTGACAAATTTGAGGGCAGTTTTGCCATCAAGTTTCCTGATGGGCTTAGCTTCCACCCACTTCGTGAATTTGTCTACCACTACCAGGAGGTGCGTAAATCCCGAAGGTGCTGTTTTTAGCGGACCCACCATGTCCAGCCCCCAAACTGCAAAAGGCCAAGTTATAGGAATCATATGCAGTGCTGTGGCGGGCATATGGGTCTGCTTGGAGTACATCTGGCAACCGTGGCAGAGCTCTACAATACGGTCTGCATCTGCCTTGGTTGTGGGCCAGTAGAATCCATGGCGGAATGCTTTAGCTACTAGGGATCTGGCGGCGGCGTGATGCCCGCATTCGCCTTCATGGATCTCTCTTAGTATTTCTATTCCATCCACTTGGGATATGCACTTCATGAAAACTCCCGAGGTGCTTCGTTTGTAGAGCTGGCCATCTATGATGGTGTACGCTTTGGCTCTACGCTCGATTTGTCTTTTTTGGACTTCGTCTTCGGGTAGCTTCTTGTTCGTCAGAAATTCCAGGTAGGGCTCTGCCCATGGCGGATTGCTGGGCAAAATCGCCATGACGGGGGAGCTTGCTAGTTCCGGATTTTCTGGATCCACCATCTTTACCGATGGTACGCGCAGATGCTCGAGGAATACTCCTAGCGGAACTGCCTTACGGCTAGATCCTAGTTTTGACAAGGTATCGGCCGCCATGTTATCTTCTCGTCGTACGTGTTTTATGTCGTAGCCGAGGAAACTTTTGGCCATCTCATCCACTTCGTCTCTATACGCCACCATAACTTCGTTGCGAGCTTTGTATGTGCCAGCCACCTGCTGAGCCATAAGGTCAGAGTCTCCACAGCACATGATGTGTTGTACGCCGATCTCCTTTGCGACACGTAGCCCGTGCAGTAAAGCTTCATATTCCGCGATGTTGTTGGTGGTGGGGAAGTGGATCTGGAGAACATAGCTTAGCTCATCTCCCTTGGGAGATTTGAGTGTCACTCCAGCCCCCGAGCCGTGTAGCAACTTCGAGCCATCAAAGTGCATCACCCAATGCTCTGGTTCTGGGACGGGCATAGTTTCCTGCGCTTCCTTCCAATCCGCCATAAATTCCGCCAGAGCCTGAGACTTGATGGCGGTGCGAGGCTTATAGTCGATGTCGAAAGAGGCCAATTCAATGCCCCACTTCGCAACTCATCCTGTTGCGTCGCTGTTGTTGATGATGTCCTTCAGTGGGGCTTTGCTCACCACTGTGATCTTATGGTCATAGAAGTAATGCCTCAACTTACGAGAAGCTAGGAAAACTCCGTATGCCAATTTTTGGTAGTGAGGGTAGCGCTGCTTGGATTCCGTCAGGACCTCGCTGACATAGTAGACTGGTCGCTGTACGCTGTACTCCTGCGCTTCTTCCTTACGTTCTACCGCCATGACGATGCTGACCACCCTGTTAGTTTCCGCCATGTATAGTAACATGGGTTCCTGGTCTTCGGGAGCCGCTAGGACTGGTGCAGTGGATAACACTCTCTTCAAATCCTTAAGTGCAGCGTCTGCCTCATCGGTCCAGACGAATTCGTCTGATTTCTTCATCAGCTTGTAGAGTGGCAAAGCCTTCTCGCCAAGACGACTGATGAACCTGCTCACTGCTGCCACGTAGCCTGTGAGTCGCTGTACATCTTTTAGATCTATGGGCCGGGAAATGTCGAGGATTGCCTTGATCTTCTCCGGGTTAACCTCAATTCCGCGGTGGGAGACGATGAATCCTAGAAGCTGTCCAGCTGGCACCCCGAAGACACACTTCGTGGGGTTAAGCATCATGTTGTACTTCCTAAGATTGTCAAAGGTCTCTTGCAAATCCGCTATAAGGCCATCTTGCTTTTTAGACATAACCGCTATGTCGTCCACGTATGCGTGGATATTTCGTCCGATTTGATCCGCCAGGCACTTTTGCATAGTGCGCTGATACGTTGCTCCTGCGTTTTTCAGACCGAATGGCATTGTGACATAGCAATATGTGCTATAAGGTGTTACGAACGACATAGCGAGGTGATCGGACTTTTTCATCTTGATCTGGTGGTATCCTGAGTAGGCATCTAAGAAACACAGCAGCTCCGATCCCGCCGTCGAGTCAATGAATTGGTCAATGCGAGGCAAGGGAAAAGGGTCCTTTGGACACGCTTTGTTCAGGCCAGTGTAATCTACACACATGCGCAGAACTTTTGTGTTTTTCTTAGGAACTAGCACCGGATTTGCCACCCATTTAGTATGGATCACTTCCTTGATGAAGCCTGCTTTCAACAGTTTGGAAATCTCCTTTGCTATGGCGCGGCGCTTTTCATCTCCGAAGCGTCTCATGGCTTGTCTTACTGGCTTGGAGCCAGGAATTATCTGCAGAGCGTGCTCAGCGAGTTCCCTGGGTACACCCGTCATGTCAGATGGCTGCCATGCGAAGATGTCCCGGTTCTCACGGAGGAACTCGACGAGCGCGCTTTCCTATTTAGGGGATAAGTTTGTCCCACTGGAGGTGGTCTTGGCGGCATCGCCAGCGACAAGTTCCACCTGTTTTGTGTCGACTGTAGGCTTAAAGGTGGGCGGGGAGGCGGAAATCTCCTGCTTGGATGCCGGCATCTCCGCGGGGTCCGTAGCGGCGTGGATTTCTTTGAACTCCTCACCGAAGAACACTGCTTCCGCGAAGGCGGCTTCTCCTTCCTCGCACTCCTTTGCCTTTCTGAAACTGCCATAAACGGTAATTATGCCATCCGGGCCTGGCATCTTCAGCTGATTGTAGATGTAACATGGCCTGGCATGGAAGCTGTGGAAGGCAGGGCGACCGAAGATCACGTGGTATGTGCTCTTGAACGGGACTACCTCAAAGGTTATAGGCTCTTCACGGTAATTTTCCTCGCTACCGAAGGCAACCTTGAGTGTGATGGACCTGAGGGACTTGGCTTGGCGACCAGGAACCACCCCATAAAAGGTGACCGCGCTATGGCGGAGTTGGGTCTTGGTAAGGCCGAGCTTCGTCAAAGTTTCCACATACATGATGTTCAGACTGCTGCCGCCATCCATTAAGCATTTGGAGAACTCATAGCCATGGATTACAGGGCATACCACCATGGCGTAATATCCATCTGGGATGTGCTCTGGATGATCATCGCGGCTCCAGTGCACTGGTACTTCGGACCATCGGACGTACTGGCGGATTTTTGGCACGGTGGCATTGAGGGAGCGCATAGCAGCTCTCTGTGCCTTGGCCGTGGGGGGTCCAAGGAATGTGTGGAAGGCACTTTTTTGTCCTTGATTGGGTTGCCCTTGCCAGCGCCACCCTCTGCCTTTTCGGCGGGTTTGGGCGCAGGGTCTTCGTCCATGTCACTGCCATCCCTGGACTCCTTGTCTTTGTCCGCTTTCCCTTTGCCACGAGGTCGTTGTCGCCGGCTGCGCTTGAAGCCAGCTTCTTGATCCGCCTTGAGGTCGTTGACAAACTTGCAGTTCCGGTTGGTGTGGTTGCACTTTCCCGAAGCGTCGCGATGGGCGAAACATGGCATATCGCAGTATTCGTCGTAAGACACGGGGGCGGAAGGCGCCGAAGCGGGAGTTGCAAAACTCCGCGGTTGGCCACTGCTAGTACCGCGTCCTCTTCTGCGCTGGCCGCTTTGGCTCTTGTCAGCGAAGGTAGTGGCCACCATATCCGGAGCCTGCTGCTCTTCTGGCGGATTCTTCCGTTTGTTGCTGCTATTCCGCTTTCCAGTGTTCTGGATGGCGGAAGCCTTCAGAGATTCGCGGGCGTCGTCGTCGGCGGCCGCGTAGTTGCTTGCGATGGTGATCATGGAATTTAGGGTCAGTTTCCCTTCGTTCCTTTCCCGCAACAGGCGATGGCGGAGCAGCTGGCCTCTCTCCAAACTGTCAATAAACGCGAGGATGGCGGATTCGTCAGTAACTCCTTCACATGAGTTCTTCATATCTAGCCATCGTGCGAGGAAAGTTCGGGAGGTCTCGTCGTCGGCCCGTCGGCACCGTTGGAGGTCACCGATGTTATGGGGTCTCTTGTAAGTCCCCTCGAAATTTTCGGTGAACACAGTTTGCATATCGAACCAGGTTTGGATGGAGTTTTCCGCCAAGTCGTTGATCCACTGCATCGCAGTGCCGGATAGCATCAGGGGCAAATAGCGGACAGCAACATTGGGTGATCCCCCGGCGAATTGTACTGCGTTAAAGTAGTCTTGTAGCCAAGTTAAAGGCCGATCGACTCCATTGTACTGGCGGATATTTTTCTCGATCTTGAACCCATGCGGGATGGGCTCATCATGAATCCGTTGTCCAAAGCACTTTGGGCCGAGGAAGAAGGCTGTTTGAGACTTGGCAATCTCGTTTAGATGGGTACGAGCGTCGTAGGGCTTCTGGTCCGGCGGATCCTTGCGAGAGTTGCGTGACCTTGCTGGTCCGCCACCACCACCGCCGCCGCCATGGGGGCTCCCTGGTGGGGATGGCGAAGGGTCACGTCATCGCTTGCTTCTGTTCTTCGTGGAGATGGATCGTCGTCATGGCGGTGGGAGCCTTGCCCTTTGTCATCGTGGTGGCAAGTGGAGCGATGCTTGTCTTTATCGCCGCCACGGTGCGCGCCGTCGTCATGGCGAGATCGGTCCCTTCTTTTGGATCCGCCGTCTCTGCTGGTTTCCCGTCGTGGCGGATCATCTTTGCGTCCAGCGTCACGGCTTCGTCCTCGCTTGCCATCATTGTCGCGTATGACGATCCCTCCCTTTGGGACTTCGAACGTCTTATACTTTGGTGGCGGCATGTTGGTCTTATGGCGAGGGGCAGCATTGTCTTCTTGGTATCCGTAAGCAGGGTAATTCTTGCGGGGTGGCGATGGATTTCTCTGTGGGCCTTTGCCATTCGGTTTGTCATCGGAGGATATTGGGATGGCGTTCGCCCGATTGCGAGCTTCTCTTCTTTGGATTTCTGAGGATCCGGTGTGAGATTCGTTATCAGGGCGCGTACCATGGTTGCCAGCCCCCCGAGCCTTAGAGGCAGTGCTGGACCTGCATAGCGCGGGATCAGATTCGAGCCGTCGTGACGACGTAGCCTTCTCCTGCTGCACTAATGCTTTGGTCATCAGTTTCACTGTTGTTTCTAGGGCAGCTGGGCTCTTATTATGCTCCAATAGCTCCTTTGCAGCCACGATATTTTCAATGGGCGTGGCCCTGACTTCATCGCGGTTTTTATCCACGTATGGCGGATTCTTGATGTACATCTTGGCCAGAGTTTCCGCCGTTGATACGGTGAACTCAAGGTTTCATACCAGCTGCGGGTCGCCTCCCTCGTTTATCTGGTTCTGGATGAGAGTAACATACTTTTTTTTTGAGCTTTTACTCTGGGGTTAAACCCCACAGCCCCAAAATTTTATTAAATTAGGTGTCACAAGTCAAAAGGTTAGCAAAAGTTACAAAATAGGAGAAGAAGGAAGAAAGTGAAACTAAGCTGTTCAACTATACAAGGCTACTGATCCAAGCTAAGAAAGATCCAACATGCTTTGCCTTCATCCTGTGAGTGTGCAGGGTAGCCTCATGGATGAATCTGCTCCTCCAAGCCCTAAAGGAGGGCAAAATCTGCTGAAAGATTGCTTCATTACGCTGCTTCCAAATATGCCAGCAAGCAAGAATGACCACTTCAGTGAAGAAAGGCTGATTAAAACTCCTCATGGCCTTTGAAAAAACCTCCTGAAAGCTGTTTCCATCTTCCCACTGAATTTGCAAGTAATTCCAAATTCGGATACTGAAAGGGCATTTGAAGAAAAGATGAGTCCAATCCTCAGTGATATGGGAAGGGCAAAGGACACAGTGAAAGACATTAGTAACATTCCAGTGCCTCCTTCGAATCATATCTCTTGTATTAAGTCTGTCACTCAACAGAAGCCACGCAAAAACCTTGATTCTGTGAAGAACCTTACATTTCCATATGCAATCATGCACTCTGCTAGCTCTGATATCTTTGAAGCAATGCAGATAATATTTTTTAGAAGAATAAGAACCATCCTTCCAAATAGTTCTCCATTCATCCTTCTCATTTGGGTCAATCAAAACCTGGCTCAAAACAATTTCAAGGCTCTGAAGCTCAGCAAAGGCCTCAACAGAGAGAGGCAATGCAAACAGGGTCGAGAGATCAGACGTTTGAACCACCTCACGGACTGACATATTAGCTTCCAGAGAAAAGGAGAACAACCGAGGGAAGGCCATACTGAAAACCTGACCATGCCATCTGTCAGACCAGAAAATAGCAGTGGCACCAGCTTTAACAGGGACAGAACAAAATTCCATGTATTTTGGAGCCAGCTTCATCACATCTCGCCACCAGAAGGAGCCACAAAGTTTAGTAGTTTGAGGTACCCCTTGCGGATAGTACCTCCAGACCAGATGCACCCAGGGAATATCCTCCTTATAAAAGAATTTATGTAAATGTTTCATCAGTAACCCTTCATTCTGCTTTCTGAAGTCAATAATGCCCAAACCACCGCTGCTTTTTGGTTTGCAAATCATGTCCAGGGAGGCTAAAGATTGTTTCTTTGACTCAGGATTGTTACCTCTCCAAAGACATTGTCTGATAATTCTATATATTTGCTTTAAGATGCCTTCTGGGATGTCAAGAGAACAAAGAAAATAAATAGGCATGGAGGACAAACATGACGCAATCAGCTGAAGTCTGCCTCCATAGGCTAGAAAACAAGAGCTGGCAGTTAATCTCCTTTCAAGCCTAGTGACCAGTGGCATGAAATCCACCATCTTAGGTCTGGTAGTCCCCATTGGCAAGCCCAAATATGTGAAGGGAAAAGAGCCAACCACACAGCCAAAACCCTGAGCAAGAGCATGAACAGCATCCTCTGAAATATTAATTGGCAGCATACAGGATTTATGATAATTTACAGATAGACCAGTAGATGTAGAGAAATCATGTAGAGCCTGCTTGAGAGTAGCTAGCTGAGTAGCATCAGCCTCTAGAAGAAGCAAGGTGTCGTCAGCATACTGCACAACTGGGAAATCTTGATCACCTACCTCAATAGGCAAATTCAACAGACCTCTAGATTTCAAATCATTAATGATGTATTGCAGCAGCTCAGCACCCAGCACAAATAAGAGTGGAGAAAGGGGATCACCCTGCCTCACTCCCCTCCTACACATGAACTTTCTGCCAGGAACCCCATTAACCAAAACAGATGAAGTGCCAGTTTCAAGCATAATTTTTACACAATAGATGAACTTCTCAGTGAAGCCCATTTGCCTTAGAATCTGATAAATAGCCTCATGTTCAATGGAGTCAAAGGCCTTCTCAAAATCCAATTTGAGCAAGACAATAGGTTTTTTGGAGGCTTTGCATTGATGAATGTATTCAAACGACCAAGCAATGCAGTCATGAATTGTCTTCCCCTTGATAAAACCATACTGATTCTTATGAATACAGTCAAGAATTCTCCCTTGCAACCTGTCAGCAACCATTTTCGTGAGGAATTTTAAGCAGGAGTTTGTAAGGGAGATGGGCTTGTAATCTGATATCTGCTCAGGGGATGGCTTTTTAGGCACCAGAGTGATAAAGGAAGAATTAATATTCTCCAACTGAATCTTCTGTTGATGGAAGTCATTAGCTAGAGCATAGAAATCATGTTTAACAATGGGCCAACATTTCTTAAGGAACATTCCATTGAAACCATCAGGACCAGGGGCTTTGTCAACTGGCAGCTGAGCAATGAGATTATCCATCTCATCAATGGAGAAAGGGAGAGTAAGGTCCTCTAAATCCTCCACCATAGGAATTAGGGCTGACAAATCAAACAACATATTTATTCCATGAGAAGTGCCCATCCTTTCTTTGTATGCTGCCCAAGCAATATTGGCAATTTGATCATGGTCAGTCACAATATGGCCATCAGGCAGACTCAAACTAGCTATGGCATTCCTCCTATACCTCTCAGTAGCCATAGCATGGAAGAACTTAGTATTCTCCTCTCCCAGCTGCATCCATCTGGTTGTACATCTTTTTTTCCAGTAGAGAAATTGGGCTTTCAGAAGCTTTTCCAGATGCAACTTAACCAATTTCCTAAAGTTTGACTCCTGGACACACAATGGCCTCTCCTCCTCCAGCTCATCAAAATAAAGGATGACAATGTTGCATTTGGAGATCAAAACTTTAAGCTGAGATAAAGAGGTTTTCCACTTCTTGAGAGCGGATCTGAGAGATTTAAATTTCTCAGATAGAATAGCAGAGCTTGAGGCAGCCCGAGTGGGTTTTTCCCAAACCTCCTTGACACATTCCATGAAGCCAGGTTGGCTGATCCAGAAATTTTCAAACCTAAACAGGTGCGCCTTAGGAGTGCTCTCCATCAAGCTTCAGCGTGTCTTGAGCTTTAGCTATGTCGCCATCAAGCTGTTGGCCCATCTTCTCGACTCGCTTTGCTTCCTTGAGGAGTGCTCGCCTCTTCTTCTCGAGATCGTTCACATCTCTGACATAGTCAGGGGTGATTGGATCTGCTAGAGTTTCGTAGACGACCTTATCCAGCGGGGTCATGAAGTCTTCTGGGTGCTGGTCCTCGGGGATGGCGGGTTGCAGAGGCCTAGGTCCGCCGTGGATCTCAGGAAGTTGCTCCGTGGCGGGATCGGCGGCTGGTGGCGGGTTGCCCTGCTCTTTGCCGGCATCTCCGTCGTGGACTGCCTGAGATGGCGGATTACCAGTTGTCTGCCCAGCATCATCTCCTTTATTGGTTACGAACACCTGCTTGGCTGCTGCTAGCTGTTCTTCAAGTGCCTGCTGCGCTAATTCCGCCTTGATTCTTCTCATGGCGGCGTCATAATGGTCAGAATCATAGCCCTTGCTATCCCAGTCATCCGATTCACCACTTTCGTTAAGTGCCTCAAGGATGGATTCACCTGGGCTATCTTCTCCATTAGAGGTAGATCCCGAAGTGATGCCTGCGAATGCAACAAAGCAGTACCGTGGTGTTTCTAACGCTAGATTACTCATAGCGGATTCACAGCGGTCTTCCACCACTTCCTCTACCTCTAGGGCGGGCTGGGTGGGATTATTTTTCAGATCCGATCTGGGAAACTTAGAAAGCTCCAGGTCAGATGAGTCCACCTCCGTCTCCAGCTCGAAAGCGGTCCGTTTGGGGGATTCAGCCATACCGATCCACCAGAAATTGGTTTCCGTGGCGGGGGTAGGGTTTGTCTCTCCAATGAAGATATGGATATCTCCAATCGGGAGGATGGTGAATCGAGCAGGGTCTTCTCTAGCCAGCACCCAAAAGTTATCCGCTGGGACGATGGGGAGGCCGGAATCATAGAGGACGCACCCGATGGCGACGGTGTCGCCGATCCCTGCGAAGGCAGATTCCGCCTGGATCCGCGCTCCAAACGCGCTATGCCCCACGGTGGGCGCCAACTGTCATGGTTTTGTCAACAGATCTGCCATAGAGGTAGGGGTATGGCGGTTTGTGGAAGGGGGTGAGCACGAAGGAGCGATCCGGGACGGTGGTAGCATGAGTTTACCTAGCTTCAGATCCCACGACGGTGGCGAGATCCTACGTGCTGCTATAATTCACTATATGGCAACAAGTGCTCGATTACAATGATGAGGTTGGCTGTTTCGCTATGCGATTGGCCGTATGACTAGAACGTGCCTCAAGGGCTGCTCCACGCCGGGCTTATAAAGGCGCCTGGCGTGGGCTACACGTTGGTACCGGAGCGGATACAACTTGGAGTCCTAGACTAAGTCCTATGCGTGTACGTCAAGGTAACCAGCCATGGGCCGTCTCCAGATCCGCCATGGGCCTGTCGTCCGTAATCCGCTGTGGGCCTGTCTAAGGATCCGCCATCAGCGCCTGCATCCAGTACCACCGTGACAACATCAGCAACTGGGCCGCCCGGTATGGCGAATCTGCCATACCACCCCTGATGGGCCACCCTGGCTTGCTGATTTAGGACTACGTCGCTGGTATACCTATTTGGTATATCCCCAACACCAATCATGATCACTAATATAGGTAACAGGCGTAATAACATCATCGAGTTCAGATTCATCAAAAATTATAATAGGAGCAATATGCTTAGGGGAAGATACCGTTTCCTCTCTCCTTTTACTCATCATCTTCTTCTTCTTCTTACTCTCTTCTTTAGGAGGGAGAGGCTTGAAAGGAAGCTTCTCCACATAATCTGGTTTACTGATAGAAACGACGGAAGAAACTTTGGAGGATTCCTCCTCTTTATTAATAAGATGGAAACACAAATTAGACCTGTTATATTTTGGTAAAGCATCCTCTTTTATAACATTTTGTATGTAAGTATTTGCGCGACAATCTTTAACACAATAAAGATGACAACAACGCAGGATGCTAATAATATCAAAAGCACTCATATCCACCAAAGAAGTTTTTCTAGATAACTCTTCACACCCCAAAAATAAGGTAAGCTCATCATGCTGATTGAGAGTGATCTTGTCATCACAATATAAACTTGCAGTACTCATTGGATTAGAAAGGTCACTATTATGGCCTGAGCATTGAAAATTAAAATGACCCTTTTTATGGCAAAGGTCACAAATAAAAGGATAAAGGGCACAAACCTTTTCACCAAGCTCATCTAGAGCCTTGTCCCACATTCGGGTTTCTTCATTCCTGTGATGGATACAATAATCTTCCTTGTTGTGACTCTGCTCACAAGGTCTAAGTGCTCCACAAAAATTAACATGCTTATAAGAAATAGTACTTTCAGAAGTTTGAGCATGTTTATTGCAATCATCAATAACAATATCACTTTCTATGCAAGTGTCTTTAAAAGGTTCATGATACACATCCCCATTTCCTTTGGGAGCATTAATATGGGAAGCAAAGGCTCTAAAGCAATCAACCATAATTTGAGGATCAAGACCATATTTAGCACTAAGCTCTTGAAAATCAGCAGTTTCAGTGAAAGACTTAATGCAGTCATACTCATAATTTATACCTGATCCTTTAGCTTTGTCGCTATTCCAATCTTCAATATTACTTTGAATTGTTTCAAGCAGATCCCACTTGGCGTCAACCTCCTTGCTTGTGAAAGATCTCTCAAAACAGGCATCTAGATAGTCCCTGTAATGTCCTGAAAGCCTTGCATAAAAATTATTAATAACAATATTACGGGGAAGTTCATGAATGGGACATTTGAGCATTAGTGACTGATGTCTACACATGCTTCTATTCTTGTAGACAGTGTTGGGCCTCCAAGTGCAGAGGTATGAAGAGCAGCAGCAAGTTTCCCTTAAGTGGATCACCCAAGGTTTATCGAACTCAGAGAGGAGGAGGTCAAAGCTATCCCTCTCAAGCAGCCCTGCAATTATGATACAGAAAGTCTCTTGTGTCCCCAACACACCCAATACACTTGTCAGATGTATAGGTGCACTAGTTCGGCGAAGAGATAGTGAAACACAAGTAGTTGTGATGATTATAAGTAGTAAATATAATACAAAATAAGTATCACTACGAGCAAACATGTAACAAAACTAAATGTAAACGGTGTGCAATGCTTGGAAACAAGGCCTAGGGATCATACTTTCACTAGTGGACACACTCTCAACAAATATAACATAGTTGAACCAATAGATACTATCATCAATATGCAACTCAAAACAATTCTCCAATGGAAAACAAACACTAATCATGCGTAGGGCTACGAAGCACTCCTCAAAGTCTGTATGTACCCAAACTAGATTGTCCCACACTGTCACCGTGAACTGTAACACCCCGAATTTATAACAAATTCGAAGTGCCCGTTATGTAATCCATCACAATCCCAGAATCATTGTTGTGATTTACATAACGTAGTTGATATCACAGTCATAGCTATTAATAGTAAATAAAGGGAATTACATAGGTGGTCGCACAGACCAAACCTTACATTACATCAACATGCAGCGGAATAACACTTTGGGTCCATATTGTCGAGCTTCAACCGCACAGGCAAAGCAGACAGTAGGAAACGAGCCTAATTCGCAAAGTCGTCAATGAGTCCTTCCTTCTTGATCTTGCTCTTTCAAGTCTGGCCAAGTTAATAGCCAGGGACACAGCCATGAGTACATTGGATGCACTCGCAAACCATCTTATAAACAAGTGATGAAAGGAATATGCATGGTTGATATGGTGGTCTAAGCACTAAGTTTTATTTGCAAAATGCTAGTTTTGTTTCCCAAGAAGGTTCATTAGTAGAAAAGAGGTTTAGTTCGCTAAGTAAATCTAAAGAGGAACTTCAAGTGTGTCAACCTCAATTTCAAGTCAAGTCATTCACCAAGTTCACCATAAGTTGTTAACATTCTTGACAAAAGTCAAGTACAGCTTGCCAACTGTCCATGACCGCGGACGCGGCTATTCGAATAGTTTTGAAACCTCTGCAGAGGGGTACACTTTACCCACAAGATTCGATACATCTGCCGGGAGAAATCCACGGATCGTCATACACAAAGTATGCGAGGTTCAGATAATCAAACAAAATCTTTCACTTGCCTACTTTAGTATAGGATCCTCCCTAAGAGTCCAGATACGGAATGGAACTCATAGTTTTTCCGGCTACAGGGTGCTGTATTTTGGACTCCCATAGTCTGTGGTATCCTCCATCACAGCTATGGCAAGTCCCAGCTTCGGGGGCGTCCCGCAGGATCCATCCCCTATAAGTTCAATGAGGTCTCCCATACTAAAGCAAACAAACTACGGACCAAGCCCCTTCCCATTTAGGGGTAATGTGGTCGTACGGTATGGTTGGCTCACATAGTACATCACTTATTATCATTTAGAAATTCATTCCATAGTTCTTAGTCAAGATTATGTTCTCTTAGAAAACCATCATGTGGGAGAAGTCTCCAATTCAAACCTTCAAGTTCAAGTCACCAGTTTCAAGTAAGGTTCCCCTTATAGATGGCCTCAATTTTATTAGCGACTAAGCAACTACTATGAGTGATGCTATCACTAATGGAATGTTGGATAAACTCAGTTTGATGCTCTTGATAAGCAAGACATCACTACACAATTATTGTTCTACTCTAGCAATTCAATCATGCAATTTACTTAAAAACAAATAGAATGCAATAGGAAAACTAGGCATGTGGAGTATGATTCAAAAGATGGCTTGCCTGGCTTGGCAAAGTCAAAAGAGTCTTCATCTTCATCTTGGGTTGATTGATCTCCATCTCCATTTCTTGGTTGACTTTAGGATCCATTCTCCTGAGTCTCGTTGTCGTCTAATCGTTGAAAAGCAAATAAGCATACAATCACCACACAATCCACAAACAATACCTATTTACTCAAATACACATACTTGGGTAAGGGAAGTAATCTAGGAAGTCTATGGAGAGGGGTTTCGATTTAATTGAATCCATAAAGATGAGATTATCACTTTCTTGACTTAAGTGAGGATTTAATTTACTTTGAATCGTGAAATATCTCTTGCAAGTCCTTATTGACCATGGTCATAGACCACATGTAGATATTCAAGATTATGGTTCAACCAAAGAGGATTCATAGAAGGTGGAGTATTTTTCTTTTATTGAAGCCATTTCTAGTTTGCAACTGTTTAGTAATCAAGTTTGAATCTACAACTAGGGTATATAGATCCTAGTTGAATTGTATTAAGGGTTATAGATTAATATTTAGAAATGTGGTTGATTCGAATTGGTTTCATATCATTTCCATTTATTTTGAAATAGGTGTGCAAGTTTGAGTTTCTAATTATTACCATGTAGGATTAATTTTCCAAATACTTCCTACAAGCTCACATGGACTAAGATCAATACCTATAGATAGGTATTTGGAAATATGGTTTAACAATAAGAGTTCCATAAAAATTTCGATTATAGATTTGAGTTTAATGAAATCCTATATGGCAATTGCCTATTTAACCATATAGGTAAATAGCATTTACTTTAAAAGGTTCAAAAATGAGATCTAATGGTATAGGCAGATGGGTATCACTCATTGTGAATTTCTAAAGTTGGATTTATATTTTTAGGAATTTTATTTGATTTGATATGGATTTTCTAAGGTGGAAAAGATCATGTTTTGTTATTTTTACTGCAACCACTATGTAAATCTAATGGTGTTAAAACCACTTCTAATGGATAGCTCATGTTCTAAGGTTTCCAAAGAGTGTTTACTTGCTAGATTTTGATCTCTAAATCACTAGGAATTAAGTTTTGAAGTTGCAGTAATTAATAAAATTATAGAACCGATTCTCAAAAAAAAACAAAGAGTGGACTAGAATCTAAAACGGGTCAGGGAGACGAAGTCGGCTGGCCCAACTAGCATTTCCCGGGTGAACAGAGAAAAAATAATAATAAGCTGACATGGAGGCCCCACTGGTCAGAACTTAAAGCGAACCGGTACGCTCGTCTTCCTCGTCTCGAGTGGAAACTCACCGGCGGTACTGCAAGGAAGAGGGCGGCGATGGGGGCAGCATAGAGGAAGCGGAGCTCGTCGGTGATGAAGCAGAAAAGGTGGAGGAACTCCTCCTCCGTCACTTCTGACCAGCGGCGGCGTGGGAGGTGGTCAGGTTTGCCAGAGCCAGAGGCGGTGTCCGGCGGAGCGGCGTCGACGGGGGGCTCGAACGAGAGGGAGATGGAGCTTGGGACCTTGTCTGGGAGGTTTCTCGTGGTGGGGTGAGTTCCATGGCGAGGTTGGGGAGCTTTTTATAGGCTCGGGAGGTCGGGGCGCGGTGGTGTCCAGGACGTGGGCGCGGGCATGGTCTCGCCGCGGTCAATGGCTAGCTCCAGTGGTAGGGATGGTCGAGGGAGCATGGGCGGGCTCTGCAGGTGGTGTGGTGACATTGGTGGCGTGCTGGCGTCCTAGGGTGACGACGGAATCGACGGGGAGCAGTGGTGCCTGTGGACGTGGTCGGGGACAAGTATCGGTTGTTGCCTCACCGTGTCTCACGCCTGTAATGGAAGGGGGACAGAGAGGGATGGTGAGGGAGTGGCTAGTCACTGCTGAGAGCAAGTATAGTCGCAAGGGTGCAGGGATTCACTATTGCAAATAGTGAGTTTGACTTTGCTAAATCTTGCCCACCAACTTTTTGATGAAATGACCGGCTTTTAAATTTTTACAATTTTCCAATTGGGTTCGAACAAGTAATGGAAAAGGAGGCTAGGTGTAAGTTGGTTTGGCCTAGAAGAGAGGGTTTGGTTGAAAATCAAAGGAAAAGTTTGAATGGCCTTTGCACAAGATTCAAAATTTGGAGACATTTTTAATAGGGTTTAAGTTAGTTTTTGAGTTCAGGATTTCTTGGCTTTGATTCTTTATAACCTTTTTATTGCTTGTGGTGGAGAGAACCAGATAGGTTGTGTTCAAAAATTTCTTAACACCAAGGTGCAAAGTAGTGTAGTCAATAACATTTTCTAGATCATTTTCTTAGGTTTCCTATTTAGGATTTTGTGTTGCTGCACCTTTATTTCTGCTTTGTTTCTTTTTGTTTTGTGATTGCTTGACTACCTATACTTTAGAAATTTTCTAAATGGGTTTAACATGCATTCATGCAAGGATTTAGTTAGATATAAAAAAAGACTACTATTCAATAAATCATTTTATAAATAGAAGTTTATTTGGTATCAAAATATGGCTAAGAAATCATGGAACGTTTATAGAAAAGGTTTTGGAAGTAAACTCAAAATGTTAGGTTTGGAACCAAAGTCCTAAGGTAGAATGTTTAAGGATATCGATTCAAATCATTTTTCGAGAATATCAACTTAAGCAATGAAAATAGTTTTCAAAGCGGGGTACTTCGATTTTCCTATTTATAAACAAGCTAGGTTAAGGTTTTACCTCCTTTCGAAATATTTTCTACTTGGAGGATTTGAAAAGTTCGGCTCAAAGGATTGGATTTGAAACTTGTCTCTTGTTCTTGTCATTTGAAGCATGGAAGCAAAAATGCTCACATTCACAAGTTTTAAAAGACAAGAAATTAATATTGTATTGAAAATAAAAGTTTTTGTTGGCTCCAAAATTTGGTATTTGAGAAATCCCTTTTATTTCTATTTTTCCAAAAATTTGGGTTGTTACATGAACGCACTAGATGGTTCCAACAAACACCAACAATTCATAGAGACATTAACCAAAAAGACACACATGATGCGCACACTGTCACCTTCACACCATGATACAAGGCATCTCCGGAGTTTACAAATATAAAGCACGGGAGTAGCATAATATCTGAATAATAACATCTACCAATTTAACTAGATACAAAGCTCACAATCACATAAAGATCACATCATGGGAGAGAGAGGTGAACCACATAGCTACCGGTAGAGCCCTCAGCCCCGGGGGAGAACTACTCCCTCCTCATCATCGGAGGCAACAACGGCGATGGAGATGGCGGTGAGGTCGATGGAGACAGCGGAGACGGCGATTGAGACCGATGGAGATGGCTCCGGGGGCACTTCCCCGTCCCGGCAGGGTGCCAGAACAAAGACTTCTGTCCCCCGAAATTCATCGTCGGCGGCGGCGGAGCTGCGGAACTCTTTCTAGAAATTTGCCGATTCCCCTAGGGTTTTCCATTGGGAGGCTTTTTATAGGCGAAGGTGCGTCGTCAGGAGGCGACCAGGGTGGTCACACAATAGGTGGGTGCGGCCAGGGGCTGAGCCGCACCCCCCTGTTGTGTGGGCAGCCCCTGGCCCCCCTCCGGCTCTCGTTCGATCTTCGGTCCTCTTCCGGGAAAAATAGGAGTTCTGGAACTTGTTTCGTCCAATTCTGAGAATATTTCCTGTGTAGCTTTTCTGAAACACAAAAACAGCAGAAAACAGGGAACTGGCACTGTGGCATCTTGTCAATAGGTTAGTTCCGGAAATCGCATAAAAACGCCATGAAGTGTAACGAAACACAAAGCAAATGGTGTAAAAACAAGCATGGATCATCAAAAATTATAGATACGTTTGAGACTTATCAGCATCCCCAAGCTTAACTCCTGCTCATCCTCGAGTAGGTAAGTGATAACAAAACAATAATTTTTGAGGTGACATGCACCATCACAATTTGATCAACGAGGTAAAGCATTGAGTGCTGAGATCAAAGAACTTAAAACATGGGCATGAAAGACATTATCTTGATAATAGAAACTTAGCAACTGTGTTATAGCATGAAAAGAAACACAAAGGAAAGATCATGAAAATGAAACAATGAAAGTCACGTGTGTGTTTCAACCATATGGAAAACATAGCAAATGGTTTTCAGCTTGTCCCTCATGGAGTAGCAAAGTATAAATGCATAGGACACCTTCAAGTTTAAGAGGGTGACTAGATACAAATAATTTAAGAACAAGTGAAACCATAATCATGAATCAATCAATAATAAACTTTGGGACTATGCATATTATTCTCAGAATGACAACTATGCTCTCTTAGACGGTGCATAAAGGTAGAAGGTGGAGACTCAACATAAAAGTAAAAGAAAGGCCCTTCGCGGAGGGAAGCAGTGATTAAACATGTGCTAGAGCTTTTCATTTGTAAAACAGAGAGATAAAAGCTAGATTTTGAGAGGTGGTTGTCTTTGTCAACAACTAGCAATGGGGTTCTTACTATCTTCCATACAAAAATGAAGCAAGTTTTTGAGAGAGATTGGCACTTTTGTGCTCTTTTATAAAGCTTGGCACTCCTCCCCACCTTTTTTCCTTTCTCAAACCATGGCTAACCGATTCCATCGGGTGCCCACCAACATTCACATACCATGGAGGAGTGCCTTTTTTCTTTCTTTTTTTTCTTTTTTTTCTTTTTGGAATAAAATAATATGGAAGATAGCAAATCCGACCACTACGTCCCCATGAGCTGAAAACAGTGTCACAAAACGAGAAGTGTTTTGATGGTTTTTTGAAATGTAGCACATGAAAATTTACTTGGAATGGCTTGCAAATATCATGCATAGGAATTTATAGTGGACACAATGGCAAACTTGGTTTTTGGGAGTTAGATGCACGAGTAGAGCTCATACTATGTACAAAATGAGGGCTAGCAAAAGACTGGGAGCGACCAACTAAGAGAGCAATAACGGCCATAATCATGCATAGTGACAAAACATCATTGAAAGAAGCATAAAGTGATATCACAAGTCAAAAACCAAATATCATAGAGGCTATAGGCGACTTATTTTGTAGTCAACATGTGTAAGCATGTGCCAAGTCAACCCAAATAAAGCATCAAAGGAAAAAACCAAATTAATGCTTCCAAATAATAAAAACAACGCATGATTTTTTTCAAAGGCTCATTAAGCAATCTCAGTCATTTAAGAAAAGTCATGCTATAGCAAAACCACTAAGCATACTATCAAAATGACATCAAGCATGGCATGCAAAATTCTAAGCCACAGTCTAAACAAGCTCCTTTTTGTACCACTTTTTTGCATGAAACTTTTTCTCTTTTCCAACACCATTCGAACCCTTTTGAAACAACTCTTTTGATGAAAAACAACATATACCAGAGGTCCAAATACACCTTTATGCAAAGATATAGCAAGATCTGAACAAAAATCAAGGCAAAAAACAAAAGCTAAACGCAGTAGCAGAAAAAGAGAACACTCGTTGAAAAAAAGAGTGAAAACTAGAGTGTTCTCGGCATTGAAAAACGGAGCATAGCTCTCTCTAAAACAAACATGATGTGATCCAACCATTTATTTCAGCAAACAAAACAAAATAAAACTGAAAGCACAAAGAACTGACGCTCCAAGAAAAACGCATAGTGCATGAAGCAATAAAAATATAGTGTGTTGAAAGGTGACCTGATTTTTGCCGATGAAGAAAGGGGGTGCCTCGGGGGCATCCCCAAGCTTTGACGCTTGTACTTCTTGGATATTTATTAGGGTGACATGGGCATCCCCAAGCTTGAGCTTTTGTCCATTCTTCATCTCATCTCATCATTCTCCAATCCCTACACTTGAAAACTTCCTTCATACAAAACTCAACACAATTTTATTAGCAACATTAGTGTAAGCATAATAATGAATCAACCCCTTTTTGCTTCAGGTTTCAACTCAAAACTACCACATATAAAGCATATACTACTGTAGCAACTTGACCAAAAGTTCCGTGATCAAAAGAACTAAAAAAGAAAGCGATCGAGCGGCAAATACAAATAATGGCAGAAATCTGTCAAAACAGAACAGCTGACAAAGGTAGAATTTTTAGAGGGTTTTCTGTTGCTCAAATAAAAAAGTGTTAAACTAATTAAAGTTTGGAAATAACCTGGGGCATATGCACAAGAAATCGCAGGTCCAACAGATGTTCTGAGAATTTTCACGAATTTTTATGGTGCAGCACCGAAATCTGTTTCAGGACAGCAACATCCCCAAATCTTACCTCACTCAAATTAGAGGTTTCTCTTGGCACAACAACGAAATAAAAATGATAAGGAGCGGTTATTACAGTAGTAATAACTTCCAAGACTCAAATAAAAGAAAAATTACTGAAAATAAAACATTGGGTTATCTCCCAAGAGTGCTTTTCTTTAACGCCTTTGAGCTAGGCGTAGTAATTCGCAAAGATGCTCATGTAGGAGCCATAAAAGAGCTTAAGGCAAAGGCGCTATATAGGAACTTGAAGCAAGAGAGAGCATTAAAAAGCAAATATGAAACACATTTAAATCTAAACCACTTCCTATGCTTAGGAATCTTGTAAGAAAATAAATCAACGAGGCACATAGTAGCAAACATGGATAGATAAAACAAGTGCAACTTCAAGATTTGCAACATAGAGAGGGGAAACTCAATATTGTTGAGATCCAACAAACCATGTTTCCCTCTCTCATAGTAACTTCCAGTAGCATCATGAATAGAACTAACAATATAACTATCACATAAAGCATCCCTATCATGAGCCACGTGCATAAAAGAATTAATACTTCCCACATGAACAACCGTAGTAGGAGCAGATTCAACAGAATAATTATTCGCATCACCATAATCATCAAAAATAGGAGGCATATTGTAATCATAACTAATTTTCTCCTCAAAAGTAGGTGAACTAAAAATATTATACTCATCATTGTAACCATCATAAACTAGAGGTTTAGTATCATCACAAGCTAGAGAACAACTATTTCGCAAAGCATATTCATCAAACATATCATCATAAGAAGGAACATGGATAGTACTAATGGTACAACAATTATTAACCTTAGAATTGGTACCAAAAAGATTTTCAATATCAAAAGTAGAGTGCTTTTCCCAATCATGATCACTAACATAGGTAACAGGCATAGGAACATCATCCCAATCAGAATTATCGTAATCTATAATAGGAGCAACATGCTTAGGGGAAGATACCGTTTCTTCTCGCCTTTTACTCCTCTTCTTCTTCTTCTTACTCTGCTTACTCTCTCCTTTAGGAGGGAGAGACTTGAAAGGCATCTTCTCCACATAATCTGGTTTACTGATAGTAGGGGTGAAAACGGAACGGATTATTTCCGACCGACCGACCGACCGAAGGCTTACGAAAGCAAAAAAACGGATTCGGTCGGATAGTTGCCGGATACAGTAACGGATACGGCTAGTGATTAACGGATATGGAAAAGGATATGGTTTTACTGATATCCGACCGTATCTGAAGATATACCATATTTTACGGTTATATCCGGAAAATATCCAAAAAATATCCGGCAATGAGCTGTTGAATACGTGACTTGGGAGAGAAGATAAAAGAGAGTTACACATTTTGTCTTCCGGTACTCTAATACCATCATACCATCATGCAAGGCACAATATAGTTTTATATGAATATATATTTACGTATGTAGAAAATTTACAAGCTAATTTTACTTTATTATCAATAAGAGATCTGACAAATTATTTATCCGTAACCGAACCATATTCGCTCCATATTCGGTCTGTATTCGTTACCGATAGACTCCGATTCCATATTAGTATCTGCACACTATCCGCTTCGGTTCCGAATCCGAAAAAAATATGGTAACGAATACGGTTTCACTACTATCCGTCCATATCCGCTCCATTTTCACCCCTAACTGACAGGAACAATAGAAGAAACTTTGGAGGATTCCTCCTCTCTATTAATAAGATAGAAACATCTTTCAGTCCTGTCATAGCTTGGCAAAACATCATGTTTTATAAGATTTTGTATGTAAGTATTTGCGAGGCAATCTTTAACACAATAGAGACGGCAACCACGAAGGGTGCTATTAATATCAACAACTCTCATATCTATCAAAGAAATCTTTCTAGATATCTCTTCACACTCCAAAAATAAAGTAAGCTCATCATACTGATTGAGAGTAATCTTGTCATCACAATACAAATTTACGGTACTCATTCGATTAAAAGAGTCACGATATTGGCTTGGGCATTGAAAATTAAAATGACCCGTGTCATCGCAAAGTTCACAAAGAAAAGAATAAAGCTCGCAAACCTTTTCACCAAGCTCATCTAGAGCCTTGAGCCACATATTGGTTTCTTCATTCCCGTGGTGATGCAATAATCTTCCTTGTTGTGACTCTGTTCACAAGGTCTATGTACTCCACAAAAATTAACATGCTTATAAGAAATAGTACTCTCAGAAGTTTGAGCATGTTTATTGCAATCATCAATAACAATATCACTTTATATGCAAGTGTCTTTAAAAGGTTCATGATACACGTCCCTATTTCCTTTAGGAACATTAATATGAGAAGCAAAGACTTTAAAGCAATCAATCATAATTTGAGGATCAAGACCATACTTAGCACTGAGCTCTTGAAAATTAGCGGTTTCAGCGAAAGACTTAATGCAATCAAACTCGTAATTCATACCTGATCCTTTACCTTTGTCGCTATTCCAACCTTCAATATTGTTTTGAATTGTTTCAAGCAGATCCCACTTGGTGTCAACATCCTTGCTTGTGAAAGACCCATCCAAGCATGCATCTAGATGGTCCTTGTAATGTCCTGAAAGCCTTGCATAAAAATTATTAATTACAATATTACGGGGAAGCTCATGAATATGACATTTGAGCATTAGTGACTTCAATCTTCCCCATGCTTGGGCAATGCTTTCTCCCTCATGCGGATGAAAATTATAAATATAATTCTTATCTTTATAAACCTCACTAGAAGGATAGAATTTAGAATAAAAGAGAGGTACAATTTCCTCCCAATCAAGAGGTCGGCCATCCTTCAGTGTTTTATACCATTCCGCAGCTCTGCCCTTCAGTGATAAAGAGAATAGCTTCTTCTTAACTCGGTTCATCAAAATACCTACACACTTGAACAACTCGCATAATTCATGTATAAAGAGCAAATGATCACCATGATGGACAGTTCCATCTCCTAAATAGCAGTTATCCATAGCACGTTCAACAATCTTCATAGGTATTTTAAAAGGATGAGGAGCACAAGCATCATTAAAAACATCACATATGGGAGATAAAATATCATCAGAGCAAACTTTCTCCACTAAATTTGGGAACTAAAAATATCATGCTTAACAAAACCAGCTTCCCCAAGCTTAGACTTTTCTATAGCATTAGCAACACCGGTATTCAAAGCATTCATACTAACAACACTATTAGCATGCGAATAAAGCTCCAAAGGTTTTTCAATTTTCTCTTCAAATCTAAACTCAGGAAAAAGACTAAAGAACTCTTTACTCTCCATTAAGCCTAACTAGTGAAAATAAAAATAAGAAACAAAAAGATATAATTGCAGAATTTAAAGGAAATAACTTCGAGCACTCACCAGCAACTAAAAGACTTAGTAACCAAAGAATGTGAGTACCTTTTACCTTACCTCCCTGGCAACAGCGCCAGAAAAGAGCTTGATGTCTACACATGCTTCTGTTCTTGTAGACAGTGTTGGGCCTCCAAGTGCAGAGGTTTGTAGAGCAGCAGCAAGTTTCCCTTAAGTGGATCACCCAAAGTTTATCGAACTCAGGGAGGAGGAGGTCAAAGCTATCCCTCTCAAGCAACCCTGCAATTATGATACAGAAAGTCTCTTGTGTCCCCAACACACCCAATACACTTGTCAGATGTATAGGTGCACTAGTTCGGCGAAGAGATAGTGAAACACAAGTAGTAGTGATGATTATAAGTAGTAAATGTAATACGAAATAAGTATTGCTGCGAGCAAACATGTACCAAAACTGAATGTAAACGGTGTGCAATGCTTGGAAACAAGGCCCAGGGATCATACTTTCACTAGTGGACACACTCTCAACAAATATAACATAGTTGAACCAATAGATACTATCATCAATATGCAACTCAAAACAATTCTCCAATGGAAAACGAACACTAATCATGCATAGGGCTACGAAGCACTCCTCAAAGTCCGTATGTACCCAAACTACATTGTCCCACACTGTCACCGTGAACGCACTAGATGGTTCCAACAAACACCAATAATTCATAGAGACATTGACCAAAAAGACACACATGATGCGCACACTGTCACTTTCACACCATGATACAAGGTATCTCTGGAGTTTACAAATATAAAGCACGGGAGTAGCATAATATCTGAATAATAACATCTACCAATTCAACTAGATACAAAGCTCACAATCACATAAAGATCACATCATGGGAGAGAGAGGTGAACCACATAGCTACCGGTAGAGCCCTCAGCCCCGGGGGAGAACTACTCCCTCATCATCATCAGAGGCAGCAACGGTGATGGAGATGGCGGTGAGGTCGATGGAGACGGCGGAGACGGCGATAGAGACCGATGGAGATGGCTTCGGGGGCACTTCCCCGTCCCGGTAGGGTGCCGGAACAGAGACTTCTGTCCCCCGAAATTCATCAGCGGCGGCGGCGGAGCTGCGGAACTCTTTCTAGAAATTTGCCGATTCCCCTAGGGTTTTCCGTCGGGAGGCTTTTTATAGGCGAAGGGGCGTCATCAGGAGGCGGCCAGAGTGGTCACACAATAGGTGGGCGCGGCCAGGGTCTGGGCCGTGCCCCCCTGTTGTGTGGGCAGCCCCTGGCCCCCCTCCGGCTCTCGTTCGGTCTTCGGTCCTCTTCTGGGAAAAATAGGAGTTCTGGAACTTGTTTTGTCCAATTCCGAGAATATTTCCTGTGTAGCTTTTCTGAAACACAAAAATAGCAGAAAACAGGGAACTGGCACTGTGGCATCTTGTCAATAGGTTAGTTCCGGAAATCGCATAAAAACGCCACGAAGTGTAACGAAACACAAGGCAAATGGTGTAAAAACAAGCATGCAACATCAAAAATTATAGATACGTTTGAGACGTATTAGTGACTTGAATCTTCCCTACGCTTGGGCAATGCTTTCTCCATCATGAGGATGAAAATTATAAATATAATTCCTATATATATGAACCTCACTAGAAGGATAGAATTTAGAATAAAAGAGAGGTACAATTTCCTCCTAGTCAACAGGTCGTCCATCCTTCAACGTCTTATACCATTCCGCAGCTCTGCCCTTTAGTGATAAAAAAATAGCTTCCTCTTAACTTCACATGTAGAAATACCTGCACATTTGAACAACTCGCATAATTCATGTATAAAAAGAAAATGATCACCGGGATGGACAGTTCCATCTCCTAAATAGTAGTTATTCATAGCATGTTCAACAATCTTCATAGGTATTTTAAATGAACGAGGATCACAAACATCATTAGAACTATCACATATGGGAGATAAAATATCCTCAGAGCAAACTTTCTCCACTAAAGCTGGGGAACTAAAAATATCATCCTTATCAAAACCAGCTTCCCCAAGCTTAGACCTTTCTATGGCATTAGCAACAACGGTATTCAAGGAATTCATACAAATAACATTGCTATGCGAATAAAGCTCCAAAGGTTTTTCAAACACTTCAAGTCTTAACTCAGGAAAGATACTATAAAACTCTTTATTTTCCATTAAGCCTAACTAGTAAAAATAAAAACAAGAAACAAAAAGATATAATTGCAGAATCTAAAGAAAATAACTTCGAGCACTCACCAGCAACTAAAAGACTTAGTGACCAGAGGATGTGAGTACCTTTTACCTTACCTCCCCGGCAATGGCGCCAGAAAAGAGCTTGATGTCTACCCACGCGTCTGTTCTTGTAGACAGTGTTGGGCCTTGATACGTCTCCGACGTATCCATAATTTTTGATGCTCCATGCTTGTTTTTACACCATTTGCCTAATGTTTCGTTACACTTCGTGGCACTTTTATGCATTTTCTAGAACAAACCTATTAACAAGTCGCCACAGTGCTAGTTCCCTGTTTTCTACTGTTTTTGTATTTCAGAAAAGCTACACAGGAAATATTCTCGGAATTGGATAAAACAAGTTCCTGAAGTCTTATTTTTCCCGGAAGCTTCCAGAGATCCAAAGAGGAGACGGAGAGGGGCCACAGGCCACCTTCATACCAGGGCGGCGCAGCCTGGCCCCTTGCCGCGCGCCCTATGTGTGAGGACACCTGTGTCCACTTCTGACGCTGCCCCTTCACCTATAAAGACCCCCCGACGGGAAAAACCTAAGTACCCGATCAATTTTCTAGAAACACATCGCGATCTGCCGCCGTCGTCGACCCGAGATCGGGAGGGTCCAGAAGCTCTTCCCGGCACCCTGCCGGAGAGAGGAATCGCCACCGGAGGTCTTCTTCATCGCCATGCTTGCCTTCGGAGCGATGAGTGAGTAGTCTACCTTGGACTATGGGTCCATAGCAGTAGCTAGATGGTTGTCTCCTCCACCATGTGCTTCATGTTTAGATCTCCTGAGCTGCCCTACATGATTGAGATCACCGTTATGTAATTCTACATGTTTGGTTTGTTGTGATCCGATGAATATTGGTGTTATGACTGAGTTGCTATACTGAAATATATCTTATGTTATCTCTATGTTGTTTATGATCTTGCATGCTCTCCGTTGTTAGTAGCTATCTTGGCCGAGTAGTTGCTAGTGACTCCAAGAGGGGGTATTTATGCTCGATAGTGGGTTCATGCCTCTATTTAACCTGGGGGAGTGACAGAAACCTCTAAGGTTGTAGATGTGCTGTTGCTACTATGGAGAAAACAACATTCATATGCTCAAGGGCATATGCTTTGTTTACATTACACACTTTGCTTAATGCAATTATCTGTTGTTCGCAACTTAATACTCATGGGGTGTTCGGATGATATCCCCGTGGGTGGATTATTAGTCATAGATGCAGTTGGATGGCGGTCTATGTATTTTGTTGTAATGCCCAGAGTAAATCTCATAGTGATCTTCTTGACATATCACGTTATCTTTATTCTATCAATTGCCCAACTGTAATTTGTTTACCCAGCATGTGTTATTTATCTTATGGAGAGACACCGCTAGTGAACTGTGGACCCCGGTCCTATTTCCATCATATTGCTATCACCTATTTAGTTTACTCGCATTGTTTACTTTACTCGCATACTTTCACTATTTTCCACTCGATACGCTCATACCCTTTGTTTCTAGCAAACCGGTGAGATTGACAACCTCATCGCAAGTTGGGAACAAAGTACTTAGTTGTGTGTGTGCAGGTTCTGCGTTGCTACTGGCCGAAGACGAGTCAACAAGTGTCGTTAAACGGCGCCCTTGTTGGAGTGTTATTAAGTCAGTCCGCATCACCTTCAGTCATTTGTCTCTCCTCTCCAAGATCGGCATACCTTGGTTTCTTAACTGAGGGAAAATCTTGCTGCTATATTCATCACACCTTCCTCTTGGGGTTCCCAACGGGCTGGTCATCAACCAGGCATCAAGCTATTTTTCTGGCGCCGTTGCCGGGGATCAAAGAAGAATAATCTCCCTCGTCAACTGGGCGCCCTCAAACGCAACAAGCTTTTTCTGGCGCCGTTACCGAGGAGGAAGTAGAAGACCTCTGCAAGGGGAGTTTTTCGCACGCACATCCTTTACTTTGTTATTGTTTTGCTTTACTTTATTTATTTTTACTTGCATCGTTTTATCAAAAGCCCAAAAAAATTAGAATCCTTGGTAGTTGTTATTTCTTTACTTTAAGTTCATTATGTTGTTCCCTAAGTATGTTTTGGAGGACCTCTCAGTAGGTAGTGGTTCAATTATTGGGAAAGATAACATTGAGGAGTTCTTTAATCACATTAGTATGCATAAAGAAGTTGAGGAAAAGTCTTTGGTTGAGCTAGCTCCTAGTTATGAAGTTGCTTCCGCTTATTTAGTTCACATGTTAGAAGCTAGGTTTGCTAATTTTAACCCCTTTTTGCAATACATGTTCCTTAAGCTTCATGAAATTGAAGATCCTAAAAAGAAAGCTTTCATTTTGGAAACTATGCGCTTAGAATTTAAAGATGTTGCCAATGAGGCTAGAAAAGTTTTTAAGAAATTCAATAAGCTTGGCTCACCTGTAACGGTTGTTGGCACATCCAATGAAGATTTTAGAGTGCCAATACCTTATAAACTTTCAGGAATACATGATATTTGGGAAAATAACTCTAGTTGGATTTGTCCTAAAAATCCCTTCGATGAAAGTAGTGTACCAAAGCGTGATCATAAATGATCTTCAAAAACTCATTTGGACATAATTCCCTTCATTGTTGAAAAGACTCCTATTGTGGATCCCGATGCTTCTTTCATAATTACTTCATCTCTTGATGTTACTTGATTCGCAATTTTCTGCGCCTAGCTCAAAGGCGTTAAAGAAAAGCACTCTTGGGAGATAACCCAATGTTTTCTTTTCAGTAATTTTTCTTTTATTTGAGTCTTGGAAGTCATTACTACTATAATGACCGCTCCTTATCCTTTTTATTTCATTGTTGTGCCAAGAGAAGCCTCTAATTTGGGTGAGGTAAAGATTTGGGGATGTTGCTGTCCTGAAACTGTTTTCGCTGCTGCACCGTAAAAATTCGTATAAATTCTCTATATATCTTTTGGACCTGCGATTTCTTGTGCATATGACCCAGGTTATATCCAAACTTTCATTAGTTGAACACTTTTTGATTTGAGCAACAGAAAACCCCTTAAAAATTCGACATTTGTCAGTTGTTCTGTTTTGACAGATTTCTGCCAATATTTGTGTTTGCCGCTTTATCGCTTTCTTTTGAGTTCTATTGATCACGGAACTTTTGGGGAAGTTGCTACAGTATTATGTGCTATATATGTGGTGGTTTTAGGTTGAAACGTGAAGCAAAAAGAGGTTGATTATATGTTATGCTACACTAATGTTGCTAATAGATTTGTGTTTAGTTTTGTATGAAGGAAGTTTTCAAGTGTAGGGATTGGAGAATGATGAGATGAGTTGAAGAATGGACAAAAGCTCAAGCTTGGGGATGCCCATGCATCACCCCAAGAAATATCCAAGAAGTACAAGCGTCAAAGCTTGGGGATGCCCCCGAGGCACCCCTTCTTCATCGGCAAAAATCAGGTCACCTTTCAAGACACTATATTTTTATTGCATCATGCACTATGTGTTTTTCTTGGAGCGTCAGTTGTTTTCGTTTTCGTTATTAGTTTAGTTTGTTTGCTGCAATAAATGTTTGGACCCCAACAAATTTCTTTTGGAGAAGTTGCCTTGCTTTTCATTTGCCAAGAACGCTCCAGTTTTCACTCTTATCAAAAATCGAGTGTTCTTCTTTTTCTGCTACTGCTTTTGGTTTTCGTTTTTGCCTTGATTTGCGTTCAGATCTTCTTATATTTATTCATCAAGGTGTATTTTTGCCTCTGATCTTTATTGGTTTTCATCAAAAGAGGTGTTTATAAAAAAGTTTGAATGGTGTTGGAAAAGAGAAAAAGCTTTATGCAAAAAAGTGGTACAAGAAGGAGCTTGTGTAGACTGCAGCTTAGGCTTTTTCATGTCATGCTTGATGTCTTTTTGATAGCATGCTTAGTGGTTTTGCTGTAGCATGACTTGTCTCAAATAACTGAGATTGCTTAATGAGCCTTTGAAAAAATCATGCGTTGTTTTTATCGTTTGGAAGCATTATTTTGGTTTTCTCCTTGATGCTTTATTTGGGTTGACTTGGCGCATGCTCACACATGTTAGACTCATACAAAGTCGCCAATAGCCTCTATGATCATTTAGTTTCTGACTTTTGATGCCATCTTATGCTTCTTTTAATGTCGCTTTGTCGCTTTGCATAATTATGGCCATTATTGCTCTCTTAGTTGGTCGCTCCCAGTCTTTCGCTAGCCCTCGCCTTGTACTGAGTATGAGCTCTACTCGTGCATCCAACTCCTAAAAACCAAGTTTGCCAAAGTGTCCACCATACATACCTACTAGCAATTTGCTATTCCAAGTAAATTTGACATGCTTTTATTTTCTCTTCAAATTAAACTCTTACCAGTGTTATGCGAAAATTGGTCAGTAAAGCTCTCACGAACCGGAAGGCACACTTTACTTTTTCTTGTTCTTAAAAATTTGACATTGTGGTCTCTTATGTTGAGTTGTTATGCTTGCAAGTTATAAGTTGGAGACTAGCCCAGCCATGCAGTCATGGGCAAGCTTTCAACATTGCACTCCTTATTTGAGTTGATATCGTGATCTTTTGTTTATTGATGCCCGTGGTGTGAAATGAATTGGGAATCTTGTGGGGATCATGGAGTTTATATATGTGTTAGGAAAACGCCTGGGCCGCCAATCTAAGCCATGCATAATTCATGGTGGAATTTTGCAGCATACCCATAGTGGACATTCGACGACGCATCTCAAAATAAAAAGCTAAACAAATGGTAAATAAAAGAGATGTCGAGGTGTTCATTGTGTGCTTGTCCTGTCATTTTGATGTGGGCTTGTTCCATGTCATCGGGCACGGAGGTACCCCGTTGGCGGTTCTCGATGATACGTGTATACTTACAATGACAAGAGCCTTGATTGGGACTCTAAGTAAAGTAGCATGAGGTTTGGGAACTCGTATTCACGGGACACGAGGTTTTGAACTTATGATTTGTCAAGCATATGCAGCATAAGTGTTCTCGCATTAACTTTAACCATTCAAGATGCTTATGATGGGGGCAATGAGAGCTCAAAGCCGGTAAGTAACATAATTTTTGAAGGTTATAAAACTTGCAATCACTGCTTCCCTCCGCGAAGGGCCTTTCTTTTACTTTTATGTTGAGTCACCACCTTCTATCTTTATGCACCATTAAGAGAGCATAGTTGTCATTCTTAGTATAATGTGCATTGTCCCAAAGTTTTCATTGATTGATTCATATTATTGGTTTCACTTGTTCTTAAATTATTTGTATCTAGTCGCCCTCTTAAACTTGAAGGTGTCCTATGCATTTATGTTTTGCTCTCTCTTATGAAGGACAAGCTGAAAACCATTTGTATGTTTTTCCTTATGATTTGAACACACGTTTGACTTTCATTATTTCATTTCCATGATCTTTTGTTTGTGTTCATTTACATGTTATAACATGGTTGCTAAGTTCTTATTGTCAAGATTATATCTTCATGCCCATGTTTTAAGTTCTTATGATCCCAGCTCACAAATGCTTACATATATGATCAAGATTGTGTAGGTGCATGTCACCTCAAAAATTATTCTTTTGTTATCACTTACCTACTCGAGGACGAGCAGGAGTTAAGCTTGGGGATGCTTGATACGTCTCCAACGTATCTATAATTTTTGATGCTCCATGCTTGTTTCTACACCATTTGCCTAATGTTTCATTACACTTCGTGGCACTTTTATGCATTTCTGGAACTAACCTATTAACGAGTTGCCACAGTGCCAGTTCCCTGTTTTCTGCTGTTTTTGTGTTTCAGAAGTGATACACAGGAAATATTCTCGGAATTGGACTGAAACAAGTTCCTGAAGTCTTATTTTACCCGGAAGCTTCCAGAGATCCGAAGGAGAGTAGGAGGGGGGCCACCAGGGCTCCACACGCAGGGGTGGCGCAGCCAGGCCCCTGGCCACGCGAGCCCTGCGTGAGGGCGCCTGGCTCCTCCTCTGACATCGCCCCTTCGCCTATAAAGACCCCCCGACGGAAAAAACCTAAGTACCCGATCAGTTTTCCAGAACACATCGCGATCCGCCGCCGCCGTCGACCCGAAGATCGGGATGGTCCAGAAGCTCTTCCCGGCACCCTGCCGGAGAGGGGAATCGCCACCGGAGGTCTTCTTCATCGCCATGCTTGCCTCAGGAGCGATGAGTGAGTAGTCTACCTTGGACTATGGGTCCATAGCAGTAGCTAGATGGTTGTCTCCTCCACCATGTGCTTCATGTTTAGATCTCATGAGCTGCCCTACATGATTGAGATCACCGTTATGTAATTCTACATGTTTGGTTTGTTGGGATCCGATGAATATTGGTGTTTATGATTAAGTTGTTGTACTGAATATTATCTTTTGTTTTCTCTATGTTGTTTATGATCTTGCATGCTCTCCGTTGTTAGTAGCTATCTTGGCCGAGTAGTTGCTAGTGACTCCAAGAGGGGGTATTTATGCTCGATAGTGGGTTCATGCCTCTATTTAACCTGGGGGAGTGACAGAAACCTCTAAGGTTGTAGATGTGCTGTTGCTACTAGGGAGAAAACAACATTCATATGCTCAAGGGCATATGCTTTGTTTACATTACACACTTTGCTTAATGCAATTATCTGTTGTTCGCAACTTAATACTCATGGGGTGTTCGGATTGATATCCCCGGGAGTGGATTATTAGTCATAGATGCAGTTGGATGGCGGTCTATGTATTTTGTTGTAATGCCCAGAGTAAATCTCATAGTGATCTTCTTGACATATCACGTTTATCTTTATTCTATCAATTGCTCAACTATAATTTGTTTACCCAGCATGTGTTATTTATCTTATGGAGAGACACCACTAGTGAACTGTGGATCCCGGTCCTATTTCCATCATATTGCTATCACCTGTTTACTTTACTCGCACTGTTTACTTTACTCGCATACCTTTACTGTTTTCCACTCGATACACTCATAACCTTTGTTTCAAGCAAACCGGTGAGATTGACAACCTCATCGCAAGTTGGGAGCAAAGTACTTGGTTGTGTGTGTAGGTTTCGCGTTGCAGCTAGCAAGCAAAGCTTGGACGAGGCGCCATATATAAATTGTCCGAAGCTGTTGCAAACTAGCAAGCATCACCTTCAGTCGTTTGTCTCTCCTCTCCAAGAACGATAAACCTTGGTTTCTTAACTGAGGGAAAACCAGCTGCTATACTCATCACACCTTCCTCTTGGGGTTCCCAACGGGCTGGTCATTCACCACGCATCAAGCTGTTTTTCTGGCGCCATTGCCGGGGAGGAAGTAGAAGACTTCTGCGAGGGGAGTTTTTCGCACGCACATCCTTTACTTTGTTTTATTGTTTTGCTTTACTTTATTTATTTTACCTGCATCTTTTTATATCAAAAACCCAAAAAAAATTAGAATCCTTGGTAGTTGTTTTTACTTGTTTACTTTCGTTTTGCTGAAATGGCCAATCCTGAAAACACCAAGTTGTGTGACTTTACTAGCACAAACAATAGTGATTTTATCTGCACTCCTATTGCACCACATGTTCCTGCTGCAAACTTTTATGAGATTAAGCCTGCTTTGCTGAACCTTGTTATGAAAGAGCAATTTTCTGGTGCTAGTACTGAAGATGCTGCTGCTCATCTCAACAATTTTGTTGAGCTATGTGAGATGCAGAAATATAAGGATGTTGATAGTGATATTATTAAGCTCAAGTTGTTTCCTTTTTCTTTGAGAGGAAAAGCTAAAGATTGGTTGCTGTCTTTGACTAAGAATAGTATTGATTCATGGGCTAAGTGTAAGGATGCTTTTATTGGTAGATACTATCCTCCTGCTAAGATTATATCTCTGCGTAGCAATATTATGAAGTTTACTCAGTTTGACAATGAACATGTTGCTCAAGCTTGGGAAAGGATGAAATCTATGATAAAGAATTGCCCCACTCATGGACTGACTACTTGGATGATTATCCAAACTTTTTATGCAGGACTGAATTTTTCTTCAAGGAACCTACTTGATTCAGCTGCTGGAGGCACTTTTATGTCCCTTACCTTGGGCACCGCAACAAAGCCACTTGACAACATGATGGTAAATTATTCCGAATGGCACACCGAGAGAGCTCCACAAGGTAAGAAGGTAAATTCTGTTGAGGAAACCTCTTCCTTGAATGATAAGATTGATACAATTATGGCTATGCTTGCTAATGATAGGACTCATGTTGATCCTAATAATTTTCCTTTGGCCTCTTTGGTTGCTCAAGAAGAGCATGTTGATGTGAATTTCATTAGAAACAATAATTTTAACAACAATGCTTATAGGAACAATTTTGCTAGTAACAATTATAGGCCGTATCCTTCTGCCAATGGTAATGGTTATGGTAACTCTTATGGTAATTCCTACAACAACACTAGGGCCGCGCCCTCCGAGCTTGAGGTAATGCTCAAGGACTTCATCGGTAAGCAAACTGCTTTTAACAAGTCTGTTGAGGAAAAGTTAGGCAAAATTGATATTCTTACTTCTAAAGTTGATAGCCTTGCTCATGATGTTGAACTTCTGAAATTAAAAGTGTTACCTGATGATGTGAAAGAGAACAATGTTTTCGCTACCGCTAATGCTATTCAAGTTGGAATTGATGAAAATATTAGATTGTTAGCGGAATTGCATGCCAGGTGGGAAAGAGAAGATGAGATGGCTAGAGAGATGAAGGTATGTACCATTACTACCTCTAATGATGTTGCTCCTAATACTAGCAATCCTCTTACTTTAATTGGTGTAGAAAAAACTCCCACTCCTTGTGTTAAAAAGCCTAAAACTGCCAAAACTTTTTCTCAAAAGAGTGCTGATATTTTTCGGAGTGTAGGAGATGATAGCTCTACTTCTTTTAATGATTTTGATGTTGATGGATGCAATATATCTGAAGTAATTTTGTTCTTGCCAAAGCTTGCTTTGACTCCCAATGCTAGTTCTCTAAATATTGCTTTTACTAAGCATATTACCAATGCTCTCATAAAAATTAGGGATGAAAAGTTGAAGCAAAAAGCTTCCGTTCCCAAGAAGTTAGAAGATGGTTGGGAACCCATCATTGACATGCATGTTAATGGTTATGATTGCCATGCTTTATGTGATCTAGGTGCTAGTATTTCTATCATGCCTAGAAAGATTTATGACATGCTTGATTTACCACCGCTTGAAAAATGTTATTTTGATGTTCCTATTGCTGATGTTGCTAAGAAGAAACCTTTGGGAAGGATTAATGATGTTCTTATTGTGGTTAACAATAACCCTGTTCCCGTTGATTTTCTTGTTATGGACGTTGAATGCCATGCTTCATGTCCTATTATTTTGGGAAGACCCTTTCTTCGAACTGTAGGTGCCATCATTGATATGAGGGAAGGCACTATCAAATATCAATTCCCACTAAAGAAAGGTATGGAACACTTCCCTAGGAAAAGGAAGAAATTACTTTTTGACTCTATTCTTAGAGCAAATTATGAGCTTGATGCTTCATCACTTGATATTACTTGATTCGCAATTTTCTGCGCCTAGCTCAAAGGCGTTAAAGAAAAGCACTCTTGGGAGATAACCCAATGTTTTATTTTCAGTACTTTTTCTTTTATTTGAGTTTTGGAAGTCATTACTACTGTAATGACCGCTCCTTATCTTGTTTATTTCGTTTTTGTACCAAGAGAAGCCTCTAATTTGAGTGAGGTAAAGATTTGGGGATGTTGCTGTCCTGAAACTGTTTTTGGTGCTGCACCGTAAAAATTCATATAAATTCTCTGTATATATTTTGGACCTGAGATTTATTGTGCATATGCCCCAGGTTATATCCAAACTTTTGTTAGTTGAACACTTTTTGATTTGAGCAACATAAAATCCCTCAAAAATTCGACCTTTGTCAGCTGTTCAGTTTTGACAGATTTCTGCCAATATTTGTGTTTGCCACTTTATCGCTTTCTTTTGAGTTCTTTTGATCATGGAACTTTTGGGGAGGTTGCTACAGTAGTATTTGCTATATATGTGGTGGTTTTGAGTTGAAACCTGAAGCAAAAAGAGGTTGATTATATGTTATGCTTACACTAATGTTGCTAATAGATTTGTGTTTAGTTTTGTATGAAGGAAGTTTTCAAGTGTAGGGATTGGAGAATGATGAGATGAGTTGAAGAATGGACAAAAGCTCAATCTTGGGGATGCCCATGCATCACCCCAAGAAATATCCAAGAAGTACAAGCGTCAAAGCTTGGGGATGCCCCCGAGGCACCCCTTTTTCATCGGCAAAAATCAGGTCACCTTTCAAGACACTATATTTTTATTGCTTCATGCACTATGTCTTTTTCTTGGAGCGTTAGTTGTTTTAGTTTTCTTAGTTGGTTTAGTTTGTTTGTTTGCTGCAATAAATGGCTGGACCCCAATAAATTTCTTTTGGAGAAGTTGCCTTGCTTTTCATTTGCAAAGAACGCTCTAGTTTTCACTCTTATTTAAAATCGAGTGTTCTTCTTTTTCTGCTACTGCTTTTGGTTTTCGTTTTTGCCTTGATTTGCATTCAGACCTTGTCATATCTTTTCATCAAGGTGTATTTTTGCCTCTGATCTTTATTGGTTTTCATCAAAAGAGGTGTTTATAAAAATTTCAAATGGTGTTGGAAAAGAGAAAAAGCTTTGTGCAAAATAGTGGTACAAGAAGGAGCTTGTGTAGACTGCGGCTTAGGCTTTTTCATGTCATGCTTGATGTCTTTTTGATAGTATGCTTAGTGGTTTTGCTGTAGCATGACTTGTCTCAAATAACTGAGATTGCTTAATGAGCCTTTGAAAAAATCATGCGTTGTTTTTATTGTATGGAAGCATTATTTTGGTTTTCTCCTTGATGCTTTATTTGGGTTGACTTGGCGCATGCTCACACATGTTAGACTCTTACAAAGTCGTCAATAGCCTTCATGATCATTTAGTTTTTGACTTTTGATGCCATCTCATGCTTCTTTTAATGTCGCTTTGTCGCTTTGCATGATTATGGCCATTATTGCTCTCTTAGTTGGTCGCTCCCAGTCTTTTGCTAGCCCTCGCCTTGTACTGAGTATGAGCTCTAATCGTGCATCCAACTCCTAAAAGCCAAAGTTTTCCAAAGTGTCCACCATACATACCTACTAGCAATTTGCTATTCCAAGTAAATTTGACTTGCTTTTATTTTCTCTTCAAATTAAACTCTTACCAGTGTTATGCGAAATTCGGTCAGTAAAGCTCTCACGAACCGGAAGGCACACTTTACTTTTTCCTGTTCTTAAAAATTTGACATTGTGGTCTCTTATGTTGAGTTGTTATGCTTACAAGTTGTAAGTTGGATTCTAGCCCAGCCATGCTGTCATGGGGCAAGCTTTCAACATTGCACTTCTTATTTGAGTTGATATCGTGATCTTTTGTTTATGGATGCCCGCGGTGTGAAATGAATTGGGAATCTTGTGGGGATCGTGGAGTTTGTATATGTGTTAGGGAAACACCGGGCCGCTAATCTAAGCCATGCATAATTCATGGTGGAAATTTGCAGCATACCCATGGTGAACATTCGACGACGCATCTCACAATAAAAAGCTAAACAAAAGGCAAATAAAAGAGATGTCGAGGTGTTCATTGTCTGCTTGTCCTGTCATTTCGGTGTGGGCTTGTTCCATGTCATCGGGCGCGGAGGTACCCCATTGGCGGTTCTCAATGATACATATATACTTACAATGACAAGAGCCTTGCTTGGGACTCTAAGTAAAGTAGCATGAGGTTTGGGTACTCATATTCACGGGACACGAGGTTTTCAACTTATGATTTGTCAAGCATATGCATCATAATTGTTCTCGCATCAACTTTAACCATTCAAGATGCTTATGATGGGGGCAATGAGAGCTCAAAGCCGGTAAGTACCATAATTTTTGAAGGTTATAAAACTTGCAATCACTGCTTCCCTCTGCGAAGGGCCTTTCTTTTACTTTTATGTTGAGTCACCACCTTCTATCTTTATGCACCATTAAGAGAGCATAGTTGTCATTCTTAGTGTGATATGCATTGTCCCAAAGTTCATTGATTGATTCATATTATTGGTTTCACTTGTTCTCAAATTATTTGTATCTAGTCGCCCTCTTAAACTTGAAGGTGTCCTATGCATTTATGTTTTGCTCTCTTTGAAGGACAAGCTGAAAACCATTTGTATGTTTTTCCTTATGATTTGAACACACGTTTGACTTTCATTGTTTCATTTTCATGATCTTTTGTTTGTGTTCATTTGCATGTTTACAACATGGTTGCTAAGTTCTTATTGTCAAGATTATATCTTCATGCCCATGTTTTAAGTTCTTATGATCCCAGCTCACAAATGCTTACATATATGATCAAGATTGTGTAGGTGCATGTCACCTCAAAAATTATTCTTTTGTTATCACTTACCTACTCGAGGACGAGCAGGAGTTAAGCTTGGGGATGCTTGATACGTCTCCAACGTATCTATAATTTTTGATGCTCCATGCTTGTTTTTACACCATTTGCCTAATGTTTCATTACACTTCATGGCACTTTTATGCATTTTCCGGAACTAACCTATTAACGAGTTGCCACAGTGCCAGTTCCCTGTTTTCTGCTGTTTTTGTGTTTCAGAAGTGATACACAGGAAATATTCTCGGAATTGGACGAAACAAGTTCCTGAAGTCTTATTTTACCCGAAAGCTTCCAGTGATCCGAAGGAGAGTAGGAGGGGGGCCACCAGGGCTCCACACGCAGGGGTGGCGTGGCCAGGCCCCTGGTCGCGCGAGCCCCGCGTGAGGGCGCCTGGCTCCTCCTCTGACATCGCCCCTTCGCCTATAAAGACCCCCCGACGGAAAAAACCTAAGTACCCGATCAGTTTTCCAGAACACATCGCGATCCGCCGCCGCCGTCGACCCGAAGATCGGGAGGGTCCAGAAGCTCTTCTCGGCACCCTGCCAGAGAGGGGAATCGCCACCGGAGGTCTTCTTCATCGCCATGCTTGCCTCTGGAGCGATGAGTGAGTAGTCTACCTTGGACTATGGGTTCATAGCAGTAGCTAGATGGTTGTCTCCTCCACCATGTGCTTCATGTTTAGATCTCATGAGCTGCCCTACATGATTGAGATCACCGTTATGTAATTCTACATGTTTGGTTTGTTGGGATCCGATGAATATTGGTGTTTATGATTAAGTTGTTGTACTGAATATTATCTTTTGTTATCTCTATGTTGTTTATGATCTTGCATGCTCTCCGTTGTTAGTAGCTATCTTGGCCAAGTAGTTGCTAGTGACTCCAAGAGGGGGTATTTATGCTCGATAGTGGGTTCATGCCTCTATTTAACCTATGGGAGTGACAGAAACCTCTAAGGTTGTAGATGTGCTGTTGCTACTAGGGAGAAAACAACATTCATATGCTCAAGGGCATATGCTTTGTTTACATTACACACTTTGCTTAATGCAATTATCTGTTGTTCGCAACTTAATACTCATGGGGTGTTCGGATTGATATCCCCGGGAGTGGATTATTAGTCATAGATGCAGTTGGATGGCGGTCTATGTATTTTGTTGTAATGCCCAGAGTAAATCTCATAGTGATCTTCTTGACATATCACGTTTATCTTTATTCCATCAATTGCTCAACTGTAATTTGTTTACCCAGCATGTGTTATTTATCTTATGGAGAGACACCACTAGTGAACTGTGGATCCCGGTCCTATTTCCATCATATTGCTATCACCTGTTTACTTTACTCGCACTGTTTACTTTACTCGCATACTTTTACTGTTTTCCACTCGATACACTCATAACCTTTGTTTCAAGCAAACCGGTGAGATTGACAACCTCATCGCTGTCGTGGGAATTTAGAGACAGTAGCCATGGGGAGGCTTATCGGAGGGGCTCGACGATGGTGACGATGGGTCTGGCTCGGGATCGTGCCAACAGAGACACCTCGGTTTACCCAGGTTCAGGGCCCTCCCGGTTGGAGGTAAACCCCTACTTCCTGCCTGCTTCCTATTGATTGGATAGTATCGATTACAATGCTCCTCGAGCTGTTCGGGCTAGAGGAGGAAGAAGAAGATCGGATCTCCCCTATGCTAAGGGTCCAGGCCCCCTTATATAGGCGGGGGCCTGGTTACAGGTTTAGGTAGCGATTTGGCCGGCTGCCGGCTCCTCGGCGGCGGCATCCTTGGCGTCATCCTCTGGCCCTGCCCTGGCAAAGGCACTTTATAAAGTGCCTTTCCCCTGGGCTGGCATCTGGAGGGCATATCCCTTCTCTTTTGCCTCGGATCCCGTCGTGGGGAAGGGTCTTCGATCTCTCATTGGCTGGACGTGGTCGTGGCGCTCGTCACTCCTGTCCTGCGCCCCTGCCGCTCTTGTCGGGGCCATCCTACTTTTGGCCAGACAACCGTTGAGAAGCTTTGTCTTCATCGCCCGGCTCCAGTTTTCCTCGGTGGAGTCGCCAGCCGGCTGCTGGCGCAGCCGGCCCTTCGGGCGGAGCTGGTCTTCTCGTGCTGAAGCCGCGGGGACTCCTGGGACGCCAGCCGACACATTGCCTAGCCCGTGGTGCGCCCCCTAAGTCATCCCCACGACACTATCCCCCGAAACTGGCGAAGTCTCATGGGCTAGCATGGGGCTTCGGCGGGTTCCTCTTCTCGCCGAAGTCTTGCTCGTCCTCGTCGAAGTCCCAGGATTTCTGGTCTGGCTTGGTCGCTCTAGTCATCGGGGTTGAGTCTTGCGGAGTTCTCCCGGCCGTCTCGAGATGAGCCGGCTCCAAGGTGCGACCCGGCTGGCGGCCGCGAGCCGGCGTGCTGCCTCCTGGGAACTTGCGCCGCTTCGGGTCTTGTTCCCACGCGGCGGGCGGCGCAGCACGCCAGTGGCCAGTCTTGTCATTTGACTTCGGAATCACCACCATCATAACTTCCCAAGTCATCATGCGAGGTGGGCTGGCGTACGCCAGTGACGCGTCCCATCGACTCCTCCCACGATCCGCTGTGGCAACTGCCGCGATGGCACACGATGCGGAAGTTGGTTACTGAAACGTCGGGGGTTATCCCTTCGCCGCTCTTCTTTAAATACCGAGCGTGCTAGCTGCCCAGGGCATCCCCCACTTCTCCCCTCACCTCGAGCTTTGCCTTTCCGGACTCGGCCCGATCATGTCGTCCCCCAGCGGTTCCACTGCCAGCGATGACAAGGTCCCGGAGGGGAGCGAGAAGGAGGTTGAGGCGCCGGAGACGGCGCCTTCCGTATCTCGGAAACGCGGTCGCCCTAAAGGGAGCCGCAACAAGAGTACCTTGGAGGCCCTCGCGGCGAAGGCCACCGCCGCTGCTTCTACCTTCGTCGCGCCCTAGGCGGCCGGAGCTTCCGGCGACGTGGGCATCCCGGAGAAACGGAGGCCAGGCCGTCCGAAGGGGAGCGGGAAGAAGACCGCTCCCGCGGCGGCCGCCGCTCCCTCGTCGTCTTGCCGTCGTGGGCGGCCGCTGGGGAGCAAAAACAAGAAAGCCCCAGCCGTCTTCAGGGTTGCTGCCACTCCCGCGGGGCCCCGTGCGGCGGCCCCTCCTCCACTAGGCCCGTCGCGGCCCTGGCTGGAGAAACCGGCGCTCCAACCGCCGACCTATATTTCGGCACAGGGGTGGTCCACCTGCATCATTCCTGTGCTCGCCGGGTCTCGGGATCTCCTCCGCCTTCCGTCCTAGTTCACGGACTCGATGGAAGGCCAGGAGATGGCCTACGCCAAGCTGCGGGAATGCAGCGGCGGCCAGCCCTAATACCGCGTCGAAGTTTACTACGACGGCCAGGGGGTGTGCTACTTCCGCGACGGGTGGTCGAAGTTCTTCCTCGACTACGGCGCGCACGAGGGCTGGTTCATCCTCCTCACCCGCCACGATGGGAAGGAGTTCACCGTCTGCTTCTTCGATGCCACCCTCTCCGCCCGTACTTATGCTGCCCAGCCGTGAAGGACGGGGGCTCCGTCGACCTCCGGCATGGGCTTCTCCGGGACGAAGTCCATGCGGCGCTCGTGCCAGGCCGAGGAAAGCGAGGATCTCCCGGGCGAGGGATTCTTGGCACTTCTTAGGGTAGGAGTTTAGGGGACTTTTGTAATCTTCAGACTTCTTAATGAACTCTTCTAGCTTCCTGCAAATCCTTACTTGCTCTTCTTCGTTTGCTATGTGAATGCTCTTGCGTGAGACTATCTTCTGCTTGTGCCGTAGCACCGAGACGATTCTCCGGCTAGGATCTTTCCTTGGATGGAATTGTTGACACGCGAATCCGTAGATAGGGACCGCGATGGTCACTGGCCTGCGCAGACGCTTCGGGCGGGCTCCTCCGGCTTCAACGCGGAGGGGAAGGTGCTTCTGCTAGCCGGTTCTAGGAAGGATGGACTAGCTCCGGCTCCAGCGCGGACGGAGCGGAAACTGCATCTTGTACCGGCTCGGGCGAGGGTCGGAGCCGGCACGTTTCCTTTCCCGGGCCTTCGCACGTCCCAAGCCACGATTGGAGTAGACCTCCTAATTTCTGGCTCTAGCTGTTGCTTTGCGAGTGTTAGGTTTCGATTTCGCTGCCCGTTTGCTGATCGTGTCGCAGCGCCAGCTGATCGGACAGCCGGCGAGGTACTGGAGCCGACCCGCTTCTGAGGGCCAATTCCCTTTCCCCCTAGCCCCTGAGTTTTGGGGTAGCTGGACTAACAGCTAGCTCGAAACTAACTTTTCGCGAACGATGCCAACGCCAAGCGAGGTAGCCCTAGCTTCGATCCTCTTGGATGCGGCTTCTCGGCCCAAGCATCGGGAGACTGTGACTGTCAACTATTCGCTGGCTTTGCCTTCGTCCGGTTCCCTCAACCTTTTCCTTAATCTTCCCACCCTTCGGCCCTTCTACCCCCAACCGGCAGCCTGGTGCCGGTTGGTCTCCCTTGGGCCGGCAGCCAAATGCTGGCCTAGGGTGGGAGCGTGCCGCGGAGTGAGAAGTAGTACTTCGGTCTATTGGGCCCCCGACTCGTGCTAACCAACGCTTAGCTAACAGACGCTGCCCCTAACGCCTAGGTTGAGCGATTTTTCTGTCGTTTGCGATTGTGCTCTGCGGCTTTCCTTCGTATGTGGCCTACCGGCTCCTACCCGTCCGGCTAAGCGGAGCCGGAAGGTGGAGGTTGGGCTCGAGACCTTCTTCATACGAAGTACTCATCCGGCTGGCGAGGGATCGATCGTTTTTCGGGGCTACCGGTTGTGGCTCGGTGCCTAGAGCCGGCTGCCGGTCAAGTGAATAATGCAGGAAGCAAAGCATACACGAAGTGTTTTCCTCGGAGCCGGCCATAACTAGCCGCTCCGCCTTCCTTTATTCATTGACACGTTTTTCGGGGTACAAGATTTCGCCTTAGCAGAAGAAAGGTCTTAGGAGACTGACATTCCAGGGACGCTCGGTCTCCTTGTCAGAGTTATCTGCCTTGTTCTTTCTGGGCTCTTGTGCGTCGATGAGGTAATATGCCCCATTGCCTAGCACCCGGCTGACAATGAACGGTCCCTCCCAGGGAGGAGACAGCTTGTGCCTGCCCTTAGTGCTTTGGACCAGCCGGAGTACGAGATCTCCTTCGCGAAACGCGAGCGGGCGAATTTTCCGGCTGTGGTATCGTCACAGCTGCTACTGGTAGAGCGCTGATCTGGTCAGAGCCTGTTCTCGTGCCTCCTCGAGGAGGTCGACGCCATCTTCGCGAGCTTCTTTTGCTTGCTTCTCCGTGTACTGGACAATTCTGGGCGCGTCGAACTCAATGTCCGTGGGCAACACCGCTTCTGCTCCATAGACTAGGAAGAAAGGTGTGAAGCCGACAGAGTGGTTTGGAGTGGTGCGCAGGCTCCAGAGCACTGAGGGTAGCTCCTCGACCTAGCAGCCGGCTGAGCGCTCGAGAGGCTCGACCAGTCTTGGTTTGATGCCAGCCAGGATCAGCCCATTCGCCTTCTCCACTTGCCCATTTGTCTGAGGGTGCGCCACTGACGCTAAGTCCAGCCGGATGCCTTTTTGGCCACAGTAATCAGCAAAAACTCCCTTCGCAAAGTTTGTCCCGTTGTCGGTGATGATGATGTGGGGAACTCCATATCTTGTGATGATCTCGTTGAAGAACTTGATTGTGGACGAGCCGTCGAGTTTTTTGATTGGCTTGGCTTTGATCCACTTGGTGAACTTGTCCACGGCAACCAGCAGGTGCGTCAAGCCCCCGGGTGCAGTCTTGAATGGTCCTACCATGTCCAGGCCCCAGACAGCGAACGGCCAGGTGAGCGGGATGGTCTTGAGGGCTGCCACTGGAGTGTTTCTGTGCTTGGCGAAGCGTTGGCAGCCGTTGCATTGCTTCACCAGCTGCTCTGCATTCTGCTTGGCCGTTGGCCAGTAGAAGCCATGGCGGAAGGCTTTAGCCACCAAGGCTCTGGAAGATGCGTGATGCCCGTACTCCCCTTGGTGTATCTCTCTTAGCAGCTCTATCCCTTCTTCCGGCTCGATGCACTTCTGGAAGATGCCTGACACGCTGCGCTTGTACAGCTCGCTGTTGATGATGGTGTACGCCCCAGCTCGATGTTGAATTCGCCTAGCTTCCGCTTTGTCTTGCGACAAGTCCCCAGTGATGAGGTAGTTGGAGAATGGCTCCGCCCAGGAAGGTATCTCCCGTATGTGGAAGACACTGGCGACCAGAGGATCTGCAGCCCCCGGGTCCGTCGTCGTGCCGGCTTCATCTGATTGTCCGGCTGGGGGAGCGGGCGTGGAGCCGGCAGTCCCCTTGTCCTTCATAGAGCCGGCCGCGCTGGGCTGGCCAGCTGCCTCCTTCAGCCCTGAGACGGCAGCCCCCGGGACCGGTGGCGGTACCTGAGCCGGGGCTGGGTCTCCAGGCACGTAGATGGATATGGACTCCGGCGAAGGTTTGATAGACGGCTTGTGGATGATCTCCAGGGACACCCCGGCTGGGATATCCTGCTTGGTGGAGCCGATCTTGGACAGCCGGTCTGCTTCCTCGTTGTTTGCTCTGGGGACATGGTGGAACTCGCAGCCCTCGAAGAATCCGCTGAGCTGCTGCACGTAGAAGCGATAGGAGGCCATGTTGGCGTCCTTAGCGTCCCAGTCTCCTGAGACCTGATGCGTCACTAAGTCGGAGTCTCCGAAACAGAGGATCCTCCTGATGCCGATCTGCTTGGCCATCTTGAGCCCATGTACCAGGGCTTCGTACTCAGCGACGTTGTTCGACGCATGGAAGTGCATCTGCAGCATGTACTGCAGCCTGTCTCCCTTGGGAGAGGTGAGAACGACGCCGGCTCCCAAGCCCCCAAGCAGCTTGGAGCCATCGAAGTGCATGCACCAGCGGGTGGAGTCCGGAGCCGGTGGCAGGTACTGGTGCTCTCCCCAGTCAGCGAAGAAATCCACTATGACCTGCGATTTGATCGTCGTCCTGGGCTTGTACTGAATGGTATGAGCTGCGAGCTCGATTGCCCATTTGGCCACTCTTCCCGACGCGTCCTTGCACCCGATGATCTCCGAGAGCGGAGTGGTGCTTACCACCGTGATTGGGTGCTCCTCGAAGTAGTGCTTCAGCTTCTTGGCCGCCATGTACACGCCGTACGCGACCTTCTGGTAGTGCAGGTAGTTCTGCTTGGAGAGAGTGAGCACCTCACTCAAGTAGTACACCGGGCGCTGAACCGGCAGCTCTTTGCCTTCCTCGGTACGCTCCACCACGATCACCACGCTGATGACGCGTGGGGTTGCTGCGATGTAGAGCAACATTGGCTCTCGCGGAGCCGGCGCTGCCAAGATTGGCGCGGTAGACAAGGCTCGCTTGAGGTCGTTGAAGGCGTCGTCAGCGCGCTGGGACCAAACGAAGTGGTCCGTCTTCTTCATCAGCTGGTACAGCGGCATGACCTTCTCCCCGAGCCGGCTGACGAACCGGCTAAGCGAGGCCAAACAACCAGCAAACTTCTGCACATCTCTGAGCTGGGTGGGCTTCTCTAGGGCCTCGATGGCTTTTATCTTCGAGGGGTTAGCCTCGATCCCTTGCTGGGAAATGATGTAACCTAGGAGCTGCCCAGCCGGCACACCAAAGGTGCACTTCTTAGGGTTGAGCTTCATGCGATAGCGCCGCAGGTTGGTGAAGGTCTCCTTGAGATCGTCCATGAGCGTGCCGCTCTGCTTGGTCTTCACCACCACAGCGTCCACATAAGCGTGTACGTTCCTCCCAATCTGCTCCTGCAGACATCGCTGCATGGTTCGCTGGTAAGTGGCTCCGGCGTTCTTCAGGCCGAACGGCATGGTAACGTAGCAGTAGGCTCCATATGGGGTGATGAAGGAGGTCTTGATCTGATCCGGCTGGAAGAGCGGGATCTGGTGGTAGCCTGAATAGGCGTCCAGGAAAGACAACAGGTCACAGCCGGCTGTGGAGTCGATCACCTGGTCAATTCGTGGCAGCGCGAAAGGATCCTTGGGGCAAGCCTTGTTGAGGCTGGTGTAGTCGATACACATTCGCCAAGTGTTATTCTTCTTCAGAACCAAAACTGGGTTCGCAAGCCAGTCAGGGTAAAACACCTCCATGATAAAGCCGGCTGCCAGGAGCCGGGCAATCTCCTCGCCAATGGCTTTCCTCTTTTCTTCTGCAAACCGCCGCAGCGGCTACTTGACCGGCTTGGCGTCCGGCCGGACGTTAAGTGCGTGCTCAGCCAGCTCTCTCGGCACACCAGGCATGTCCTTTGGAGACCATGCAAAGATGTCCTGATTCTCATGGAGGAAGCTGGTGAGCTCGCTTTCCTATTTGGCAGACAAGCCGGTGCCGATGATGACGTACTTGGAGGGGTCGCTCTCGTCCAGCAGGATCTTCTTGGTGTCGTTGGCCGGCTTGAATTGCTCCACAGGCGACTGGCGAACCGGTACGTCTTGCTGGGTCAGCTCCACGCGATGTAGAAGCTGCCTCTTCTCCTCGGCGACGACCAGCGCCTCTGCCAGCTGTGAGCTCTCCTTTGCGCAGGCTAGGGACTTCTTGAAGTTTCCCGAGACTGTGATCACACCTCTGGGCCCTGGGAGCTTCATCTTTAGATAGGCGTAGTGCGGGACCGCCATGAACTTGGCCAGGGCCGGACGGCCTAGCAGCGCGTGGTAGGGACTGCTGATGTCCACCACCTCGAACCAGATGGGCTCGCGGCGGCTATTCCCCTTCTTTCCGAAGAGAACCTCTAGTTGCACCTTGCCCAAAGGGGTGCAAGAATGCCCATGCACGATGCCATGGAAGGTGAGCCGGCTAGGTTTCAGCTGAGCAAGCGGGATGCCCAACTTCTCCAGAGAGCTTCGGTAGAGAAGGTTGATACTACTACCGCCATCGATGAGCACGCGGGAGAAACGGCACATGTGCATATCGGAACACACGACAGGATCCACGACCAGAGCATACTCTCCAGGGCTGGGCATCAACCTCGGGTGGTCTTCGCGCCCCCAGGTAACGGCCGCCTCGGACCAGTGCATGAACTGGGGTTCTGCAGGCATCACAGCGTTCACCTCTGCCTCATGCCAAAGGTCGTTCCTTTTGTCCTTGCCGGGGGTAGTGAAGATGTGGTACTGCTCCACATCCGTCGGGAAGTCATCATCTTGATCCGGCTCGCCTCCAGCCGGGTCGCGCTGTTGGTCCTCCTGACCTTCAGCCAGTTGCGCTTGCGACGTTCCAGGGATCTGCCGAGCGCGCTGCTCTAGCTCTCTCATGAAACGGCACTGACGCGTGGAGTGGGTCGCTTCCCCGCCCGGGGAGGTGTGGAATTTACACGGCTGATCGAGCGCAGCATCGAGGGTGTACTTGCCCTCTTTGCGCCCATGACCACTGCCTGCAGCCCCCGGGCCTCCTTGGTCAGAAGCCGCTCGCTTTGAGCTAGCAGATCCTCTGGGGAGCGTCTTGGTGTGGTCAAGCCACAGGTGGATGTGCAGCGCCGATGGGCGAGCCTGGGACTCCGACCCCGGCGCTGACTCCTCGATCGAACGTGGCCTGCTTGCTCCGCTGCCCTGCTGGACGCGGCGACCTTGAGCGTTGCCGCTCAGAGCACGGCCGCCCTGTCCACGCCCTCCGCGGCCTCGGCTCGCCGATGGCGACCGCTGGATCTGGCCGGGGATGACGGTGGCGAAGTTGTGGCGCAGGTCACGGACGAGCTCGGTCGGTGCGTCTCCATGCACGTCGTAGAACTCGCTGAGCGTGGTGCTCGCGTGGCGCCGGTTGGCCTCGTCCTCAGCCACCTTGCCAAAGAGGACGAGACGCGTCTGCTCCAGGGCCTCGGCGACCCGGGTGGGATCGATGACGCGGTCGAGGGGAGCGCGCAGGTCCACCATGGAGACGTCCGGGGCATCCTGCTCTGGGAGTGGAGCATCTTGCTCCTGTGGAAGAAGGCGTCCGGGCGACGGGCGCTCGGGGCGCAGAGATTCGCCGCCCTCCTCTTATCCCAAGGCCATCACCTCGACCATGGCGCCAAGACTGCTGCTTTCACCACAGCTCGAGCCTCCGTCGTCGTAGAGGGAGTCGAAGACGTCGGTCACTTCCTCCGGGAAGGGCTTGGCGACGTAGAAGCGATGACTGCCGATGTCGAGGAAGGAGCCGCCGTTGCCGAAGCCGTTCTCGAAGTGGGCCAAGTTGTCGCTGACGCAGTCGAAGGTGCCGAACCTCTAGACGAGGCTGGAGGCGACCTTCTCGCCGGAGGGTCCCGGCCGGAACTTGACTCCGCTCGCCACTGCGCTTTGCCCCACGGTGGGCGCCAACTGTCGTGAGGAATTTAGAGACAGTATCCATGGGGAGGCTTATCGGAGGGGCTCGACGATGGTGACGATGGGTCCGGCTCGGGATCGTGCCAACAGAGACACCTCGGTTTACCCAGGTTCAGGGCCCTCCCGGTTGGAGGTAAACCCCTACTTCCTGCCTGCTTCCGATTGATTGGATAGTATCAATTACAATGCTCCTCGAGCTGTTCGGGCTAGAGGAGGAAGAAGAAGATCGGATCTCCCCTATGCTAAGGGTCCAGGCCCCCTTATATAGGCGGGGGCCTGGTTACAGGTTTAGGTAGCGATTCGGCCGGTTGCCGGCTCCTCGGCGGTGGCGTCCTTGGCGTCATCCTCTGGCCCTGCCCTGGCAAAGGCACTTTATAAAGTGCCTTTCCCCTGGGCTGGCATCTAGAGGGCATATCCCTTCTCTTTTGCCTCGGATCCCGTCGTGGGGAAGGGTCTTCGATCTCTCATTGGCTGGACGTGGTCATGGCGCTCGTCACTCCTGTCCTGCGCCCCTGCCGCTCTTGTCGGGGCCATCCTACATTTGGCCTAACAACCGTTGAGAAGCTTTGTCTTCATCGCCCGGCTCCAGTTTTCCTCGGTGGAGTCGCCAGCCGGCTGCTGGCGCAGCCGGCCCTTCGGGCGGAGCCGGTCTTCTCGTGCTGAAGCCGCGGGGACTCCTGGGACGCCAGCCGACACATTGCCTGGCCCGTGGTGCGCCCCCTAAGTCATCCCCACGACAATCGCAAGTTGGGAGCAAAGTACTTGGTTGTGTGTGTGCAGGTTCCGCGTTGCAGCTAGCAAGCAAAGCTTGGACGAGGCGCCATATATAAATTGTCCGAAGCTGTCGCAAACTAGCAAGCATCACCTTCAGTCGTTTGTCTCTCCTCTCCAAGAACGATAAACCTTGGTTTCTTAACTGAGGGAAAACCAGCTGCTATACTCATCACACCTTCCTCTTGGGGTTCCCAACGGGCTGGTCATTCACCACGCATCAGGTATTTATGCTCGATAGTGGGTTCATGCCTCTATTTAACCTGGGGGAGTGACAGAAACCTCTAAGGTTGTAGATGTGCTGTTGCTACTAGGGAGAAAACAACATTCATATGCTCAAGGGCATATGCTTTGTTTACATTACACACTTTGCTTAATGCAATTATCTGTTGTTCGCAACTTAATACTCATGGGGTGTTCGGATGATATCCCCATGGGTGGATTATTAGTCATAGATGCAGTTGGATGGCGGTCTATGTATTTTGTTGTAATGCCCAGAGTAAATCGCATAGTGATCTTCTTGACATATCACGTTTATCTTTATTCTATCAATTGCCCAACTGTAATTTGTTTATCCAGCATGTGTTATTTATCTTATGGAGAGACACCGCTAGTGAACTGTGGACCCCGGTCCTATTTCCATCATATTGCTATCACCTGTTTACTTTACTCGCATTGTTTACTTTACTCGCATACTTTCACTGTTTTCCACTCGATACGCTCATACCCTTTGTTTCAAGCAAACCGGTGAGATTGACAACCTCATCGCAAGTTGGGAACAAAGTACTTGGTTGTGTGTGTGCAGGTTCCGCGTTGCTATTGGCCGAAGTTGAGTCAACAAGTGTCGTTAAATGGCGCCCTTGTTGGAGTGTTATTAAGTCAGTCCGCATGACCTTTAGTCATTTGTCTCTCCTCTCCAAGATCGACATACCTTGGTTTCTTAACTGAGGGAAAATCTTGCTGCTATATTCATCACACCTTCCTCTTGGGGTTCCCAACGGGCTGGTCATCAACCAGGCATCAAGCTCTTTTTCTGGCGCCGTTGCCGGGGATCGAAGAAGAATAATCTCCCTCGTCAACTGGGCGCCCTCAAATGCAACAGGCCTCCAAGTGCAAAGGTTTGTAGAACAGCAGCAAGTTTCCCTTAAGTGGATCACCCAAGGTTTATCGAACTCAGGGAGGAGGAGGTCAAAGCTATCCCTCTCAAGCAACCCTGCAATTATGATAAAGAAAGTCTCTTATGTCCCCAACACACCCAATACACTTGTCAGATATATAAGTGCACTAGTTCGGCGAAGAGATAGTGAAATACAAGTAGTAGTGATGATTATAAGTAGTAAATGTAATCTGAAATAAATATCGCTGCAAGCAAACATGTAACAAAACTGAATGTAAACGGTGTTCAATGCTTGGAAACAAGGCCTAGGGATCATACTTTCACTAGTGGACACTCTCAACAAAGATAACATAATTGAACCAATAAATACTAACTTCACTATGCCACTCTAAACTATTCTCCAATGGATAATGAACACTAATCATGCGTAGGGCTACGAAGCACTCCTCAAAGTTTGCATTTCCCCAAGCTAGATTGTCCCACACTATCACCATGAACGCACTAGATTGTTCCAACAAATACCAACAATCATAGAGACACTAGCCAAAAAGACACACACTATGCGCACACTATCACCTTCACATCATGATACAAGGTGTCTCCGGAGATTACAATAATAAAGCACGGGAGTAGCATAAATATCTGAATAATAACATCTACCAATTCAACTAGATACCAAGCTCACGATCACATATAGATCACATCATGGGAGAGAGAAATGAACCACATAGCTATCGGTAGAGCCCTTAGCCCCGGGGGAGAACTACGTCCTCCTCATCATAGGAGACAACAACGTTGGTGGAGATGGCGGTGAAGTCGATGGAGACGGCGGTGGAGGCGACAGCGTTGATGGAGATGGCTCCGGGGGCACTTCCCCGTCCCGGCAGGGTGCCGGAACAGAGACTTCTGTCCCCCGAAATTCGTCGGTGGCGGTGGCGGAGCTGCAGGACTTCTTCTCGAAAAACACTGATCAATTTAGGGTTTGGACTTCGAGAGGCTTTAAATAGGCAGAGAGGCGGCATCAAAGGGCCACCAGGGGGGCCTCACCACCCCCTGGCATGGCCAGGAGGGGGGCGCGCCACCCTCTGGTGCGGTGGCCCTCTGGCCCCTCTCTGGCTCTCTTTCGGTCTACGTCCTTCGTCCGAGAAAAATAGAAGTTTCGGCTTTTGTTTCATCCAATTCCGAGAATATTTCCTGTGTAGCTTTTTTGAAACACAAAAACAGCAGAAAATAGGGAACTGGCACTGTGGCATCTTGTCAATAGGTTAGTTCCGGAAAACGCATAAAAACGCCACGACGTGTAACAAACCACAAAGCAAATGGTGCATAAACAAGCATGGAGCATCAAAAATTATAGATACGTTTGAGATGTATCACTCTGCGGCGGCCTCTCTACTACTGCCGCTCTTGGAGTCGAGGAAGGTTGGGTGCAAGTGGGTCGGGGTGGTCGCCTCGGCCGCGAGCAATCTTCTTTGCTTCAGAAGGAAGGCCTCGAGCCAGTCTCGCCTTCAAGCGTTGGGCTCGAGGGAGGTGCTTTCGGTACCTCAAGCGTGGCCACCAGGTCAACGCATGCCGTGGGTCCCTCAGATGTATCCGTTGTCATCGTCCTGGTTATCGGGAGCGATTCTTCCATGCCGCTCGTTCTTGCTCTCCGGACACTCGTGCTCATTGTCTAGATGCTCGTGCTTCTTGCCAGCGGAACTGCTCTCCGTCTACTCAGATTCATCATCCACCATTGTCCCGGAGTTGGGCGGAGGTTGTGTGCCACTTGATGGCGCGGTGTTGAATAGTGCCAGAGAACTTGTTGGCATGTAGTTGATGAAGTAAATGACCGGCCAGTTGGAAACCCCAAGAGAAGGTTTGATGAATATAGCAGCAAGTTTTCCCTCAGTACGAAACCAAGGTTATCAATCCAATAGGAAAAAGCCAATACTCCAGAAGGTGATGCTTGCTAGCCTAGTGACACTCCAACAAGGGCGTCGTTAACGATATCTTGTTAGCACGTCTTCAACGAGTAGCAACGTGAAACCTGCACACAACACAACCAAATACTTTGTTCCCAACTTACTATGAGGTTGTCAATCTCACCGGTTTGTTGTAAACAAAGGAATGAGCGTATCGAGTGGAAAGCAATAGTAGTATGCGAGTAAAGTAAACAGGTGATAGCAATATAAAGGAAATAGGACCGGGGTCCACAGTTCATTAGTGGTGTCTCTCCATAAGATAAAATAACACATGCTGGGTAAACAAATTACAGTTGGGCAATTGATAGAATAAAGACAACGTGCATATGTCGAGAGGATCACTATGAGATTTACTTTGGGCATTACGACAAGATACATAGACCGACATCCAACTGCATCTATGACTAATAATCCACTTGTGGCGAATCAATCCGAGAACTCCACAAGTATTAAGTTGCGAACAACAGATAACTGCATTAAGCAAAGTGTGTAATGTAAACAAATCATATGCCCTTGGACATATGAATGTTGTTTTCTCCCTAGTGGCAACAACACATATACAACCTTAGAGGTTTCTGTCACTCCCCCAGATTAAATAGAGGCATGAACCCACTATCGAGCATAAATACCCCCTCTTGGAGTCACTAGCAACTACTCGGCCAAGATAGCTACTAACAACGGAGAGCATGCAAGATCATAAACAACATAGAGATAACATAAGATAATATTCAGTACATCAACTCAATCATAACACTAATATTCATCGGATCCCAACAAACACAACATGTAGAATTACATAACGGTGATCTCTATCATGTAAGGCAGCTCACGAGATCTAAACATGAAGCACATGGTGGAGAAGACAACCATCTAGCTACTGCTATGGACCCATAGTCCAAGGTAGACAACTCACTCATCACGCCGGAGGCAAGCATGGCGATGAAGAAGACCTCAGGTGGCGATTCCCCTCTCCGGCAGGGTGCCGGGAAGAGCTTCTAGACCCTCCAGATCTCGGGTCGATGATGGCGGCGGATCGCGATATGTTTCGGGAAAAGTGATCGGGTATTTAGGTTTTTCCCGTCGGGGCGTCTTTATAGGCAAAGGGGCATCGTCAGAAGTGGACCGAGGCGGCCACACACATAGGGGGCGCGGCCTAGCCCTGGATCTGTTGTGTGGGCCCCTTGTGGCCCCACTTCGTCTCCTCTTCGGTTCTTTGGAAGCTTCGGTGAATTTCTGGATGTTTGGCTTTTGTTTCGTCCAATTCCGAGAAGATTTCCTGTGTAACTTTTCTGAAACACAAAAATAGCAGAAAACAGGGAACTGGCACTGTGGCATCTCGTTAATAGGTTAGTTTCGGAAAATGCATAAAAATGCCACGAAGTGTAATGAAACACTAAGCAAATGGTGTAAAAACAAGCATGGAGCATCAAAAATTATGGATACATTTGAGACGTATCAGCATCCCCAAGCTTAACTCCTGCTCATCCTCGAGTAGGTAAGTGATAACAAAAGAAATAATTTTTGAGGTGACATGCACCTACACAATCTTGATCATATATGTAAGCGTTGTGTGCTGGGATCAAAAGAACTTAAAACATGGGCATAAAAGATATAATCTTGATAGAAGAAACTTAGCAACCATGTTATAACATGAAAAAGAACACAAACGAGAGATCATGAAAATGAAACGATGAAAGTCAAACGTGTGTTCAAATCATATGGAAAAACATACAAATGGTTTTCAGCTTGTCCTTCATGAGAGAGCAAAACATAAATGCATAGGACTCCTTCAAGTTTAAGAGGGCGACTAGATACAAATAATTTAAGAACAAGTGAAACCAACATCATGAATCAATCAATGAAAACTTTGGGACAATGCACATTATACTCAGAATGACAACTATGCTCTCTTAGACGGTGCATAAAGATAGAAGGTGGAGACTCAACATAAAAGTAAAAGAAAGGCCCTTCGCGGAGGGAAGCAGTGATTGCAAGTTTTATAAACCTTCAAAAATTATGGTACTTACTAGCTTTGAGCTCTCATTGCCCCCATCATAGGCATCTTGAATGGTTAAAGTTAATGCGAATACACTTATGATACATATGCTTGACAAATCATAAGTTGAAAATCTCGTGTCCCGTGAAGTACGAATACCCAAACCTCATGCTACTCGACTTAGAGTCCCAAGCAAGCTCTTGTCATTATAAATATATGTGTATCATCGAGAACCGCCAATGGGGTACTTCCTGCCTGATGACATGGAACAAGCCCACATCAAAATGACAATACAAACATACAATGAACACCTCGACATCTCTTTTATTTACCATTGGTATAGCTTTTTATTGTGAGATGCGTCGTCGAATGTCCACTATGGGCATGCTAGAAATTTCCACCATGAATGATGCATGGCTTAGATTAGCGGCCCAGGCATTTCCCTAACACATATAAAAACTCCATGATCCCGCAAGATTCCCAACCTATTTCACATCGCGAGTATCCATAAACAAAAGATCACGATATCAACTCAAATAAGAAGTGCAATGTTGAAAGCTTGCCCCATGACGGCATGGCTGGGCTAATTTCCAACTTACAACTTGCAAGCATAACAACTCAACATAAGAGAGCCACAATGTCAAAATTTTAAGAACGAGAAAAGTAAAGTGTGCCATCAGGTTCGTGAGAGCTTTACTAACCAATTTTCGCATAACACCAAAAAGAGTTTAATTTGAAGGATAGATAAAAGCAAGTCAAATGTACTTTGGAATAGCAAATTGCTAATAGGTATGTATGGTGGACACTTTGGAACAACTTGGTTTTTAGGAGTTGGATGCACGAGTAGAGCTCATACTCAGTATAAAATGAGGGCTAGCAAAAGACTGGGAGCGACCAACTGTAACACCCCCGAATTTATAGCAAATTCGAAGTGCCCGTTATGTAATCCATCACAATCCCAGAATCATTGTTGTGATATACATAACGTAGTTGGTAACCAGTTCCAGCTATAAATGGTAAATAAAGGGATTACATAGGTGGTCGTACAGACCAAACCTGACAATACATCAATATGCAGCGGAATAACACGTCGGGTCCATATTATCAAGCTTCAACCGCACAGGCAGAGCCGACAGTAGGAAACGAGCCTAATTCACAAAGTCGTCAACGATTCCTTCCTTCTTGATTTTTCTCCTTCAAGTCTGGCCAAGTTAATAGCCAGGGACAGAGCCATGAGTACATTGCATGCACTCGCAAACCATCTTATAAATGAATGAATAGAGAATGCATAGTTCATATAGTGGTCTAAGCTCTAGGTTCATTTGCATAAAGCAAAATTTCCTTTTAAAGATCTTTTATTTAAAATGGTAATAAAACATTTAGCTCTTTATAAATCTCTAGATGGAATCCCCCAAATGTCAATTCTTTTGTTCACCAAGTCACCTCCATGGTTGTCGAAATTCATTGTCAAGTCACCTTTCTCAATCATTTTCAAAGTAAAACCTGATAACGGCCAAGTACAACCAATCCAACCGTCCATGACCGCGGACGCGGCTATTCGAATAGTTTTACACTCTGCAGAGGTTGTACACTTTACCCACATCATCTGACTACTCATCGTGTGGGCAACTTCCCTGCATAACGACATATGCCACGACAAGCAGCCGACCATTAATGTTTCACCTGCCCGCCTTAGCATAAACACTACCGCCTAGAGATGTACCCCCCAACACCGGGGTCCAAGAAGCTGTCCAGAGTGTGCAAAGTTCCCAGCCGCTTGACCCACCGGAATGCCACTAACCGAGGTAGAGTCCTACACCCGGTAGTCCATTTTCAATGAGGGCTCTTTGGCTTGTACCCCAACCACCTGAAAAGGAGGACCAGGCGAGCCTAGGCCGTAGCCACAGGGTGCCCTGGAAGAGGAGTCCCTGGTCGGACTTCCATTTACAGTGTGTAGGGTCTACACTAAGGAGAAACAAACTACTCCACTAAGCCCCGTCCCATACCAGGGTAATGTGGTCGTACTGTATAGTTGGTCCAGTATGGTACTTCACACATTTATCATTTTTGTCAAACCTTCATGTCACCATTTTGTAAATAGTTTTCAAAGTCACCCTTGGGTAAGGTTGCCCGTCTCCAAGGTTTGTATTGAAAAATCATCCTTGGGCAATGTTGCCCCATTCCAAGGTTTTCATTTCAAAATCTTCATGATCTTCATTGGGGTTCCCACCTAGTAGTTTTCCATGAATGCCTTCAGCTCAAGCATGATCCTTATGAGGGCACAAGGATCTAGGTAGGTATGGGGATAGGCTTAGCTTGATGCTCTACTTAGCATCCACTAAGAAAAGGTTTCTCAAAGGTAGGCTAAGCTTGATGCACTTGATGTCATCCACAAAAAAGAGTTGGATGCACTTGTTAAGAAAGACATCACTACTCATTTGCAACTTGGTAACAATTATTTTAGCATGCACTTTTATTTAAAAGCAAGTAAACATGCATTATAAAACTGGGTAATGGTATGATCAAAAGATGGCTTGCCTGGCTGGGCAATGTCATAGGCTTCTTCATCTTCATCTCGGGTTGTGTAGTCTCCATCACCATTGCTTGGTTGACTTCGGGATCCATTCTCCTTACTCTCGTTGTCGTCGGCGGCGACGGGGAGCGGCGGCGAGGGTGCAGGGCGGCGCCGGAGGTTCTTCTCGGCCACCTCCAGCAGGCGGCATCGCGGAAGGGGGTCGGGAACGGCGGCGCTCCGCCGTGTACTGGGAGCTCCGGCGTCGAGCTCCTGGGCCACCGAGAGCCAAGTAGATCTTTTCAGGGAAGAAAGGTGGCTTTTTATAGGCGGGAGAGGGAGCACCGGCGGTGTCCAGTGGTGGCCAGCACACCGTGCATGTCGGCCGTGGGAGGGGCAAGGCGTGGCTCTGGCGAGAAGTGGGAATGTCCAGCGGGGCTAGGGTGACGTTGGGGACGTGATGGCGCGACAGGGTGACGAGGGAGAGAGAGAGAGAGGAGCAGTGGCCAGAGGTGGGGGGGTCCGGGTTGCTCTCCTCCCTTCTTCCGAGTCTCAAGGCCGGGATCTGGGCAGGGGAGACAGGGGGTCGACAGAGGAGAGTCAGGGGCACTGCTTGGAGGTCAGAGACTAGGACTAGGGCTGCCAACCACTGTTGCAAACAGTTGCTTTGATTTTGTTTGATTTCTGCCCAGAAGGTGTTCGACACAATGTCCGCAAGAATTCAAATTTTGAATTTTTGAAAATTTCCAATTGGGGAGGTCAAGATATTGGATAAGGACTCCAAACATATTTTTGTTATGAAGAAATATGATGTTTTGCAAAAATCTTATTTCAATTTTGAAGTATGGTCTCTGTTTCAGATTCAAACTTTGGCAGATGTTTGAGTGGGGTTCTGATTTGAATTTTGGTTTGAAGTTTATTAGTCCAGTAAGAATGTAGGTTGGTCTTGCTCAACCAACTGACCACACACTTAATGGATTTACAGATTGCTTAATTTAAGTGTCCAAAGTAGGGTAGTCAATAACATTTTCTAGATCAACTTTTCTTTTCATTTCTTTATTTCTTTTGCTTCTGGTTTCTGTAGCTCTTGTGGTACTTCTCTAATGCTTCTGCTAGTTGGGTGTGGCTTATCTAAACAACGCACAACCAATTATAACACACATGAAATCATAAAAGACCTATATTAAACATCTATGCATACATGCAATATGGAGTGCAAAAGTTTTATCTCGGTTCAAAGGTGTTGGTTTTCTTGGAGATGACATGGAGTTGGGAATGACCTCTTATTTGAATTCAAACTTTGGTAGAAATTTGAATAGGGTTCCAAGTTGATCTTTGTTTCCAACTTTATTGTATTTGATTCTTTGTAACTTGTTCTTAGTTGTGGTGGAGAGATGCATGATGGTATAGTTCAAATATTGCTTAATATATAAGGGCAAAGTAGTGGAATCAGTAAAAAAAAATTAAGATCACTACTTCCTCTTTTCTTACTTAGGTTTTTGTGTTGCGGCTTATTTTCTTGATTCTTTTCTATTTGTTTGTGATTGCTTGACTTAATTTTGGTTTGGCAATTGACCCAAATGGGTTTAGCATGTAACCATGCACCAAATTTAATAGTTAGAAAACTATTTCAATTTAACAAAAAAAAATTTACAGGTATAATTATTTGTTTTCTGAAACATGGCTAAAGAAAACATTTGGGAGTTTTCAAAGTTTTGGAAATAAGTTTTCAAAAGGTTGATTCCAACATTTTTGGAAATGTCAACTTGAGAAATGAGAAATAGTAATTTTTGAAATGGGATATTTTTATTCTCCTCTTTTTTAAAACAAAGATAGGTTTCTTGAGAATAAAGGTTTTACCTCTATTCCAAATATTTCCTTTCTAAACGATTAAAAATTTGGACTCAAAGGATTGGTTTTAAAACCCTTCTCATACTCTTTTTATTTGAAGCATGGGAGCAAATGCTAAAATTCACCAGTTTTAAAAGACAAGAAATTAATCTTGTATTCAAAATAATTTTTTTTGTTGTCTCCAAAATTTGGTATTTTAATAAATTTTATTTGTTTCTAAATTTCCAAAAATTTGGGTTGTTACACCAACTAAGAGAGCAATAACGGCCATAATCATGCATAGCGACAAAGCAACATTAAAAGAAGCATAAGATGGCATCAAAAGTCAAAAACTAGATGATCATAGAGGCAATGGAGACTTTGTATGAGTCAAACATGTGTGAGCATGCGCCAAGTCAACCCAAATAAAGCATCAAGGGAGAAAACCAAAATAATGCTTCCAAATAATTAAAACAACGCATGATTTTTTCAAAGGCTCATTAAGCAATCTCAGTCATTTGAGACAAGTCATGCTACAGCAAAACCACTAAGCATACTATCAAAAAGACATCAAGCACGACATGCAAAAGCCTAGGCCGCAGTCTACACAAGCTCCTTCTTGTACCACTTTTTTGCATAAAGCTTTTTCTCTTTTCCAACACCATTCGAACTTTTTTTGAAACAACTCTTTTGATGAAAACCAACATGGACCAGAGGTCAAAATACACCTTGATAAAAAGATATAACAAGATCTGAACAAAAATCAAGGCGAAAATCGAAAGCTAAACGCAGTTCTAGAAAAAGAGAACACTCGTTGAAAGATAAGAGCAAAAAACTGAGTGTTCTTGGCAAATGAAAAGCAAGGCAACTTCTCCAAAAGAAATTTGTTGGGGTTCAACCATTTATGCAGCAAACAAAACTAAAAAAAAATAAAAACTAAAACAACTGACACACCAAGAAAAACGCATAGTGCATGAAGCAATAAAAATATAGTGTGTTGAAAGGTGACCTGATTTTTGCCGATGAAGAAGGGGTGCCTCGGGGGCATCCCCAAGCTTTGATGCTTGTACCTCTTGGATATTTCTTGGGGTGACATGGGCATCCCCAAGCTTGAGCTTTTGTCCATTCTTCAACTCATCTCATCATTCTCCAATCCCTACACTTGAAAACTTTCTTCATACAAAACTAAACACAATTCTATTAGCAACATTAGTGTAAGCATAACATTGAATCAACCCTTTTTGCTTCAGGTTTCAACTCAAATGTGGTGACCCAGCATACCACTGCATGTGTAGTATGCAAGTTGTTGACATAACACTAGTGAAACACCGTCTCACTAGTATTACATCCATCAGAGTGGTACAACAGAAGATCTTTAGAACCTCCTCAGCAGGTAGAGGTTTAGTCCTGGCAACTACAAACGAGAAAGAATCAAGGAAGACTAAACTAAACTACAACTAATGCATTTGGCTTGCTACTCAAATATAGAGTTTCTCTAACTACTTAGGTTCTAGGATTAGGAAACTGGTTCCTTTCTAACCCTATTCTAGTTTTTCTCCAAGCTTCATACAATTGTAGGCTCCGCTGATAATCATGACGTTGGTAGAATGCTTCATCTTCATCTTCAATGTCTTGAGGTTGTCTCCTTGGGTTGCCTTCAATCTAATTCTTCATAGTCTAGCAAGGGTTTAAGAGATTGGAGTGAGTAACGAGCGTTACCCAGCAAGTTTCTTTAGAAAGAAGTTGTGTGATATGCACTAACTAAAGCCATGGACCCAAAAGAGTCGTAGGCCAATGCAAGGTTTTATCAAAGTTTCTTGAAAGATTGCTTTTACTTATGAAAACTATGCCCAACAGCCAACACAGGGTATTAGTGCCTTGAGAGCACCTTTCCTGCCGCGTTTGCAGCTCCTTCCCGAAACAAGGGGTAACATGCCACATCCTTTTACACTCTGCAGAGGTGTGTCCTTCCAAAAGAGATCAAAGCCTTGTTGCACAACCGAGTTGCATGCTCGTCCACACTTCCTTGGCGTGGGGCCCAGTCATTGATCCAAGCCATTGACTGCCTTCTCCGCACAACGCATGCCCACCCAATTCACGTAAGCAGGTTGTGCCCCTGATATTCACCCCCAACGATGAAGTACCTAGGCGTCCCTTGCGGACCATCATAGACACCAGTGGCCGTGGGCACTAAGGGGTCCCACCCATGTGCACGTATTCTCGCAAGACATACGGCGAACGGTAGCTGAGTGTCCGTTGACATGCGAACGAGAGAAGATACAGCTGACTTTCCCGTCCCATTCCAAGTCTCTTGGACGACACGGTTTTTACGGCACAAGAATAACTGTGGCATTGGTAGTTAGTCCTAGGTTTACTTTCCCGTGCAAGTGGAACCTCCACCACCACAATCTTACCGTGGTTCCACCTGCCAGCCTTCCTAGGTTATCACCACTGGTCGATAACCACTAGTCATATTACTTATGAAAATAGATTTTCCATCCTTTTTGGAATTGTTAGAGTTTGAAGTCAACACTTTGCAAGTAGTTTCAAAATCAGTGCAACCAAGCGATATGAGCAAGATAAACTTGCCTTTTTGACTGCAAGATTATGCAAGTCAAGGTCTTCGATATGTAGGAAATCCAAATATTGAAATAGCACCATCATCTGGTAAAGATGATGTTAAAAGAACTACAACATGATATGCAAATTATATGCTATGCATCGCTCTAAGCGTATCCTAACCCCCAATGGTTTAGTATAAAAGGTTGTGATGACTTCTTTATACTGAGTTGCACTTTTCGATTCACTCCACAACAAGGTTCTTAAGGATTTTAGATTGACTGGCAAACTTTTAAAGTAATAGAATAAAGCTTCATACAAGAGTTATTGCAAAAGACTATTATAGCAATGAGTGAAAACTTGAAAGTAACACTTTTAAGTGGTATCATATTTTTAGCAAACAAGTAGTTCGGTATTGACAAGCAAAGTGGAAGTAATTATTATTTGATAAGAATACCTAGTTAGTTGTAGGGTTGACAACAATCTTAACACTCAAATAGACTTATTTAAGTTCAAGCTTATTGGAATGGTTTGTTACTTACTTTAAATGTCTCTTGAAAGAATAACATTTGAAGAACATCTTTATTACTGAATAGTAGTACTACGCATAAGGTTTAGTGTTCTAGGGTTTTGCCATGATTCTATCAGAATCAGTGAGTAGTTATTAAGTGGAATTTAGCAAAGAAGCAAATTAAGGTTCATTCAAACTTGGAAGATTTTTAATGAAGCATGTAGTGATTAGCACCCAATTAGTTAGTCATGAGTAAGTAGTGGTAAAGTAAACAGTTCATGCTTGATTCTATAGTTGATAACACTCTTAACATGCAAAGGTCATTGCTAAATTTAAGGCATAGAAATTGGTGTGATGCTTATCTGGTATGTTCTTAAAAAGAAATACTTTTGAAGAACACAATCCTTATTAGATATTTTTATTACTTAGAGAAATGATGATTAGGTAATGTTAGGAATGTAACAGTTCTTAAGTTGTATCAAAGGTGTTGCAAATAGTTATTTCACTAAGGTATACCATGTTGAAATAGAATAACAAACTAGCCACTTATGGTTGAATTAGGAGGTATGGTTAGACTAGCACATTAAGGTAGTTATTAGTTTTAGTACTAAAAGAAATGGTAGAACTTAAGTTATATATACTTCAAAAGAATTACTTTTGAAGAACATATCACTTAAGGTGTTATTGCATTGGAAGTTCATTGCAGGGTTCTATTAGTATCCAAAAATAATTTAGAATGCCTAGTATTTCTGTTCCTAGATTTTCAGGGTTGGAATCCAGATTTTAAGTGATTAAAGATTTTCAACTTACCTCTTAATAAAAAAATGGATGAAAATAACTTGGAATTAAGAAATAATTCTAATACACAAGTTTTTATATATTCAAGATTTTTCCTAAAGTTTAGTACTTAAATTTTATTTAAAAAAATAGATTTAAGATTTTAAGTTACTAATAGAAAAGTTTACTTTTATAATTGGATTAATGAAATGCTAGGTATAGTAGTAGTATTTAGGTTTAAAATGTTTATGTGATACTTATGAATGGTTTGAATTAATTAAATTGGGTTTTGAATTTAAGTTCAAAATATTACTTAGGCATGTTTTCTAATTTGATTCAAAATTGTTTCAAACAAGAATTCAAGATTACAACTTAAACAGATAGGTTATGTGTTTGTGGTCATTTTGGTATATTATTTGCATTTTTCTGATTTTATTTGGATTAGATATGATTTTTCCAAGGTTCAGCAATTTTCTGGAATTTGTAACAAACAGAGAATAACGTTTCTAACCTATACTACTGCTAGCCGCAGAGACTGACTGGTGGACCAGTGCCCAGGTCAGTTGCCACCTTGGTAGAGACCAAGTCAAACCTGGCGCTGGGGCCTGGTGATGACGTCGGCATGGAGATGATCCTCTCCTGTTGAACTGGAATTCGGTAAATGAGTGCGAATTAGGTTGTCTGATTGCGGGAGAAAGATTCAGCGGATCAAAGGGAACCTAAAGGTGGTTTCACTACTTCAAAATGTTCACCGGAGACTCGCCGGCGGCATACCCGGGTGTCGGACGGCGAGGTTGTAGGAGGTCGGACGGCGACACCATGGTCGACGGCATCGGCGGCCTGGTAGTGAAGATGAGGTCGATGCCGACGATTCAGAGCACTCCGGATCAATTCCTTTGACGAGGAAGTAGAGGGAGGCTAGGCGGAGCTCCCGGGCTTCCTATTGGATCTCGGGTGACCGGAAACGGCGAGGTCTCGCGGAGGCCAGAGCTAGGGTTTTAGTGGTACCTGCAGAGATGAGAGAGAGAGAGAGAGGGAGGAGGTGAGGCCCTAGGGTTTTCCGGCGGCGGACGGTCCTCTTAGGCATTAAGAAAATAGATTTAAGATTTTAAGTTACTAATAGAAAAGTTTACTTTTATAATTGGATTAATGAAATGCTAGGTATAGTAGTAGTATTTAGGTTTAAAATGTTTATGTGAAACTTATGAATGGTTTGAATTAATTAAATTGGGTTTTGAATTTAAGTTCAAAATATTACTTAGGCATGTTTTCTAATTTGATTCAAAATTGTTTCAAACAAGTATTCAAGATTACAACTTAAACAGATAGGTTATGTGTTTGTGGTCATTTTGGTATATTATTTGCATTTTTCTGATTTTATTTGGATTAGATATGATTTTTCCAAGGTTCGGCAATTTTCTAGAATTTGAAACAAAAACAGAGAATAACGTTTCTAACCTATACTACTGCTAGCCGCAGAGACTGACTGGTGGACCAGTGCCCAGGTCAGTTGCCACCTTGGCAGAGACCAAGTCAAACCTGCGCTGGGGCCCGGTGATGACATCGGCATGGAGATGATCCTCTCCTATTGAACTCGAATTCGGTAAACGAGTGCGAATTAGGTTGTCTGATTGCGGGAGAAAGATTCAGCGGATCAAAGGGAACCTAAAGGTGGTTTCGCTGCTTCAAAATGGTCACCGGAGACTCGCCGGCGGCATACCCGGGTGTAGGTGGTCGGTGATGCACGATGCCATGCTGAACAGGAATGAACTCGAGCGATTTAAAGTGCTCTGGAGAATCACTAGCTCACCACGAAGCTGCAGAGGTGGTCGGCAAGGTTGTAGGAGGTCGGACGGCGACACCATGGTCGACGGCATCGGCGGCCTGCTAGTGAAGATGAGGTCGATGCCGACGATTCAGAGCACTCCGGATCAATTCCTTTGACGAGGAAGTAGAGGGAGGCTAGGCGGAGCTCCCGGGCTTCCTATCGGAGCTCGGGTGACCAGAAACGGCGAGGTCTCGCGGAGGCCAGAGCTAGGGTTTTGGTGGTACCTGCAGAGATGAGCGAGAGAGAGGGAGGAGGTGAGGCCCTAGGGTTTTCCGGCGGTGGACGGTCCTCTTATAGGCATCAGGGGCGGTGGCGTTCATCAGGTCTGTCGGGACTGCAGCGGCGGATCGGGTGTCTGAGCGAGCTCCACCGAGCTGCTTCCATCCCCAGGAAGAAGACGATTGCGCGAAGCGGTATGCGGCGGTTGGGTTGGGCCGGTGCTGGGCTTCGGCCAGGTGGGCTGCGATCCGGTAAGTTCTTTACCTTTTTTTCTGTTTCTTTCTTTTCTATTTTCTGTTTTCCTTTTCTCATTTGAATTGATTTCAGTTTTTGTAGATTTTGAATTTGGGACTGTTTGTGCAGTAATCCTAGAATCTTCCTAGCTTAATATAGTGTATAGAGAGCATTTATAGGTGTATTTTATTATATGCATTATGCAATATAGCTAGGGTTTTAATTATTTAAGTCTAATACTAGTATTGGACTCATATTAGATGTATGCTCTATAGAACATGATTCTATGTTCACCATAGTTTTCTATAACTTGAAAATGTCCTATGGACTATTCCAGTGCATTAGTGGTTTATTGATTCTATGTTTTGAATTACTTGAGTATATAATTCTTATATCTAAGAGCAAGATTTGCTTGAGATTAAAATCAAGATACACATCAACACATGAGTTGATTTCTAGGTAAAGGTTCTTAGTATTTTTATTTGATTAAACTTCATATTGGAGTAAGTGTCCAAATGAACATACAAGGTTCAATGTTCATCTTAATTTTGGCTTCTGATGACTTGCACATGCCATATGGAGCATTCCAAGATCACTAGTGGTTTGGTAATCTTCTCTACTAATAATACGGCTTGAGGACGTGATAGTAATATGTTTTTGCCCGTCCACTTTAGGCTTTCGTCCGTGACGGTTCCTTTCATCGCCTGGTCCGGATCGCACGCATCCGCCGCCTGTCTTTCCCGACGCGCCCTGCGCCAATCTCCGCTGCGAGCTCCTCTTCATCCCGGCCTGAGATGGTCCTCTTCGTCCCGGCCCGAGATGATTCCGGCGACCAGCGCCTCTTCCAGCAGCTCCCATCTACGACGTGGTTGATGCAAACAACGATAGCGAATCGAAGCATCCATCGCATGCGACCAGTAGTTGCTGTGTGGTCCCTAGGCAGACAGGAGAACCTCCGTACCATCAAGCTGCTGGTCTGCTGATGCTCTCTTCCACTTCCACTGCATTGGCGCTTTCATCCCTGACCTCTTCATCAACACCCGCGGGTCACCGTGCAGCTCCGGCCTCCTCTGCTATTGAAGCCCAGCAGGTGTTCGACAAAATTCCAGAAAGGTAAAATTTTCCTTTTTCTTCCTTTTCGTCTCAGCTTATTAGTGGGATTGCAACTGCTCAGTCGTTACTTTTCGTTGTTATTTGCATAGTGACATAGTGTAGATGTACGAGAATATATCTTGGTCGATGTTCAGTTTCTAAATACTCTATGATATCACCCTTGGATTAAAGTCAAGCTGCGTGTACAATTGTAGATCACAAGGTTGCTTGACATGGGGGTGTCATATTTGGTCATTTGAGAGCCGTGTATCCATGTGATTCATGTTTGCAAGCTATTCACTGTACTTCAAATTTTGGGGATACCTTCTGGTCTGTGTTAGAATTAATGGCTAGGTTAAACTCAGCTATCCTCTCCCACAAGCTCCTACCACATCGCTGCCCCATCTTTGCCACCTCCTTATTCGACTGAGCAACCGCCGCCCTGACCGGAGGATATTTTGTCTTGCCGCTCGCTGCAGTCGCCGTTCCCGGACTCCTCCGTGGCCGCTGAGATCCGTGCTGGAAAGAACCGGCATCACCGCCTCTCACATGATCGATCCCCCACATGCTGGCATCCTCTCCTCGTACACACAACCCATCCCTGCATCGTCGCCTCTGCTAGGATCCAGCGCACCGTCCTATAGGAAGCCACTCCCCGGACCACCTTTCATGCCGTCGTCCTCGTGCTACCGCCACCGCTGCTGATCCTAGAGCTGGAGCAGCTGCCAATGATGCGTCGGGTTTCGGCGCTGAAGCCACCACTGCCGACATAGAGGTGGCGACCCCGTCTCTTCCAGTTTGCTCATCTTTGTCTGCGTACCTAGACTATCAAGTGTTTTGGGAATCTCGGAAAAAGTGACATATGGAGATTAATTGACTGCAATGTGTTGTTAGTCCCCTGATTAGATAGCAGTATGTCTGAATATGTGGTGCTCTATTCTTTTATGGTGTTATCTTCAGTTTCATACTTTTGTAAGCCTCATGTGCTTGTGTTTCAGCCTTTGAACAGGGTAGATTTGACTTAGCTTTGTGAATCATCTTAAACTAAATTGTCTAATGCTGATGTAACCAATAAAGTAAATGCACTAATGTATATTCCTTTTTTCATGCTTAATATATAGGAGGCACCAGCTGGAATTTTTTGTGATAGAGCAACGAGATAAAGATTAAAAATGGCTCAGCTGGCTCATAGTTACTTCTCTGTACTTTTTATTTTGACTTTGTCCTTCATACAAGCATAAGTTCAGTTTCATTTGTTAAAGCTGGCTTCAGGTTGCATCTATATTTGTCTCAATCTGATCCATAGGTCCTTTTAAAGAAATTTAATCCCTTACCCAGCTAGACTAATTGTGTAATTGTACACACGCTCTGTTGTATGCATTTTAGAAAGTTTCATCACATAGGTTTATACACTTCCTTTTGCAGTGCTATAAAATTTTAATCGGTTACCTAGACTAAAGAGATGTTGTACAAATCTTAGTGGTGAAATATGGTTTCAAGAAGTTGCAGCAGAGTTTTTTCCGAGTGCCCAATATGCGCCCGTGTATTCCATCATTGTTTCATATGTACGCGTTCTTGTCTTGCTAATAAGTTGAAGGAGCAAGTGACAACCGCAATGAATTTCTTCAATCCTATTTTTAATGTGCCTGATGAATTTATATGGTGGGTTGGTGGATCCATAAGATGCGGATCTGTGAGTAACTGAATTTGTTTTGAACCTGAGAAGAAGTTACAACTGAACTACTCAATTTTTTGCATGCAGGTCATGAAAAGCTCTGCTCTTGGTGCGGTTGATCTTTTTGCTTAACTTTGTAGTATCCTTCATTGATGGTCTTATTAATCTCTGGTGGTCACTGCTTTGTTCCAACATCAAATACAAAATAAGATGTAGTTTGGATCTTGTGCATTTTCTTGGTGAAAATCATTGCACTTCAATCGTTTCATATTGTTGTCTCAAAGTTTGCTGCTCAATAAGTCAGATTGTTATATTATTATGCTAGATTTCTGTCCATGAGAAAATCTGTGGAGCAAGCATACCAACAACATGTACTTCCATCTTTTCATATTGTTATCTCAAACTTTGCTGCTAAATAAGTCAAATTCTTATATTATGCTAGATTCTGTCCATGAGAAAATTGTGGAGCAAGCAGACCAACATGTTTCTTTTCTGTTTCATAATTGATGATGCAAGCTTGATCAAATAGCTAAAGGAGAGGTGTGCTTTTGACTGCAACTATTAAGTGTTGAATAACATCAAAGTATCTGACCAATACCTGGTCTCAGTCTGATGGCTTACTTTTGGTGATTTCTTTTTACATGTTACATTCTAGAATAGCAGCTTTACAAGTAGTCCTTGATCGCATATTACATTACAGTGATCATAGGTTTGATTTGTATAATGATATTATTCTAGGAGACGATGTGCATTATGATAAGCAAGTAAGCAACTCGTGAAGTATACCATAACTGTTTGTACATAGATAGAGTGGCAATATTGTGATGCAGTTGGTCACCGTATTTTTTTTTGTCAGATTTGTCAAGCTGATCTTGGCATCACCTGATATAATATTTGGTATGAGTTTGATGATACAAATTTAATAACGTAACATACCGGGTTTTGTTTCCCTGTGCTGTAGTTGTCATCATGTGAGTGAACTGTTCAGGTGAAATGCCTTAAAAATTTGTGGGCGGTTTCTCCTTTCTTCCCTCATGCATGACTGCTTCATTACAGTGATCTTGGCGCTGCACCTTGAATTTCTGGACACAACTCTAAATAGTCCGATGTGGTTTGTTCAGCCATATGGTTATGTCGATGAAGCAGATCCAAGACAATTGCCAATTATTGCCACGTCGACAAGTTTTATACATACCGGCCCTTTTTTAAATCTTTGAGTCCTTCTTTCAATTTTTCTTTCTTAATCACTGTTTGAAACTTTGAACTGATTCGTCTGAGGAGAAGCATCATAATTTCAACGCCCATATATATTATTTAAGCTTCCAGTAATAACTCCTTTGTGTATATTGTGATGGGAAGATGCTAATTCTATTAGAGGTAACATGCAGCACTAGGCATAGATGGTGATCAGCAAACATTGAGCCATAAAAGAAGTGGAATCTAAATACATGATGAAATCTAAATTGTTACTTGCAGAATTATTGATATAGGAGATGAATAATGGCACCTTTAGACATGACAATAATTTCAAAGTATGTGGGTATACTTTGATTTATTTAAGATCGTTGCGACAGCAGAAAAGAAGAAAATACCCGTGGCAACGCACGGGTATTCAACTAGTTTTATGTAATACAGAAATGCTTTATAACCCCCACAAAGGTGTTGGTTTGGTATTAAGACCAAAACACCTATTGACATACGAATTGACCACTAAGTAAAAGTCTTGGTTATTTTATCTTATCAAAATTGTGGTTGGAACATAATTCTTAAATTTAAGGTTAGAGCATGGGAATAGATATATCTTATGATCACATAGTGATGCATAAGTTGAAATGGTACTTGGGAATGAATCCCTGAGTAAATGAATAAGAGGTTGTGGAATTGGATGGAATGTTATCACACTCATCAAGGAAGTAGTGTTCCCTTTAAAATGTGATTAGTGCAACAAAGATTCTATAGACTAACTAAGTTTTTAGGTCAAGGTTTAGGATCTGCTCAACCTATACCCAGATGATTCTCTCCATGGAAACTTGTACACAGATCAAGGTTTCCATATAACTTTAACAAGATGGTTATCTCCTAATTGAGATGTGCTTAAATTGGACTCCTACTCCACACTTGGTCTTAGGATGATATCTGCTTATCAGACTAGGTTTTATAGCTAACCTAATTATCTTAATCAACAAGCATAATCATATACATGACATGATCATACTATTTCCTTCATCAACTCCCATAATAAATCCCTTTCTTTTCCAACATCAACTCCCTCTACCAAAGGTTTACTCTTGGTTATACCTACCTTCTGAGATTAAGAATATAATCTCTCTCTTGGTGTTGTTCACATTGGAGCTACTACCTCTTCATAATTCCACAAGTCTGGGTATTGGTTACTTCCTAAGTATGGTTCTAGTCTAGACCAGAATTAGGGTTTATGATGTGATCTCCCTATATCAAATGACTTATCCTAATTAGAATTTGAGTAATGTCGAAAGTCTCCTAGTTGGCCTTTATAGAAATGGCTATAACGTTCTTAAGTTATCTCACCTAGAGTTAAGGTAAATCATATAATCAAACTGACATTGAGTTAACCTTTCCACTTCTCACATTTGGACTCACTAGATTAGGACATAAGAATGTAGAATAGATCATGGTTCAAGAATAAGACTTGTGTAGACTTCTTTAGCATGAAAGAAGTAGGTTTAAAGAATACCATGATGATCTTGGTGTGAGTAAATATTTGGTTCTAAGATGGTGTGTCAAGCATTTTAGTTTTACCTCACTATCTCTTTTAGTTGTTGTAACTATCACTACCCAAAACAAGGATTTTAACAAAGGTCATATTGAAGTTTATCGCGCTCTAGTTGATGAGCTACTTCAATTCCATCAACTTAAGTGAAACTCCAATCACTTTGACATGTTTTATTTAAATGCGCGAAAATTACCCGGATTTTCTATGCATGAAATGCAATGCACACATCTGTTGCCTCTATTTTATAACCTCTAATCCTGGGATATTACAGTCTCCCCTCCTTAAACTAAACTTCGTCCCAAAGTTTTCGCTCTCGTACGTTGTTGGACGATCTTGTTGTTGGTATCATATATCTTGATGTTCCTTTACCAACTAATTGGGATTTAGATGGTATCCTTTGTCCAGAGTGTTCCTCGAATCTTCTGTTGTCTGACTCCGAGCAATAGTCACTTGAATTCCATCCATTTTGGTTTCTTCTTGGACATTCTCATGGATTATCATATTTTCAATACCTTCTATGGCTTATAGGGTCCTACTAATTGTTCCAACATATCTTCCTAATTGACTCTTGGTTTTACCACCTAAGAACAGATTAAACTCATGTAGTGTGTCCATTCAAGTTTTCTGATCCATCTCTATAGATCTTATTTGGTCTACTAGGTTCAAGATTATGGTTAACTCTAATCTCAAACTTCTCCAGCTGCGGTTCATGATACCAGCTGATACCAGCTGTGGTTCATACTTCGTGTGATTAGGGTCAAAATCATCTAACTCCTTTGCCGAACTCCATAAGGTTACGACAAATCTTGGAAATAATTTACTTCCAACATACTTCATCCAATTTTCAACACTTTTAAGTTTCCTGGACTCTCCCCTTATACTATTGTAATGGCCTTTGAACATATTATCTTCTAACCGTATGAACTCCATGGTTAGACTATAAGTCTTGGTTGGTCTTACTACTATGTCTTTCTAAGGGTTTCTCGAAGAAATCTGCGGTGTACCCACACCATTGTGGAGAACCGGTACGAATTCCTCGATTATGTATTTAGGTAGGGTGTTCTATTCCACTTCTGGATGTTTGTACGTACCCAAGAGTTCTAAAGATTGATGAGAATTGGGTTTTCCCATCATTATCTATCCTAATTCAAAAGGTAAGGTCCATACAAAGCCACGGGAGAAATCCGGCAGAGTTTCTGTTGAACCGGAGGGCATCCACGACAGGCAATTGTATAAGTTGCTCAAAAATATGAAATAACAGGGCCATAAACGAACCAATGGTCTCAACGGATCATTGTTGACACAAGTCTTTACAAGTATTAGTCCGTAGACAAGGACTACAACTCTAAGATAAGGAAAGGCATTGCTAACGTCTTAACCACCAATCAACGATTCAAGATTTCGGGACTAGAGATCAAAGTTATACAGAAATGTTATGTGTCTTAGTCACGCTATCAACAAGGGTTACTGGGGTTACCACTCCCAGGCTGAATAAAGCAGCAGGCAATACCGGAATGGATCATCGGTATTACAACACCTCAATCAACCCGTGATGTACTAAGCATAACCAAGGCTGCATAACAACGAGCTCAAATACCTTAAACTCAATTGTCGTTACCTAATTATTGGTTCTACTCAATAATCTAAAGTTACCTCTAGTATTTTAAGAACTAGAGTGTTACTAAATTCTAATACTTTATCTTACTATCACTTCATGATGCTTTCATGAAGATCACTTGCTAGCTTTCTTCTTTTGGCTTCCATTATCTTGTGATACTTCATCTTTTGGCTTGATTGCCTTCGGAATTCGTCTCTCCTTCACACGAATCCCTAAACCCTCTAGAACTATAACATCAAGTAAGGACTTGATAATGCAACATGCACTTGCATATCAAAGTCAAACTTCATGCATAGGTCTAGTCACACAATAAAATCCAAGAAAATCCAAAATTGTGCTGGCAACATACATCATCATAAGCCCGTGAGTAAAAACATCTCTAGAATTCAGGCTTAGATGTGTACCTTATAGCACCAAATATTATAGGTTTATATTGCGCTATAATGCACGTAGTGGTGGACTACTACTCTTTATCTCAATATTTACTCCAATTGCCCATTTGCAATCGAATAAATTTGAGCAAAGTTTTTGGGAATCATTCTAACGGATCCAAATTCCTTTAAGACTACTAGTTCTAGCTAACCTTTTGTCCTATTGAAGACGAATCTCACATGATCTCTCAAAACTTCATGTATTCATGAGCATTGTACTTCTTCACCAGACATGGTTCACACAATTCCCTGGCTTATATAGGTCTTCTTTGACTAAAGTCTGTGGTTCTTGGTACACTTGACCTAGTTACCATTGTTGAGAATACTTCATTCACCAATCTTCTTGAGCATCTACCTCCTCAGCTTGAAATTGCTGGTCTACTACAAAGTTCTACTCCTTCATGTGAAGATTCTCAAGTGAATCCAACATGATTAAGGTTTTTATACTGCCAATACATCTTACTTGTATATGGCATTCTTGAGTATCCATATACAAGACTAAAACCTGAGGCCTACTACCTCCTATAGTCTCACTTCATCACTTAACATCATCCTACTATAATTTCAGATGACTTAAGTTTAACAAATTGCCCTTGGTATACATCTTCCAATAGGATAGTTCCGGCCCATTCTAGTTGTATCCTCTCTTTGGACTACCATGTATTGTATACCAAATATAATCCACTTCCATCCTTTATGTAAGGCTCTAATGATGTCATACAACTAGGTATGGAACAAGATGTCTAACTTCACTTAGGAAAAACAGGTAAGAATTTTGACTCTAGTGTGTCAGGATTATTCTTTTGTTGAATATCCATCCCAAGTCATAAGAAGAGTTGGTTTAGATAAGATGGCTTCCTATAGTCACTACCAAACCTACAGGTCTCCTATTAAAGGGTTTTAATCCTAGGTTCAAAGCGTTTGCTCTGATACCAGCTGTGGAGACCCAGCATACCACTGCATGTGTAGTATGCAAGTCGTTGACATAACACTAATAAAACACTATCTCACTAGTATTACATCCATCAGAGTGGTACAACAGAAACATCGCAGGTCCATGGTATGTCTATAGGATTACAATTTTCAGCATATAGAAGATCTTCAGAACCTCCTCAACAGGTAGAGGTTTAGTCCTGGCGACTACAAATGAGAAAGAATCAAGGAAGACTAAACTAAACTACAACTAATGCATTTGGCTTGCTACTCAAATATAGAGTTTCTCTAACTACTTAGGTTCTAGGATTAGGAAACTGGTTCCTTTCTAACCCTATTCTAGTTTTTCTCCAAGCTTCATACAATTGTAGGCTCCGCTGATAATCATGATGTTGGTAGAATGCTTCATCTTCATCTTCAATGTCTTGAGGTTGTCTCCTTGGGTTGCCTTCAATCTAATTCTTCATAGTCTAGCAAGGGTTTAAGAGATTGGAGTGAGTAACGAGCGTTACCCAGCAAGTTTCTTTAGAAAGAAGTTGTGTGATATGCACTAACTAAAGCCATGGACCCAAAAGAGTCGTAGGCCAATGCAAGGTTTTATCAAAGTTTCTTGAAAGATTGCTTTTACTTATGAAAACTATGCCCAACAGCCAACACAGGGTATTAGTGCCTTGAGAGCACCTTTCCTGCCGCGTTTGCAGCTCCTTCCCGAAACAAGGGGTAACATGCCACATCCTTTTACACTCTGCAGAGGTGTGTCCTTCCAAAAGAGATCAAAGCCTTGTTGCACAACCGAGTTGCATGCTCGTCCACACTTCCTTGGCGTGGGGCCCAGTCATTGATCCAAGCCATTGACTGCCTTCTCCGCACAACGCATGCCCACCCAATTCACGTAAGCAGGTTGTGCCCCTGATATTCACCCCCAACGATGAAGTACCTAGGCGTCCCTTGCGGACCATCATAGACACCAGTGGCCGTGGGCACTAAGGGGTCCCACCCATGTGCACGTATTCTCGCAAGACATACGGCGAACGGTAGCTGAGTGTCCGTTGACATGCGAACGAGAGAAGATATAGCTGACTTTCCCGTCCCATTCCAAGTCTCTTGGACGACACGGTTTTTACGGCACAAGAATAACTGTGGCATTAGTAGTTAGTCCTAGGTTTACTTTCCCGTGCAAGTGGAACCTCCACCACCACAATCTTACCGTGGTTCCACCTGCCAGCCTTCCTAGGTTATCACCACTGGTCGATAACCACTAGTCATATTACTTATGAAAATAGATTTTCCATCCTTTTTGGAATTGTTAGAGTTTGAAGTCAACACTTTGCAAGTAGTTTCAAAATCAGTGCAACCAAGGGATATGAGCAAGATAAACTTGCCTTTTTGACTGCAAGATTATGCAAGTCAAGGTCTTCGATATGTAGGAAATCCAAATATTGAAATAGCACCATCATCTGGTAAAGATGATGTTAAAAGAACTGCAACATGATATGCAAATTATATGCTATGCATCGCTCTAAGCGTATCCTAACCCCCAATGGTTTAGTATAAAAGGTTGTGATGACTTCTTTATACTGAGTTGCACTTTTAGATTCACTCCACAACAAGGTTCTTAAGGATTTTAGATTGACTGTCAAACTTTTAAAGTAATAGAATAAAGCTTCATACAAGAGTTATTGCAAAAGACTATTATAGCAATGAGTGAAAACTTGAAAGTAACACTTTTAAGTGGTCTCATATTTTTAGCAAACAAGTAGTTCGGTATTGACAAGCAAAGTGGAAGTAATTATTATTTGATAAGAATACCTAGTTAGTTGTAGGGTTGACAACAATCTTAACACTCAAATAGACTTATTTAAGTTCAAGCTTATTGGAATGGTTTGTTACTTACTTTAAATGTCTCTTGAAAGAATAACATTTGAAGAACATCTTTATTACTGAATAGTAGTACTACGCATAAGGTTTAGTGTTCTAGGGTTTTGCCATGATTCTATCAGAATCAGTGAGTAGTTATTAAGTGGAATTTAGCAAAGAAGCAAATTAAGGTTCATTCAAACTTGGAAGATTTTTAATGAAGCATGTAGTGATTAGCACCCAATTAGTTAGTCATGAGTAAGTAGTGGTAAAGTAAACAGTTCATGCTTGATTCTATAGTTGATAACACTCTTAACATGCAAAGGTCATTGCTAAATTTAAGGCATAGAAATTGGTGTGATGCTTATCTGGTATGTTCTTAAAAAGAAATACTTTTGAAGAACACAATCCTTATTAGATATTTTTATTACTTAGAGAAATGATGATTAGGTAATGTTAGGAATGTAACAGTTCTTAAGTTGTATCAAAGGTGTTGCAAATAGTTAGTTCACTAAGGTATACCATGTTGAAATAGAATAACAAACTAGCCACTTATGGTTGAATTAGGAGGTATGGTTAGACTAGCACATTAAGGTAGTTATTAGTTTTAGTACTAAAAGAAATGGTAGAACTTAAGTTATATATACTTCAAAAGAATTACTTTTGAAGAACATATCACTTAAGGTGTTATTGCATTGGAAGTTCATTGCAGGGTTCTATTAGTATCCAAAAATAATTTAAAATGCCTAGTATTTCTGTTCCTAGATTTTCAGGGTTGGAATCCAGATTTTAAGTGATTAAAGATTTTCAACTTACCTCTTAATAAAAAAATGGATGAAAATAACTTGGAATTAAGAAATAATTCTAATACACAAGTTTTTATATATTCAAGATTTTTCCTAAAGTTTAGTACTTAAAATTTATTTAAGAAAATAGATTTAAGATTTTAAGTTACTAATAGAAAAGTTTACTTTTATAATTGGATTAATGAAATGCTAGGTATAGTAGTAGTATTTAGGTTTAAAATGTTTATGTGATACTTATGAATGGTTTGAATTAATTAAATTGGGTTTTGAATTTAAGTTCAAAATATTACTTAGGCATGTTTTCTAATTTGATTCAAAATTGTTTCAAACAAGAATTCAAGATTACAACTTAAACAGATAGGTTATGTGTTTGTGGTCATTTTGGTATATTATTTGCATTTTTCTGATTTTATTTGGATTAGATATGATTTTTCCAAGGTTCAGCAATTTTCTGGAATTTGTAACAAACAGAGAATAACGTTTCTAACCTATACTACTGCTAGCCGCAGAGACTGACTGGTGGACCAGTGCCCAGGTCAGTTGCCACCTTGGTAGAGACCAAGTCAAACCTGGCGCTGGGGCCTGGTGATGACGTCGGCATGGAGATGATCCTCTCCTGTTGAACTGGAATTCGGTAAATGAGTGCGAATTAGGTTGTCTGATTGCGGGAGAAAGATTCAGCGGATCAAAGGGAACCTAAAGGTGGTTTCACTACTTCAAAATGTTCACCGGAGACTCGCCGGCGGCATACCCGGGTGTCGGACGGCGAGGTTGTAGGAGGTCGGACGGCGACACCATGGTCGACGGCATCGGCGGCCTGGTAGTGAAGATGAGGTCGATGCCGACGATTCAGAGCACTCCGGATCAATTCCTTTGACGAGGAAGTAGAGGGAGGCTAGGCGGAGCTCCCGGGCTTCCTATTGGATCTCGGGTGACCGGAAACGGCGAGGTCTCGCGGAGGCCAGAGCTAGGGTTTTAGTGGTACCTGCAGAGATGAGAGAGAGAGAGAGAGAGAGGGAGGAGGTGAGGCCCTAGGGTTTTCCGGCGGCGGACGGTCCTCTTATAGGCATCAGGGGCGGCGGCATTCATCAGGTCCGTCGGGACTGCATCGGCGGATCGGGTGTCTGAGCGAGCTCCACCGAGCTGCTTCCATCCTTAGGAAGAAGACGATTGCGCGAAGCGGTATGCGGCGGTTGGGTTGGGCCGGTGCTGGGCTTCGGCCAGGTGGGCTGCGATCCGGTAAGTTCTTTACCTTTTTTTCTGTTTCTTTCTTTTCTATTTTCTATTTTCCTTTTCTCATTTGAATTGATTTCAGTTTTTGCAGATTTTGAATTTGGGACTGTTTGTGCAGTAATCCTAGAATCTTCCTAGCTTAATATAGTGTATAGAGAGCATTTATAGGTGTATTTTATTATATGCATTATGCAATATAGCTAGGGTTTTAATTATTTAAGTCTAATACTAGTATTGGACTCATATTAGATGTATGCTCTATAGAACGTGATTCTATGTTCACCATAGTTTTCTATAACTTGAAAATGTCCTATGGACTATTCCAGTGCATTAGTGGTTTATTGATTCTATGTTTTGAATTACTTGAGTATACAATTCTTATCTCTAAAAGCAACATTTGCTTGAGATTAAAATCAAGATACACATCAACACATGAGTTGATTTCTAGGTAAAGGTTCTTAGTATTTTTATTTGATTAAACTTCATATTGGAGTAAGTGTCCAAATGAACATACAAGGTTCAATGTTCATCTTAATTTTGGCTTCTGATGACTTGGACATTCCCCATGGAGCATTCCAAGATCACTAGTGGTTTGGTAATTTTATGTAATACAGAAATGCTTCATAACCCCCACAAAGGTGTTGGTTTGGTATTAAGACCAAAACACCTATTGACATACGAATTGATCACTAAGTAAAAGTCTTGGTTATTTTATCTTATCAAAATTGTGGTTGGAACATAATTCTTAAATTTAAGGTTAGGGCATGGGAATAGATATATCTTATGATCACATAGTGATGCATAAGTTGAAATGGTACTTGGGAATGAATCCCCAAGTAAATGAATAAGAGGTTGTGGAATTGGATGGAATGTTATCACACTCATCAAGGAAGTAGTGTTCCCTTTAAAATGTGATTAGTGCAACAAAGATTCTATAGACTAACTAAGTTTCTAGGTCAATGTTTAGGATCTGCTCAACCTATACCCAGATGATTCTCTCTATGGAAACTTGTAAACAGATCAAGGTTTCCATATAACTTTAACAAGATGGTTATCTCCTAATTGAGATGTGCTTAAGTTGGACTCCTACTCCACACTTGGTCTTACGATGATATCTTCTTATCAGACTAGGTTTTATAGCTAACCTAATTATCTTAATCAACAAGCATAATCATATACATGACATGATCATACTATTTCCTTCATCAACTCCCATAATAAATCCCTTTCTTTTCCAACATCAACTCCCTCTACCAAAGGTTTATTCTTGGTTATACCTACCTTCTGAGATTAAGAATATAATCTCTCTCTTGGTGTTGTTCACATTGGAGCTACTACCTCTTCATAATTCCACAAGTCTGGGTATTGGTTACTTCCTAAGTATGGTTCTAGTCTAGACCAGAATTAGGGTTTATGATGTGATCTCCCTATATCAAATGACTTATCCTAATTAGAATTTGAGTAATGTCGAAAGTCTCCTAGTTGGCCTTTATAGAAATGGCTCTAATGTTCTTATGTTATCTCACCTAGAGTTAAGGAAAATCATATAATCAAACTGACATTGAGTTAACCTTTCCATTTCTCACATTTGGACTCACTAGATTAGGACATAAGAATGTAGAATAGATCATGGTTCAAGAATAAGACTTGTGTAGACTTCTTTAGCATGAAAGAAGTAGGTTTAAAGAATACCATGATGATCTTGGTGTGAGTAAATATTTGGTTCTAAGATGGTGTGTCAAGCATTTTAGTTTTACCTCACTATCTCTTTTAGTTGTTGTAACTATCACTACCAAAAACAAGGATTTTAACAAAGGTCATATTGAAGTTTATCGCGCACTAGTTGATGAGCTACTTCAATTCCATCAACTTAAGTGAAACTCCAATCACTTTGACATTTTTTATTTAAATGCGCGAAAATTACCCGGATTTTCTATGCATGAAATGCAATGCACATATCTGTTGCCTCTATTTTATAACCTCTAATCATGGGATATTACATCAAAACCACCACATATAAAGCATATACTACTGTAGAAACTTCCCCAAAAGTTACGTGATCAAAAGAAATAAAAAAGAAAGCGATAAAGCGGCAAACATAAATATGGGCAGAAATCTGTCAAAACAGAATAGCTGACAAAGGTCGAATTTTTAGAGGGTTTTCTGTTGCTCAAATCAAAAAGTTTTCAACTAATGAAAGTTTGGATATAACCTGGGGCATATGCACAAGAAATCTCAGGTCCAAAATATATACAGAGAATTTTTACGAATTTTTACGGTGCAGCACAGAAAATTGTTTCAGGACAGCAACATCCCCAAATCTTACCTCACTCAAATTAGAGGCTTCTCTTGGCAGAAAAACAAAATAAAAATGATAAGGAGAGGTCATTACAGTAGTAATAACTTCCAAGACTCAAATAAAAGGAAAAGAACGGAAAGTAAAAATATTGTGTTATCTCCCAAGAGTGATTTTCTTTAACGCCTTAGAGCTAGGCGCAGAAAGTGCGAATCAAGTAATATCAAGTGATGAAGCATCAAGCTCATAATTTGCTCTAAGAATAGAGTCAAAAAGCAATTTCTTTCTCTTTCTAGGGAAGTGTTCCATACCTTTCTTGAGTGGGAATTGATATTTCATGGTGCCTTCCCTCATATCAATGATGGCACCTACAGTTCGAAGAAAAGATCTTCCCAAAATAATAGGACATGAAGCATTGCATTCAACATCCATGACAAGAAAATCAATAGGAACAAGGTTATTGTTAACCATAATAAGAACATCATTAATCCTTCCCAAAGGTTTCCTCTTAGCAACATCAGCAATAGAAACATCATAATAACACTACTAGGGAAACCCTTATCTGTGGAGCACCATTTTGGGCTTCAGTGGCGCACCCCTGATGCGCCACGCATATCAAGCCACTGGTATTTATTACCAGTGGCGCACGGCTGCATGCGCCACGGTTACGTGCCCTATCTGTGGCGCACCTAAATGTGGTGCGCCACGCATAATATCTGCGGCGCACCACATTTAGGTGCGCCACGGATAGGGTGCGCCACTGGCATTAAAAATGGTGCTCCACTGATATGTTTTCTATTTGTATTTTTTCGAGAATACAACAGAAATACACAGTATACAGCACAAAAATATATAGTATACAGCAGAAATGCAAAGATATACATAGCAGTAACACATGAATTCACGAAAATACATCAATATGAAGTCAAGTGTCGGAAGACATCAATATAAAGTCAAGTGTCGAAATACATCAATATCATGTCAAGTATCGAATCATTACACAAGTTAAGTACAACTTTGATCATTACATAACATATATGGAGTTACATATCACCTAGACTACTATATGAACGAATAGATCACACCGGCGACGACGATGAGCAAGATCGAGACCATGATCAAGAACTTCATCCGATTCTTCTTCCACACGTGTCTCCTCCACTTGGAGACCGCGAGCTCTCATGTCTTGTACCCTTTGTAGCAGTTGCCGCTGAAGTTGGTCACCTATGCCTGGCAGTCCTCCCACTCCTCGTAGACTCATGGAACCCGACCACTGTACACCACGTACCACTTCGCCATCTCTCTATAGACATGTAGTATATATGTTATGCAACGGAAGGAATGACAAAGTGCAAAAACATGCTTGCATGATCACAAATACTATGGCAAGGATTCATAAGCCTAGAATAAAACATAGCATGGATGACGACCGATCATATATAAGCAAGTCCAACATCGATCGTCAAGGCATTACGAGCCTCGGCAAGTTAAGGTTTACACACACATGTCCAACAATAGTTCGGAAACAACACTAGGATAGTAAAGTTTATGATACATCGACCCAACACCGCTAGCTAGCCACAGACATCATGTAGTCCTCGCTGGGAACGGGCGCACGCCCTCTCTCGTCATGAACGTCCTTGTGTCGCGCTGCCTGTTGAGGCGTCCTTCGATCTCGCGGTTAGTCAACGCTACACCACAATGCATGATCCCGCCGGTTGAGTCGACGTCTTCATGAAGGACTTGCGCGATCTGAGTCTGGATGCGCCAGAAATCTTCCATAAGGTCCGCATCATCGATCGCCGCAAACTTTTTGGCCCATGGTCGAAGATTAGATGGTAGCGCCCTGATCCGCGAATCCCGGACGATCCCCTTCAGGTGATGGAGGGCGTAGAAGGCCTCCTTCAAACTGCCAGGCGGCTGCTTGACGCATGGACACTTTGTCTGGTGCATGAAGATATGCTTGCCATTCTTGACTCTCTCGCCACCCTTGGTGAATTTGCCCCCCTTGTCGGCGTAGAATTGTAGAGCTTCATCGAGCACACTCTTGATTCGGCCATAGTTCTTCATCGGCTTTGTTTCACTCGATGAGTCAAAGTACGTCGCTTGCGACCACCTTGAGCAAATGGATATGAGTGAGCAGTATATGCCTCTGCGCAGCACAATTGAAAAATAAATTGTTGTAAGAGGACCAACTGGAGAATCTAAGAAAGAAGTTTTCACAGCGGTGTTCACTTACTCGGGAAAGCAAGGCAGAAGAATGGAGTCGATGGTCGGGTTCTCCACAAAGATATTCCCAAGGTACTCCTTCACCGTTGCCCGGTCCGCCTCGTTCACCAAGGCAACGTCACGCATGAAGTAGGGGTCTACTATCACGATGCCCTTGGTCTTCTCCCTCTTCGCCTTCAACGCCATATGAAGCGTGTATAGACGGACCAAGTTATAGTCTAGGCGGTTGGAGTGCAGCAGATTGTAGATGTCCTTGTACCGCATGAAGAAGATTTCAGCGGGTGATGTATCGACGAAGCCATGGCCCTCCGACACCTTGATTGTGTAGACCGGGTACCCGGGATTCTTTTCTTGGAGAAGGCGCTCCTCGAGATACTGGATGCTGTCGTGCAAATTCACGATCGCTCCACCCACATTGGCGAGCATCTCCTTTGTCAGCATCGGCCGACCCGCTATGTGCCTGGGGAAATCATTGGGCTCTTCTCGCACGACGTCCTCAGCCCGGAGTATATTCCTCGGAGACGGCTGGCTCGAAGCCTTCTTGCTCCGGCTATGCTTCCGGCCCTTCTTCTTCTCCTCGACAGGAGCTGTGGATTGCAACTTATCTGGCATGGGAGCAGCGGATTTCAGCTGCTCATCGACCGCCTTGTGGAGTGTGGTGGGGCTGATAACATTGGCCGGATTGGGTTGTGTGGCTGCGACTTCTGGAGGCGTCTCCTGAGAACCGTCGCCGAACCGCAGACGCTGCGTGCATGACAGGGGACGACCGGCTTGTTGACCACGGGAGGCTGGATTTCCAAGAGGAGGCATGTAGATTTCTTCGTTGGCCCCGATGTCGAGGAAGCCATCAATTTCATCGCGCGGATCATCGCCGCGGTTAGGTGCAGCGTCCACGTGCTCGGGTGGAGGCGACGGCGTGTGCGCGGCTAGCTGTTGATGCCTCTTGGTGGCGGGGACGAACACCGGTGGCCGTGTCTTTTTAGCGGGGGCAGCCGCGGGGCGCTGATCATCCTTTGCAAGGCGAATCTTTGACTTCGGCCATAGCAAGGACCAGCCGACGCAACCTCTGAGAGAGTAATGCTCATCGGCTCCATGAGGTTGCATGGGAGGATCAACGCCTTCGCAACCCTTCAAAGGACGCACCAGGGCGACCCTAAACATGCCAGCAGGGATGGGCAAGTTGTGCATCAGGGGGTTCTTCGGTTGGCATATGGTACCCTTGCCTACATCCTTCAGCACGCCGTTCATATAGTGCAGCAAGGTGCAACTAGTGTCCTGCGGGAGAACATGTTGGGCATCATTATCAGATGGTACTCATCAAAAAAGATGGCAGAGTATGAAGTCGAGCCTACGATTAGTTACCTTGGTAAGGGCGTCGAGGTCAGCTAAGGTGGACACGCGAGGCTGCATGGGCTGCGGTGGAGGCGGCGGCTGCACGTTGGTGTTGGGCGGCGGCTGCACGTTGGTGTTGGGCTGCGGCGGAGGCGGCGGCCGCGTGTTGGTGTTGGGCTGCGGCGGAGGCGGCGGCCGCGTGTTGGTGTTGGGCACCGGCGCCGGCTGCGCGTTGTTGGTGTCGGCGGCCAACGGGCTCAGCCCCGCGAACGGGTCTGCCGATGGGTAGGAGGGCGGGGTCACCATGTTCGGCGACACGTGTTGTGTCGAGTTGCTGCCGGACAAGCTGGGCACCGGTATCGGCCCAACTCCACCAGCGGCATTCCACGCCACTAGACCCTCCCACAGTTGAGGAGGAATGACCTAGCGCAACCTTGCTTCGAACTTCTCCTCCATCTGCGCCGGCAGCGCGGCCACTTGCGCCTTGAGATCTGCAATCTCCTGCCTCTACACCTTCTCCACCTTGCTTCTTCTCTCCTTTCTAGCCTTTGATTCCTCTTTCAAGTGGACACCGACTTTCGTGGTCAGCCCAAAGCCGGAAACACGCCCAGCGGACGTCATCTTCTTGTGCTTGGGCCTCTTCTTCATAATATTTGTCGCCCTGTTGAAAGGAGTGTCCCAAGGCTCTAATTGCCCTTGGGTGGAGCAAGCTGCCTCGGCGGCTATTTCAGCTTCCTACAAAAGGATTCATGAACCCAATTAGAATCATTGGTTCATTATTGATTGCAAATCGACTTGAGATCTGCAGTAAGTTGCTTACCACGAGTTTCTCAAACTCTTGCACAACCTTCGCTGAGGTTTTGAATTCCTTTGTCTTGGGGCACAGGTAGTAGCAGGCCCGCACAAAGTTTCGGACCTGCGGGTCCGTGAATTTGTCAAACATGTTGGGCTTGCCAAGACGAATAAGCTCGGCGTCCTCCTTATCCCACACTTCCTGGATTCCTCTGTAACCGCCACTCCCAAGACGGTGGTGACCTAAGTTCTGTTCATACATCTTCTTCCCCAACGCCGACAGAGCTTTGAAGGTATCAGTCTCCAACTCCTCCTTGAAAAGAAGATAGTCGTTGTGATCTAGAAGTGGCTCATGCTTCTTGATCTCTTCCCAGCTTTCGTCCTTGTCAATCTGCTTCTTCACCTGGGTTCTCCAGCTAGCCAAGGCCGTGCTCATCTTCGTAAGGGCCTGCTGGTTTACCTTGTTGTCTTTGAGGTTTAGGTTCTTGTACTCCACCGGGAAATCATATCGCTCGTGAAGCTTATGTAGTAGGAGCTGCACAAGATGCGCATTGCCGGGATCTCGGAGGTTCCTCGTGTTGATCGTCACGGTCTCCCGGACGATGCAACCGATCTGCGTCCCGTATCCTGCGGCAAGGGCTTTAGGCTCCACGGGTACGCCGTTTTCATTCACGGCGGTGAAATCCTCACGTTTTGTGCCAAGCGTCGACGGGTTCCGATCCTTCCTGGTGGCCTTCTTCTTAGCAGCCGAGGCAGATCCACCATCGGTGGTGTCATCCTCGGCGCCATCGGTGCGCTCGCCGCCAGCATCGGTGGTGGCATCGGAGTCTCCGTCTTCTTCTCCACCCTCAGAGTCTCCGTCTCCACCCTCAGAGTCTTCGTCTCCACCCTGATCATCTCCACCTCCGTCTCCGTCCATGACGTCTATTTCCTTCTCCTCAGCCGCCCTCTGGGATTGCATCCAAAACGGCAAGTTGGCCGCCCGGGCTTGTTCTTCGACACTCATTTGGTTAGAAGGGCCAACGCCGTCGTTGACGTGTCCGGTCGACATGTTTGCACTAAACAAAAGGAGAAAAATGTTTAGTACAACAAAAAATCGATCGGAAAATTCGACAGCACCTCCCCTATAAATGGCTACCTAGGAGTGCCTATTTCTCAGTGAAACAGAAATCAATCAACATTTCGGGAGTAATAGGCACTCATTTTCAAAAACCTGTAAACAATTCACACAAAAAAAGCACAAAATATGCCTTTCCAACACACAGTTGTCGACAACATGTCAACAACATGCTCACAGATTCATCATCAAAGATTCATCATCACAGTAAACATCATCACAGTAAAAAGTTCACAGATTCATCATCACAGTAGCTCACAGTAATAACAGATTCATCATCACAGTAGCTCACAGTAATAACATCATCACAGTAATAACAGATTCATCATCACAGTAGCTCACCGTAATAAAAAGTTACCAGATTCATCATCACAGTAGCTCACAGTAATAACAGTAATATATGGGGTAGATGCACATAAGCAAGAGCAGAACTTGATAAAACTAAGACTATCCCTGAACCTATGATGAAGTGCAGACATGTCACTATCGTCACTATGTTATGAAGTGCAGATATATCATGGTGCCATGAAGTGCAGCCATCTATATCAGTAGGCGCAACTTGACTTTCCAATGATCAAAGAAAGATGCATACCAGATCCTATAGTCCACACTAATAATGTATGTATGTACTAAATATCACTGTTATGTTTACATCTTGCTATTGTCTTTGAGGTACATTCAACATTGCATAGAGGCATAATAGTTTTGTTCATCTAGAGCTGAAATGATATATATCTATATTGCATCCAAACTGTTTTCAAACAGTTATATGTGCATGAGGTGTTAAAAGACAGTAAGTACATTGTCATATCTCCATGCCCTATTGGCTTACATTTCAAACAGGTCATTTCCAAAGAATTACAGAGCTACATGAAATAAAGGGGAAAATAAATGAAACAATGTTTGATATTATAACTTCACATCTATGACAAAAAAAATCGACCTTGACCTTCACTACTAAAATTATCTGCTAAACCCTAAAATAGCTCTATTGGCTTGTTGAGTTCAAGTACCAATTGAATGGAGAGGCAAGTAAGCAACCACAAGCATCCATTAGATAATGTTTTTCTCTTAATTATCTGCTAAAATAAAAATAGCTCAAGAACAGTAGCATTTTCTGAATGCACATTATGATATTATTTGTCCTCTGTATATGCACTTAGAAATGCAGAATAACAAATTGCATACTACAGAAACTTGTGCATAGAAATAGAAGTAGTTTAAACATAGATAATATATTCTCTTAACTTGTGCATAGAAATAGAAGCTACAAAACACACATGCATAGCTTGCTCAAAGGCAAGACAGAGATGAACATCATGAGCAAATTTCTAAATAGGCCTAGGATTTCACTCCATGTATCACCCTAGTTCATCATTTGACTCCAAGAACAATCCAATCAGCAAGACCTTAATGATCCCCATGCTACCTCCTGCTTATTTGGATTTGGCAATAGACCAATCTGATGGTTGTGCCAAGAACAATACAAATGGCAGGGACAGTTGAAACAATGTTTGATATTATAACTTCACATCTATGACAAAAATTATCTGCTAAACCCTAAAATAGCTCTATTAGCTAATGTTATGCTTGCTTAGTTTGCAAAGTAAGCTTCTTACTGTGAATTAGCTGCTTAATTAGTTTGCAAAGTAAGCTTGCCAATTTCTACTTGTTGGAGCTCTTCAACAAACAAGAAGAACTCTAAGACCTTGGGCTAGCAAGTATATCAAACTTTGAATTGAAATCTATTTGGTAGCAAAATTATGTGGTCTCAACTGGTCATTTAACAATAACCAAATATATAACATTATTGTCTTGTACAGATCTTTGTTCACATTATGCACTAGGGGTAAAAGTGTATTTTCATATCTTTTTTAACACTGTAAAGTGAACAAAATGCAGTAGAGTGTCATATTGGGAAAATTGTTTTCAGCAGATGTCAAATAACGAAGAAAATTGTTTTCAGCAGATGGCCACATAGGTGATTTTATTCGGATATTAATGAATCAGAAGCGCACACAGTGATTTGTACCGTGGGAAGCGTGGCGGGAGGAGGCGTGTGTGGGAGAGAGGGAGAGGGGGGCGCTCACCGTCGTGGAGGTAGTCACCGTCGGGGAGGTAGTCGCCGTCGGAGAGAGGGAGAGGGAGGGCGTTGAGGCCGGGGTCAACATCTGCGGCGGCGGCGCGGTCGACGTCTGCGGCGGCGGCGCGGTCGACGTCTGTGGCCGGCGCGGTCGACGTCTGTGGCCGGCGCGGTCGACGTCGTCGGGGAAGAAGAGCTAGGGTTTCGGCCGAGGGGATCGATCGAGCGAGTGTGGGAGAGAGGGAGAGAATGGCCGGGGGGGAACGGTTTTACCCCTAAGTGTTGGTTATGCGTGGCGCACCCCTCAGAGGTGCGCTACGGTTAAGTTATGCGTGGCGCACCACACCGAGGTGCGCCACGCATGTCCATGTATACTTCAAAACAATCGCGACTCCCATCTAGACAACAGTCTCCACATAGCATAGTGGTTCTGGCCGGTTCGCGCTTGCTGTTTGGGAGGTGCCAGGTTCGAACCCTGGACCTCCCACCCTTTTTTTGTTTTTACAAAAAATGTATTTCACAAAGTTTAAAATTAATATATTGCAATAAATAATATTTGCTTATTTTAGAAATAATAATTTTTAAATAGTACCAGTTATATCATATATCATATCATTGTTACAAAAAACCAAAATTCATTTATATGATTGTTCCTCCAAAAAATGACACATGTTTGTCCGATGTCGATTCCGAACGAGCTACCGTCGTCGACTCGTCACGATCTTCTTGCCCTTCTTCGTTGCGGTTGAATAATTGAGCCCGGAAACATGGGGATTTCTTCTCGTGTACGGGCATCCTTTAGCGGGTAGGGTGGTCTTCCTTCTTCCAGCGGCATCACTAGGTCTGTCGAAGTACTTGTCGAATTCCTCTTCTATCTTGGGATCGCCGTACTTGTCGAAGTCTTGCTCGGTGGCCGCTCCCTCCATTCAGTGGCAAAAGGATTGTTCTCTTTCACATCATTAGGCAACACTTTTAATTTCAGAAGTTCAACATCATGAGCAAGGCTATCAACTTTAGAAGCAAGAATATCAATTTTGCCTAACTTTTCCTCAATAGACCTGTTAAAAGCAGTTTGCTTACCGATGAAGTCCTTGAGCATTACCTCAAGATCGGAGGGCGCGGCCCAAGTGTTGTTGGAGGAATTACCATAAGAATTACCATAACCATTACCATTGGTAGAAGGATACGGCCTATAATTGTTACTAGCAAAATTGTTCCTATAAGCATTGTTGTTAAAATTATTATTTCTAATGAAGTTTACATCAACATGCTCTTCTTGAGCAACCAAAGAGGCCAAAGGAACATTATTAGGATCAACATGAGTTCTATCATTAGAATAAGCATTATAGCATCAATCTTATCACTCATGGAAGAGGTTTCCTCAACAGAATTTACCTTCTTACCTTGTGGAGCTCTCTCGATGTGCCATTCAGAGTAATTTACCATCATATTGTCGAGAAGCTTCATTGCGGCACCCAAGGTAAGAGACATAAAAGTGCCTCCAGCAGCTGAATCCAGTAGGTTCCTTGAAGAAAAATTCAGTCCTGCATAAAAAGTTTAGACAATCATCCAAGTAGTCAGTCCATAAGTGGGACAATTCTTTATCATAGATTTCATTCTTTCCCAAGCTTGAGCAACATGTTCATTATCAAACTGACTAAACTTCATAATATTGCTACGCAAAGCTATAATCTTAGCAGGAGCATAATATCTACCAATAAAAGCATCCTTACACTTAGCCCATGAATCAATACTATTTTTAGGCAAAGACAGCAACCAATCCTTAGCTCTTCCTCTCAAAGAAAAAGGAAACAACTTAAGCTTAATAATATCACTCTCTACATCCTTATATTTCTGCATCTCACATAGCTTAACAAAATTATTGAGATGAGCTGCAACATCATCAGTACTAGCACCAGAAAATTGCTCTTTCATAACAAGGTTCAATAAAGCAGGCTTAATCTCATAAAAATCAGCAGCAGGAGCAGGTGGCGCAATAGGAGTGCAGATAAAATCACTATTATTAGTGCTAGTAAAATCACACAACTTGGTGTTCTCAGGAGTAGCCATTCTAGCAAAACTAAAAGCAGACAAGTAAAAACAACTATAAAGGATACTAATTTTTTTGTATTTTTGATAAAACTATGCAAGTAAAAATAAAGTAAAGCAAAACTTAAAACAAAGTAAAGGATGTGTGTGCGAAACTCCCCTTGCAGAAGTCTTCTTTTTCCCCAGCAATGGCGCCAGAAAACTTGTTGATGGCGCGGTGTTGAATAGTGCCAGAGAACTTGTTGGCGTGTAGTTGATGAAGTAAATGACCGGCCAGTTGGAAACCCCAAGAGAAGGTTTGATGAATATAGCAGCAAGTTTTCCCTCAGTACGAAACCAAGGTTATCAATCCAGTAGGAAAAAGCCAATACTCTAGAAGGTGATGCTTGCTAGCCTAGTGACACTCCAACAAGGGCGCCGTTAACGATATCTTATTAGTGCGTCTTCAACTAGTAGCAACGTGGAACCTGCACACAACACAACAAAATACTTTGTTCCCAACTTACGATGAGGTTGTCCATCTCACCGGTTTGCTGTAAACAAAGGAATGAGCGTATCGAGTGGAAAGCAATAGTAGTATGCGAGTAAAGTAAACAGTGCGAGTAAAGTAAACAGGTGATAGCAATATAAAGGAAATAGGACCGGGGTCCACAGTTCACTAGTGGTGTCTCTCCATAAGATAAAATAACACATGTTGGGTAAACAAATTATAGTTGGGCAATTGATAGAATAAAGACAACGTGCATATGTCGAGAGGATCACTATGAGATTTACTCTGGGCATTACAACAAGATACATAGACCGCCATCCAACTGCATCTATGACTAATAATCCACTTGTGGCGAATCAATCTGAGAACTCCATAATTATTAAGTTGCGAACAATAGATAACTGCATTAAGCAAAGTGTGTAATGTAAACAAAGCATATGCCCTTGGACATATGAATGTTGTTTTCTCCCTAGTGGCAACAGCACATCTACAACCTTAGAGGTTTCTGTCACTCCCCCAGATTAAATAGAGGCATGAACCCACTATCAAGCATAAATACCCCCTCTTGGAGTCACTAGCAACTACTCGGCCAAGATAGCTACTAACAACGGAGAGCATGCAAGATCATAAACAACATAGAGATAACATAAGATAATATTCAGTACATCAACTCAATCATAACACCAATATTCATCGGATCCCAACAAACACAACATGTAGAATTACATAACGATGATCTCAATCATGTAAGGCAGCTCACGAGATCTAAACATGAAGCACATGGTGGAGAAGGCAACCATCTAGCTACTGCTATGGACCCATAGTCCAAGGTAGACTACTTACTCATCGCGCCGGAGGCAAGCATGGCGATGAAGAAGACCTCCGGTGGCGATTCCCCTCTCCGGCAGGGTGCCGGGAAGAGCTTCTGGACCCTCCCGATCTCAAGTCGATGACGGCGGCGGATCGCGATATGTTTCTGGAAAAGTGATCGGGTATTTAGGTTTTTCCCATCGGGGGGTCTTTATAGGCGAAGGGGCATCGTCAGAAGTGGACCGAGGTGGCCACCCACATAGGAGGCGCGGCCTAGCCCTGGGCCACGCCGCCCTGTTGTGTGGGCCCCTCGTGGCCCCACTCCGTCTCCTCTTCGGTTCTCTGGAAGCTTCGGTGAATTTTTGGATGTTTGGCTTTTGTTTCGTCCAATTCCAAGAAGATTTCCTGTGTAACTTTTCTGAAACACAAAAATAGCAGAAAACAGGGAACTAGCACTGTGGCATCTCGTTAATAGGTTAGTTCCGGAAAATGCCACGAAGTGTAACGAAACACTAAGCAAATGGTGTAAAAAAGCATGGAGTATCAAAAATTATGGATACGTTTAAGACGTATCACCACTCATCGTTGCATGCAGCGGTGCCGCCAAGGCCCTCTCCAAGGTGTTGCGAGGATGCTAGCTCGGAGTCTGTCTTACAGTCTCAATTTGCTTATGCGCATGGAGATCCTTCAGCTGGTTGACGTCCGTGTCGAGGAGGCGTCTCGCCCCCTTCGTGAAGAGGTGGCAAATCTCAAGTTGTTGTTGATGCGCTTTGGTGTTTCTTTGGAGTTGTTAGAGGCCTGTACTCGTGGTGGTTTGGGGCTCGTTTCCACGCGGTCTTTGCTTTCGCTTGACTCCACCGACGTGAAGTCGTCTGTGGTTGAGGAAGAACAACTCTACGGTTGTTTCTCTCCCTGTGGTAGTCATTGCCCGTCACCACGCCCTTTCGTGTCGGCTGCCTCCGTGGGTGAGGGCATGGACGGGATCTTGGCTCCGGTGCTGCAGATCGCAACAGAGCCACATGAGTTGTGTGGGGAATCTTCTGGTGTGCTTCCGTTAGAGCCGGACTCATTTGGGGCCTTAGCAATGTTGTCGGTGGCCATGTCACCCTCGCCACCACCGTCTGAGACTTGTCGGCCGCCTGCCTTGGTGGAAAGTGGAGGTTTGGAAGCTTCGGCCACCCTCTCGTCCGTGTCCATTGGGCATGTGGTGCCTTTGAGTAGCGAGGTTGCTGAGGCAGGTGTGTTGGCACCTAACTCTGATGCTCTCTTTGCAAAAGAGTTATCCGAATTACTTGTCAGTTTGGAGGCGGCTAGCCCTGAATATGGCATGGAGATTGCTAGCGTGTTGGCTGGGAAGGCTTCAAAAGAGATAGTCAGAAAGGTGGAGAAGTCTCATAGGAGCAAAAGAAGAAAGTGGGTCATCAGCTGGAAAGCTCCGCAACTTGCTTGATGGACCCCTTTCGAGTTGCCGGTTCGTTTAGTTGATCTTCTTTGTGTTTGTGCTCAATGTATCATCAGTTTGTGGTTGTCGTAGATTGAGAGAGCTTGTTAGTTGTTTTGTTGGTGTTTGGGGTTTTGTTGTATCGATTGCCAATTTTCTATTAATTAACTAGGCAATTCTCTTCTTCTTAATAAATAGATTGGGCAAAGCTTTTGCCCCCATTTCAAAAAAATCTTTACTATTAAATGGGAGTTCGTGACGGCGGTAGGTCGTAAAACACGTTTGGCATCCATCATTCGAAGCATCTGGATCACCCGGTTTACATCAAATGGCCAGGATTTATGATACAAGACACATTTTCCCCTGCCCTCTAATTAAGGAACAAATCACAAAATAGATCTAAGCTAATTAATGCTGACCCGCCCACTAATTAAGCAACAATCACAAAAACATGTTAACAAAACTGTACAACTGATATCACCCATATTTCACAGTAAAAAAGGTAAGTCCTAAAAATTCACCTCGCAAACCAAAAATTAAATGGGCAAATTAATACACTTTTTTTTAACTATTTTCTCCATTTTATCATACACCTACTCATTGCTAGGCGGGAGGGTCGACACGTGCAGATTAAGGAAACTTTTAATTGTGCATGAAAATATCTTCTTTTCTGCGCGTATTAACTGCCCATAATTCTCGTTAATCATGCTATGGTTTTTTAGCAATAACCATAGGCATCAGGCATGCATACATTGGTATGTATTTAGTCTCACAGATCAACCTCTCCGCATCACTATTTTATAGTTACAATGATGTTAGAGAAAAACGTTGAGGATGGGTGCTAGAATACTTCGGCCTTGAATTAATGGAAAATAATAACGTTGAGAGGACTTTAGGCCTTTCACAATGAAAGCGTATGTGAAATAATAATGTAGCATTATATTTGTGTGGCATCATATTTAATGAGGTACTATTGGAGGAGGCGATGAGGGCATCAGCTTCGTCAACGACAAGGGCACTGGCTGAGGAGGGGCACATATTGGATAACAGCTAGGATAGAAAGTCTCACGGTTAGCCTAATATGTTGGTCATTTTTCTTTTCATATCTTATTACGGTCATATATAATATTTTCAGTTCAACTTTTTTGTTCAAGAAAATAATTGCAAACCTGCACTGGTAAACCTTAAGGTCCAGTCGTGGGAGAGAAGGGTGCCACCTCCCACACCAAGCCCTCGACCCTGCCAAAAATGATGTCGATACGACAAAGACTGGCAACATTGATGTCGAACTCGGGAGAGAGGGTGTGGGATAGGAGGCGGAGGGATGAGGGGAAAGAATGTTCGAGATGAGGCAGCTGGGCCACAAGGCCGCCTCTAACTGTCATGTTTATTTTTCTAAGTTTATTTTTATTTCATTCAATATATAGTTTTGAATCACACTCTCTTATAGAGATGATAGGTCCTGATTCAATCATGCTTCAAGGGAATTAAGACTCATTGGATTTTATAAAATTAGGGGAGCTTCTTGCAGATGATCGTCCTTTCTACACGAAGCCAAATACAACGTCCATAATATTGCACGAGAATACTTAAAGCATGTAAAGGTTTAAATATTAGTTAAGTAAGGATAATTAGTTAGATGCTTATTTTAGATTCATATAACATAAAATTATACCTATACCTTTTAGAAAGTTACAATTTAAGCGAAGCATAATCCTAATGTATTATTAGTACTATGCACTATCTTTTTTATACAAGTAAATATTTACATTTATTATATATGTTCCATTATATAGCTCAAAGAGTCGAGACACCCGCCCGCGCATTGACTACTGTCTAGAGTGTAGACTAGACGAGTAAATGACGCAAAACCACCACATTTGGGGCGAATTTGACAAGTTGCTACCATTTTTGAGCCAAGCGACACTTAACTACCACTTTTGAGGTACGTCTGCGACGGAGAGCACTGATTTTGTAATTTAGCCGTGTTAATCCGCTTTCTGACTACCTGGGCCCACCTGTCAGTCGTATGTGGCATAATTTAGGACCAATGCTATTATTTTATGAATTTCTGGAAAATCAAATATAACATTTACACATAGGGGATTCTAGCCACTGAGGCTGACTAGTGGGGCCCAAAGCCACCACTCCCCTCTTCTTCCTCCCCGTCGGTCTCATGTTCTTCCTCCCCGCCGGTCTCCTCTTCTTCCTCCCACCGGCCTCCTCCTCCGGCTCCGCCTACAGAGCTCAAATTCAAGAGTAAGGAGATCCAAGGACCTGCCTGCGGTCGAAGAGGAGCTTGGGAGAGGCATAGACCATGCCGGTCAAATACCTCGCCGGCGACATGCCCGAGCGGACGTGCATAGCCTACAGAAGCAAGAGCAAGATTGGGATGGGGCGGAAGGACCCCTAGCTCACCATAAGCTGCTGGGATCGTCGGAGAGGACAAATGAGGTGGAGGGAGTGTACATCGATGGCGGTGAAGTTTGGACGGAGCTGGAGACGATGACCTCGATCTGTCGACTCTGGACGTCCCGGGCTGCGGGATCTAGCGTGTTAGAAGGAAGGGAGGAAGGCGGAGCTAGTGGTGGCGTCGGGGACAAGGAAGGTGGCCAAAATCAATGGATTTGACGGTGACCGACGTGAACTAGGGTTTCGAGGATCTCGCCGGGGAGCACCTCCTCTATCTTCGGCTCCACTCCCTCCTCTAGATAGGAGGCCGCGCGGCCACCGGATCTAGGGTTTGGCGAAGAGACAGCAGGTCGCCGGTAGCCTCGCCGAGCACGAGCTCCACGGTGGTGCTCGTGAACGGGACGAGGGGGAGGGAAGATGCCTGGAGAAGGAGTGACATGTGGGGTCCACCTGCAAGTGAGCCATAAAAATAAAGAGATAGACAGGTTGACTGAACAGGCAAAAAATAATGAAATAATAATAGTTTTTGTCCTAAATTGTGCCACGTAGGACCTGACATTGGGCCCCACCTGTCAGAAAGCTCGTTAACTCGCTAATAGCGAGCTTTTAGTGCTCTCCGTCGCAGACCTGCCCCAAAAATAGCAGTTAAGTGTCGTTTGGCTCAAAAGTGGTAGAACTTGTCAAATTTGTCCCAAATGTGGTGGGTTTGCGTCATTTACTCAGACTAGACTAGAGCAAGCAAGCGAGCGAGAGCATCTTGACTGCAGGCTGCAGCCTGCCGCGCGCGCTGCAGCGGCTACCGTCGATGACGTTTAAGCGGCCGCTGGAGTGCGGCGGAGGGGGCTCGGTTTCGCCTCGGCGGCCGCCGGCGTTGAGGCGGTGCCGCTCCTTGGATCTGTGAGTTTATCATCCTTTTTTGTTCCCACGCGTTCAGTTTCTTGATCCGTTTTTCTCTCAACTCGCGAGAGATGGAAGTTTTTTATGGTTGGGGGATTTATTGGCTAGTGATGCGTTGGGCTGATCGATTGATCTGCGGTGCGTGGAACGTGGCTGCAGAGAGATCAGGGGCTGTAGGCATCTGGAGGAGCTGATCGCTCGCTGCGTGCAGAAGCTCGAGGGCGCGGTTGAGTCCGCCATCAGCAAGGTAATCAATCATCTCACGCTCCATGAACAGACCACTCGAATCGATAGATTGATTATTTGTTGCTGTTGATCAGTGCCGGATTTAGGATTTGACTGCCGGGGGTGCCAAATTTTATATGCACAACATGAACGACATGAACAACACAAATACAATAAGCTGAAATCTGATAAATTCACCCTACTAATTGTTCAGTATTTTTTTAAACTTAGTCCTCACCAAAATGATGTTATTTTCTCTTTCTTTTTTTCAAGCAAAAAATTAAGGATTGAGACCAAGATTTTGTGTTTAGTTTGATTTATTCTGGAACTTTGACTTTAAACTATTTGGTACTACTAAAATCACGTGAATTCTGAAAAAATCTTAATGAGACCTTATGTGCGGACATAGCCTGCTAGTCGAGCTGCTGAGCGAAAGATCATAGGTTTTTTTTGTATTGCACCTTTTTTTATCAAGAAGACATGAGAAAGGAGGATCGATTGACTTAGAGACATGGCACAATACTGATGGGTTTGTTCAGCTATGTTCATTCATACGTTTTTTATTCTTGGCATTACGATAGATGAATTACATGTAACTAGCATAGGAAAACATAAAAAAATGATTCCAACAGGGGAGGAGCCTGCTGGCAATTTTTATTAAGAAAATTGGTGAGAATTTGGAAATTCGTTCCTGACGTGACCCCAACTCTGGTTGGTGGGATGCACCTATGACACCCCCACTAGACACGCCCGTGCTGTTGATGGTCTCGCTTGTCAGATTTACCGTTACTAGTGTATAATCTTGGGCAACTTTTTCCCGTTTTGATTATTTGGATGTTGTGCATCCTTTCGTTGGTGCATAGCCCGAGGAATGTATAGTAAACCTTTCATTTCTAAAGAAAAGATGAGCAAAATTAGGTACCATTTTTGGGGTTAACCATTTTAGCAATGGAAATGCTATGCATGCAGTCCATCATCATTGTTGGTTTTTCTGTACAGCTGAGATACGAGACACAACATCTCTCGTTGCAAGATTTGAAAGACATCACAAAAAACTTCTCAGACGAGCGGATTCTTGGTAGTGGTGGCTCTGGTATGGTATATAAGGTAAGAATAAAGTTTACTTCTGGCAAATAATTGACAGTGACCCAAAAAACATATATTTCATGTTAATAAAATATATTAAGCAGGGAGTGCTACAGAATGGGAAAATGATCGCTGTGAAGAAGGTAGAGTCAATGTTGGGCTCAAAGGAGCAATGTGAGAGAGCAAAAAAGCAATTTGAGAATGAGGTTAATCTTCTTATGCGGCTTAAGCACCCAAATATAGTGCAGTTATTAGGCCACTGCTATGAGACGCACCATATACGCTGGCTTCACGACGGAAAATACATTATTTGTTGGCAAATAGATAGTTTGCTTTGCTTGGAGTTTCTTCCGGAAAGTCTTAATGGCCGCATTTCAGGTATGTAATCAAATATATACAGAGCATTATTTGTCTACTGTCTCCGGCCACTATTTCAATATATTGTTCCATGTTTCTGTATTCCATACACTATTACTATTTCTTGTACACTGTTTTACCGGGGTGGAGCACACGCACACGCGCACACGCACGCACACGCGCACACGCACACACACGCACACACGCATACACGCACGCACACACTTATAATGACATTCCAACACCTATAGAATTCGTCTTATTTCGTTTTGCAAATGCAGATGCAACTTCTGGACTTGATTGGCATACACGCTACAAAATAATTGAAGGGATATCCTATGGTCTAAAGTACCTCCACGAGCAATCTGATGCTCGTATAATTCACTTGGACCTAAAACCAGCGAACATATTGCTTGATGCCAATATGCTACCAAAAATCGCAGACTTTGGTATATCAAGAGTATTTGACCGAGGACAAACTATTTACACTAAAACCACTAGTGGAACACTGTAAGTGAATCTCCTCTTGACAAATTCATTGTTTTGTTGTGTACAACGTGAGTTGTTCCTTAAAGTTACCTCACATCTTCAAATTCAACCACTCATGTTACGGTGCAGTGGTTACATGCCGCCAGAATTCTTGCGAGGTATAATCACACCTATGTCAGACATATTCAGTTTGGGCGTAATAATCATGGAGGTAATAACGGGGCACAGGGACTACCCGTATGATCTGAAAGCATCTTCTGAGGAATTCATCAACAAAGTAAGAAAGCAGAATTTTGAAATGGAGAATGTTATTATAGAGCATTTGCCATTTTTACCTTACATAAACATTCAAGATTTTGTGTCCCGTCTTCATAGGAACTTTCGAAATGGAGAAATATGCTGGAAAAAGAACCAGAGAATACAGACCTTGAGACAGATTGCCAACAAATAGAAAAATGCATTCAGATTGGTCTAATGTGCGTCAATCCTGATCGAACCAAAAGGCCCACAGTAAGGAAAATTGCCAGTATGCTTCAAGGGCTAGAAAGCACGACTTGCTACACTAGCAACTAGTGAAGGTCACGTGAGGCCGATGTATGATTAATGTATTACTCTCCTTTTCCCACCTTAGAGAGTATGAAATTGCATCCACACTGCTGGTACCGGTACAAAGGGGGCAATCTCAGCTAGTTTAGGGCAATAGGAATCGGTGAGTTCTGACTGTCGGCTGTATTATACTGGAGCTAATAAATAGTGAGCTCTCTGGTGGGAAACAATGCTCCATGTATCTCTGAATTTGCACTCCTCTGTTCGAAATACTTGTCACTGTTCTTGAAGGTGTGAGTGTTATTGAAATGAGGAAGCAGTTCTTACGTGCAGACAGTCGATCATTTTTTTTGGCGAAATGGTATCCGTTTTGTGACGATATTCTTATGGTCAAATGTGGAAGTCTCCTGTACCATGCCACCGAACTTCAACTTTCACAGTACTCCCTCCGATCGAAAATAAGTGTCGGTGATTTAGTATAAAATCGCCGACACTTATTTACGATCGGAGGGAGTAACTACTAGGGACAGCTGTGGGCCATATCTACCTGACAAAAAAGAACAATGAATTGGATATACGGGACTACGGGAGCGAATATATACAGAGTTAGGTTGTAAATCTCGGGAAGAGTAGTTGGTTGAGATAACAGGAGCATATGAGACCAAGATTAGAATTGAATTTCCCGCTATGCAGTTGTACTAATCATAGTAGTGCAAACTCAATTATCCGCAGGAAAAAGCCAAGACGCGGCCCCTGGACCGTCCTGTGCCACCACTGGTTGGAACGGCAACGGTGACAGAGGCGAGTTCCTGCCACTCGTAGCTGCCAGGAATGTGTCTGTTCCGCTTGCTCAGAAAATAGATATGATCTTCTTGAGGGCCGCCGCTGCATTGATCTTGGCCGGCAGGAAGTGATTCTGAGCATCCTTCACTGAGGAAGAGAGCACGTCCCATCAACGTACGAACTCTTCTCCACTGTCCAACGCCGCTGCTCAGGTCGGTAGCTTCAAATACCTCGAACAGGGGAGGCGAGACGAAGGTTGGAACCTTGCCCCGCGCGAGCTTTCTTGAGTCACCATCAGCAGCCGATCGTTGGACGCGACTAGGTAGTGGTGCGCGGTGGAGGGGGCGTAGTATTGTATCCGTGCCCTGAATATGCGCTTTAGGTTAACATGCTGCTTGCCGTTGTCTCCCATGGCGATGTCCATGGCATAAAGATCTCTGTGGCTCGCCGACTTCTTGATAAGGACGTAGAGCTTCTCTTGGAAGAGCGCGATGTCGACGATTAATGTATGGGCGGCTGGTGGAGGCGTCCACCGGACCTCCACGGGCGTTGTCGACTGGCGCCGGGCGCGGATAGAGATGATGCAGTCCTCCCAGTCCCGGGATCTTTTGCTGACGGTGACGATGTGGTCCTGCATCAGCACCACCTTGCAGACCCTGTAGACGGCGGCGGCCGGGTGGTGACTCGACGAAGTTCGAAGGTAGAAGCGGTCGGCGTCGACGTATTGATGCGCCGCCGCAGTGTCTCGGGAGAACGGGTCGAGCAGGGAGCACCTGCCGTCGCCGTGGACGAGGAAGAGCATGCCGCCGGCGGACACGCGGTAGGAGACGTCGTCGTCCGGAACGGAGGCGCGGTAGACCACGCCGTCCGGGAGGCTGAGCAAGGTGCCGTCGCGCTGCAGGAGCCAGGGGAGAAGCGGTGGCAGCGGCGAAGGCTGTCGGCGGCGTGCCCCGGCGCGCCACGGGCGGCAGACGGCGCGGATCCGTACGCGGCCTGCGTGGGACGGCGTGCGCCGAAGCACGAGGTGCAGCAGCTCCGGCGGGAGGTCCTGCCATGGGCGACGGCTGCCGTGACCCTGCGGCGCTAGTGCCAGATCCATTTGCCCGTACGCCTTTCTCGCGGTGGCTAGCGATGATCCTCTGGTTTGTTGAATTGGTTATATCTCTACGAGAGTCGGAGTCAAACCACGGGCGAACTGATCGACACAGACGTGCTCCTTTTGGAATTTCATCGCCTCTAGCTATGTATGGCAACTCATTCTCTTTTTTTGCTAGCCCTAATTTGTAGCCCCACCTGTTCAAAAAAAAAATTTGTAGCACCACGGACGGCAGCAAAATATACAAATGAAAAATAAAATGAATGCGAAAAAAATCAGGTAAACTGGGGAAAGACCAAAAGACACAAATTTAAAAATATTTCAGATATCACGAAAATTTAGATAATAACATAAATTATAAGAAAAAAGTATCAGGTAATTCCAAAGAAAATAAAATAGAAAATTCGTAAAAACAATAGGATATTAGTTGGTTGTCAACCATATGGATTTGAACTCCTATCCAGTTCCAGACTTAGTCATGGCGAGCTACGGTTGCATGCACCACCACTCCCAAATGATACCACTACCTAAGAGCATCTCCACTCACGAGCCTGACGAGGCCCCGTCATCCTTATTTTTATCCGGACGGTGAAAAACGGCCCAGTCGCACCCCCGGATTCTCAATTTCGCCCGGATTTGAGCCTTCATCCATCCGGCGAGCCCAGACCATCCCCAGCCTTCCGGGGCGCGCTCGGGGACTCCGGACGAAAGAAATGCACGCGAAACGGCGAGGAAACTTCCCGCGCGTCGTGTGGCCCCGACTTGTCGGCGAGAGAGGGCGGTCGTCGTCCTCATCGCATCATCTTCCGCGCATCGTCGTCTTCCCCGCGCATAGTCTTTCGCGCGCTGTAAAAGCTACCGCCGATGGATGTCCAGCCACACGGCGAGACGAGTTAATGCGCGGCCGCCTATATATCGCGGCCTACCGTGCGTCTGGCCGGCCACATTCACCCGCATCTCCCCAATCCACTCTCCACCTCCTCCTGGCGAGCGAGCAATGGCGGGCTACGGATCCGACGACGGCGCGGCCAACAACGGCTTCGGCCGGCGCTCCATCCACCAGTGGGAGGGCCGGCTGCTCTACGCGGCGGGCTACCCGGCGCCGCCTGACTTCCGCGCGCCCGGAGGATGGCAACTGAGCGCGGGAGGCGTCCCGATCCCGCCGCCGCCACAGGGCGCCGCCCTCGACGCCGCCATCGACGAGATCCTCGAGGGCATGAGCGACGAGCAAAGGTATGAGCGTGAACTCACCGCGTACGACGGCCCTCCCCCTCCTCCTGCGCACAACAACGCCGCCGCCCGCCGCCGCTTGTGGAGTGCGCCCGGCCGCACCCTCGAGGCCGTTCTTGCGCACATCGAGCGCGGAAACTCATCGGCCCTCGGGATGCTGCCGCCACAGCCACCGACGCTGTCGCGGCGCCGCGGGAGCTCGTGGATGCCACGGCGGATGGCATCCCGATCCGGGTCTGCGTCGGCGAGGTCGGCATCACGGTCGTCGGCATCGACGCCGAGGACCATGAAGTAGGAGCCGCCGAGGCGCAGCAGCGGCGCCCTCGTTATCCGCGAGGAGGCACACACCTCGTCGCCGCCGCGCAACCGCAAGCGCAAGCCGAGGAAGGACAACGCCAAGGCCACGTCTGAGCTCGCAGACGCGGAGGCCACGCGCGCCGAGGAAGCGACGATGCGCGAGGCGATCGCCGACCTCGTCCCCGCCGACAACTCTCTGCCGATGGACGCGGCGCTCGCCTGGTCCAGGCAGGACTGGGAGAGGGAGCAGGCGGAGCAGCAGCGGCGGCTCCTCGACCTGGCGCAGGCGCGGCGCGGCGCCGAAGCCGCCGCTCTACCGGCCAGAGGTGAGCCGGTCGTCAAGCTGCAAGACTCCAGCGACGACGACCAGTACAGGCCGACGCCGCTGCGTTTCGGTGACGCTGGACAGGGGTCCAGCCGTTGGACCCCCGGCCAAAGCAGCCAGCCACCGCCGCCGCAGGACGACGTCGGCGACTCCAGCGACGACGACGGCGGCGACTACACGTGTTTCTACCGCCATTTGGGTATGTAGAACGCGTGTTTTTAGTTTAGGTTAGGCCGAATTCAAATATATTACAAAATCGGCCTATATATGTAAAAAATCGCCCTATATATAAAAATATCTCTAAATTTCGCCGAACTTTGAACATTTTTCGTCTAGTTGTGTTTGATTTTAAATATTCCCCTGGGCTCACCGCTGAGAAGATGGGCCTCCCCAGGCCGAAATTTTCATCCATCCGGCACTAAATAGTGCCGGATTTCGGCCTGGGGACACCAAACGGCTAGAGATGCTCTAAGGCCTAAGGCACAAAACTCAATACCCGAACTAGAAAATCCAAAGTCCAAAAATCGGTTGTTTAGAGCATATTCAGCAGAGCCCATCAACTCGCCCTCAAAGAAGGAGTTTTTAGAAAAGCAGAGAGAGGGTTTTGGGATTTGGAAAATTGCAGTTGTTGCACAGTCCCAAGAACACACTCGCAAAATCAATTTGGTGCTCTTGTTCTCTACTTACCAACGCAACCATGCATATATGTTTTAAATAAAATTAACACGAAAATGATGAACATTTACAAACCAAAATCTTAGTCCAATTAAGTAGTGCATCATTGCATCATAGTTCATACAAAATAATAGATTAGTTCAAACATGAATTAAAAAGCTAAGTTGTTCATTGAAATACAAAGAAGACGATCATGCCAACAAGTCGTCATTGTCTTCGTCTCCGCCATCACTAGAGCCAAGATCACCATCATCATGAGGATCACCACCATGATCGGCACCCCCATGAGGAGCACAACCGAAGCTAAAACCTTGATCACCGCCACCATGAGCACCATCACTGAAGCTTGCACCATGATCACCACCACCATGCATACTGTGACGCCCCAAAATCGGCACCTTGCAGATTATAGCGATCACGCTACAATCTACATGATGTCGCTTTGAAAACGCACCACCAAGCCCCTCGTGCACGTCACAGCGTGCACGCGATGCGGGTGGATTCAAGTAGCAACAGTTACACAAGTTCACGATGAAACCCACAAAAGAATATAATAACCACAAAGACTCCACGAGTCGAGAATCCAAATATACAATTCAAAGATCCAAATCATACATAAAGCAAAATAGTATCCGAGTACGGACAATAATACAAATGGGCCTAAGAGGCCTGAAGATAAACGATGGCGTCCAAACCCTGCCCAAGCCAAGCTGGAAGGGTAACCTTGCTAACGTCGTCGCTCCCATACCTATGAAGATCGGGCCAACGGTTGCCGAAAAAGGAGGGAGAAAGAGAAAGGAAAAAGAAGAAAAACGAGGGTGAGTACCGATGCACGTACTCGCGAGACTGGAATTCAGCTGTGCTCGCCTACAGGCTATATGGTGGACTTAGCGGCAACAAAAGCACTAAACTACAGAGACACACTAAAACTTTCGTCTAAATAGAATAAGATAAGAGAGCGTATAAAAGTAACCAACTAGATACTAACACCAAACATAACCCAGCCGATGAATCACCTCCTCGTGACCAAACGAAGAAGCAAGTATCAAAGGCACTCACACGGTTACCAAGTTTTATTGCAGGTTTATTGTTGTGGTTGTGCTAGCTTACTACACAAGTTTATTAGTATGGAAATAGCAGGTGTAAGTTATTCTATGATCGAGTAGTACAGCTCTAAGTCGTCCATAACCGTGGACACGGCTTTTCGAAAAGATTTAACCCTGCAAGGGTGCCCAAATGTACCCAAACGCACGATCACCCCTTAGTGGCAAGCTAATTAGCACACTTCCAACGGTGTGCCGGCGGGAGGTCACGATTCGCACTCTCCTTCACTACAAACAAGTCCAGGAAGCCACCTAACTAAGTTTAACCTGAATCGAGAGTCCGGCCGAATCTCCAAGACGGACCTAGCTGTTGCGGAGACGGCTTCCGAGGCCCGGCTCCACCCACGGGAGACGACCCTCTTCGGCATGCGATAAACGCTCATGCCGCATAACCTATGCGTGCATGCAAAAAGCAAACAAAGGGGTTACAAGGCACCCACGGCTTCCCCCAAAGTAAATCGGACCATAAGATATAAGAGCTGCATGCACGCAAAACCCAAATGGAAAACCTCAAACTAGTTGTGGCCACTGGACAAGTATGTAGATTCCGGCAGTGTCAAGGGGAGGCTGTAACGACCCGGAAAAACCCTCTATTAGATTTTGTTTGTTGTTTTCTTTTTCGCGTCGTCGTGACGTCATGCATCATCTCCATGTGCATTCTTGATAATAAAAATTATTTTTCCCAAAATTATATTTTGTTTTTGCTAATTATCCGGACGGTTTAATAAAACCCTCTGCTCTTTTCTTATTTTCGAAATAAAAATAAAAATAATATTTTTTTGGTCACCAAAAATATTTTCTAGTTTTGCAAATTTAAAATAGGCGAAAGCCGAACATAATCTTGACTAAAAAAAAAAAAACTAGCCAAAGCCCTCCTAATCTTTGGCCTATTTAAGGGCAACATTATTTTCCCCTTTTCCTCCTCATCCCAATCTGCCCAAAATTCCCCACCTCTTGTCTAAATCCAAATCTAGGAACCCTCTCCTCTCTATCTTAAAATTCTATTCCTTTTATCCAAAACTCCTTGCCTTGGCTCCCATGCGCAGGACTATTTCCCATCGGGCATCAAGCATCGAGGTAGCATGGGGCCTTTGCCGTTTTCTTCCGCGCGAGCGCGTCGGCCAGCTCCAGCCGCCCCGGTGCTCCTCCGAGCCAACCAGGAGGCAGCCGCCTCGCTCCAGCTTCCGTGTGTGGCCGCGCCCCGCGCTAGCCGCACTCCGCCTTTCCCTCTGACGCATCAGCGCGCAGCTCTCCAGCAGGTTCCTGCCTCGGCCGCCACGGTCGGCTGATCCCGTGCGCTCGTTTTCTTGTGATTGTTTTGCGGTGCGTTGCTTCGTGCAATTCTGAGCCCAGCTTCGCCTGGTTTTTGTTTCGCTTTGCAGATTCTTCAGCTTGTGGTAGTCCAGCAACTCTGCCTCAGTTTGTGTCTGTCTCATCCGTCAGGTGTTCGACAAAATGTCCGCAAGCCTTTGATCTCAGTTTTGTCTACCTGACTACTTGCACTACTCCGGCAATCCGTGTCCAGCTCCTGCTAGTTCTTATGATTGTTCCTTTGCATCGCTCTTAGGGCCATACACGAGCAGATGCACTACATCTATCCATTCTTGTCTTTTCAGCTAGCTAGCTTCTATCGATCCAACTACTTGTGCGTGTGCTTAGCTCCTGTCTACGGTTCTATCCAATCAGCAGCTTGCTAGCTTGGCTAACTATCTCATTTGGTGTCTGTTCGGTTTGATCGCCTTACTGCCATGTCGGCCGCTCGCACGTTTGTCTGTGTGCAGTTTACTGCATACCCGTCTTGTGTTCGCTAAAATTCCTGCAAGTGAGTCAGCCTCTGTTTGATCTATCCGGCGACTGTATCCGTTCATCCTATGATATCTGCAGTGTTCCCACTACTTCGTCGTCAAAGACTACTTCATCACAAGTTCGACTTCCGACGATTGCTACTTCAACTACTTCGGTGATATTGGCTTCTTCGACTACTTCCGGTTTCATCCAACGATCGTTCTCTGACGCGAACCGTGAGCCCCCGCTATAAAGCCCTATATTTTTAGTACTATCTTGTATGCATCAAAATATTCATATGTTGCATTGCATACCATCTTTGGGGGTTATTAGGAATCATCTAATAAATAATTATGGAATGAGTGGGATTGTTATACATTTATCCCGGTTCCATTTAATTTTGCCTAGCTCATCCATGCTTTGTTTTACCATGTTAATCACCAATTAATATGCGGGGTAATAAAACAACTTGAACCTAATATGTGTGCAGTCGGGATTCCGATTCCGCTTAATTTTGCTAAGTTGCATTGCATCATAATTGATATGCCATGCATAACTTCACATGATCATGCCGATTCTTTCTCCATAGTAGTAAATGTTGCATCCGTTGTTTGTTGTAGCGATTTGCTTCTTCCCGGATAGGACGCTTCGTGGTGATGTGAGCAACGACAAGTTCTTCAACAATGTTTTTCAGGCGAGCCCTTTTCTATCTACCCATTTATCATTTTTGCTCTCGCTAGCTCTATATTCTAGCCTTGTGTCGCGATGCTTTGTTCGAGTCCCGTGTCCTATCCACCTGTTTATTCAAAGCAAAGTCATAGAACCTTTCATACATCCTATTACCCGTGTGCTTGTTGTTCGAGTTGGCCTCGCGAGTCGTAGGCATTTTTAGGTTGTTCGAGTTGTTTATCTTATTGGGTTGGGAAGTTATCACATGCTCTACTTTATGGATACATGTTGTTGGAGATAATCATGGCTTACTTTATTGTTAATACTTAAAATTGAATAAGCAGAGGCATCGGTGAGTCATTTTGCCAGTTTTACGACGGCTCACTTGTGTCCCCTAGGACCCCGAGATCGCATGAACTGTTCTGAGACTGAGCGCTCTAACCATACGTGGGTACGCTTCTGGGCCTCCCCTTGACACTGCCGGAATCTACATACTTGTCCAGTGGCCACAACTAGTTCGAGGTTTTCCATTTGTTTCTTGTCGGGCGTGCAGCTTGTATCTTATGGTCCTATTTTATTTGGGGGAAGCCCCAGAGTGCCTTGTAACCCCTTTGTTTCTGCACGCTCGTGTAGGTGCGGGACGACTGCAGGTGGGCACCCTCCCTAGAGCGAGGTTCCAGCCCATTATGCAGCGCCGGCGCAAACAGCTAAGTCCATTCGGAGAATCGGCCGGACTCTCGATACGGGTTAAACTTAGTTAGGTGGCTTCCTGGACTTGTTTGTAGTGAAGGAGAGTGCGAGTCGTGACTATCCTGATGACGCACCTGTTTTTATTAAGGGTGCGAGACCTGCCTAAAGGATTGATCGTGTGTATGGGTACATTTGGGCACCCCTGCAGGGTTAAATCTTTTCAAAAAGCCGTGTCCGCGGTTATGGACGACTTGGAGCTGTACTACTCGATCATAGAACAACTTGCACCTGCTATTTCAATACTAATAAACTTGTGTAGTAAGCTAGCAGAACTACAACAATAAACCTGCAATAAAACTTGGTAACCGTGTGAGTGCCTTTGATACTTGCTTCTTCGTTTGGTCACGAGGAGGTGATTCATCGGCTGGGTTATGTTTGGTGTTAGTATCTAGTTGTTTACTTTTATGCGCTCTCTTATCTTATTCTATTTAGTCGAAAGTTGTAGTGTGTCTCTGTAGTAAAGCTCTTTTGTTGCCGCTAAGTACACCATATAGCCTGTAGGCGAGCACAGCTGAATTCTAGTCTCGCGAGTACGTGCCTCGGTACTCACCCTCGTTTTTCTTCTTTTTCCTTTCTCTTTCTCCCTCCTTTTTCGGCAACCGATGGCCCGATCTTCACAGGTATGGGAGCGACGACGTTAGCAAGGTTACCCTTCTGGCTTGGCCTGGGCAGGGTTTGGACGCCATCGTTTATCTTCAGGCCTCTTAGGCCCATTTGTATTCTTGTCCGTACTCGGATGCTATTTGCTTTATGTATGATTTGGATCTTTGTATGTATATTTGGATATTTTGACTCGTGGAGTCTTTGCGGTTATAATATATTTTTTTTGTGGGTTCCATCGTGAACTTGTGTAACTTTTGCTACTCGATTCCACCCGCATAATGTGTATGTTGCGACGTGCACATTATGCCTGGTGGGCGTTTCCAAAGCGACACCGTGCGTGTTGTGGCGTGATCGCTACGATACGCAAGGTGCCGGTTTTGGGGCGTTACACGTACCCACGTATGGTAAGAGCGCTCAGTCTCAGAACAGTTCATGCGATCTCGGGGTCCTAGGGGACACAAGTGAGCCGTCGGAAAACTGGCAAAATGACTCACCGATGCCTCTGCTTAATTCAATTTTAATCATTAACATTAAAATAAGCCATGAGTATCTCTAACAACATATATCCATAAAGTAGAGCATGTGATAACTTCCCAACCCAAAAAGACAACACCACTGGAAACAACCTGAACATGCCTACGACTCGCAAGGCCAACTCAAACAACAAGCACACAGCTAATAGGATGTATGGAAGGTTCTATGGCTTTGCTTTGGATAAACAGGTGGATAGGACATGTGACTCGAACAAAGCATCGCGACACAAGGCTAGAATAAAGAGCTAGCGAGAGCAAAAGTATTAAATGGGTAGAGAGAAAAGGGCTCGCCTGAAAAGATGGTCGAAGAACATCCGGAGAACTTGTCGTTGCTCACATCACCACGAAGCGTCCTATTCGCGAAGAATCAAATCGCTACAACAAACAACGGATGCAACACTTACTACTACGGCAAAAGAATCGGCATGATCATGTAAAATATGTATGCATGACATGGCAATTATGATGCAATGCAACTTATCCAAATTAAGCGGAATCGGAATCCCGACACACACATATTAGGTTCAAGTTATTTTACTACCCCACAAATTAATTGTTGATTACCATAGCAAAGCAAAGCATGGGTGATCTACACAAAATTAAATGAAGTGGGGAGAACATTATAAGCATCTCCCAAAATACTCCATATGTTAATTATTATGTGAGAAGCAAACTATCACGGAACGACATGATGCAAGATGCAAACAATTATATGGATGGCATATTCAGATTCTATGCATTTTTCCGATAAATTTTCATATAAAATACTTTGTATTTCGATTTACGGTTCAAAAGATATGAATTTAGCAAGATTTGCATATCTGCAGTAATTTCAGAAAATAGAAAAACTGGAGAGATCGAAACTGGGTTGGACCTGAGCGCGAAAGGCGAGAGATAGTAGCTGTCGCGCACCGGTGACGGGGTGGAGAAATTCTGATGGGCCGAAGCCCAGTTGGCATAGGATCTGTACAAAAATGGAGGAAAAAGGATGGCGTTTATTTGCCAGATACACAAATCGAACTCGTGATCTCCTGATCAACGTCAAAGGAGCGAACCAGCTAGTCTGAAGGAAGATCTTGTTACTGAAGAGGGGCGTGCCCTTTTGTATGTACTAGTCGGGATCTGATCTGAAGGTTCCTGCTTGCTGTCGAGGACGGGACGCAGCTGTCAGCGCGGAATGGAACAAAAAGATTGGCCTTTTAGGCGTGGGCAGGATTTGAACTCAGGACTTGACGACATGTAACAAAGTCTCAAACCACTCTTGTACCGAAATGGATTTGAACAATGAATAGAATGGAAGTTTATAGTGTTGAAATAGGGGAAGATAGCCTGACAAAACTGAATTTTGGACAGCAGGATGAAGCAGACGTTGGGGACCTGCAGAGGTGGGCGAGGGATGTCGAGGACGGTCGGAACCAACGCCGGAGCACGACGGTCGGAAGCAGACCTTGGCTGGGGACGAGTTGGAAGAAGCTGGAGACAACGAAGTCGTCGATGAGCCGAGTCGCGCCGGGAAGATGAGCTCAACGGGGCTGTCTTGCTTGCAGCGAAGAGGAGCAGAGAGCGAGCAAGAGCTTGACGTCGGGGAGGAGACTAGCAAACCAACGATCTGGGCCAGCTTTAGTTCTTGAACATGAGCAGGCGCTCGTCAATTTTGTATGGAATCTGCAGGATGGCGTCTTCACGCATGCGCCTGACGGAGAGATGGAGACGAGGCGGTTCAGACTTCGGGATCGAGCGCCGATTCTAGAGACGACGAGGAAGGCGGATACCGGTGAAGCTTTGGTGCGCTGGACACGCGGACTGAGGGAGCTTCACAGGCGCGCAGCGAGGCTTGACGTCGTTGACGAGATGACCAGAACGGGACCTGCGGGGTCGAGCTTGGACGCGCGGTGGAGTAGAACGGCAGGGATGACGACGGCGACGCGTGCACGCACTTGGCAGAGGTGAGCGAGCTTGGGAGGCGGCGTTGAGGAGAAAGGAGAGAGGAACCGATAGAGTGGAGTGGCGGCGCTGCAGGGGAATAGGAAGGAGGGGGCTAGGGCTAGGGTTGCAGACGACTTTTATAGGGGAGCAGCGCAAGCTTGGCCGTCCCATCGCAGCTTCATCGACGTGGCACCGGTGGATGGTCGTCCGTACATGAAGAAGAAAGAGACGAACAGGAGGGTTTCGGCTGGATAGGTGGGCTTCGGTGGAGAGATTGGGCTGAGCTAGGTGGCCAAAAGAAGTGGGACGGATATTGCCTCCGTGGCCAATTTCTGAAAAATACAAAGATAAAAGGTAAAGGAGAAAAGAGAGATAGGAAGAAAAGATTATAAGAGATGGAGGGGAAAGATCTGCAAACAATTTGTGAAAACTTAATTTTGATTTAAAACAATTTTAGATCTTTGCAAATATTATAATTTTAGTTTAAATTCAAAATAAGAAGAAAAGAGGAGGGTATTTATAAAACCATACAAGAGAAAATAAGAAATAGTTTGTACCAAATAAATTTTAAGTTTTAACAAAAACATGCAAGGTGATAGATGCATGAGGATGCATGACGTCACAATGACGTGAAAAAGAAAATAACAAGCAATTCTATTATTGGGGATTTTCCTGGGCCGTTACACATACCACCACCAAGTGACGCTCCATGCACACCGCCACCATGATTTTGCAAACATTTTAGAAACTTGACTTTTGATAAAAATAGTTTTCAACGTTTGCAAATATTAAGGTTTTAGCGTTGATTCAAGAAAAGAGGAGAGGCTTTATTATAAACCATACGACTAAAATAAAAATAGATTGTATGCCAACTAATTTTAGATTTAACAAAAACATGCAAGGTTTTAAATGCATGATGATGCATGACATCACGATGACGCAAAAAAGAAAATAACAATCAATTCTAATTTTGGGGATTTTTCTGAGTCATTACACTTGCCAGCTCCGGAGTGGAGGAAAAGCTAACCATAAGAAGGAGCCCTATCTTCGTGAGGGGCAAGGAGAAGAAGGTGAGCTTTCGTAGCGTTCGGGGGTCCTTTGTGGTAACCCGCACCTCTCCAACAATGATTAGCTTACTTGCGAGTAAGTGAACATCGGGATACATCTTTGTCTCTGCGTGCCTCGGTTATCTCTATACCCGAGTTTTTTTCCTTGTGATAGCCTTAGAGCTTAAAGTTATTTATATCTTACTTATTACTTGTGAAATATATCCTGTGCTATCTTGCTTAGATTTAGTTGTTGTGGTACACTCAGTTGAGCCTACCTTATTTAGGTTTTATGCTTAAAAATAAACGTTAGTTTAATTCCGCACTCTTTTAAGCTAAATCCATAATTGTTTTTAAAAACGCCTATTCACCCCCTCTAGGCGACATCTCGATCTTTCAGAGCCCCATCTCTTGAGCTCCAACACAATGATGGAGTTTTCACCGAGGATGAGGTGTGTATGGAGCTTAGGGGTATGCCGCTAGACAAGTGCCCCGGCCTAGATGATTTCTCCACTCTTCTTTTCGTTTCCTGCTAGAGCATTATCAAGGAGGACTCGATCTCCTCTCTTGATTGTCGTGGTTTTGAAGACATGAACAACACCTACATAACCCTCCTCCCCAAGAAGCCCGGGACCGAGGAAGTTAGAGACTTAAGGCATGTAAAATGTACGTGTGTGTGCACAGGCTCGATACCCTAAAACGGGCTCTCCTCTCTTTACTATATAATGGGTCAAACCGAGTTACAATAAAATACAATGCAAAGTCCTATACGGATATATTACAATATGTCTAACACCCTCCCTCAATCATAATTGTGCCCAGAAATGCTCAGTAAGTTAAGATTGTGCCTACAGCCTTCAAACATAGGTAGCGGCAGCGGTTTTGTGAAGATATCAACAAGTTGATCTTTAGAAGAGATGAATTTGGTTTGTAGTAACTTATGTGCAACTAGTTCTCTTACAAAACGATAGTCAACTTCAATGTGTTTGATGCGAGCATGGAAGACTAGATTTGAAGATAAATATGTAGCACCAATATTATGACACCAAAGGACCAACGACTGGTTCTAAGAGACCCCTATCTCTCTAAGCAGAGACTGCACATATATAAGTTCGGTTGTGGCATTAGCAACCACCTATTAATAGTGTGTTGGGCAGGATTTGATCCCAGGACCTTATAAAAGATCGCAACTATTTTATATTAATAGTGTGTTGGGTAGGATTTGATCCCAAGACCTTTTGGCTCTCATATCATATTGAACGTATGTGCTAACCAAAAAGTTCACGCTGAAGAAAAGATCTAGGCAATGTATTTTAGCAAGGCCCATTATCCCAATCTATGGGTTTGCGAAGTAGTGGCGAAGGTGATTGCCATCCTCGTTGCTCGGGTCCTTCCACAGCTAGTTGGGACACACCAGATTGCATATTTTCCTAGACGTTGTCTTAGTGACAACTTTATGATTGTGAGGGGTACCGCCTGCAAGTTGCATAGCTCCAAGACATTGACAACACTCTTAAAATTAGACATCACCAAGGCTTTCGACACGATGGACTGGAGTTTCCTCATTGAGGTGTTGAGGAAGCTAGGCTTTGGCGAGCTCCTACTTCCATGTATCCATGCGCTGCCCCGCTGCCTCTCCAGCCTCCACGCGCATTCTCTTGAATGGTTCTCCGAGGATGCAAATCGCCCATCGGCGTGGACTATGGCAAGGAGACCCCCTCTCTCCGCAGCTGTTCATCTTGATCATGGAAATTCTCCATTTGATGATTATGAAGGCTTTTAACGAGCACATGCTTACTCGCCTTGCGGCCTTCATACTTAGTCGCCGCACCTCGTTGTATGCGGATGACATGGTGACTTTCTTGCGCCCCACGGTGGGAGATTTCAAGGTCTTCACTGCGATCATTGATAACTTGGGAGCGGCGTCAGGCCTCCGCACCAACCTCCACAAATGCTTTGGACCAGCCTGAAATAGATAGAAAGCCGAAAATCCCGAGCAATTCAAATCGCAGCCCAATAAGAAATGTTTCACCTCTAAGGCCCAATGTTGCCATCTCTCCAAATCTAGCCCTAGCGGCGGCAGCCTCCCCAGTCCCCGGCCGCACGCTCGCGTAGCCAACCCCAACTCCCTCCCGGCGGCTGCAACCAGCCGCTCGCCCGCTGCCACCGCAGGTTGCAGTCACCGGCGACGAGCCGACAACGCCGCCCGTCCCGGCGACTCCTCCGTCCGCCATTGTAACGAATTTTTGACATATGAGACCACCTGCGCGACTGAAATGCTAGAAAAGACCACCTGTGAAAAATTTTGTCAAAAAAGACCCCCTACGAGTGGCGGCACCCCTGGCCAGGCGACACGTGGCACGTGCCGCCTGGGCCAGTGCCGGCAGGCCCCTGCCGCCGTTCTCATCGCCGGCACGTCCGTCACCGTTCGGCCGGGTGGGCCCTGCCGCCTTCCCCGGTGCCGGCACCCCCCTGCCGCCAATGGGAGCGTCGGCACCCTGCCATGCAGCAAAGACAAGGACGGGGGTGGCGGGCATGCTGCCACGTCACCCTGCCGGCAGTGGCGGAGGCGGCATGGCCAAGCCAGGCCACATGCCGGCGATGAGAACGGCGGCAGGGGCCTGCCGGCACTGGCCCAGGCGGCACGTGCCACGTGTCGCCTGGCCAGGGGTGCCGCCACCCACAGGAGGTCCTTTTTGACAAAAAATTTCGCAGGTGGTCTTTTCTATCATTTCACTCGCAGAGGTGGTCTGATGCGTCAAAGATTCCATTGTAACAGCTCGGTTACTATTTTTGACTGACCGAATCAGTTTTCTCTGTTTAAACCCGAAACACCCACCCCCTCCCTAGCCACCCCAAGCCAAAAAGGCAAAGCGACCGCCGCAACGCCTCGCCTTTTTATCTTCAAAAAATCTTACGCTCCCGACCGAGGCATAAAGCGCTGGAATAACGAGAATGCCACTTTATCTTGCCTCCCCCTGCACCCCCGCCGCCGCCGCCAAGCTCGCCGCCGGCGTCCGCGCGTCTCCTCACGCCCGCCACCTCATCCGAGCTCCACACAACCCGGCGGTAACTCCCTCGTCCCGTTGCCATCCAAGCTACTCTTATTCTTTCACTTCCCTTGCTGAGCGTTGGTCTCTTTGCTCGCAGAGCCGCCGCATCTCCCTCTCGTCCTCTCCGGCCGCAGAGCGCGGGCCGGGTCCGGCCATGGCCTCGGCGGAGGCTGGCGCGTCGTCGGCGCCCTCCACCGGTGGGTGTCTCCGCACTTTGTTCGGACTTTTTTTTTCTACTATCTATTTCGTAGTGTCGCCATAGGATTCGTTTGACTGTTCACTGGTACAGCTTCAAGTAGATTTTGCTTCGATGATGTAGGATTGAGTTCGTTTTGAATTTAAATTTAAATCAGAGATGTGCTTGAAATAGCTTTAAGCCCTTTCAAAACCCTGATGTGGGTGTGTCAGCAAGAGGATAAGTGCAACTTTGAGCTAATTAATATGTCGCGTCTTCTTGAAAGTGTCTTTTATCAGTTGCTTGGTTCTATCTGGAAATACACAAGTCCGATGCACATGTTTAATTTGTTACTATGAGCTAATGGAGTTATCTTGTTGGGGTTGATCAAGTAGCACAGGTCTCAGGAGTTGTATGTTCTCTTTATTTAGCTTCATCTTGTTCATGACTTACGGACATGTCTGAAGCAATGGACTAATGGTATATCTTCCAACACCAACAGGAGTCAAGCAAGCACTGATATCGTTGTCAGATAAAACTGACTTGGCCAATCTTGGAAGAGGTCTTCAGAGCTTGGGGTAATCTTTTCGTCTTGTGGGCCCTCTTCAATTGTATAACTGAAACTTTTCTTCCTGTTTCAAGTTAATGTCAGGCTGTGTTAAGCCTTGCTCTGTTTTATAGCTTGTCCATGCGTCACCATGACGAATTAACCTGTACATCAATGCTTACTTCAGGCACTGCTAGTTTATCATATATATATGTTGCCTTGTCCCTAAGTTAGCCATTATTCGCAGTAGGCTTCTTATTAACAAGTTATTCTCGCCTAGTTGCATACGTTAATAAACTGACAATTCGTGTCAAGAGTGAGTTGATTTACTGTTATATTTAAGAAGCTTAATTTTCTACAGGAAGAAGCATTATCCAGCTTAGATTTACCAATGTTGCTTTTTTTTTCTCCATTCTAGCTATGAAGGATCTTATGAAGATTTTGCTCCTGTAGGTTTTCTATCATCTCCACTGGTGGTACAGCGTCAAGTCTCGAAGCAGCTGGAGTGAATGTAACAAAAGTTGAACAGATCACACATTTTCCTGAGATGGTATATCTATATATTTTTTGTTCAGCTGCTTCAGCATCTGTTGAAATGTCCTACCGTTGTTTATCATGGTCAATAAAGAAATTCCTGAATCAAGTTTATTTTATGTATTGTAAAATTGCGTTCCATGAAATGTTTCAACATAGTATAGTTGCTACTGCTGTTAAGTATATTGTCCATTCATATAAAAAAGGTGCATTGTCATGGAATCAGATATCATAAGCATTCTGTATTTTCAAGTCTCGTCTCTTTGATGCCTCCTGAATCCTCAACAGTAGTTTTTGAATAATTGATAGATGGTCACAATGCCTACTCATTTTTTCTGTTGCAATCTATTTCGGTGTTATCAACCTTTCTTTCCATCTCCATTCACTTTTCTGTTTTGGTGACTGCAGCTTGATGGAAGAGTAAAAACATTGCACCCCAGTATACACGGTGGTATCCTTGCCCGAAGAGACCAGGAGCATCATCTTAAAGCATTGAATGAGCATGGCATTGGTGAGTTTATTAGTCCTTTCGTGCCATCTTCTCTTCATTGATCATTGTACGATTATTCCAAATGTCATGCTATGAGATAACAATCTTGACTTTTATTGTCAGCTAACTAGGACATTTGTTTGGGGCGCAGGGACATTTGATGTGGTTGTGGTGAATTTGTATCCATTCTATAACAAGGTCACCTCTGGTCCAATTTCTTTTGAGGATGGGATTGAAAATATTGATATTGGTGGTCCTACCATGATCCGAGCTGCAGCGAAGGTGACTGATTTGCTCATTTGCATTTATAAGTTCTGATGAATGTTGCAGTGTTGCATTCTATGTTCAGGCAATATCAGTTCTCGTTATTGTGCTTGCTGTTTATTACAAGTGTATATTTGTTCATCTATATTGAGGGATTTATATCGTAGTTCAGTACAATCTGATGTACTTCTTAATTGTGATATCTGTGTTATACCTGACAGAATCATAAGGATGTTCTTGTCGTTGTGGATCATGAAGATTACCCTGCTCTGTTGGAATATCTGCGAGGAAATCAAGATGACCAGCAGTTCCGCAGGATGCTGTCATGGAAAGCTTTCCAGCATGTTGCCTCTTACGATTCAGCTGTCTCAGAGTGGTTGTGGAAACAATCGAACGAAGGTATGGCTCTTCTTTTGGCCAATGTCTGATAGTCGTCTAATAATTTTTTTCAGAAATAACATTGTCATGGTCATATGCATGTAGGAGATATATTTCCCCCAAGTTTTACTGTTCCCCTCTCGCTGAAGTCTACACTGCGTTACGGGGAAAATCCTCATCAAAAAGCGGCCTTTTATGGTGACAAGAGTCTTTCTGTATACAATGCTGGTGGTATTGCAACAGCAATTCAACACCATGGAAAGGTGAGAACGTCATTTTATTCCGTTCTTGCTTCGACAAAGGGGTACACAAATTGTTCAAACATACACAAAGAGCATTCTCTTTTAAGTTGGTGCCACTAGTTAACTCGAGTATTTGCCTTATTCAGTGCACATACAACTTGTTAGTGGAAATATGGCTCTTTGTGAGCTCTTGCTTCCCAAAAGTACAACAATGCCTTTTCAAGGGTTTTCACTAGTGGCATCTTTCCTCCTTGCAGGAAATGTCGTATAACAACTACTTGGATGCTGATGCTGCATGGAACTGTGTGTCAGAGTTTGAGAATCCTACCTGTGTTGTGGTTAAGCACACCAATCCGTGCGGCGTTGCATCCCGGCAGGATGTGCTTGAGGCATACAGGTTGGCCGTAAAGGGAGATCCTGTGAGCGCATTTGGCGGCATCGTTGCGTTCAACACCATAATTGACGAGGTATCCTGCAGACTCTGCTAGTATTATGTTTTGCAACTTCTAACAACTTCTGTACTACTGGCCATGGCGCATTCCTGCATACTGACTGCTAAAATTTCCCTTACGTAGGATCTTGCAAAGGAGATTCGTGAATTTAGAAGTCCTACGGATGGCGAGACGCGGATGTTCTACGAGATCGTGGTCGCACCAGGATACACCGAGAAGGGCCTCCAGGTCCTCAAGGGGAAATCGAAGACGCTGAGGATCCTCGAGGCGAAGAGAAGCGGGAAAGGGATGCTGTCGCTCAGGCAGGTCAGCGGCGGCTGGCTCGCTCAGGATTCAGATGATCTAGCCCCAGAAGACATCGCCTTCACGACAGTCTCCCAGAAGGCTCCCACGGACAGCGAGCTCTCTGACGCCAAGTTTGCCTGGCTCTGCGTGAAGCACGTCAAGAGCAACGCCATTGTGATCGCCAAGGTTAGTTGTGTGTTTCTTCGCGCTGTGCAAGGAGAAGAATACATTGCGGTTTGGAGTGAACTGACTTGACATGATGGTGATGTTGGTCCTGTGAGTGCAGAACAACTGCATGCTGGGCATGGGGAGCGGGCAGCCAAACAGGGTGGACAGCCTGCGGCTCGCCTTCAGGAAAGCAGGGGAAGAGGCCAAGGGTGCCGCTCTTGCGAGCGACGCCTTTTTCCCGTTCGGTGAGGACAAAAACAAAAATCAGAAACTTCAAGTTTTTTGTACTAATTCGTGGGCAAAATTGCTGATGTGAAACTGTATGTGATGCACACAGCCTGGAAGGACGCGGTGGAGGAGGCGTGCGAGAACGGCATCGGCGTGATCGCGGAGCCCGGCGGCAGCATGAGGGACAAGGACGCCGTCGACTGCTGCGACAAGCACGGCGTCTCCCTCGTCTTCACCGGCGTCCGCCACTTCCGGCACTAAAACCAGCTCGCCTCTCCCTTACTGTTACCTACCTGGAACCATTGTCGCAAGTGGAAAACTTGCCGAGCTTAGTTTTTCGCAATAAGACGCATGTTGTGGGTGATGATTCTGGACGAAATCTAGCTAGCTCGTCCAGCAGAACAATGATATGTGACTTGTCACTGATGAAAGCAAAGCGTTGCATTATGCACAACGGAGGTACACAGGTGGCGCGTGAGCGCGCGTCACGCTTTATTACATACATTTCCTGAACTGAAGGAGCGGTGCGTGGGTGGGTAGGGTACATAGAGGTGGGGTGGGTAGGTTCGCCTTCGACAACGATGACGGCGCTGCCATGGATGGGCCGCCGGGGCGGAGCTCCGCCGCGTCTAGCACTGCTTCTGGCAGGTGCATATCCTCAGATGGCAGTAGCCGGCGGTCCAGCCGCCGCCCTGCTCCTTCATGCACGTGCCAGAGCAGATCCGGTCCGAGACGCAGGGGAAGGAGTGGTGCTGGCTCTTCCCCGTACACACGCGCGCCTCCGCCATGCCGCCGCCGTCGTCTGAAAATAATTTCAGAGTTAGTTCATGCGCAGCAAAGTATTATATTTGGAATAAGTGGTACTCTCGAGTTTAATCAATCCGGCTTACAGGAAGAAAGCAAGAGCAGCACCAGCAGCGCTACGCAGACGGTTGCCTTGGGCTTGAACTCCATTTTCCTCTACAGGGATGGTGGAACTGGAATAGAGCTGTAGCTGCTGATGCTGATGCAGGCGCGTGTACATCTTCTTCGACCGAACAAGCTCTCTACTTATAGCAAGTTTGGGCCGGAGGAGCACGATGGCATGCAAATGTACACGTGGTTCCCTTCCCTGCATGCGTTGTGACACCCGTCGGGAGGCCGGGACGTTCAGCTCCTAGCGCCATGACACGTAAACACAACGGGCATTCTTGGTTTGCATCTAAAATTGGCAAGTCTGCAATTGTCAATGGCTAAATTTGCCAAGATCGACAACTTCTCTAAAGTGGTATAATCAAAATCATGGATGTAGTCAATGATGTATTTTACCAGCGTGCAAAATATCACTCAAAATACATTATATTCTAAGCAGGGCAGAAATAACAAAATATGACAAATCTTGGGATTTGAAAACCTGAACTTTTCACGACAAATTCACATTTTTGTCATTTTTATGCAGCCCTAGACTACACATGGTACTACTAGCTTGAAATGAGATTTTACAAGCTGGTGGAATACAACATTGACTGCCTCCATTCTTTTTTTCCAAAACAATTTAAAGCTTTGGAGACGAGGTATTTTCAATAACGAGCTACCATAGCTTGAGCTCTAAACCGTAGCGGATTTCTTGGTAGATACGGCGTGGAGAAATTACAAAATATCACCACAATTGAGACTAGGGTTTTAAAAAACACCACTTCATGCAAGGGTTTCAAAAACCAGCGCTTCAGCGTTGATATTTAACAAGTAGACCTGATTTGGCTCGAAGACTAATGAACAAAATAGCATGTGGGCCCCATTGTCAGGGTGACATGACAGTAGTGGCCATGGACAAACGGTCATTAAAGGCGCGGACACAGCCCTAACACCAACTGATCCGACACGGTTCGAGCCAGTTGCGCTCACTCTCCCTCTCCCAGAGCACACTGAAGCGATGATGGTGTGGTTTTACCAAGCCAAAAATGTACATAGTTAATTGAAGATTAAGAGATGTTGTACTTGATGACCCAACAATAATATGCACAAATCGAAGAAAATAGGAAAAATCTCAAATTGGAAACCAACTACCAAATCAGAGAGGAAGAAGTGCTCATGGCCCTAATCCACAACTTGGAGGATATTGCATCGCCGTCGTTGCAACTAGATATGGCGGGCTACACACCGATGGAGGCGGCAGGCAGCATGAAAAGGGTGCCGGCGTCGTAGACGAGCGAGGGTAGATGAGGAAGTGGGCGCGACTGACTCGAACTAGCAAATCCGAACGGGTGGTGTTAGGGTTCCAACCGCGATGATAATGGCAGTTTTGCTGTGGCCGTCATCTACCGCCATGTCACCCTGACAGAGGGGCTAGCACGTCAGTTTGGTCATTAGACGAGCGTTCGTCCCGAATCAGTGTTGTTTGTTTTTTTGAAACGGAGGCAAAAGAATTGCCCCATTCATTAATTAAGAAGAAGAGAGTTTCCCAGTTTATTTACGGAAAACCGGGCGAAAACCGGAACAACCACGGAACATCACAACACCAAGAGACAACCCAATACCACAGACGAAGGAACACCTACACCGCACCGACGAAGACACTCACTCAAAGAAGCGATCCAACAAGCAGCCAAGGATACCGAGGATGCCTATCCTGCATCGCCACTCTTCATGCCTAAAGCATCACCAACAGGAACCACATGCTGAACTCGCTCAGCATCACCATTGTCCTGCAAGCCTAGCATCTGGTTTGGTGATGAAGCTCCATGTAAATCACGCAGCCCGGGCATGAACTGCAACACCGGAGCCATGGCCGTCGAACTGGCCTCAACACGAGGAGATAAACTGCCATAAAGGTCCTCCCCATTCTCCTCCACAAAACCAACATCAGGCAAGATATGTAGCGCAGTCAGAGACAAGGAGAGCCTACCAAGTGCGGCCTCAGCCCGCTCAAGGAAGCTCCCAAACTGCAGCATCAGGCCATGCAAGGAGCCAAGGGCATCACGTAGAGGCTGGACCGCCTCCTCAAGCTGAGTGGAAGCCATACCAAGGAGCTCAGAGTACAACTCGTCGGTCTTCTTCCCCTCCAAAGCAGACCGCAACGACATGCCCGCCGAGGCTAAAGAGCGAGCAGGAGCAGAAACAACTGATGCCCATGAAACAGGAGACACATTGGAAGTCCGGTGAGGAGTTGGAGCTCTACAAACTTTGGCTGCAAGGTGGGGGGACGATGACACGGCAGGGCTACCCAATGAGCTGAGCGGACGCCATGCGTTGCGGCATTCGCGTGCCCGATGACCATTCTCGAGGCATCGAGAGCACCTGAAAGGATCTCCACATACAGCCGCACGATGCCCAAGGGCGAGGCACCGACAACATCTTCCCGCAAGCCAAGCAGGGATGGGACGAGGAGCAACAGACGACACCAGCAACGCTCGAAGGCGCGGGCCGTGCCGAGGGAGCACTTCCTGCCAGTCACCGCAAACACCAGCCTCACACTGCACGCCATGGTCCTCTGGAAGCTGATGATGAGGCAACTGGGATGTGGCCATTGGAGAAACCAACCCACCAGAGTCGAGGGCGCTTGAGGCCGCCACCAACATCACCGGGGCGTCCACAACAGCAGCGGTCTTGATGGCAGCCGGTGGCGTCTTGGGGACCAGCACCTCATCGTCATCGTCGCTCGCGTCGTCGCAGGCAGCGGAGACCCACAAAACAGGGGCCGACGGAGATGGAGCAGCCGGCGGCGTCTTGGGGGGCAGCTCCGCTCTGTCGACCGAGCACACAGGGACCGGTGGAACCTCAGCGGGCAGGGAGGCCGATGACGCCGCGAGCATGCCGGCAAGGGGAGCGGAGGCGGCGGCCGTACCTGGAGACTTCACTGCCTTGGAGAGGAGGGAGCGCTTCTTCAGCTGACCTTGAATCGCTGCATCGGATTTGCGGGCAGCGAGGGCTGCCGCAGCGAGAGCGGCGCGGCCATGGTGGCCGCCGCAGCGGGCATGGGGGCGCCGAGAGCACAGCGCTACCAGCCGCACATGGCTTCGACCAGACGATGAAAGAGGGCGGCCGCCTCACCTCGAAACAGCACTGGAGGATAGAGCGGGCGAAGGCGAGCTCGGATCTGGTCCCAGCAGCGGAGGAGGGCAGCGGTAGGAGGAGATCAAGCCGTCGGCGGCGGCAGCTCCCTCCCCATCGCCATGGCCGCGAGTGCTTTTTTTGAGGCTCGTCTTTGATAGTTGGAACATAGGGTTTCTAATCGTCTATCAGTGTTGTTTGTAACATGCATGCCAACGCTGAAGCGGTGGATTTTTTTACACCAAATGTCACCTGAGTTTTTTTCGCTTTATAACAAAAAAACATACACAAGTGTATATAATGAACTTGCTTGGAATATCGTATAGCCGATTTTTTCGATGAGGCTTGCAGGCTCAAAATTAGACGAACAAAACATGTTTGATCTCAACGTACGTCGTCTGTTTAGCTAGTGCGGAAGCCCATGGCATCACTCACCGCCGGGGTGCACAGAGCGTCGGTACCGGCGGGCCGGGCACCAGCTACCGACGTGCGTGGCCCGGCCGGCACGGTGTCCGTCGATGAGCAGGGCTCGCCGCTGTCGTGCATGCAAGGACGCCGCCGCTCGAGGACGAGCCACGCCAGCCCAAGACAGCCTTCTCCTACCTCGGACCTACCTAGTACTTTGTGCCGACTACCGCCTACACCGAGCTAACTCTCTAACCTCGCAATCTGGCAAGCATGCACCGATACACCAGCCACGTGTATACGCCGGACCGAGATGCGCGCCACGTTGCTCGGCGCTCTCCAGCTCACGCATGTAGGGTCGAGTACTCGACCGATCGACCGCCTCCGAGCTCGGTATATAAAGCTAGCTTTGCTTACCACCGCATTCACCAGCTTCACTCCACTAGCAATCAGCGAGAGTACCTAGCTATCTCCCCCGCCAAATCGATCAAGCAAGCTCGATCGGGTACTTAGCCATGTCCATGTGGACGAAGAAGGTGGCGACGCAGGCAGTCCTGCTCATGCTCCTCCTGCTGATCGCACGTACGTATGCTGTCGATTCGTAAGCATGATTTATCAGAGTGGTGTGCATTTGGGTTAACTGATGAAGTGTAAAATGCATGGACGTGCGCGTGCAGAGGAGGCGGCGGTGCCGGCTTCGGTGGCGGAGGCGAAGGTGTGCCGGCGGCGGAGCGCGGGGTTCAAGGGGCCGTGCATGTCCGACCACAACTGCGCGCAGGTGTGCCTCGGCGAGGGCTGGGGCGGCGGCAACTGCGACGGGATGCTCCGCCAGTGCAAGTGCGTCAGGCAGTGCTAAACATCTTAGTCAGGCATTGCCAAGCTAGCTAGCTGCCCGGACTACCGCCGCCGGCGCCGCCGGCCGTCAGCTAGTTATCTCTTGTGGATGTATGTGCGTACGTGTCACGTGTGTATCTATCTATGTTTGTAATTGTCGGACACCAGCTAGCCGCTGCATCTTGGTCGAGATGCATGTGCATGCTAAGATGAGAATAAAAACGTACGTACGGTGTATGTTATTTCCTTCGTCTGAGCATGGAGAAATACAAAATAAGTTCCATCTGTATACGTTAAATCTTTTGATAAGAGAAACCACCTGCAGACTATTGACAAAAAAATCACTTCATAATAAAATCATGTCCATCTCTGACCTCAGAGCTTAGAGCATCCCCAGCCGTTTGAGACCCTCAGGCCAAAATCCAGCGCTATTTAGCACCGGATGGATGTAAATTTTGGTTTAGGGAGGTCCATGTTTCCAGCGGCGAGCCAAATCAAACGCGTTTAGACGAAAAACGTTTAAAACTCGGTCGAGCCAAATCAAACGCGTTTAGATGAAAAACGTTCAAAGCTCGGCGAAATATAGAGATATTTATATATATAAGGGCGATTTTTTACATATATAGGCCGAATTCGTAATATATTTGAATTTAACCGATAGACTAACTAAAAACACGGCGATCTACATGCCTAATCGGCGGTAGAACGCTGTGTAGTTCCCGCCGTCGCTAGAGTCGTCATCGTCTTGCGGTGGCGGCGCTTGGCGGCTTGACTTCTGCCCAGCGTCGCCGAAACGTGGCGGCGTAGGCCGGTAGAGGTTGTCGTCGCTAGACTCCTCCAGCTTGACGACCAGCGCGCCGCGGCTGGGTTGCGCCGCGATATATAGGCGACCGCGTATTAACTCGCCTCGCCGTGTGGCTGGACGTCCATCAGCGGTAGCTTTTACAGCGCGCGGAAGACGGTGCGCGGGGAAGACGACGATGCGCGGAAGACGAGACGATGAGGACGACGACCGATCTCTCTCGCCGACAAGTCAGGGCCAGATGACGCGCGAGAAGTTTCTTCGCCGTTTCACACGCATTTCTTTCGTCCGGAGTCCCCGAGCGCGCCCCGGAAGGTCGGGGATGGCCTGGGCTCATCGGATGGATGAAGGCCCAAATCCGGGCGAAATCGAGGAACCGGGGGCGCGACTGGGCCGTTTTTCCCCGTTCGGATAAAAAACAGGGTGTCAGGAGCCTCGCCGGGCTCGTGGCTGGAGATGCTCTTAGACGTCGAACGGAGAAACAACCAGGCAGCACCAGATCCAGCTCCTCCCTCCCGACACAAGGCCCGACTCTCAGGGGGGCGGTGGAGAACGAGATCAGGTCGGGAGGAAAGAACCTATACTCCTTAACATGGTTGGATTTTTGCTTCGTTCACCGCCACACGAGAGCACACAATATGATCACTCTAGCTAGATCTTCTCGAATAAAAAGATTTTTTTTATTTATTCAAAAACAAAAATACAAGAATATTAAAAACAAAACTAAATTTAAAATAAAATTAGAGAGAGGATAAAATCTTACCTTGACTGCTTAAATGGGACATGCCATATCATTTTAAAAAACAATAGCTATAATAATATTAATCAAAATTAAAAGATCTAAAATACCACTCAAAACAGAGCAGCCACTAAGGTTTTCTATGCTAAATTATATAACATATCAAAAATTTAACAACTAAACCTAGCCAAAAGATCAGTCCACACCCTTAGCTATTGCATCTGCTTTTCCTTTCGACCAATCACGGTAGTAGACCTGACCGACACATCACCATGCTGATGGAGGTTCTTCCTACATGCCCTCTCTATTGCTTTGCACTACCACTTCACCCTAGTGTGACGTGCACAGCTCGAAAACCATGAACTTATTATGGCTAGGTCGATGAGGAGCCTACGCAATGACACCCCTCATACCGCTCTAAGAAGCTCTTTTCCACGATCTTCACCTAGTCCACCTCTAAATCAAATTGTATTTCCTTACATTGAAGTTTTTTACTTATTTATAAGTCATTCTCTTAACATAAGATGGTAACAAATATATTTTTGATTAAGCTTGGCAAAACTAACACATTATGATGTGGCTAACTAATGAGGTTTGTTACTGTTATTTTTCAGTTTTAATATCGCAAGTAAATCACATTGAGTTTAGATCACATTTTCAAGAAAATGACGTTGACGATTCTTTTTATAGATAACGTCTTAAAAAAGTTCATTAAGAATAATAATAAAAATATAATTTCACTTGCTTCATTGGTAATTTGGTGCCACTTGGATGAATATTACTCCTCCATTTCATATTTGTTGTCTAGTGCAATTTACATATGTATGCGTTCACTTCTATCTTAATACCATTAAGACATCTTGATAAAGATATATATATAATCAACAAATATCTTGATAGAGATCTCCAGTGTACAATTTACATATGCATGCGCTGACTTCTATCTTAATATCATTAGACATCTTGTAAAAGATATATACAATCAAAAAATATCTTGATAGAGATTTTCAGGGTGCAAGACAGTTTTCCTTATTTTATATGCTAGTGACTATATAGAGGGAGATAAGGATGCTCACATCGTTTTCATATCCTCTACTGGACCTTATCTGCTCATAGGTAGCTAACGCACGTTCATGCTGAAAGGATCGATACGGGCGACTAGAGGGGGGGTGAATAGGCGCTAAGTCAATTTTTAATCTTTTTCAAATTTAAGGCTTGACACAAAGTAAATTCACTAGATGTGCAACTAGGTGAATTTCCTATGAGTGGCAAGCATGCAAGTAAACAAGTAACTAGTAAGATACAAGTAAGGGAAAGAAATAACCGAAGAGTGGAGACCGGAGACACAAGGATGTATTCCCGTAGTTCCTTCCTTTTGAGGGGAAGTACGTCTACGTTGGAGAGGTGTGGTGACACGGAGTCTACCAACGCCACAAAGGCTCACCTTGTTCTCCGGTGAGCAAGCCACGGAGGCTAGCTCGATTCCACTAAGCGGTGGTATTGGGGGAACCACGAATCCCTTACACGGAGCTTGGGGCACAACTCCACAACTCAATTGGAGGCTCCCAAGAACGCCACGGAGGCTAGAAACACCACAAAGATGAGTCAATCAAACACTTACAATACCTAGGGTTCCAAGAATCCCTAGGCTCAAATCCTCCAAGCAAATGGAGGGGGAAATGAAATTCCTTCGGTGAAGATGATGGGCTAGGTCTCCTCCTTCGAATCCCCAAAGGGATTCAAGTTCTATTGGCTAGAGGTGGAGATCTAGGGCTTTGAAGCTTGGCAGCAATGGAGGTGAGAGAGTATGAGCCGCAGCCTTGACTTGAGGTGGAAGAAGCCTTTATATAGTCCTTGGAGAAGGACTAGCCATTGCTGCCTTTTTGGGCCGGAGTCTCCGAGGTCCAGAGACCGGAGTCTCTGGGCTAAGTGACCCGGGGGCGGAGTCTCCGGCCTGGGAGGCCGGAGTCTCCGGCCAGGGAAACCTTCCGGGCAGAGATTCCAGGGGAAGTCTCCGCCCCCATTACTAGGAAGAGCGACACCCCTCGAAAAACTGCCCCGGAGACTTGGGCCGGAGTCTTCGGTCCCTGACCCAAAGTCTCCGATGTGTGAACACCGGAGTCTCCGGGCAGGAGACCCGGAGTCTCCGGCGCAGACAAGCCAGCAGCAGGTAAGCTTCAGATTTTCACCTATAATAAAGATTAGACTGAGACAAAATGGTTAGATACCTAAGTATTGACAACAAACACCCAAAAATAGATTTTGCAAGAAAATGCTCTTTCAATCTCCCCCTTTTTGGTGTTTGATGACAATACTAAGGTTAAAGGAAAGAGATCAACATGAATAGGGTGAGCTCCCCCTAGATGTGTGCAACATACAACAAAAGCTTGATGCAAATGCACACATACTAGACACAAAGCTCCCCCTATAAGTAATGAACCAAGGACATGTGCATAATACATAGAGAACAATATGAAGCAATAAGACATGACCATTACAATAAAGCACACCATAAGTCTCACACCATATTAAGATAGGTACCACAACGAAGTTCAATTTTTAAAGAACTAAGTACTAGAAGAGAGCACAAGCATAGGCAAATGAAAGCTCAACAAAAGGAATGCTTGTGCCCGACCCTTGCAAATCCCCAATAACATACTAATAGAACTCTTCTCCCCCTTTGGCATCGAGACACCAAAAAGGGGGAAACGAGCGATGCTACACGTCCCAACAAGTCACTCGTCGTCGTCCTCGTCGTTGCCCTCATAGGAAGGATCTTCATCATCACCCAAAGGACCCTTGCCACGACTGGAGGAGGACGGATAATTGGGCTTGGACACTTCATCGAAATCTCCCCATTGGAGTGAGCTGCCCATCTCTTTGTTCCAAGCACCATAGCTGAGAGTATCTTCTGAGTCTGAAGGAGGATGCTCTGGAGGAGGAAGGTTGCGGAGCGCACGAAGATGATCAACCATCAAGCCTTGGTTGTGAGTGATATGCTTGTTCTGAATATAGATGTTGTGTTGCTCCTTGCGAATATCCACTCCCATGCAAAGCAAGGTCCTCTTGAACCATGAAAGTTTCTTGATCTCCTTGTTGACTTCTTCTTTGTTGCGAGATGGGAAAGGCACATTGCTAGCATTCTTGCTTCTCCTCTTAGGTGGAGAAGGAGGAGCAGTCCGAGTTACTTCAATCTCTTCCTCACCCTCTTCTCCTTCCTCATCAACATCATCCTCATCACCTTCCATATCTTCATCTCCTTCATCTTCACTAGTGGCGGCAAAGGGTTCATTGGTCACACCCGGTGCCGGTTTCTTTTGAGGCTTCACCGCCTTGTGCTCAACAAACTTGGAGAGGTCAATGCAAAGAGAATAGTTGGGTGACTTCCTCTTGATGAGCTTCATCACATAGGGAGCATAGACCGGGGCTTTCTTAGAAAGGATGCACTCATACATTTCCCGGTGGATGAAATCCATGACATCTATAGGCTCCACTTGAGCTTCTTGACCCTTGCAAAAGACTTCATGAGAATAGGCAAGTAGGTTGACCAAACCCCCACGAAGAGTATCCAAATTACCCACACTTGGGGCAATATTCTCACGAAACAACCGGAGGAGAATGTTGTATCTTATTCGCAGACCATATGAGTTGCCAACAACAATCTTTTTACCTTGATCGATAGCATCCTTGGTGAGCTTGCCATAGAGGGGAGCAAGCGCCTTCTTGTTATAGGCAACTCCGGAGAGATGCATCCTTGAACCACTTGGCTCATGGTTCCCTTTGAATGGGTACCCAAGCTCCTCGGCAAACTCAATGAAGTTGGAGTGGACAACTTGATCACCGGTCATCCATGTCATGGGAAGCTCTTCTCCATCGCCTGAAAACAAGAGTGGCAAAGAATTGATGCACGAGGATAATGTTGTAGTCTTGCTTGAGTTGCATGAGAGGGTGCAAGCCAAGCTTTCCGGTGATCCAAAGTACTTCCTTGAAGTAGTCACTCTTCCTAAGATGGTCAAAGTCAACAACCTTTTGAGGGCAAACCTTGTGAGTGAGCTTGGCATAGAGCTCAGTACAAATGAGTTGTTGCTCCCTTCGATGAAAACTGAGGTCATTGGTGTTCCTTGGAAGGGCATACATCTGTCTCTTCCTCATATCAGCAAACTCGGGAAGGGATAAATCATTAAGAGAGGGCAAATGATCAAACTTGGCTTTTTGGCCCTTTCTTCCTTAGCCAACTGAGCCAACCGAGCTTTCTCCTTCAAAGCATCCCTCTCAATCTCAGTAGCACTCTGTCGCTCCACATAGCAGTCCTTGGCTGGGTTGTAGTCAAATTTGTGCCTCCGAGGGAGACGTTTACGACGACCACCTGCACTGCTACCTGTGAAAGTGAAGGATACGAAGTAGCAAGGGAAGAGTCAAAAACATGCTCAGAGGAAGGAAAATAGCAGCTTGTGGAGCCAAAACTGAAATTGACGATCTACACCGGAGTCTCCGGTCTCTGACCCCGGAGTCTTCGGCCTTGAAATGGTGGAGACTCCAAAGTCTCCGGGGTTTGAGCACCGGAGACTCCGGGCTACCCGAGGTCAGACACAAGAGGCATGGTGTTGCTCGAAAATTTGCACCAAATTGGTTCCACAAGATGCTAGAGACTCATATTGCCGAACTAAAGTCATCCCATAGACAGAAACTAGCAAAATCTTCCAATCCCTTAAATCTAGGAGAAACTAGATGGGAAGAGGAGGAAAAATACCAGATGGCTCCATGGGATGGCAAGCAATCCGGAGGGAAGGACCTCCGGAGGCTTGAGGAGGAGAATGGCCGGCGGCAACGGCGGATCCGGGGCCGGGGAGGCGACCGGCGGCAACCTGGGTGAGGCGGCGGCGCCCCTGGGGAGTGGAGGGAAGGGGGTGAATGAGGGTAACCGGTAGGGTTGCCCTCACCCCGACCCTTTTGATCCAGGGCAAAACCGCTAGGGCCGAAGTCTCCGAGGTTGGTCACCGGAGTCTCCGGCCTCCAGACACCGGAGTCTCGAGGGTGCAAACCCCGAAGTCTCCGGCCTGCCTCAACCAGATAACACAGCTGAGCAAATGAGCATGTTTCTTCGAAAGATAAAGCAAGTTTTAGATGGAAGGGATAGGCTTGGGTCAGAAAGAGGTCACTGAGTGGTACTTAGTGTTCATGTTTGCAAAAATGCAAATAAAACTCAAATAAGGCCAAACATGAACACATTCCCATTGAAAAAGGCAATAAAATGCAAATGAAACTCAAATGGGAACAAACCTCCACTTAGGAGGTCGGTGGCCGAAGCCACCATGTTTGAGTATAAAGGTATGGCACCGCGAAGATATATCTTGGGCCCAAGACCAAAACTCATCAATTAAGCTCAAAATTGTCACAAAAGACAAAAAGAACAAATTGCTTACTATTAGCATTATGGGGGGAGGGATAGCCCAATTAATTAGGACCGCACTCCCCCTATCTCCATGCCCACACCTAGATAGGAACACACACTAACATATGGGAATGAGTGCACACGATCAAGCCACATTGCAAGAGTCTAGGATATTCAACTCATGCCTCAACTCTTGGAATCTTGCTTTGTCAAGGGGCTTCATGAAAATGTCGGCGAGTTGGTCTTGTGTACCTACATAAGATAGGTTAATCTCACCTCGGTTGACATGGTCACGGATGAAGTGGTGGAAGATCTCGATGTGCTTGGTCTTGTTGTGTTGAACCGGATTATGGGCAATCTTGATGGCACTCTCATTGTCACACAAGAGTGGCACCTTGTCGAAGTGAATACCATAATCCTCCATCGTTTGCCTCATCCAAAGGAGTTGAGCACAACAACTTGCGGCCGCCACATACTCGGCTTCGGCGGTGGAGAGAGATACACAATTTTGCTTCTTGGAAGACCAACTAACCAAAGACCTACCAAGAAATTGGCAAGCCCGGGAAGTTGACTTCCTATCCACTTTGTCTCCCGCCCAATCCGAGTCCGAGTACCCAACAAGCTCAAAGCTTGCTCCCTTCGGGTACCAAAGGCCAAAAGTTGGGGTATCAATCAAATATCGAAAGACTCTTTTGACCGCCATTAGATGGCTTTCCTTAGGGACGGCTTGATATCGTGCACATATTCCCACACTAAGCATGATATCCGGCCTAGATGCACAAAGATAGAGCAAAGACCCAATCATAGAGCGATAAAGTTTTTGATCCACCTCTTTACCATTAGGATCGAGATCAAGAGTAACCTTTATAGGCATGGGAGTCTTGGCTCCCGTCACTCCGGTGTCCATCTTGAACTTCTTGAGCATGTCTTGGGTGTACTTGGCTTGATTGATGAAGGTGCCACCCTTCAATTGCTTTACTTCAAAGCCAAGAAAGAATTTCAACTCCCCCATCATAGACATCTCAAATTTATCTGTCATTAGCTTTGCAAATTCATCATTGAAAGATTTGTTAGAAGAACCAAAAATGATACCATCTACATAAAGTTGGCATATGAAAAGCTCCCCGTTTACTTTCTTAGTAAAAAGAATGGGATCAATGAGGCCTATCTCAAACCCACGGTCTACAAGAAGCTCTCTAAGATACTCATACCACGCACGTGGGGCTTATTTAAGGCCATAGAGTGCCTTATCGAGCTTGTAGACATGGTTCGGAAAGTTAGGATCCTCAAAGCCCGGGGGTTGCTTTACATACACTAACTCATGCAAAGGACCATTTAAGAAAGCACTCTTCACATCCATTTGTTGCAACTTAAAATTATGATGTGATGCATAAGCAAGAAGGATACAGATGGACTCAAGGCGAGCCACGGGTGCAAAAGTCTCTCCATAATCAATGCCTTCAATTTGAGAGTACCCTTGAGCAACCAAACGAGCCTTGTTCCTCACAACAATTCCATTTGCATCTTGCTTGTTCTTGAAGATCCACTTGGTTCCAATGACATTGCGGCAATCCTTGGGCTTCTCCACTAATGACCATACTTTGTTGCGCTCGAAGTTATTGAGTTCTTCATGCATGGCCTCTACCCAATCCGGGTCTTCAAGCGCTTCAAACACCTTTTGAGGTTCCACACAAGAGATATAGGCATGGTGGCTACTAAAGTTTGCCAATTGCCTCCTTGTGGACACCCCTTTCCTCACACTTCCAATCACACTCTCCAAGGTGTGGCTACCTTTCCGGAGAGTTGATGCTATCTTCATAGCACGGCGAGCTTGAGCTTCTTCAAGAGATTCTTGATAAGCCACTTGGTCATCACCACGGTTTTGGTCCTCGCCTTGACCTTCATTATGAGCTTGCTCTCCACCTTGAGCTTGCTCTTCATCTTAAGCTTGATCTTGATCACCATTTGGTGAAGAGTCACCACCATGCACATGGTCTTGATCTTGATCATGCTCACTTGGTTGAGGGTCTTGAGCTTGTCTTTGGCTAGCATCAAAAGGGCCTTGTGGAGCTTGTAGTGTTTGAGAGGGTGAAGGCTCCACTTGAGTAGAGCATAGTCCTTCTCCTTCTGCCAAAAGGTGTCCCTCAACGGGTATGAGATGTCCCACACCCATTCTTCTTATGGCAAGAGGAGGTATTTCGTCACCTACATCAAAAACACCATGTTGCTCCACATGGGAGCCGTCATTCTCGTCGAATCTCACGTTAGAAACTTCAACAACTCGAGCGGAGAGTTTGTCAAAGATTCTAAAGGCGTGAGATTCGGCGGCATAGCCAACAAAGGTATCCTCAAGAGCTTTTGAATCAAATTTGGACAAATGGACACCTTTCTTAAGATAGAAGCACTTACAACCGAATACCCGAAAGTACTTGATATTAGGCTTCTTTCCAATGAGGATCTCATAAGGAGTCTTGTTCAAGCCCTTGCGGAGATATAACCGGTTTGATGCATGACATGCGGTATTAATGGCTTCGGCCCAAAAGTTATACGGAGACTTGAATTCCGCTAACATGGTCCTAGCCATATCAATGAGAGTTCGGTTCTTCCGCTCGGCTACACCATTTTGTTGAGGAGTGTAGGGAGATGAGTATTGATGGCGAATCCCCTCCTCACTGAGAAAATCATTCAAGGTGTAGTTCTTGAACTCGGTTCCATTGTCACTTCGGATCATCAATATGTCTTGACCATATTGGCGTTGCACTTCATTTGTGAAGTCTTTGACGGTTTGTTGAGTCTCACTCTTGTGTGCCAAGAAGAAGACCCAAGTGTATCTTGAATAGTCATCAACAATCACCAAGCAATACTTCTTTCCTCCAAGACTTGCATAAGTGGGAGGGCCAAAGAGATCCATGTGAAGGAGCTCTAGGACCCTCTTAGATGAAATGATGGTCTTGCATCTTTCCTTCAATGCAAGCTCTACACACACGATCTTTTGAAAAGGTTAGATCGGTTAGTCCTAGGATGTGGTTGCCTTTGTGGAGACTTTGTAAAGTTCTCATATTGACGTGGCCTAACCGGCGATGCCAAAGCCATCCCACGTCAACTTTAGCCATGAAGCACATCGCGGCTTTAGTGACCTCCTTCGAGAAGTCGATCACATATAAGCCATTTTCGACATGCCCTACATGAGCTACATTAAGAGACTTGCTCCACAAAAGAACTACAATCCCAACATCAAAGAAGGTTGCAAAGCCCATATTAGCAAGTTGAGCAACGGAAAGAAGATTATATGAAAGGGACTCAACAAGCATGACATCTTCCACGGTAACATTGTGAGAGACAACAACCTTGCCGAGACCCAATACCTTTGACCTTGAAGAATCCCCATAGGTGACGTAGCCCGCATGGGATGAACCGGTGCGAAGCTCCTTCACCATTTCTTTGCTCCTGGTCATATGATTGGTAGCACCACTATCAATTATCCATTGACCACCACCGGAAGCAAAGCCCTACAAGAGATCAAGTCTTGACTTTAGGTCCCCATTTCTCAATGGGTCCTCTTTTGTTAGTGACAAGGGTCTTTGGAACCCAAATAGACCATGCAACATATTCATTTGATGAACCAACAAATTTAGCATAAACATGTCCATCACGTGCACGACAAAGAACATAAGAAGGATTATATTTTCCCGCAAAGTTATTATGATTAGGCATAGCCTTCTTGGCATTCCCAATAACTTCCCTTACCTCCTCCTCAAATACATTAACATTTTCATCATAGCATATTTCATTTGAAGCATGCTTCTTAAATGAGGGAGGAGGCGCGGGGACACTATTTTTCTTCTTCTTCTTGTGCTTCTTGGACTTGGAAGCATATCCAAGTCCCGTCTTGTCACCATGTTGCTTTTGAGCATTCAAAAGCTCATCAAGCTTCTCATTTCCCTTTAGGGGAACTTTCTCATAAGAGGGGTTAGTTGAGCATGAACTTGCAACAAATGTGCTATAAAGAGACTTGGTTGCTTCATTAGCAATTATAAGATTTAGTTTCTCATTTTGCAACCTAAGTTCATTAGCAACGGATTGAGCAATATCATGATCACTTTTAAGTTTAGCAATATCCAAATTGTGAGATTCTTCAAGACCCAACATGGATGTCTCAAGTGCATCCTTAGGTCATGCTCTTCCTCAAGAGATTGAGTAAGAGAAGCAATTTCATCGGCATAGTCACGAGCATGCCCTTCAAGCTCGAAAATGCATTCATCATTTTTATCATTTATTTGGATGGCTTCATTACATTGATATAGGAGAATCTCAAAGCGAGCTTTGGTCTCCCCATGCAAGGTTGACATGAAAATGTCCATTTCATTTAGATCATCATTATCACCAACTTGTTCAACACAATCCATCAAATATAGGCTTTTCGGTATGATGGGTGTGAGAGGAGGTGATACCTTTTTAGCGTGAGCCATGAGACAAGTCGCATTGTGGTTGGTGCACTTTGATTCATTTGCGGAAGCGAATAGGGATGATGAGGGGGTAGGTTGGGCAATGGCGATGGCGGCCCTTCCTATTTCCTCATTATCACTTGCATCATCCCCGGAGAGGTACTCTTCTTGAGTTATCAAAGCGTGAGTTGGGAGGTCTCTCTTCTTGTCGGAGTTTCTTGGGTAGGACTTGGACTTCATTTCCATCCAGACAAGCCTTCCATTGTGATCTTCAACTCTTTCATAAGGACACTCCGCAATGAAGTGGTTAGTGTTACCACAATTGTAGCAAGTCCTCACTCTACTTGTAGCCTTGGGCTTGGAGGGGCTCGATGACTTCCACTTCTTCATGAAAGCTCTTTGAGCAAGAGCCATGTACTCGGCATGAGCGTACTTCATGTCCTCGGGGCTTCCACCCATTACTTCTTCCTCTTCCAACAAGCTTGCTTCTTCATGATAAGTGACTTTGGCCTTCAAAGCAAGGTTGGGAGCACGCACACCACATGCACGAGCTAGAGCATCATCCGCATTCTTCTCGGAGATCTTTCTTGCCATCATCTCTTGCAAAATGTCATGAGCGAACATCTTTCGGAAATTTGCATTTCCCTTGATAGAGTTCACGGTCTCCTTGTGGAAGGGCAAGAGAGCTTGAATGAACTTCCTCTTCATCCACCTCCAATCACATTGGGAGGAGCCAAGATCCGTTAGCTTCACTTGGAGTGCCGAGAGACGCCTATGGAGTTCTTCGGGAGTTTCACCATCAAGCATGGCAAAGTTGTCCGCTTCATTTGAGGCTTCATCAAACTTGGATTCTTGAATGCTCTCATTCCCAATGAAGAGGTTGGTGAGAACATCCCAAGCTTCCTTGGCGGAGGTGATGTTGCGGACGAAAGCCTTGTCCTTCTCGGTAAGAGACATGTGAATTAGATGCAAGGCGGAGGCATTGAGTTGCTTGTCGATTTGCTCCCACGGTAGCAAGTTGGTCAAATCCTTGGAAGTTGGATGGAAACCCTGCTCAATGATCCTCCAAAGCTCAATAGACACAAAGTTTATGTGAGAGCGCATGTTATCTTGCCAATTGGCAAAGCTAGAAGCATCAAGTGGTGGCGGTGGGCCGCATGAGGCAAGGTGTGGCATTTGAAGGTGTCTCCCGGAGACATAGCTCATAGGATGTGGAATTTCCGTGCTATGTCCCCTAGAGGTGTCATCTACCTTGGGGGGTTCCTCTCTGCCCTCATCCCCATCCTCATCCGGATCATCCTCGTTTAAGACGGGCTTACCCGAGGACTCAACCGGGGTCGGTGGAGTGGTACTAGACATTCCACTAATGAGGGTGATACGTCTCAAACGTATCTATAATTTTTGATGCTCCATGCTTGTTTTTACACCATTTGCCTACTGTTTCGTTACACTTCGTGGCACTTTTATGCATTTTCCGGAACTAACCTATTAACAAGTCGCCACAGTGCCAGTTCCCTGTTTTCTGCTGTTTTTGTGTTTCAGAAGTGATACACAGGAAATATTCTCGGAATTAGACGAAACAAGTTCCTGAAGCCTTATTTTACCCGGAAGCTTCCAGAGATCCAAAGGAGAGTAGGAGGGAAGCCACAGGGGCCCCACACGCCAGGTCGGTGCGGCCAGGGCCTGGGCCGCGCTAGCCAGGTGTGAGGCCACCTGGCTCCACCTCTGACATCGCCCCTTCGCCTATAAAGACCCCCCGACGGGAAAAACCTAAGTACCCGATCAATTTTCCAGAACACATCGCGATCCGCCGCAGCCGTTGACCCGAAGATTGGGAGGGTCCAGAAGCTCTTCCCGGCACCCTGCCAAAGAGGGGAATCGCCACCGGAGGTCTTCTTCATCGCCATGCTTGCCTCCGGAGCGATGAGTGAGTAGTCTACCTTGGACTATGGGTCCATAGCAGTAGCTAGATGGTTGTCTTCTCCACCATGTGCTTCATGTTTAGATCTCATGAGCTGCCCTACATGATTGAGATCACCGTTATGTAATTCTACATGTTTGGTTTGTTGGGATCCGATGAATATTGGTGTTATGATTGAGTTGCTATACTGAAATATATCTTATGTTATCTCTATGTTGTTTATGATCTTGCATGCTCTCCGTTGTTAGTAGCTATCTTGGCCGAGTAGTTGCTAGTGACTCCAAGAGGGGGTATTTATGCTCGATAGTGGGTTCATGCCTCTATTTAACCTGGGGGAGTGACAGAAACCTCTAAGGTTGTAGATGTGCTATTGCTACTAGGGAGAAAACAACATTCATATGCTCAAGGGCATATGCTTTGTTTACATTACACACTTTGCTTAATGCAATTATCTGTTGTTCGCAACTTAATACTTGTGGAGTTCTCGGATTGATTCGCCACAAGTGGATTATTAGTCATAGATGCAGTTGGATGGCGGTCTATGTATTTTGTTGTAATGCCCAGAGTAAATCTCATAGTGATCTTCTTGACATATCACGTTTATCTTTATTCTATCAATTGCCCAACTGTAATTTGTTTACCCAGCATGTGTTATTTATCTTATGGAGAGACACCACTAGTGAACTATGGACCTCGGTCCTATTTCTATCACATTGCTATCACCTGTTTACTTTACTCGCACTGTTTACTTTACTCGCATACTTCTACTGTTTTCCACTCGATACGCTCATAACCTTTGTTTCAAGCAAACCGGTGAGATTGACAACCTCATCGTAAGTTGGGAACAAAGTATTTGGTTGTGTGTGTGCAGTTAAACGACGCCCTTGTTGGAGTGCTATTAAGCCAGTCTGCATCACCTTCAGTCGTAATTGTCTGCTTTTCTCCTGAACGATAAACCTTGGTTTCTTAACTGAGGGAAAATCTGCTGCTATACTCATCATACCTTCCTCTTGGGGTTCCCAACGGGCTAGTCATTCACAACGCAACAAGGAGCAGCTATTTTCTGGCGCCGTTGCCGGGGAAGAGTGGAAGACCTCTGCAAGGGGAGTTTTCGCACGCACATCCTTTACTTTGTTATTGTTTTGCTTTACTTTATTTATTTTACCTGCATCGTTTTATATCAAAAACCCAAAAAAATTAGTATCCTTGGTAGTTGTTTTACTTATCTGCTTTTAGTTTTGCTGAAATGGCCAATCCTGAAAACACCAAGTTGTGTGACTTTACTAGCACGAACAATAGTGATTTTATCTGCACTCCTATTGCACCACCTGCTCCTGCTGCAAACTTTTATGAGATTAAGCCTGCTTTGTTGAACCTTGTTATGAAAGAGCAATTTTCTGGTGCTAGTACTGAAGATGCTGGAGCTCATCTCAACAACTTTGGTGAGCTATGTGAGATGCAGAAATATAAGGATATAGAAAGTGATATTATTAAGCTCAAGTTGTTTCCTTTTTCTTTGAGAGGAAAAGCTAAAGATTGGTTGCTGTCTTTGACTAAGAATAGTATTGATTCATGGGCTAAGTGCAAGGATGCTTTTATTGGTAGATACTATCCTCCTGCTAAGATTATATCTCTGCGTAGCAATATTATGAAGTTTACTCAGTTTGATAATGAACAAGTTGCTCAAGCTTGGGAAAGAATGAAATCTATGATAAAGAATTGCCCCACTCATGGACTGACTACTTGGATGATTGTCCAAACTTTTTATGCAGGACTGAATTTTTCTTCGAGGAACCTATTGGATTCAGCTGCTGGAGGCACTTTAATGTCCCTTACCTTGGGTGCCGCAACAAAGCTACTCGATAACATGATGGTAAATTATTCCGAATGGCATACTGAGAGAGCTCCACAAGGTAAGAAGGTAAATTCTGTTGAGGAAACCTCTTCCTTGAGTGATAAGATTGATACCATTATGGCTATGCTTGCTAATGATAGGACTCATGTTGATCCTAATAATGTTCCTTTAGCCTCTTTGGTTGGTCAAGAAGAGCATGTTGATGTGAATTTCATTAGAAACAATAATTTTAACAACAATGCTTATAGGAACAATTTTGCTAGTAACAATTATATGCCGTATCCTTCTACCAATGGTAATGGTTATGGTAATTCTTATGGTAATTCCTACAACAACACTAGGGCCGCGCCCTCCGAGCTTGAGGTAATGCTCAAGGACTTCATCGGTAAGCAAACTGCTTTTAACAAGTCTGTTGAGGAAAAGTTAGGCAAAATTGATATTCTTGCTTCTAAAGTTGATAGCCTTGCTCATGATGTTGAACTTCTGAAATTAAAAGTGTTGCCTAATGATGTGAAAGAGAACAATGTTTTTGCTACTGCTAATGCTATTCAAGTTGGAATTGATGAAAATGTTAGATTGTTAGCGGAATTGCATGCCAAGTGGGAAAGAGAAGATGAGATGGCTAGAGAGATGAAGGTATATACTATTACTACCTCTAATTATGTTGCTCCTAATGCTAGCAATCCTCCTACTTTGATTGGTGTAGAGAAAACTCCCACTCCTTGTGTTAAAAAGCCTAAAAATGCCAAAACTTTTTCTCAAAAGAGTGCTGAAATTTTTCGGAGTGTAGGAGATGATAGCTCTACTTCCTTTAATGATTTTGATGTTGATGGCTGCAATATATCTGAAGTTATTTTGTTCTTGCAAAATCTTGCTTTGACTCCCAATGCTAGTTCTTTAAATATTGCTTTTACTAAGCATATTACCAATGCTCTCATGAAAATTAGGGATGAAAAGTTGAAGCAAAAAGCTTCTGTTCCCCAGAAGTTAGAAGATGGTTGGGAACCCATCATTGATATGCATGTTAATGGTTTTGATTGCCATGCTTTATGTGATCTAGGTGCTAGTATTTCTATCATGCCTAGAAAGATTTATGACATGCTTGATTTACCGCCTCTTGAAAAGTGTTATTATGATGTTCCTATTGCTGATGTTGCTAAGAAGAAACCTTTGGGAAGGATTAATGATGTTCTTATTGTGGTTAACAATAACCTTGTTCCCGTTGATTTTCTTGTTATGGACGTTGAATGCCATGCTTCATGTCCTATTATTTTGGGAAGACCCTTTCTCCGAACTGTAGGTGCCATCATTGATATGAGGGAAGGCACTATAAAATATCAATTCCCACTCAAGAAAGGTATGGAACACTTCCCTAGGAAAAGAAAGAAATTACTTTTTGACTCTATTCTTAGAGAAAATTATGAGCTTGATGCTTCATCTCTTGATGTTACTTGATTTGCAATTTTCCGCGCCTAGCTCAAAGGCGTTAAAGAAAAGCACTCTTGGGAGATAACCCAATGTTTTATTTTCAGTGCTTTTTCTTTTATTTGAGTCTTGGAAGTCATTACTACTGTAATGACCGCTCTTTATCCTTTTTATTTCGTTTTTGTGCCAAGAGAAGCCTCTAATTTGAGTGAGGTAAGATTTGGGGATGTTGCTGTCCTGAAACTATTTTCGGTGCTGCACCGTAAAGATTCGTATAAATTCTCTGTATATCTTTTGGACCTGCGATTTCTTGTGAATATGCCCCAGATTATATCCAAACTTTAGTTAGTTGAACACTTTTTGATTTGAGCAACAGAAAACCCCTCAAAAATTCGACTTTTGTCAGCTGTTCTGTTTTGACAGATTTCTACCAATATTTGTGTTTGCCGCTTAATCGCTTTCTTTTGAGTTATTTTGATCACGGAACTTTTGGGGAAGTTTCTACAGTATTATATGCTATATATGTGGTGGTTTTGGGTTGAAACCTGAAGCAAAAAGAGGTTGATTAAATGTTATGCCTACACTAATGTTGCTAATAGAATTGTGTTTAGTTTTGTATGAAGGAAGTTTTCAAGTGTAGGGATTGGAGAATGATGAGATGAGTTGAAGAATGGACAAAAGCTCAAGCTTGGGGATGCCCATGCATCACCCCAAGAAATATCCAAGAAGTACAAGCATCAAAGCTTGTGGATGCCCCCGAGGCACCCCTTCTTCATCGGCAAAAATCAGGTCACCTTTCAAAACACTATATTTTTATTGCTTCATGCACTCTGTGTTTTTCTTGGAGTGTCAGTTGTTTTAGTTTTCTTAGTTAGTTTAGTTTTGTTTGCTGCAATAAATGGTTGGACCCCAACAAATTTCCTTTAGAGGAGATATACTCGTTTTCATTTGCAAAGAACGCTCTAGTTTTCACTCTTATCAAAAACCGGGTGTTCTTCTTTTTCTGCTACTTCTTTTGGTTTTCATTTTCGCCTTGATTTGCGTTCAGAACTTGTCATATCTCTTCATCAAGGTGTATTTTTGCCTCTGATATTTATTGGTTTTCATCAAAAGAGGTGTTTTTAAAATTTTCAAATGGTGTTGGAAAAGAGAAAAAGCTTTATGCAAAATAGTGGTACAAGAAGGAGCTTGTGTAGACTGCGGCTTAGGCTTTTTCATATCATGCTTGATGTCTTTTTGATAGTATGCTTAGTGGTTTTGCTGTAGCATGACTTGTCTCAAATAACTGAGATTGCTTAATGAGCCTTTGAAAAAATCATGCGTTGTTTTTATTGTATGGAAGCATTATTTTGGTTTTCTCCTTGATGCTTTATTTGGGTTGACTTGGCGCATGCTCACACATGTGAGACTCTTACAAAGTCGCCAATAGCCTCTATGATCATTTAGTTTTTGACTTTTGATGCCATCTTATGCTTCTTTTAATGTCGCTTTGTCGCTTTGCATGATTATGGCCATTATTGCTCTCTTAGTTGGCCGCTCCCAGTCTTTTGCTAGCCCTCGCCTTGTACTGAGTATGAGCTCTACTCGTGCATCCAACTCCTAAAAACCAAGTTTTCCAAAGTGTCCACCATACATACCTACTAGCAATTTGCGATTCCAAGTAAATTTGACTTGCTTTTATTTTCTCTTCAAATTAAACTCTTACTAGTGTTATGCGAAATTCGGTCAGTAAAGCTCTCACGAACCGGAAGGCACACTTTACTTTTTCCTGTTCTTAAAAATTTGACATTGTGGTCTCTTATGTTGAGTTGTTATGCTTGCAAGTTGTAAGTTGGAGACTAGCCCAGCCATGCAGTCATGGGCAAGCTTTCAACATTGCACTTCTCTTTTGAGTTGATATCGTGATCTTTTGTTTATGGATGCCCCCGGTGTGAAATGAATTGGGAATCTTGTGGGGATCATGGAGTTTGTATATGTGTTAGGGAAACACCGGGCCGCTAATCTAAGCCATGCATAATTCATGGTGGAAATTTGCAGCATACCCATGGTGAACATTCGATGACGCATCTCACAATAAAAAGCTAAACAAATGGCAAATAAAAGAGATGTCGAGGTGTTCATTGTCTGCTTGTCCTGTCATTTTGGTGTGGGCTTGTTCCATGTCATCGGGCACAGAGGTACCCCATTGGCGGTTCTCGATGATACATGTATACTTACAATGACAAGAGCCTTGCTTGGGACTCTAAGTAAAGTATCATGAGGTTTGGTACTCGTATTCACGGGACACGAGGTTTTCAACTTATGATTTGTCAAGCATATGCATTATAATTGTTCTCGCATTAACTTTAACCATTCAAGATGCTTATGATGGGGGCAATGAGAGCTCAAAGCCGGTAAGTACCATAATTTTTGAAGGTTATAAAACTTGCAATCACTGCTTCCCTCTGCGAAGGGCCTTTCTTCTACTTTTATGTTGAGTCACCACCTTCTATCTTTATGCACCATTAAGAGAGCATAGTTGTCATTCTTAGTATAATGTGCATTGTCCCAAAGTTTTCATTGATTGATTCATATTGTTGGTTTCACTTGTTCTTAAATTATTTGTATCTAGTCGCCCTCTTAAACTTGAAGGTGTCCTATGCATTTATGTTTTGCTCTCTTTGAAGGACAAGCTGAAAACCATTTGTATGTTTTTCCTTATGATTTGAACACACGTTTGACTTTCATTGTTTCATTTTCATGATCTTTTGTTTGTGTTCATTTTCATGTTTACAACATGGTTGCTAAGTTTTTATTGTCAAGATTATATCTTCATGCCCATGTTTTAAGTTCTTATGATCCCAGCTCACAAATGCTTACATATATGATCAAGATTGTGTAGGTGCATGTCACCTCAAAAATTATTCTTTAGTTATCACTTACCTACTCGAGGACAAGCAGGAGTTAAGCTTGGGGATGCTTGATACGTCTCAAACGTATCTATAATTTTTGATGCTCCATGCTTGTTTTTACACCATTTTCCTACTGTTTCGTTACACTTCGTGGCACTTTTATGCATTTTCCGGAACTAACCTATTAACAAGTCGCCACAGTGCCAGTTCCCTGTTTTCTGCTGTTTTTGTGTTTCAGAAGTGATACATAGGAAATATTCTCAGAATTGGACGAAACAAGTTCCTGAAGTCTTATTTTACCCAGAAGCTTCCAGAGATCTGAAGGAGAGTAGGAGGGGAGCCATAGGGGCCTTACACGCCAGGCCGGCGCGGCTAGGGCCTGGGCCGCGCCAGCCAGGTGTGAGGCCACCTGGCTCCACCTCTGACATCGCCCCTTCGCCTATAAAGACCCCCCGACGGGAAAAACCTAAGTACCTGATCAATTTTCTAGAACACATCGCGATCCGCCGCCGCCGTTGACCCGAAGATCGGGACGGTCCAGAAGCTCTTCCTGGCACCCTGCCGGAGAGGGGAATCGCCACCGGAGGTCTTCTTCATCGCCATGCTTGCCTCCGGAGCGATGAGTGAGTAGCCTACCTTGGACTATGGGTCCATAGCAGTAGCTAGATGGTTGTCTTCTCCACCATGTGCTTCATGTTTAGATCTCATGAGCTGCCCTACATGATTGAGATCACCGTTATGTAATTCTACATGTTTGGTTTGTTGGGATCCGATGAATATTGGTGTTATGATTGAGTTGCTATACTGAAATATATCTTATGTTATCTCTATGTTGTTTATGATCTTGCATGCTCTCCGTTGTTAGTAGCTATCTTGGCCGAGTAGTTGCTAGTGACTCCAAGAGGGGGTATTTATGCTCGATAGTGGGTTCATGCCTCTATTTAACCTGGGGGAGTGACAGAAACCTCTAAGGTTGTAGATGTGCTGTTGCTACTAGGGAGAAAACAACATTCATATGCTCAAGGGCATATGCTTTGTTTACATTACACACTTTGCTTAATGCAATTATCTGTTGTTCGCAACTTAATACTTGTGGAGTTCTCGGATTGATTCGCCACAGGTGGATTATTAGTCATAGATGCAGTTGGATGGCGGTCTATGTATTTTGTTGTAATGCCCAGAGTAAATCTCATAGTGATCTCCTTGACATATCACGTTTATCTTTATTCTATCAATTGCCCAACTGTAATTTGTTTACCCAGCATGTGTTATTTATCTTATGGAGAGACACCACTAGTGAACTGTGGACCCCGGTCCTATTTCCATCATATTGTTATCACATGTTTACTTTACTCGCACTGTTTACTTTACTCGCATACTTCTACTGTTTTCCACTCGATACGCTCATAACCTTTGTTTCAAGCAAACCGGTGAGATTGACAACCTCATCGTAAGTTGGGAACAAAGTATTTGGTTGTGTGTGTGTAGGTTCCGCGTTGCCACTGGCCGAAGACGAGTCAACAAGTATCGTTAAACGGCGCCCTTGTTGGAGTGCTATTAAGCCAGTCTGCATCACCTTCAGTCGTAATTGTCTGCTTTTCTCCTGAACGATAAACCTTGGTTTCTTAACTGAGGGAAAATTTGCTGCTATACTCATCATACCTTCCTCTTGGGGTTCCCAACGGGCTGGTCATTCACCACGCAACAAGGATCAGAGGGCATCAAGTTGAGATTTTTGACTTTCCATGACACCCATCATGGCATCCATTCGTGCTATGAGGTGATTAAGATTCGCCTTAGTGGCGGGATCCTCGTCGCCCATAATCTCTTAGGCGGTTAAGCCCAATCAAAGAGCACTAGGCTCTGATACCAATTGAAAAGATCGATACGGGCGACTAGAGGGGGGGTGAATAGGCGCTAAGTCAATTTTTAATCTTTTTCAAATTTAAGGCTTGACACAAAGTAAATTCACTAGATGTGCAACTAGGTGAATTTCCTATGAGTGGCAAGCATGCAAGTAAACAAGTAACTAGTAATATACAAGTAAGGGAAAGAAATAACCGAGGAGTGGAGACCGGAGACACAAGGATGTATTCCCGTAGTTCCTTCCTTTTGACGGGAAGTACGTCTACGTTGGAGAGGTGTGGTGACACGGAGTCTACCAATGCCACAAAGGCTCACCTTGTTCTCCGGTGAGCAAGCCACGGAGGCTAGCTCGATTCCACTAAGCGGTGGTATTGGGGGAACCACGAATCCCTTACACGGAGCTTGGGGGACAACTCCACAACTCAATTGGAGGCTCCCAAGAACGCCACGGAGGCTAGAAACACCACAGAGATGAGTCAATCAAACACTTACAATACCTAGGGTTCCAAGAATCCCTAGGCTCAAATCCTCCAAGCAAATGGAGGGGGAAATGAAATTCCTTCGGTGAAGATGATGGGCTAGGTCTCCTCCTTTGAATCCCCAAAGGGATTCAAGTTCCATTGGCTAGAGGTGGAGATCTAGGGCTTTCAAGCTTGGCAGCAATGGAGGTGAGAGAGTATGAGCCGCAGCTTTGACTTGAGGTGGAAGAAGCCTTTATATAGTCCTTGGAGAAGGACTAGCCGTTGCTGCCTTTTTGGGCCGGAGTCTTCGGGGTCCATAGACCAGAGTCTCTGGGCTAAGTGACCCGAGGGCAGACTCTCCGGCCTGGGAGACCGGAGTCTCCGGCCAGGGAAACCTTCCGGGCAGAGATTCCGGGGGAAGTCTCCGCCCCCATTACTGGGAAGAGCGACACCCCTCGAAAAACTGCCCCAGAGACTTGGGCCGGAGTCTCCGGTCCCTGACCCAAAGTCTCCGGTGTGTGAACACCGGAGTCTCCGGGCAGGAGACCCAGAGTCTCTGGCGCAGACAAGCCAGCAGCAGGTAAGCTTCAGATTTTCACCTATAATAAAGATTAGACTGAGACAAAATGGTTGTTGGGGATATACCAAATAGGTATACCAGCGACGTAGTCCTAAATCAGCAAGCCAGGGTGGCCCATCAGGGGTGGTATGGTGGATTTGCCATACCGGGCGGCCCAGTTGCTGAAGTTGCCACAGCGGTACTGGACGCAGGCGCTTATGGCGGATCCTTAGACAGGCCCATGGCGGATTACTGACGACAGGCCCATGGCGGATCCAGAGATGGCCCATGGCAGGTTACCTTGACGTACACGCATAGGACTTAGTCTAGGACTCCAAGTTGTATCCGCTCTGGTACCAACGTGTAGCCCACGCCAGGCGCCTTTATAAGCCCGGCGTGGAGCAGCCCTTGAGGCACGTTCTAGTCATACGACCAATCGCATAGTGAAACAGCCAACCTCATCATTGTAATCGAGCACTTGTTGCCATATAGTGAATTATAGCAGCACGTAGGATCTCGCCACCGTCGCAGGATCTGAAGCTGGGTAAACTCGTGCTACCACCGTCCCGGATCGCTCCTCCGTGTTCACCCCTTTCCACAAACCGCCATACCCCTACCTCTATGGCAGATCTGTTGACGAAACCACGACAGTTGGCGCCCACCGTGGGGCGAAGCGCGTTTGGAGCGCGAATCCAGGCGGGATCCGCCTTTGCAGGCATCGGCGACACCGTCGCCATCGGGCGCGTCCTCTACGATTCCGGCTTCCCCATCGTCCCAGCGGATAACCTCTGGGTGCCGGCTAGAGAAGACCCTGCTCGATTCACCGTCATTCCGATTGGAGATATCCATATCTTCATTGGAGAGACAAACCCTACCCCCGCCACGGAAACCAATTTCCGGCGGATCGGTATGGCTGAAATCCCCAAACGGACCGCTTTCGAGCTGGAGACGGAGGAGGACTCATCTGACCTGGAACTTTCCAAGTTATCCAGATTGGATCTGAAAAATAATCCCACCCAGCCCGCCCTAGAGGTAGAGGAAGTGGTGGAAGACCGCTGTGAATCCGCCATGAGTAATCTGGCGTTAGAGACACCACGGTACTGCCTTGTTGCGTTCGCAGGTATCACTTCGGGATCTACCTCCAATGGAGAAGATAGCCCAGGTGAATCCATCCTTGAGGCACTTAACGAAAGTGGTGAATCGGATGACTGGGACAGCAAGGGCTATGATTCTGACCATTACGACGCCGCCATGAGAAGAATCGAGGCGGAATTGGCGCAGCAGGCACTTGAAGAACAGCAAGCAGCAGCCAAGCAGGTATTCGTAACCAACAAAGGAGATGATGCTGGGCAGACAACCGATGATCCGCCATCCCAGGCAGTCCACGACGGAGATGCCGGCAAAAAGCAGGGTAACCCGCCACCAGCCGCCGATCCCGCCACGGAGCAACTTCCTGAGATTCATGGCGGACCCAGGCCTCTGCAACCCGCCATCCCCGAGGACCAGCACCCGGAAGACTTCACGACCCCGCTGGATAAGGTCATCTACGGAACTCTAGCAGATCCAATCACCCCTGACTATGTCAGAGATGTGAACGATCTCGAGAAGAAGAGGCGAGCACTCCTCAAGGAAGCAAAGCGAGTCGAGAAGATGGGCCAGCAGCTTGATGGCGACATTGCTAAAGCTCAAGACACGCTGAAGCGCGCAAGCAACATGGAGGAGAAGTATGTCACTCTCATCCAGAACCAGATGACCGAGGGTGGCGACCCGCAGTTGGTTCGAAACCTTGAGTTCACCGTACCAACAGCGAAAACTCTGGCCAAGATGTACATCAAGAATCTGCCATACGTGGATAAAAACCACGATGAAGTCAGGGCTACGCCCATTGAGAACATCGTGGCGGCAAAGGAGCTATTAGAGCATAATAAGAGCCCAGCAGCCCTAGAGACGGCGGTGAAACTGATGAACAAAGCATTAGTGCAGCAGGAGAAGGCTACGTCGTCACGACGGCTCGAATCTGATCCTGCGCTATGCAGGTCCAGCACTGCCTCTAAAGCTCGGGGGGCTGGCAACTATGGTACGCGCCCCGACAACGAATCTCATACCGGATCCTCAGAAATCCGAAGAAGAGAAGCTCGCAACCGGGCGAACGCCATCCCAATATCCTCCGATGACAAACCAAATGGCAAAGGCCCACAGAGAAATCCATCGCCACCCCACAAGAACTACCCCGCTTACGGATACCAACAAGACAATGCTGCTCCTCGCCATAAGACCAACATGCCGCCACCAAAGTATAAGACATTCGAAGTCCCAAAGGGAGGGATCGTCATACGCGACAATGATGGCAAGCGAGGACGAAGCCGTGACACTGGATGCAGAGACGATCCGCCACGACGAGAAACCAGCAGAGACGGCGGATCCAAGAGAAGGGACCGATCTCGCCATGACGACGGCGCGCACCGTGGCGGCGACAAAGACAAGCATCGCACCACTCGCCGCCACGATGACAAAGGGCAAGGCTCCCGCCGCCATGACGATGATCCATCTCCACGAAGAACAGAAGGAAGCCGTCGTAGCTGCAAAGATCAGTCGCAGGACGGCGAGAGTAAACGACGACGTGACCCTTCGCCATCCCCACCAGGGAGCCCCCATGGCGGCGGCGGTGGTGGTGGCGGACCAGCAAGGTCACGCAACTCTCGCAAGGATCCGCCGGACCAGAAGCCCTACGACGCCCGTACCCATCTAAACGAGATTGCCAAGTCTCAAACAGCCTTCTTCCTCGGCCCAAAGTGCTTTGGACAACGGATTCGTGATGAGCCCATCCTGCATGGGTTCAAGATCGAGAAAAATATCCGCCAGTACAATGGAGTCGATAGGCCTTTAACTTGGCTACAAGACTACTTCAACGCAGTATAGTTCGCCGGGGGATCACCCAATGTTGCTGTCCGCTATTTGCCCCTGATGCTATCTGGCACTGCAAGGCAGTGGATCAACGACTTGGCAGAAAATTCCATCCAAACCTGGTTCGATATGCAAACTGCGTTCACCGAAAATTTCGAGGGGACTTACAAGAGACCCCATAACATTGGTGACCTCCAACGGTGCCGACGGGCCGACGACGAGACCTCCCGAACTTTCCTCGCGCGATGGCTAGATATGAAGAACTCCTGTGAAGGGGTTACTGACGAATCCGCCATCCTCGCGTTTATTGACAGTTTGGAGAGAGGCCAGCTGCTCCGCCATCGCCTGTTGCGGGAAAGGAACGAAGGGAAGCTGACCCTAAATTCCATGATCACCATTGCAAGCAACTACGCGGCCGCCGCGGACGACGCCCGCGAATCTCTGAAGGCTTCCGCCATCCAGAACACTGGAAAGCGGAATAGCAGCAACAAACGGAAGAATCCGCCAGAAGAGCAGCAGGCTCCGGATATGGTGGCCACAACCTTCGCTGACAAGGGCCAAAGCAGCCAGCGCGGCAGGGGACACGGTACTAGCAGTGGCCAGCCGCGGAGTTCCGCAACTCCCGCTTCGGCGCCATCCGCCCCCGTGTCTTACGACGAATACTGCGATATGCCATGTTTCGCCCATCGTGACGCCTCGGGAAAGTGCAATCACACCAACCGGAAGTGCAAGTTTGTCAACGACCTTAAGGCGGATCAAGAGGCTGGCTTCAAGCGCAGCCGACGACAATGGCCTCGTGGCAAAGGGAAAGCGGACAAAGACAAGGAGTCCAGGGATGGCAGTGACATGGACGAAGACCCTGCGCCCAAACCCGCCGAAAAGGCAGAGGGTGGTGCTGGCAAGGGCAACCCAATCAAGGACAAAAAAAGGTGCCTTTCACACATTCCTTGGACCCCCCACGGCAAAGGCACAGAGAGCTGCCATGCGCTCCCTCAATGCCACCGTGCCAAAAATCCGCCAGTACGTCCGATGGTCCGAAGTACCGGTGCACTGGAGCCGCGATGATCATCCAGAGCATATCCCAGATGGATATTACGCCATGGTGGTATGCCCTGTAATCCATGGCTATTAGTTCTCCAAATGCCTAATGGATGGCGGCAGCAGCTTGAACATCATGTATGTGGAAACTTTGACGAAGCTCGGCCTTACCAAGACCCAACTCCGCCATAGCGCGGTCACCTTTTATGGGGTGGTTCCTGGTCGCCAAGCCAAGTCCCTCGGGTCCATCACACTCAAGGTTGCCTTCGGTAGCGAGGAAAATTACCGTGAAGAGCCTATAACCTTTGAGGTAGTCCCGTTCAAGAGCACATACCACGTGATCTTCGGTCGCCCTACCATCCGGGCCTGGCATCTTGAGCTGATTGTAGATGTAACATGGCCGTCTCAGAAAGGCAAAGGAGTGCGAGGAAGGAGAAGCCGCCTTCGCGAAAGCAGTGTTCTTTGGTGAGGAGTTCAAAGAAATCCATGCCGCTACGGACCCCGCGGAGATGCCGGCATCCAAGCAGGAGATTTCCGCCTCCCCGCCCAACTTTAAGCCTATGATCGACACAAAACGGGTGGAACTTGTCACTGGCGATGCCGCCAAGACCATCTCCATTGGGACAAACTTGTCCCCTAAATAGGAAAGCGCGCTCGTCGAGTTCCTCCGTGAGAACCGGGACATCTTCGCATGGCAGCCATCTGACATGACGGGTCTACCCAGGGAACTCGCCGAGCACGCTCTGCAGATAATTCCTGGATCCAAGCCAGTAAGACAAGCCATGAGACGCTTCGGAGATGAAAAGCGCCGCGCCATAGCAAAGGAAATTTCCAAGCTGTTGAAAGCAGGCTTCATCAAGGAAGTGATCCATACCAAGTGGGTGGCAAATCCGGTGCTAGTTCCTAAGAAAAACACAAAAGATCTGCGCATGTGTGTAGATTACACTGGCCTGAACAAAGCATGTCCAAAAGACCCTTTTCCCTTGCCCCGCATTGACCAAGTTATTGACTCGACGGCGGGATCGGAGCTGCTGTGTTTCTTAGATGCCTACTCAGGATACCACCAGATCAAGATGAAAAAGTCCGATCAGCTCGCTACGTCGTTCGTAACACCTTATGGCACATATTGCTATGTCACAATGCCATTCGGTCTGAAAAACGTAGGAGCAACGTATCAGCGCACTATGCAAAAGTGCCTGGCGGATCAAATTGGACGAAACATCCACGCATACGTGGACGACATCGCAGTTATGTCTAAAAAGCAAGATGGCCTTATAGAGGATTTGCAAGAGACCTTTGACAATCTTAGGAAGTACAACATGATGCTTAACCCCACGAAGTGTGTCTTCGGGGTGCCAGCTGGACAACTTCTAGGATTCATCGTCTCCCACCGTGGAATTGAGGTTAACCCGGAGAAGATCAAGGCAATCCTCGACATCTCCCGGCCCATAGATCTAAAAGATGTACAGTGACTCACAGGCTGCGTGGCAGCAGTGAGCAGATTCATCAGTTGTCTTGGCGAGAAGGCTTTACCACTCTACAAGCTGATGAAGAAATCAGACGAATTCGTCTGGACCGACGAGGCAGACGCTGCGCTTAAGGATCTGAAGAGAGTGTTATCCACTGCACCAGTCCTAGCGGCTCCCGAAGACCAGGAACCCATGTTACTATACATGGCGGCAACTAACAGGGTGGTCAGCATCGTCATGGTGGTAGAGCGTAAGGAAGAAGCACATGAGTATGGCGTACAGCGACCAGTCTACTATGTCAGTGAGGTCCTGACGGAATCCAAGCAGCGCTACCCTCACTACCAAAAATTGGCATACGGAGTTTTCCTAGCTTCTCGTAAGTTGAGGCATTACTTCTATGACCATAAGATCACAGTGGTGAGCAAAGCCCCACTGAAGGACATCATCAACAACAGCGACGCAACAGGACGAGTTGCGAAGTGGGGCATCGAATTGGCCTCTTTCGACATCGACTATAAGCCTCGCACCGCCATCAAGTCTCAGGCTTTGGCGGAATTTATGGCGGATTGGAAGGAAGCGCAGGAAACTATGCCCGTCCCAGAACCAGAGCATTGGGTGATGCACTTTGATGGCTCGAAGTTGCTACACGGCTCCGGGGCTGGAGTGACACTCAAATCTCCCAAGGGAGATGAGCTAAGCTATGTTCTCCAGATCCACTTCCCCACCACCAACAACATCGCGGAATATGAAGCTTTACTGCATGGGCTACGTGTCGCAAAGGAGATCGGCGTACAACACATCATGTGCTGTGGAGACTCTGACCTTGTGGCTCAGCAGGTGGCTGGCACATACAAAGCTCGGAACGAAGTTATGGCGGCATATAGAGACGAAGTGGATGAGATGGCCAAAAGTTTCCTCGGCTACGACATAAAACACGTACGACGAGAAGATAATATGGCGGCCGATACCTTGTCCAAACTAGGATCTAGCTGTAAGGCAGTTCCGCCAGGAGTATTCCTCGAGCATCTGCGCGTACCATCGGTAAAGATGGTGGATCCAGAAAATCCGGAACTAGCAAGCTCCCCCGTCATGGCGGTTTCGCCTAGCAATCTGCCATGGGCAGAGCCCTACCTGGAATTTCTGACGAACAAGAAGCTTCCCGAAGACGAAGTCCAAAAAAGACAAATCGAGCGTAGAGCCAAAGCGTACACCATCATAGATGGCCAACTCTACAAACGAAGCACCTCGGGAGTTTTCATGAAGTGCATATCCCAAGTGGATGGAATCGAAATACTAAGAGAGATCCACGAAGGTGAATGTGGGCATCATGCCGCCGCCAGATCCCTACTAGCTAAAGCATTCCGCCATGGATTCTACTGGCCAACAGCCAAGGCAGATGCAGACCGTATTGTGGAGCTCTGCCACGGTTGCCAGATGTACTCCAATCAGACCCATATGCCTGCCACAGCACTGCATACGATTCCTATAACTTGGCCCTTTGCAGTTTGGGGCCTGGACATGGTGGGTCCATTAAAAATAGCACCTTTGGGATTTACGCACCTCCTGGTAGCGGTAGACAAATTCACGAAGTGGGTGGAAGCTAAGCCCATCAGAAAACTTGATGGCAAAACTGCCCTCAAATTTGTACAAGGACATTGTGGTTAGATTCGGCATCCCACATAGTATCATCACCGATAATGGCACTAATCTGTCTCAGGGAGAAGTTGAAGAATACTGCCATCACAACGAATCCGCCTTGACCTAGCATCTGTGGCACATCCACAGTCTAATGGCCAAGTTGAGCGGACCAACAGACTAATCATGTCAGGGATCAAGCCACGCCTAGAAGCACCGCTACATAGAGCTGCTGGAGCCTGGGCAGAGGAGTTGCCATCTGTGATGTGGAGTCTACGGACCACGCCAAATAGATCAACTGGCCTAACCCCTTTCTTCTTAGTCTACGGAGCAGAGGCAATCTTGCCAAGTGATGTTCAGTACGATTCTCCAAGAGTCGAGGCCTATAAGGAAGAAGATGTAGAAGCGTCCAGACAACTATCTGTGGACCTGCTGGAAGAAGAACGAGACCTAGCAGCCCAGAGATCCGCCATCTACCAGCAGAATCTCCGCCGCTATCATAGCCGGCGAGTTCGCCAACGCTCGTTTAAAGAAGGCGACCTGGTGCTATGCCTCAAGCAGCAGAAGTCCCACAAGCTATCCCCGCCTTGGGAAGGACCCTTCGTCATCAGCAAAGCTCTTCTGAATGGTTCCTACTACCTCGTTGATATTCGCGAGCTAGATAAGCGACCAAGTAAGAAGCGCAAACGAAGAGACCCTGACGATATCTACGACGAGACAGATCGTCCATGGAACATCGCACAACTACGTCCTTTCTACACTTAGCACTTCTCTAGCTATGTAATAGGCACCTCTATATGATCAATGAAATAAAGCATTTGGTTCACTCTTGATTTTTTCTGAGTCTTTTACCTCCTTTATTGTTCATTTAGATCGTATAGAACCTTTTTGCGCAATTGTGCTTTGCACTTGCGTCTCTTTTAAATCCGCCATAAGCGGTCCGCGTAGCTTTTTTATGTTTTGATCTTCATTCGATGTTTTCTGTGTGGATTCCAGAGTAGTGACTTTTTGACGATCTAAGCCGCCATCTGCTCAGGGTTTTGGACAGGTTGCTATTAAGTATCGTCGCCCTAGCAGATTGTTCGTGCAAAGATTTCGCCATCTTACGAAAAGTCAAGCACAGAGAGCCGGATGGCGGATCGCATAATCCTACGCGTGAATTTTTTTTCAAAGTGTTGTTTTTTGGGCATGTCAAAAACTGCAAGTTGCATAAAACTAGGCCTGACAGTTTCTTCGCACAATCAAACCACTTCATAAAAAACAAGCTGCAAGAGTTCAAAATCATTCCACTGATTCGCCACAAGCAGATCAGTTACAGTGCAGCAACATTCACACGCAGTTTAAGTTTAAATTACAGACCCACTCAGGGGCCAAATTGATGCAAATTATTTTTTCCTGCCATATTGCAGGGCACGTCCTAAGAAGACGGCGGAACCTTGGAGGACACCTCATCACCGCCATCACCACCTGCAGTAGCCGCGGAGGCTGATGCCGAAGCTTGGCTTGGCGACCCTGGCAGCTCGTATGCTTCATAGTATACGTTTAACTGAGTGCCAAGGGCACACAGTTGATCGTATCCAAGCACGCTCTGCCGGATGGCGGCCTCGTCCACTGGCGCACCGTCCTCGCCGCTCTCCGGGATGCTGGAGGTGAGCAGGTCCAGGTCCATCTCGGGATAGTGGGCCTTCGCCAAGGTTAGAGCTGTCCTGGCACCACCCCGAGCAGAGGACTGTTTCTAGTCCGCCATGAGCCCTGGCACTAGCAGCAGCTACTGGGTAAGCGCAATGGCGGAGAAGTTGGAAGAACCCGCTATCTGCAGGCTCCTGCACGCTTGGCGACCAGCGTTGAGAAGGCCATCAAGCTCCTTCTTCGCTGCGTCGGTGGCCATGCGCAAGCCTTCGGCGGTATCCGCCTCGCCCTGCCCCAAAGCGACTGCATAGCGGAAAAAGAAGATGCGTCACGCACGGCATAGCAGAAATTGAAAACCTTTGCGTTATAAGAAGAAATGGTACCTAGCAAGGTGTCCTGGAAGTGATGGAGGAGCTCGTTAAAGCCTTTGCGCCGCTTGTCAAAATCAGCAGCGGCTTTGCGGAGATCCTCTATCTCCTTGTCCTTCTTGAGGTTCTGGCGCTTCTGGTCCTTCAGCTGCTCTTCAAGGAGGGTGTTTGCGGCCAGAGATTTCTGGAGCTGCTGCTGTAGCCCATCCATCGCAATGGCAACATCTGCATGGCGGAAGTATCAGCACAACATTGATTGAATAAGCATAAGGGAATTAAAACTTGAGTAAATTACCGCTATTTTCAAGCTAGTTGCTGCAAGTCCGCCACAAGAGCGCTTTTGGTTGCCAGCTCCTTCTCTTGCGAGCTGACAACCTGGACCAGGTCCTCTACCACCTTCTTGTAGTTCTGGCAAAATAAATTTGAAGTGTTAGTCACTCTTAGAGCTTTATGCCGAATAAGTATCCGCCATAACGCTCGGGGGCTACTCGCAATGATTTTTTAGTCACTCTCAGAGCATCATGATGGATATAATCCGCCATGATGCTCGGGGGCTACTTACGCTGATTTTTTGTCTTCCTAAGAGCTTTATGCCGGATAGTCATCCGCCATAACGCTCGGGGGCTACTCAGTATGAAATTTAAAAAAGTTCTCTATAGAGCATTGTGTGAACTACCAGCGCTCGAGGGCTGTGCTATTCAAAAACTTACAGAAGTCACTCTTGAAGCTCCATAGCGGATCGAATTTAGAAATCCGCCATGGTGCTCGGGGGCTACTGGGAGTACATACCTTCTTCATAGTGGCTGTTTTCTCAACAAAAGCGGCGATGCCGCTGGACAGCTGGTTGCTAGCATCTTCTTGGCTGGAAATAAGATTGACGACCTCAAGTTGCTTTTGTCTCCAAAATAAACTGCCCCCCGTTGGAGCATCTGTCACTTGACCCTGAAACGAGCCAGAAGCCTTTTCGCTTTGGACGACATCATTAGCCGCAACTTCAGTCGTTGGGTTGGCTTCTGGCATTGGGTCAAACTGACCACCAGCATCCTCCATATCGATATCGATACGAGCGGAGGAGGGAGTTGGTATGTCAGGGGTGAGCGGAACAGCAGCAGGGGAGGGCTTGGCTCGCTTGGATGACGGCTCCTTGACAGTAGGCTTCTTTCTTCTGAGAAAAGGAGAATTAGAGATGGAAAGCAGCAACAATGAAGAAGGATGTCCAAAGGTTACCTTGACTTGGGCAGATTGATAGTAGCGGTATTCTCGGATGGCGTTTCTAACTCCGCCCTGCGTTGAGCTTCAAAATGACGGGAATCAACAGATTTCCTGCTACCACCGCGAGTTTTCCCGCTACCAGCCCGTTTCTTGGGAACCGCCTTCTCTTGGGTCATATGGGCTGTATCATCCACATTTCCCGCCATCTCCTCTTTGTTCCCGCTAGAGTGAACAACTTCCTCCTTTGCGGTAGATTTGATGTTGGAGCGGCGAAGGGGATGGGCAAAGTGTGCAGGGCCAAGCGATTTGAGCTAATAAAGAAGAAAAATGTTGTCTTATGAAATATAAAGGTATCATGCGGTACTATGGCGGAAAGGGAACTTACCAAAGGGCAGCTGCCATTCTCAAACATAGCCATGCCGAACTTCAAAGGCTTCTTCCTAGGAGACTTCATCAGGGAACGGATGCGCTTCTCGACAACTTTAGGGTCCAGCTCCTGGTCCGAACAACGCATGCCATCATTTGCACCAGTATACTCGTGCATCAGGCTATCGCGGTGTTGAAGCGGCTGAATCCGCCGGGATATCCAGCAGTTGATGGTGTCGATTCCTTTCAAGCCATCTACAGATAGCCTGGCGATCCGCCGAGCCAAGAGCTTGACATAGGGAGTGGCGGATTCGTCGTTGACAGCCGTCCAGGAGTCGCGGGATTCAGCAGCTACGTTCTTAAAGGGAGGAAGGCCGCGGGCTTGAGATGGCGCAGGCTTATCTGCCATATAGAACCAGGACCCTCTCCATCCGATGGCGGAATCCAGAGGCATGATGAAAGGGTATTCCTTTGACCTTCGTGGAAGAAAGCAAACCGTTCCGCAGGTTTGAAGGGATCCATCATCTTCGTAATTGGCCCGCACGGAGAAGAAAAGTTGGAAGAGGTCTACTCTGGGGCGGATCCCGAGGTATCCCTCGCACAAAGCTGCGTAGCCCGCCACAGACACCAAGCTGTTTGGTGATATGTGGTGGAGCTGCAATCCGTAGAATTTCAGAAGATTAGTAAAGAAAAAAGATGGCGGCATACTGAGACCCCTCTCCACGTGAGATTTGAGCATCATGATCTCGGAGGGGTTAGGAATAGGCACCGGGGCCTTGAAGTCAGTCCGCCATCCAGATTCAGCCTGAGGAGCCACAGTGCCCTCGCCTTCCATGGCTTGGACGTCAGAGTCCTTAACATGGGATTTCTGCCAATACCCATGGAGGTTCTGGGGGATCTGCTCTTCTTCGTCCTCGACACCTTCCTCCTCAGCTTCGCCATCCGCTTCCTTGTCTGCGGGATCATCTGCATTTGCTCCCGCCATCTCCTCTTCGGCTTCGGACATGATGTCCTCTGGATCTAAATCCGCCATTACGGGATGTGCTCCCTGGGCTGACTGTTGTAGGGGGGAATCTTCCTCCTCAGCCTCGGAATGGTGATGGGAAGGAGATCCGGGGTTCATGGCGCTGAAAAGAAGATTCCGCTGCGAAATGCTTGAGCAAGCTATTCCGGCGGAAAACGTCGCCGGCGGTGAGGATTTTCCGCGGTGGCTCGTCGGAGATAACGTGGCTCTCGTGGCGGTGCTGAAGAGAGAGAGTGCGACGGGGGCGAATGAGGGGTAAACCGGCCGGGGGTGAGAGGCCGGGGTATATATAGACCCCGGGCCTCGAGATTCGTGCCCGCCATCACCACCGCTTGTCCTGATCGCAGAAACCCTAATCCGGTGACACGTGTCCAGGGGTAAAAAAGTAACTTGGTGAAAACAGTGCGTGCACTGTAAGTCTTGCCCTAGAAGGAACTGTGTGCCGAAATTTACGGCGGATTTCCACGGTATGATCCAATGGATCCCGAAAATCTCGCTAAGATAACTACGTCGCTTGATCCGTTATTTACGGCGGATTAATAGATGGAAGAAGGAACATCAAGATGACCGCCATCCCAGCACAGAAGGGAAGAAGAGCTATGGCGGAAGTAACTCACCAAGAACATGCATGGCGGATGTAGATGGCAATCTTGAAGTTCCCTAGGGGCTACTGTTGGGGATATACTAAATAGGTATACCAGCGACGTAGTCCTAAATCAGCAAGCCAGGGTGGCCCATCAGGGGTGGTATGGCGGATTTGCCATACCGGGCGGCCCAGTTGCTGAAGTTGCCACGGCGGTACTGGACGCAGGCGCTTATGGCGGATCCTTAGACAGGCCCATGGCGGATTACTGACGACAGGCCCATGGCGGATCCAGAGACGGCCCATGGCAGGTTACCTTGACGTACACGCATAGGACTTAGTCTAGGACTCCAAGTTGTATCCGCTCCGGTACCAACATGTAGCCCACGCCAGGCGCCTTTATAAGCCCGGCGTGGAGCAGCCCTTGAGGCACGTTCTAGTCATACAGCCAATCGCATAGCGAAACAGCCAACCTCATCATTGTAATCGAGCACTTGTTGCCATATAGTGAATTATAGCAGCACGTAGGATCTCGCCACCGTCGCGAGATCTGAAGCTGGGTAAACTCATGCTACCACCGTCCCGAATCGCTCCTCCGTGTTCACCCCCTTCCACAAACCGCCATACCCCTACCTCTATGGCAGATCTATTGACGAAACCACGACAATGGTTAGATACCTAAGTATTGACAACAAACACCCAAAAATAGATTTTGCAAGAAAATGCTCTTTCACATGCGCATCCCATCTACGCTTGTAATTGTCACCATCTATGTTTGTAATTGTCACCAGCTAGTTGTTGCACGCATCTTCCTTTTTTTGAACGGGTACGGTCTAGAAGGACCTAGAGATTCATTTCAGCGGTGGGTACAGTTTTACAAGGAGGCCCATAAGAAAATAGGAAATTACAACCAGACCCCTAACTTTTATGGCTTGCACCCTACAGAGGACTTCGCAAACGTGATCAGGCCCTGCGAACACGCCAGCGGCTTGCCTAGTCACGACGGCGCCACCCTAGTCCCAGCCGGGATGAAACCACTTGGCTGGACGGGGAACTTCGATGCCGCTGCAACAGAGTAGAAGATCCTCTTACAGGAAGAAGGAGCTCGCGACCTCATCGTCGTCGAGCGCGGCGTGGCCAAACCTATGGCCTTGGGTTGCGACAGAAGGAAGAAGCCGACGCAGAGGAATCGCCGCAAGAAGCCGAATCTCCATAGGCTTCTAGAATCCTCCACCCAGTCTGGTGGAAGCAGCGCCGTCCAGACTGACCTCCCCGCCTCCACGGCCGGCCAAGTGAGGAGGAGCACGACAGCAGCAAACACCAGAGCAAGAACGGAGGGAGCGCTCACGGAAAAGGGAGCATGCCACCCGAATCCGCACCATCGCCCTCATCCCCTCGCTGCCACGGCCAGTGGAAGAGGAGCAGAAGGAAGGGAAATCGGAGAAGGCCTTCCCTCGGCGATGCGCACACTCACCAAAGAACTCCCGCGCCTTCCCAATCCGATGGTCGCTAGAGCCACTCTCTTCCTCTCCTCGCCGCCACGGCCGGCCGGAGGAAGAAGACATGGCTCTGACTCATCCAGAGCGAGGAAGGAGCCAACAACCTGATTATTCAAAGGAGGGGCGATTGATACGTCCATATTGCATCACTATTTTGTATCATAATTTACTGTTATTCATTGATATATTTCATATTTAGATATGATACTTATGTTATTTCCTTTGTTTTCACATGTTTGATGATCATTGGAGGATTTACTGCCGGAGTTAGGATTCTGCTGGAAAAGGACCGTCAAGACACCATATTTGGGAAGATCAGGAAAATTCCAGAAAAATACCAGAAAATTCTATTTTACCAAAAGACTCCGGAAGCCAGAAGGAGAAGGAAAGAGGAGCCAGGGGGCGGCCTCACGCACAGGGGGCGCGGCCTGACCCCTGGCCGCGCCGGCCCTGTGTGAGGCCACCCTGGCCCACATCTGGTCTCGCCCCTTCGCGTACTTCATCATCCCCGAAAACCTAAGTCAAGAGGGGGGCTCAGAGTTAGACGCAGCCGCCTCTGCGGGGCGGAAAACACCAGAGAGAGAAAAGCTCTCCGGCAAGGAGAAATCTGTCGAGGAAATTCCTTCCCAGAGAGGGGAGATCATCGCCATCGTCATCACCATCGCACCGGGCTTCATCGGGATCATCATCATCATCTCCATCACCAGCACCTTCATCTCCACCATCACCACGCCATCCCGCTGTAACATCTTGAGTTGGATCTTGTTATATTCATAGGGGAAACTTTCCCGGTGTTGATTACTCTTGTAGTTGATGCTATTGAGTGGAACCGTTGAATTAAGGTTTATGTTCAGATTGTTATTTACCATTATTTCACCTCTGATCATGATCCATATGATGTCTTGTGAGTAGTTCATTTAGTTCTTGAGGACATGGGAGAAGTCAAGATGTTAGTACTGAATTATTGTTGAGAAATATTTAATGGTTTGATATTGTTGTGGTGCTATTTCACTAGTGGTGTCATGTGAATGTCGACTACATGATACTTCACCATTTATGGGCCTAGTGATATGCATTGTGTATTTGGCTACTGTAACGACCCGGAAAAATCCCTAATATTAGAATTGCTTGTTATTTTATTTTTCGCGTCGTCGTGACGTCGTGCATCATCATGCTTCTATCATCTTGCATGTTTTGTGAAACAAAATTATTTTTCTTAAAAATTAATTTATTATTTTAACTTGTATGGTTTTATAACAACCTTCCCATTCTTTCCTTGATTTTAATTAAGCTAAAACTATGCTAATAAAAATGTTTTGGTTGTTTGTTGAAACTCTTGTTTCAAATAAATTATAAAAGTTTCAAAAATTTAACTTGTTTGAAAACCCTGTTTTATTTCTCTACCAAAGCGTCTCTTTTCTCCAAATTCTAATTCTGAAAAAAAAATTGTTTTCAGCCGGGAGAGGAGCTCCCAGTATTCCATCCCATCTTTTTTTTTGCTATCTCTCTCCCTTCCTTGTCGACTTCTTCCCAAGAAAGCACGCAGGAGGCGTGCTCCTTTTTCTCCCCTGCAACCACCACGCGAGGCGTGTGAGCCCTCCCCTCCTCTGTTTTAATCCCCTCTTCTAGGCATCGCAAAACCCTAGTCTCCTCTTTCTTCCTGCCCATCCGCCGCCATCTCTTCCTCGAGTTGCCAAGAATAGAGCGCATGGTCATCCTCTTCATCCTCTGGCCGTCGCGCGTCGCCGGCAAAATCGCAGCCTCCGGTCATCCTTTGTTCTTTTCGAGCACGCACGCGTCCCTGCGGTGAGCTGCTCTCTGTTTCGGCTCTTTCCCCTTCTATTTTCGTTGTTCTTTGGGGTTCCAATCGGTAACAAATGTCCTCCATGTATATGTGCCTGCCATGGACGGATTCGTCGGGAGTCCATCGCCCCGCCGCTGCGGTCATCCTCGACTTCATCGAAGCGCTGCAGGAGCTCAGCTCTGTCGCCAGCAACGTCCACGCCCTACTGAATCGAGCCAGGAAGCCTCAAGACGTCGACTTCTTCCTCTCTTTCCATGCCCCGTTCGTGGCCTTCGTGCCTGGCAAGTGTTCGACGAAATTCTGTCAAGAGTTTGGCTGCGCATCCTTGAACCCGACGCCTTCGATTCTTCCATCCCGTCAGTCGTTCGCCACTGCCACCAACCAGCTCGCTCCTCAACTTAGCCAGGGGGCTGCTGCCGCTGTTTTTCCCGGCTGTTTGTCCAGCACCGCAATAGTTTTTCAGATTCAGTACATACATTGATCGATCAAGTGCAGCGTCCCATGCCCAAATTCAGCTAGCACGAGATGCTTGACTCGTATCCATCCACCTGTGTGTGTGCTTGCTTAGCTCTACACGATGGTATCCATCCAGGAGCTTGCTAGCTTAGCTAACTAGCCCCATCTCTGTACGTCAAAATCTCTTTGGTCAAAAGATCTTCTATCCGGCGTTTGCTGCTTCGGCTATGGTAACATAAAATGGTGGGACAACTTTCATGATGCCGACTACTTTTGCTACTTCGTCTACAATCCAACTCTCCAATCCAAACGTGAGACCCTGTCCTAAATTCTATATCTTTAAAATGCAAAGTATCTTTTATATGCTAAAATCATCCATATTGCATTGCATACATATTTGAGGGTTATTAGGAATCACCTAATAATTAAATATGGAATATGAGGGAATGTTATATCTTGTCCCGGTTCCATTTAATTTTGTGTAGATCACCCATATCTTGTTTTGCCATGCTAACAAACAGTTAAATTGCCGAGTAGTAAAACAACTTGAACCATATATGTGTGTGTCGGGATTCCGATTCCGTTTAATTTGAATAAGTTGCATTGCATCATAATTGCCATGTCATGCATGCATTCACATGCTCATGCCGCTTCTTTTGCTGTAGTAGTAAGTGTTGCATTCGTTGCTTGTTGTAGCGATTTGCTTCTTCTCGGATAGGGCGCTTCGTGGTGATGTGAGAAACGACAAGTTCTTCGGGTGTTCTTCGACCATCTTTTCAGGCGAGGTCTTTTCTCTCTACCCATTTAACACTTTTGCTCTCGCTAGCTCTATATTCTAGCCTTGTGTCGCGATGCTTTTGTTTGAGTCACGTTTCCTATCCACCTGTTTATCCAAAGCAAAGCCATAGAACCTTCCATATATCCTATTAACCTTGTGCTTGTTGTTCGAGTTGGCCTTGCGAGTCGTAGGCATGTTTAGGTTGTTTCAAGTGGTGTTATCTTGTCGGGTTGGGAAATTTATCACATGCTCTACTTTATGGATATATGTTGTTGGAAATAATCATGGCTTACTTAATTGTTAATACTTAAAATTGAATTAAGCAGAGGCATCGGTGAGTCATTTTGCCAGTTTTACGACGGCTCACTTGTGTCCCCTAGGACCCCGAGATCGCATGAACTGTTCTGAGACTGAGCGCTCTAACCATACGTGGGTATGCTTCTGGGCCTCCCCTTGACACTGCCGGAATCTACATACTTGTCCAGTGGCCACAACTAGTTCGCGGTGTTTCCATTTGGTTCTTATCGGGCGTGCAGCTCTCGTTTCTTATGGTCCGATTTACTTTGGGGGAAGCCGTGTGTGCCTTGTAACCCCTTGTTTCTGCACGTCCGTATAGGTGGGATGCGGTTAAGCGAGTTCCGATAGAGTGAGGTCACTGGTCATCTTCCATGAGGAGCTCCGATCCAGTGTGCATCTCCTAGGATCCGACTTAACCGTAGGCTCAAACAGCTAGGTCCATCTCGGAGATTCGGCCGGACTCTCGATACGGGTTCAACTTAGTTAGGTGGCTTCCTGGACTTGTTTGTAGTGAAGGAGAGTGCGAGTCGTGACCTCCTGCCGGCACACCGTTGGAAGTGTGCTAATCGTAGGCATCAAGGAGTGATCGTGCATTTGGGTACATTTGGGCACCCCTGCAGGGTTAAATCTTTTCGAAAAGCCGTGTCCGCGGTTATGGACGACTTAGAGCGGCACCACTCGATCATAGAACAACTTGCACCTGCTATTTCAATACTAATAAACTTGTGTAGTAAGCTAGCACAACTACAACAATAAACCTGCAATAAAACTTGGTAACCGTGTGAGTGCCTTTGATATTCACTTCTTCGTTTGGGTCACGAGGAGGTGGTTCATCGGCCGGGTTATGTTTGGTGTTAGTATCTACTTGGTTACTGTTATGCGCTCTCTTATCTAATTCTATTTAGACGGATATTGTAGTGTGTCTCTGTAGTTATTTTGTTGCCGCTAAGTCCATCATATAGCCTGTAGGCAAGCACAGCTGAATTCCAATCTCGCGAGTACGTGCCTCGGTACTCACCCTCGTTTTTTTTTCCTTTTTCTCTCTCTCCCTCCTTGTTTGGCAACCATTGGCCCGACGATTTTGACAGGTATGGGAGCGCCGACGTTAGCAAGGTTACCCTTCCGGCTTGGCCTGGGCAGGGTTATGGACGCCATCGTTTATCTTCAGGCCTCTTAGGCCCATTTGTACTCTTGTCCGTACTCGGATACTATTTGCTTTATGTATGATTTAGATCTTTGTATGTATATTTGGATATTTTAACGCATGGAGTCTTCGTGGTTATATTATGTATTCTTTTGTGGGTTCCATCGTGAACTTGTGTAACTGTTGCTACCTTGATTCCACCCGCATCGTGTGCATGTTGCATCGTGCACGAGGCGCTTGGTGGTGCATTTCCAAAGCGACATCATGTAGATTGTGGCGTGATCGCTATAATCTGCAAGGTGCCAGGTTTTGGGGCGTTACAGCTACCAATTGTGGGGTTGCTGGAGTGACAGAAACCTAAACCTCCATTGGGAAACCATTGTACCAGGGAGCGTAGGATCTTAGAGTTTAAGGCTGTGGTTAGATTTATTTTAATTACTTTCTTGTATTTGCGGATGCTTGCAGGGGGGTATAATCACAAGTGTGTATTTATCCTAGTAAGGGTAGTGCGCTAGCACAGGTTCACCCCCATAACACCTATCAAACCAATAAAGACTGTTAGCGGTATGAAGCGAAAGCTCTTGACAGAAACTCCCGTGTGTCCTCGAGAACGTTTGGTTATTATAAGTTACACAACCGGCTTGTCCTTTGCTGAAGAAAGGATTGGGCCACTTGCTGCAATTGTTACTACTGTCTTTTATTTACTCGCACTTTATTTACTTGTATTGCCAAATACCCCTGAAAACCCGTTTGCTAGTATTTACAGTGAAACCTTGATCAAAACCACTAGTCAACACCTTCTGCTCCTCGTTGGGTTCGACACTCTTATTTATCGAAAGTACTATGATACACCCCCTATACTTGTGGGTCATCAAGACTATTTTCTGGTGTCGTTGCCGGGGAGTGAAGCGCTATTGAAGAGTGGAATTGGTAAAGGTAACCGTCATTGTGAGTATTGTTTTTTATTTTGTCTTTTATTTTTATTTTACTCTGCTATGGAGAACTCTCCATTTGGTTTCCTATTTGGAAACACATCTACTACTGCTGCACATGTGGATGAACCACCACCGCCACCACCTGTTGAAATTGATCCTTTTAAAATACCTATGAAAATTGTTGGGCGTATTATGGATAACGGCTATTCAGGAGATGGAACTGTCCATCCGGGTGATCACTTATTATTTATACATGAATTATGCGAGTTGTTCAGGTGTGCAGGTATTTCACCAAGCCAGGTCAAGAAGAAGCTATTCTCTTTATCATTGAAAGGCAGAGTTGAGGAGTGGTATCGACTGCTCCAAGATGGTCCATCTATGACATGGGAGGACATTGTACCTCTCTTTTATTCCAAGTTTTATCCTCCAAGTGAAATCCATAAAGATCGTAATCGGATATATAATTTTTGGCCTCATGATGGAGAGAGTATTGCCCAAGCGTGGGGGAGATTGAAGTTACTAATGCTCAAATGCCCCATTCATGAGCTCCCCAATAATATTGTTATTGATAATTTTTATGCGCGGCTTACTCTTCCTGATAAGGATTATTTGGATGCTTCTTGCTTTGGATCATTTACTCATATGAAAGAAGATGCTAAGTGGAAACTTCTTGACCGTATACAAGAGAATGCTGAAGGTTGGGAAAACGACAAAGGTAGGAAGTCAGGTATAAACTATGATTATGAATGCATTAAATCTTTTATGGGAACCGATGACTTTCATAGTGTTAGCACTGCTTATGGTCTTGATTCACAAATACTTGCTAGTTGTCTTAAGGCCTTTGCCTCTTATCTTGATGTTCCAAAGAAAGATTGGAACAAATATCATGCGCCTTATAAAGACTCTATTAGTCATATACCTGCTGCAGCTACTGAAGTTTGTACTGTTGATAGCATTGTGCCTGAACCTTATTTTGAGAAGACACCTTTCCCTGCTAAGGTAAAGAAGTATTCTACTCTGGTAAGTGTGTCTAATAAAATTACTAAAAAAGCTGCAGAACCTGATGAGCAAATTACTATTAAATCTCCTGTAGCTATATTGAAGGATCTTGTTACTAAAGATGTAGGGGATGAATATATTATTTTTTGTGAAGATGCTTCTAACATTCTCTCGCATCCTAAAAAGCATAGGAAAACAAGTGTTCCTGTTATTTCTGTCAGGATTGGAGATCATTGCTATTATGGTTTATGTGATATTGGTGCTAGTGCAAGTGCTATTCCTTTAGAGCTTTACAAAGAAATTATGCATGAGATTGGCGCTTGTGAACTTGAAGATATTGATGTGGTTGTTCAGCTTGCTAACAGAGAGACTGTTTGGCCTCTTGGTATTGTTCGAGATGTGGAAGTTCTTTGCGGTAAGACTAAATATCCTACTGATTTTCTAGTACTTGGTAAGGAGGCTAGTAAAACTTGTCCTATTATTTTTGGTAGACTATTTTTGAACACTTGTGGCGCCATGATAGATTGTAAGAAGGAGAATTTTTTTACTAAGTTTAATGGAGAGTCTTATGAGTTTAATTTTTCCAAGTTTGCTAAGACTTCTTATGAAAATGACACGCCTAATGAAAATTTTCGAGGTGAACAGCTTGCTTCTATTGCGCTTGCTCCTAATAATGCCTTGCAACAATTCATGAAAGATCACAAAAGTGATGTTTTCAGTAAGGAAAGAGAAGAGATTGACGATATTCTTCTTCGTCAACCACCATTAATCAAGCACAATCTACCTGTGGAGGATCTTGGTACCACTTTGCCGCCTAAGGAAGATCCTGTTTTCGAATTAAAGCCTTTGCCTGATAATCTTAAATATGCTTACATAGATGATAAGAAAATATATCCTGTTATTATTAGCTCTAAACTTTCAGGAAAGGAAGAAGAAAGATTATTGGAGATATTGAGGAAACACCGAGGAGCTATGGGATATACTCTTGATGATTTAAAAGGGATTTCTCCCACTTTATGTCAGCATGCCATTAATATGGAGAAAGACACGAAGCCAGTCGTGGAGCATCAACACCGCCTAATTCCCAAGATGAAGGATGTGGTGAGAAATGAGGTATTAAAGCTCCTTGATGCTGGTATTATTTATCCTATTGCTGATAGTAGATGGGTTAGTCCTGTCCATTGTGTTCCTAAGAAAAGAGGTATGACCGTTGTGCCTAATGAGAATAACGAGCTTATTCCTCAAAGGGTAGTAGTTGGTTATAGGATGTGCATTGATTATAGGAAGGTAAACAAAGTTACTAAGAAGGATCATTATCCTTTACGGTTTATAGATCAGATGCTAGAAAGGTTATCTAAGAAAACTCATTTTTGTTTCCTTGATGGTTATTCTGATTTTTCTCAAATTGCTGTTAAAAAGGAAGATCAAGAGAAAACCACTTTTACTTGTCCTTATGGAACTTATGCTTACAGACGTATGCCGTTTGGTTTATGCAATGCTCCTGCTACTTTTCAAAGATGCATGTCTGCTATTTTTCATGGCTTTTGTGAAGAAATTGTGGAGGTCTTCATGGACGATTTCTCCGTTTACGGAACTTCTTTTGATAATTGTTTGCACAACCTTGATAAAGTTTTGCAGAGATGCGAAGAAACTAACCTTGTTCTTAATTGGGAGAAATGCCACTTTATGGTAAATGAAGGAATTGTCCTTGGACATAAAATTTCTGAAAGAGGTATTGAAGTTGACAGAGCAAAAGTGGAGGCAATTGAGAAAATGCCCTGTCCCAGAGATGTTAAAGGTATTCGTAGTATTCTTGGTCATGCTGATTTCTATAGGAGGTTTATTAAAAAATTCTCTAAGATTTCAAAGCCTCTTACTAATCTTCTTCAAAAAGATGTACCATTTGTCTTTGATGATGATTGTAAGGAAGCTTTTGAAACTCTTAAGAAGGCTTTAACTATTGCTCCTATTGTTCAACCACCTGATTGGAATTTACCTTTTGAAATTATGTGTGATGCTAGTGATTTTGCTGTTGGTGCTGTTCTTGGACAGCGAGTGACAAGGGTATAGCTAATAGAGCCCGTTAGTTGAGTACCCCTGAGGCCCGTTGTGCTAGGCCCAATTGTAATGATAGTCGAATACGAGTTGTTACCGTATGTCGATATTTGTAATCTGTATCGAACCCTACCCGATCCTCGAGACCTGGCCACCTATATATAGGGGCCAGGAGGGGACGGTGTAGGGCAGATTGAAAGCAAGCCAGGTTGAACACCCAAGTTTACTTTCGATACACACCTGTTTCGACTAATCTTACCTTCGAGTTCATCCGACGCCCTATCTCCCCGATCCTAAGTCCTTCACCTAGGACATTTGTCGAGTTAACCCTCGTCAATTGGCGCCGACCGTGGGGATCTTGGGCGTTGGAATCATGAATTCGACGGCTTTTTCGCTTTTAGCCAACAGCAGTTCAGAAGTCGACGGAAGTCAAGAAGTAGAACTAACCATTGGAAGTTTGAGCATCTACATTGGGCCGTCGGGTTCATCTCGCCTTTCGGATCCGACGAAACAAGATCCGTCGGCAAACGAGTCTGAAGCAACAGCAATAATGGAGTATTCCGACGGCTCATCCAGCGAGGTAAACTCGCCGGTCAGCCTAGGAGAAGTGCAAATAGGGAAAATTGCAGAAGACAACAAAGCAAAGGATAACTTCAATGCAGAAATTCAACTCGACGATCTTATGATCTGCCTCAACGATATCTCAGACAAATCAACAGACACATGGAAGACAGGGTTAGAACTTTCTAAAGATAGCGACTCGATCTTCTCAAGTCTCAATAGCAACATCGGCAAGCAATGCCAGGTACTCGCCATCGTGGGAGACAATTCAGAGGAATTCGACGAAAACAACAACCCAGTGGTAAATCCAGCAAATATCGATAGAGGAGCAAATCACCTAGCAGAAGGGCAAACAGTAGAATCCCTCACAACCAGGGAAAAAATTCGACTATCAGTCGACGAGTGGAAAATAATAAGAGAAGCCGTAGAGCACGGCACGCCAATACCATCAAATTCCAGCAAAGACATGCTTTTTGGGTATCATTACGCCCTGCGGCAGCAAGCAAAGCAGTTAGCAAAGGAAAAGTCAGAGATACAAAGAAGGAAAAATTCAGCCATTGCAGCTAGCGAAGCCGCTCGAAAAGCACGAAGCGACGCATCATACAGCAACGCAAGGAAAAATCGTCGACATGGCTCAAGGTATGACAACCTCGAGTACTCCGACAGGCAAAGTATCTCGAAAAACCTCGACTCGTCCTTCCTATCGGTCGACGAACAGGGAAATATCCTACCAAAAACACCTGAAGCAGCATTAGTAGCAGCACAGGCATATCTGCTTACAACTCGACCAAGTCCAGGAGATCCCAGGGAGCATATGCATAGAGCAGCATTGAACGGACTCAACATGGTAGGCCACAAGCTATCAGCAAAAGGAGAAGAAGCACACCATCACAAGGAAGCACACAAAGCAAGGTCACCTCGCCGTCACAATAGTCCTCGGCAGTAGAAGTAGTAAACACCGATCTCGATCGCCATCACCAAAACAGCACGGTGGAACTCGAAAATCGCGATCCCCAAATGAAAGGCGCGACCATGAAGACGACGAAAAAGAGATGGGGGCATCATGCTTTACCCGTAGGGTTCGCATCACTCCAGTGCCTAAGGGATTCAAGCTACCTCATGATCAGCAAAAATATGACGGATCACAGGAACCACAATCATGGCTCGCAGATTACTTGCAAGCAGTTCAAATACTAGGAGGAACCAAAGAAACAGCAATGCAAAGTTTGCAACTACACCTCACCGGCGCAGCAAGGTCATGGTTGAGCAAATTAGAGAAAGAATCCATTGGAAGTTGGGAAGACCTCACAAAGCAATTCACAAGCAACTTCAGGTCGACATACAAACGACCAGCATCAATAGAAGAAGTCAAGGCATGCGTGCAGCAACGCGACGAAACACTACGGGCATACATCCAAAGATGGAGCCTCATCAAAAATTCAGCAGTCGAAGTTTCAGACGAAAGAGCAATAGACGCGTTCATCATTGGACTAAGGCGAAGAGACCTAGTCGAAGAGATGGGTAGAATCAAGCCAAAAATGGTGTCAGATCTCATGGACACAGCAAACAGATTTGCAGATGGAGAAGATGCGTGCAACAACAAACGGACACGATCTCCAGAGGACGACAGAAGAAACAGATATGGAAGCCAAAGGAGACGATCCCGAAACTACGACACCTATGGCTCTCATAGCCAAGTCGCCGCAGGGTATAAAGACAACAGTTATCAAGGAAACGATCGCAGAAGCTTGGGATATCGCAGCTACGGAAGAGAGGACTACAAGAAGTTCCCACCAAGAGAATCCAGAGAGTACAACCCATCACCAGAAGATATGCTCAACGGGCCTTGTCATATACACTCAGCGTTCGTCGACGGAAAGCGAGTATCAAGGCACGCAATGAAAGACTGCACAACATTCTTAAAGCTACAAGAAGCAGCAATCAACAAACAAACCGAAGCAAGGCGACAAGGATTCGAAGGGAGTAACAATCCTCCGACAAGCCAGCAAGGAAACAACGGAGCCCCTCAAGGGCAAGACCAGCAAAACAAGGGACACGACGACGACGACGAAGGGTACGTCCTATCAAAAGGACACATCACAGCAATGATACAACCTGTGCCTAAGTCGAACAAAGAAGAAAAAAGTATAACTCGACAAGTCAATCTAGCAGTCCTGTCGCCTCCAGCTACAACAGAATATCTGCATTGGTCAGAGCAACCAATAGAGTTCAACAGAGAAGATCACCCTGTAACAGTACCTCGGCCGGGAAACGCGCCTTTGGTTCTCAAAGCTCAAATCGGCGCGTATGATTTCGACAGAATATTCATGGATGCAGGGAGTGGAATTAACTTGATATATGCGAAAACACTCCGAGCAATGCATATATCACTAGAGTTTCTGAAGCCAACAGATTGTTCCTTCCATGGAATCGTACCAGGAAGTGCCAATTACCCGCTGGGTCGAATAGCACTCAATGTTTGCTTCGGCAACCGACAAAATTATAGAAGAGAAAAGCTGGACTTCGAAGTCATGGATTGGCCATCACAGTATCACGCGATCCTCGGACGACCCGCGTTTTCGCGATTCATGGCAGTGCCTCACTATACATATTTAGTACTTAAAATGCCAGGACCAAGAGGAATAATTACAGTCAAAGGAAGTTTTGAAGTCTCAGATCTTTGCGACAAGGAGTTCCACAAGATGGCGCAAAACTTTGGCATGATAGCCAACTATGCAGAAAAGGTGAAAAGCACGACTACAGAAGGCATCAAGCTACTCGAGGGACGCGTCGCGGAGCCCGAGGCAAAGAAACCACGAGTAGGAACACCAGGGGAAAGCAAAAGCGCAGGAGAAGAAGGGAAAACTGTGACGTCACAGACATAGAGAAGAACACAATGGCTATAAAAGCCACGAGTTATACCAGGGGCAATGCCCTCTAGATCCAGAACACAGGTCATAGGCCGGATCTCTTGGGTCACCCCATGTATCTTATATTACAAGTATAAATAAAGATAAATCGTTCCTCATATTCGAGTTTACGAATCTTTTCAAAGGGAAAATGCGGCAAACGCACGACTTACATAATAACGCTTTGAGAATAAATTTTCTGACATAGCAGTCGCAAAATAAGATACTCACGCGTTCCATATACACAAAACATTACAACAGCGGGTTGTCAGAATCATCTACGCCTAAAGGGTCCAAATAATGGTACTCGCAAAAAAACGCAGCATCCGCTTCCAGAAGCCTAGCCACGAGTCTCCGAGCAGGCTGCAATGTGTTCTCCATATGTACTCGAAGATTAGCTCCACCTGGAGCCAAACTCAGGGACATAGTGCTGTAATTCAACCTCGGGTGCCACTTGTGTATCCACCCGAGAGCAAAATTGGCACCTGCCACTAAGTTCAGCTCTATCAACCTATGAATACGATGACTTGATCTGAAGATATCAAGAAGAAGTGGGAAAGTTGCAGGCAAAGGATTGCGAGGAAGCATGATGGAGTGCATAGTCGTGAGAGCTCGTCGGCAACCATCAACTGACTCGCCAATGTGCTGGGCACGGTCTTGGAGTAGTACAATAGCGCTTCGGCGTCGAGGATCAGACCACAAAGTCTCGTAACCAGTCGACATCTTCTGCCAAAGCAGTATTTCGTTCAGCAACTCGACGTTCTTCAGCAGCAAAGTCCAGACAAGTACCTACAACAGCGAATATATCACAAAAGCAGCAATGCACAAGCAGCCAAAGAAGGAGTCGAAAGAAAACCCACATCGCAACAGCTCGCAAGCAGACTCGACAATGCCAAGAATGAAAGACTCGCACTCTTCATTATGAACAACCTTCGCCGTCAAACTGGAGACCTTTTCTTCAAGGGAAGAGATTTTCTTCATATAGCCACTGGCCTGGCTAGCCTTTTTAATAGCCATCTGTGCTTGGCGTTTAGCCAAGGATAGGCGAGTTTCAAGGTCGAAAATCCTGGAAGAGTATTCTTCGCATTGACTACATCGACTAGGAGTCGACGAAATCTGAGGATTAAATCCGCGAGCAGAAGAAGGAGCAGGAACATGAGAAGAAGGATCACTGTCACGCATCGACTACAAAAAGAAAGAAAAGAGAAACACTCTTAGAAAGATAGCATAGTACTTCATACAAAGAGGATATATTTACATAAAAGAACAACCCTATGGCTAAGGTTCTCGGGTTGCACTTAATTGGAATCTTTACATTCAAAAGGAGAAAATTAAAAAGCTACAAGAAAGCTGAGTCTACGCCACCTCAGCATCGTGCTCCATGGTAGAAGGGGGCGCAGCAGCTTCCTCGCTGAGAGTCGGCGGCGGCACCGGATCCTTGGCCGCTGGAGGTGGTGCAGCGGGCACCGCAGAGGCTGCCGAAGGGGAGATCGTGGTCAACAATGCAGGCGCCAGCTTCTTCGCCTTCTCGAAAAACACCTTCATCTCGTCACGGGTGTGGCCGTGAGGGGAGCTAACCTTCTCCCAGTCAAACTCTGTACCATGCGCGAGAGAAAGTGCAATAGAACCCTCGGCGCCGCGCTTAATGGACAATCCTTTCAGCTGGAGAGTAGGATCTTCAGTCATATCGAAGGACTTGGCGAGTTCAGCCAAGTTGCCCTTCGGAACTGTCACCCTTTTCTTCGGCCACAAACTAGCGAATAGCCGTGATAGAACGCGGCTAACCAACTCAAAAGTTTCCTGGATAGATATCCAGTTTTCTTCGAGTAGGTTAGCCGCATCCATCAGGGGATCATCATCTGTTGGCAAAGCCGACGAAGACACCCCGGTAAATTCTGCAGAAGCAGACAAGAAAAGAAAAAGGAAACAAGTGACAACAGGTACACGAGCGCAACAGAAGTCGAAAATACAAAGACAAGTCGAAGATCTTACTTTCAGTGGCAGAAGATATGGTGTGAAGACGCTCCGCCACGGCTTGCTCTCAGTTGAGCATGCTCCTTGTTGGCATCAGCTAACGCTTTCTCAGCTTTCTTCGCCTTGGCAATCGTAGATTTCTGCGACTTCTCAGCAATTGCCTTAGCAGCGGTCGCAGCGTCATAAGCTTTCTGCTGAAGCTTTGAGCTCCGCTTCCAGCGACGCAATGCGAGCATTGGCTGTTGCTAAGGTAGCTACAAGCGAAGGCAAAAGGGAGTCAGACAAAAAGCATAAGACAGAGCACAAAGGAAAAGTAATGACTGAACATCAAAAGTGCACCTTCGGAAGCTTTTGCAACCTTTAGGTAACCCGCACATTCAGTGCCCAAGTCGATGAATCTCTTTACTAGAGCCTGAAGAAAAGAGCATGTCAGAGAAGGAGTGAATAAAAGGAAAGCAGGGCGAAGACGAGTCACTCACATCATCAGAAGAAACCATCGATACATGGGCCTCCAGAGAAACGTCGGCTTCTTTGGCCTTCTTTGCACGTTTTTGGTTTCGGGCTTTAGTTTGCGAAATCTTCTTTACGGAGGCCCTGGTAATCCTCGGAGCAACATCTAGCTCAGCCGGCTCATCAAGGGCCACAGGTGAAGCAGCAGCAGCATGCGCCGACGGCTCCTCATCATCACTACGTGACAAGAGCAAGTTATGGAAGCAAGACAAGGAAAATTGAAAGATATGATTACAATACTTACGATGCTAGCATGTCAAAGTATTCGAGATCTTCCACAATAACGGGGGCTTTGCCAGCCGCCGCCGAACTCGAGGAAGCGATTTCGTCGACACGCTTCCTTTTCTTGTCGACACCAACCTCGTCAGCCAGTACGGGAGGAAGCGATGTCGACGAGCTAGTCTCATCTTCCGATTCCTCGACATCATCTTCGTCCTGACTTTCGTCAGCCTCGGGGGCTTCAGATGCAGGAGAGGCGAGATCAGCTGGTAGGGGACCTGCCTCCGGAAGAGGAGGACGAGAAACAATAAATTCGTGACCCTGCATATTAATAAATCAGCAGAGTGCAGAGGCAAAGAATAATGCAAGTCGAAATCAAGGAAAGTTTGGCAAAAAGCGGATGCAGCGATGTATACCTCAGGAATAGGGTGCACGGAGTCGAAGAAATCTGCCTTCAAGTCAGCAACTGAATGTTCCTTGGTGAGCTTGGTAAGATTCCTGACTCGCTTGTCGACATCTTCTTTCGACATCAGATCTTCAGATACGCGAGTAGGATCTTCCAAGCCAGAGTAAGTCCAGAGCTTGGTGAGGCGGTGCTGTAGGGGTTGAACTCGACGTTGTATGAAAAACGCCATGAGTTGGATACCCGACAAAGCACCTCCTAGGCCTGTTTTCAGAGTTTCAATGCGGGATAGAAGAGGAAGAATTTGTGCAACTTCTGCATCCGAGGGAAGCGAGTCCCATGACTTCAATTTCTTCACTTCTTGAGAAGCGTCGAAGGGAGGAAGACCGAATTCATCTTCAGAAGAGGATTTGCGGTCCTGGATATAGAACCACTTTGTCCTCCACCCTTGGACAGATGCGGCCATAGAAAATTCAAGATATTGCGCCTCAGGGCGCACAGAAACGACGGCTCCGCCCAGTTTGGGTTTCCTTGCCAGAGAAACATTGGGGCGGAGTCAAAATATCGATCTCCAGAGAGCAAAATGGGGCTCAATGCCCAAAAATGACTCGCAAAGAGTCACAAAGCAAGCAATATGGAGAAGGGAATTTGGTGTGAGCTGGTGGAGCTGCACACCGTAGACAAATAGCAGCCCACGAAGAAACTCGTGGGCTGGAAGGGACAAACCGTGGAGGAGGAAGGCAAGGAACATTACCCGGTAACCGCTCGGGGGCTTCGGGATCCGTTCAGTGCTGGGGAACTTGATGGAGTCCTGGGCGGCGATGAGGCCGTCCGCCGTGGCCTTCTCCACCTCCTTCTTGGTGATGGTGGAGCGAACCCAGTTGGTGGCAGAGGACTTGGCCATATCGCTCTTGGTGGCCAGATGCTTCACGCGCATTCAGCACTAAAGTGCGCTTGGGGGCTCCGCAAGAGAGGAAGAGGCAGAGGAGATCGGCAATGGAGGCGGCGGAGGTAACGAGCTGGTAAACAGTACGATTCCCCATTATGCCATTTATATATCTTCTGGGAGAAGGATCGTGGGTTGAGACGTGGCGCAACGATCGGAAACGGCAGCCCACCAACGGTCAAAAAATGTGCAGCCCGTTAAACGGCCATAAAATCGCGGAAGTTACAGTGTTACCCATAAAACGGTTCGCACTGATGAAGAGCTACGTCATCATTGAAACGATAAAGTAAATATATAAAGGTAAAAGGATGGCGCCGACAAATGCTGAATTTATGGAAAGGATCATCTATGAAGGATTTTTGGTTATAGCCTTGGGGGCTGTTACTTTTAAAACAGTCGAATACAACTCTTCATTAAAATGGTGGACTAATACTCGACGACAAGGTGTTCTTGAAAGTATCTCGAGTTGAAGAAACTTCGAAGTTGAAGTGTTTCAAGTTGAAGTATGACGAGCTACATTATGTCTTGAGCCTATACTCGAGAAAATCCTTTTTTCGACTATAGCCTCGGGGGCTACTCCCATCGGGAGCGCTGAGCGCGCACCCGACGATATTCATTGGTAAAGCATTGGAGATTGGAGAAGTATTACTCCCATCGGGAGCGAGTTTTATGGTTGTAGAAACCCAAATATTTTTAGTCAAAATTTGACTGCGACATAAGATTCTCGAGTTGCGTTATCGCAACGAAACTCGAATGCCGTGACTTGTCACGAAGGTAAGACCCCGGGATCCGTCCTGTGTGGCCTGGTATACGCACATGGATGCGCTCTGCTGGTATGTATCCGTGTCTACGACGCGAAGAAAATCCTGGTGGACGCACTGGGTACCCTGAGAACCACTGGGATTCATTCTTTGTAAGTCCTAAATGAGGCAAAAGAATGAGTTTGACCGGTATCCCGAATTCAAGTCCAAGGGGATTGAATTTGAAGTAGGTGACAAGTATCTGTTCTGGCAGTTAACTGACCTCTTGATCCGTCAGAGTTGTCAGGCTTGTTCATCAAAACCCCTTGCGAGCAGATTATTATCATGGAATATAAGTCGAAAGACCAAGTCGAAGATTTGAAGAAGATGAAGAATTGATTAAGTTGAAGATTTGAAGATTAGAGATTCAACCTGAATCTGCAATTCTGGTAGAATCTCAGGGGCTACTGACAAGGGTATAGCTAATAGAGCCCGTTAGTTGAGTACCCCTGAGGCCCGTTGTGCTAGGCCCAATTGTAATGATAGTCGAATACGAGTTGTTACCGTATGTCGATATTTGTAATCTGTATCGAACCCTACCCGATCCTCAAGACCTGGCCACCTATATATAGGGGCCAGGAGGGGACGGTGTAGGGCAGATTGAAAGCAAGCCAGGTTGAACACCCAAGTTTACTTTCGATACACACCTGTTTCGACTAATCTTACCTTCAAGTTCATCCGACGCCCTATCTCCCCGATCCTAAGTCCTTCACCTAGGATATTTGTCGAGTTAACCCTCGTCAGCGAGTGGATAATAAGTTGAATGTTATTCATTATGCTAGTAAGACTCTTGATGCTGCTCAGAAGAATTATGCTACTACTGAGAAAGAGTTCCTTGTTGTTGTTTTTGCATGTGATAAGTTTAGATCTTACATTGTTGGTTCTAAAGTTACTATTCATACTGATCACGCTGCTATTAGATATCTTATGACTAAGAAGGATGCTAAGCCTAGGCTTATTAGATGGGTGTTGCTTTTACAAGAATTTGATTTGCATATCGTAGATAGGAAAGGTGCTGAAAATCCTGTGGCTGACAACTTGTCTAGATTGGAAAACATTTCTTTTGATCCTATTCCTGTTAATGATAGTTTTCCAAATGAACAGTTGGCTGCAATACATGTAACTTCGCGAGACCTTCCTTGGTATGCTGATTATGCTAACTTTATTGTTTCCAAGTATTTGCCTCCAACCTTTACAGCTCAGCAAAGAAGAAAATTCTTCTATGATTTGAGGCATTATTTTTGGGATGACCCACACTTATATAAAGAAGGAGTTGATGGTATTATGCGAAGATGTGTACCGGAATATGAGCAACAAGAGATATTAAGAAAATGCCATGGTAGTGCTTATGGAGGGCATCATGCTGGAGATAGAACCGCGCAAAAGGTTCTACAATCAGGTTTTTATTGGCCAACCCTCTTTAAAGATGCCAGAAGGTATGTTTTATCTTGTGATAAATGTCAAAGAGTTGGTAATATTTCTAGACGCAATGAAATGCCAATGAGTTACACTCTTGTTATTGAACCATTTGATTGTTGGGGATTTGACTTTATGGGTCCTTTTCCTCCTTCAAAAGGCTATACCCACATACTTGTTGCTGTTGATTATGTTACTAAATGGGTAGAAGCCATACCTACAAAGAGTGCCGATGGTGAGACCTCGTTAAAAATGCTTAAGGATGTTATTTTTCCTAGGTTTGGTGTGCCTAGATATCTTATGACTGACGGAGGTTCTCATTTTATTCACGGTGGTTTTATAAAAACTCTTGCTAAATATGATGTTAATCATAGAATTGCTTCTGCTTATCATCCCCAAACTAGTGGGCAGGTAGAGCTTTCTAATAGAGAAATCAAGTCTATCTTGCAGAAGACTGTCAATAGATCTAGGAAAAACTGGGCTAGTAAGTTAAACGACGCTTTATGGGCTTATAGAACTGCTTATAAGAACCCCATGGGCATGTCTCCTTATAAGATGGTTTATGGAAAAGCGTGTCACTTGCCTTTAGAATTAGAACACAAAGCTTTTTGGGCAGTGAGAGAGCTTAATAGAGATTTTAAACTAGCCGGTAAGAAAAGGTTGTTAGATTTGAGTTCTCTAGACGAGTGGAGAAACAAAGCGTATGAGAATGCCAGACTTTTTAAAGAGAAAGTCAAGCAATGGCATGATAAGAGAATCCTTAAGAGAGAATTTCATGTTGGTGAGAAAGTTCTATTGTATAGGTCTCGTCTCAGATTTTTTGCAGGGAAATTACTCTCTAAATGGAAAGGACCGTATATTATTGTGGAAGTATACCGCTCAGGTGCTATTAAGATTGCTTCATTGAAAGATGACTCTACACAAGTGGTGAATGGGCAAAGACTCAAACATTATATTTCTGGAGATTCTTATAATGAAGATGTCGATGTAATTGAAACAGTTTCTCCAGAAGAATTCATCCAAGACAAATTGCAGGTACCTGCAGAGTTCGTTTTTGAATAGGTAACAGTTCTAGTCAGAAAAGTTTCGCAAAAAACTCTTCCTTAATTATTTTTGCTGTTTTTACTAAATAAGAAAAATCACGAGACAAAAACGGGCAGGAAAAGGAGTCTGTGTGCTCCTCACACACAGGGGGCGCGGGCCCACCTCTGGCCGCGCCGCCCTGGTGTGAGAGCACACCGGAACTCGTTTCCGTCCCGGTTTCCTCCTGTGATTTCGTTTCGATGTATGATTTTCGCCTATTTAACCCCCCGGAGTCCCCGAGGTCTGTATATCGTTTTCTCATCGTGTTTTGTTTCGAGCTATTTCTGTCAGGAGTTGATCTTAAGCTTGGGGGAGCCATGGCCTCTTCAAGCGATGACATGGATAAGACACCTCCGGAAGATGACACCAAAAACTTTCGGCTGAAAGAAGAGGTTGAAAGTGAAGACGAGGAGGAAGATCAAAGTTTAAGGCCAAACGCCATGATTGCCAGCATAGGGGTGGTGACAGATCATGACAAGTTCAAGAAGAGTGCACGCATAAGGACCGGAGGGGGTGTGCCGCGTCACACCTTAGCTCCACGGACATCTCCGTCAGGCAACAATCCTTTCCATACTCTAATACATGAACATCAGTTTCAAAGGGTGACTAGGTCGCGATTACCCTCGGGTTGGGATATAGGTCGTTCTAACAGTGCAGGAAAAGAAAGTTCCAAGAATGAGGAAGGATGGGGAAATAATTCCAAGAGCTGGGATTCTCTTGCTGACATGTTCATGAACCATGTTGAGCACAATTTTGAGATGATTCGTAACCTCAGTCACAAGATTGATGATCTAAAAGATTTGATTGAGAAGCTTATTAAAGATTATCCACCGCCACCGCCAAAGGAATAATTCGTCATCGGTATAGGCATCCCCTTGGCTTGTTCCAAGCTTGGGGGAGTGCCGCGGTATCACATCATTACATTTTACTCATTTACTTTTCAAGTAGAGTCATATCATGAATAAAGAAGTTATCTTATAGAATAGTTTGCAGTGTGGAAGTATCCTCCTTAGTTGGTTCTCTATGTATCCCTTGGTGTGAGTTGCGGTAATGAAATATTAATGAGAAGTTCCATTGTTTACTTTCCGCACACTTTATTTTAGTTTGCAAAGTCTCTTGTATGATTAGTCTTGTTGATTGGTATTGGTATCACTTTGGGAGCATGAGTAAATTTAGTTTGTTTTGGCAAACTTAGCTTGGTCAATAGCAGCATTACCTTGAGGTTTGAGTAGAAAAGAATAAAGAAGTGTTTGTAGCTACATCACTTCAGTTTTCCTTATGTTTGGCTTATAAGCATTGTTATTCTCAAAGTTAAAATCATTGTACCTTCAAGGGAGTTTGCATGATTGTTCTTATTATATGTATGTTTGTTTGTTTCATGCAATTCTTATGCTTGCTACCCAGCCTTGCTAGCCAAAGACCTGTACTGAGAGGGAATACTTCTCGTGCATCCAAATTCCAAAAGCCAAGTCACTTCCAAAGAGTCCACTATAAATTCCTATGCATGGTATTTTAAGCCATTCCAAGTAAATTTTTCATGTGCTACCTTTCAAAAACCTTCAAATACTTCTCATTTTGTGCCACTGTTTTTAGCTCATGAGGACGTAGTGGATGGGTTTGTTATCTTCCATACTAAATTAAGTACCCCTCGACTAGGCAGCTTCATCTGCTCGTCACTAATTTTGCAAGGGAGCTGGTCAGACCATTATAATCTCAAAAAGAAAAGAAAAAGAAGCACTCCTCCATGGTATGTGAAAGTTGGTCGGCACCCGATGGAATCGGTTAGCCATGGTTTGAGAAAGGAAAAAGGTGGGGAGGAGTGCAAAGCTATAAAAGAGCACCAAAGAGCCAATTAATCAAACATCTCAGAACCGCTCTCACTTGTTTAGTATGGAAGATATCAAGAACTCCGTTGCTAGTCATTGACAAAAGCAACCACCTCTCAAAACAATTTTTACCTCTGTTTTACAAATGAAAAGCTCTAGCACATGTTTAATCCCTGCTTCCCTCTGCGAAGGGCCTATCTTTTACTTTTATGTTGAGTCAACCTATTCCCCTCTATCTCAAGCAAGCATTTGAGTTGTTATGTTTCACTCATCCATATGTTGATCCGTTTAATCATGTTTACTATCTTCCTTGTTCTGTACAATGCTTTTGTCTGAAGGAATATATCTTTGAAAGCTTTCTATGAATGCAAAAATGTTATTTCGTTGAGCATATGGTTTTTGCTATATTAGCTATGTTTTAAAAAGGCTCCATTCAAAAGGCTAGTATAGTTGTTCATTGTTCTCTGACCAAGAACTAAAGTTTGCCATCACCAATTATAGTTTACTTTGTGCATCTTTATATGTGATTCTCTTTACTTATTGCAAGTCTATATTATGTAAAGGGAAGTTGCTGTCTATTATAACTTGTGCCTTTGGTGAATGTGATGCTTCTTGTTCGTATTTTGACTATCGACACTTCACTCCATAAACCTGTGGTCATGTTTACCGAGTTTAGTTTTCGCTTGGGGACAAGCGAGGTCTAAGCTTGGGGGGTTGATACGTCCATATTGCATCACTATTTTGTATCATAATTTACTGTTATTCATTGATATATTTCATATTTAGATATGATACTTATGTTATTTCCTTTGTTTTCACATGTTTGATGATCATTGGAGGATTTACTGCCGGAGTCAGGATTCTGCTGGAAAAGGACCGTCAAGACACCATATTTGGGAAGATCAGGAAAATTCCAGAAAAATACCAGAAAATTCTATTTTACCAAAAGACTCCGGAAGCCAGAAGGAGAAGGAGAGAGGAGCCAGGGGGTGGCCTCACGCACAGGGGGTGTGGCCTGACCCCTGGCCGCGTCGGCCCTGTGTGAGGCTGATACGTCTCCAACGTATCTATAATTTTTGATGCTCCATGCTTGTTTTTACACCATTTGTCTATTGTTTCGTTACACTTCGTGGCACTTTTATGCATTTTCCGGAACTAACCTATTAACGAGTTGCCACAGTGCCAGTTTCCAGTTTTCTGCTATTTTTGTGTTTCAGAAGTGATACACAGGAAATATTCTCGGAATTGGACGAAACAAGTTCCTGAAGTCTTATTTTACCCGGAAGCTTCCAGAGATCCGAAGGAGAGTAGGAGGGGGGCCACCAGGGCCCCACACGCAGGGGTGGCGCGGCCAGGCCCCTGGCCGCGTGAGCCCCGCGTGAGGGCACCTGGCTCCTCCTCTGACATCGCCCCTTCGCCTATAAAGACCCCCCGACGGAAAAAACCTAAGTACTCAATCACTTTTCCAGAACACATCGCGATCCGCCGCCGCCGTCGACCCGAAGATCGGGAGGGTCCAGAAGCTCTTCTCGGCACCCTGCCGAAGAGGGGAATCGCCACCGGAGGTCTTCTTCATCGCCATGCTTGCCTCCAGAGCGATGAGTGAGTAGTCTACCTTGGACTATGGGTCCATAGCAGTAGCTAGATGGTTGTCTTCTCCACCATGTGCTTCATGTTTAGATCTCATGAGCTGCCCTACATGATTGAGATCACCGTTATGTAATTCTACATGTTTGGTTTGTTGGGATCCGATGAATATTGGTGTTTATGATTGAGTTGCTGTACTGAATATTATCTTATGTTATCTCTATGTTGTTTATGATCTTGCATGCTCTCCGTTGTTAGTAGCTATCTTGGCCGAGTAGTTGCTAGTGACTCCAAGAGGGGGTATTTATGCTCGATAGTGGGTTCATGCCTCTATTTAACCTGGGGGAGTGACAGAAACCTCTAAGGTTGTAGATGTGCTGTTGCTACTAGGGAGAAAACAACATTCATATGCTCAAGGGCATATGCTTTGTTTATATTACACACTTTGCTTAATGCAATTATCTGTTGTTCGCAACTTAATACTCATGGGGTGTTCGGATTGATATCCCCGGGAGTGGATTATTAGTCATAGATGCAGTTGGATGGCGGTCTATGTATTTTGTTGTAATGCCCAGAGTAAATCTCATAGTGATCTTCTTGACATATCACGTTTATCTTTATTCTATCAATTGCCCAACTGTAATTTGTTTACCCAGCATGTGTAATTTATCTATGGAGAGACACCACTAGTGAACTGTGGATCCCGGTCCTATTTCCATCATATTGCTATCACCTGTTTACTTTACTCGCACTGTTTACTTTATTCGCATACTCTACTGTTTTTCACTCGATACGCTCATAACCTTTGTTTCAAGCAAACTGGTGAGATTGACAACCTCATCGCAAGTTGGGAGCAAAGTACTTGGTTGTGTTGTGTGCAGGTTCCGCGTTGCAGCTAGCAAGCAGAGCTTGGACGAGGCGCCATACATAAATTGTCCGAAGCTGTCGCAAACTAGCAAGCATCACCTTCAGTCGTCGCTGTCTTCTTTTCTCCTGAACGATATTAAACCTTGGTTTCTTAACTGAGGGAAAACTAGCTGCTATACTCATCATACCTTCCTCTTGGGGTTCCCAACGGGCTGGTCATTCACCACGCACAAGGACTGTCTGCTACACGCCTTTAAACGCCAGCAGCTTCTTTTCTGGCGCCGTTGCCGGGGAAGAGTAGAAGACTTCTGCGAGGGGAGTTTTTCGCACACACATCCTTTACTTTGTTTTATTGTTTTGCTTTACTTTATTTATTTTACCTGCATTGCTTTATATCAAAAACCAAAAAAAAATAGAATCCTTGGTAGTTGTTATTTCTTTACTTTAGTTCATCATGTTGATCCCTAAGTACGTTCTGGAGGACCTCTCAGTAGGTAGTGGTTCGATTATTAGCAAAAGTAACATTGAGGAGTTCTTTAATCACATTAGTATGCATAAGGAAGTTGAGGAAAAGTCTTTGGTTGAGTTAGCTCCTAGTTATGAAGTTGCTTCTGCTCATTTAGTTCACATGTTAGAAGCTAGGTTTGCTAGTCTTAATCCTTTTATGCAATACATGTTCCTTAAGCTTCATGAAATTGAGGATCCCGAAAAGAAAGCTTTTATCTTGGAAACTTTGCGCATAGAATTCAGAGATGTTGCAATTGAGGCTAGGAAAGTTTTCAAGAAGTTTAATAAGCTTGGCTCGCCTATTGAAATTGTTGGTACACCCAATGAGGAATCTAGAGTGCCGATACCTTATGAACTTATAGGAATTCATGATGCTTGGGAAAAGAATTCCAGTTGGATTTGCCCTGAAAATCCTTTTGATGAAAGTAGTGTGCCAAAGCGTGATCATAAAGGATTTTCAAAAACTCAGTTGAACACATTTTCCTTCATTGTTGAAAAGATTTCGGCAGTTGATCTTGATGCTTCATCGCTTGATATTACTTGATTCGCAATTTTCTGCGCCTAGCTCAAAGGCGTTAAACAAAAGCACTCTTGGGAGATAACCCAATGTTTTCTTTTCAGTACTTTTTCTTTTATTTGAGTCTTGGAAGTCATTATTACTGTAATGACCGCTCCTTATCTTGTTTATTTTGTTTTTGTGCCAAGAGAAGCCTCTAATTTGAGTAAGGTAAAGATTTGGGGATGTTGCTGTCCTGAAACTGTTTTCGGTGCTGCACCGTAAAAATTCGTATAAATTCTCTGTATATCTTTTCGACCTGCGATTTCTTGTGCATATGCCCCAGGTTATATCCAAACTTTCGTTAGTTGAACACTTTTTGATTTGGGCAACAGAAAACCCCTCAAAAATTCGACCTTTGTCAGCTGTTCAGTTTTGACAGATTTCTGCCAATATTTGTGTTTGCCACTTTATCGCTTTATTTTGAGTTCTTTTGATCACAGAACTTTTTGGGGAGGTTGCTACAGTAGTATTTGCTATATATGTGGTGGTTTTGAGTTGAAACCTGAAGCAAAAAGAGGTTGATTATATGTTATGCTTACACTAATGTTGCTAATAGATTTATGTTTAGTTTTGTATGAAGGAAGTTTTCAAGTGTAGGGATTGGAGAATGATGAGATGAGTTGAAGAATGGACAAAACCTCAAGATTGGGGATGCCCATGCATCACCCCAAGAAATATCCAAGAAGTACAAGCGTCAAAGCTTGGGGATGCCCCCGAGGCACCCCTTCTTCATCGGCAAAAATCAGGTCACCTTTCAAAACACTATATTTTTATTGCTTCATGCACTATGTGTTTTTCTTGGAGTGTCAGTTGTTTTAGTTTTCTTAGTTGGTTTAGTTTGTTTGTTTTCTGCAATAAATGGTTGGACCCCAACAAATTTCTTTTAGAGAAGTTGCCTCGTTTTCATTTGCAAAGAACGCTCTCGTTTTCACTCTTATTAAAAATCGAGTGTTCTTCTTTTTCTGCTACTGCTTTTGGTTTTCATTTTCGCCTTGATTTGCGTTCAGACCTTGTCATATATTTTCATCAAGGTATATTTTTGCCTCTGATCTTTATTGGTTTTCATCAAAAGAGGTGTCTATAAAAATTTTCAAATGGTGTTGGAAAAGAGAAAAAGCTTTGTGCAAAATAGTGGTACAAGAAGGAGCTTGTGTAGACTGCGGCTTAGGCTTTTTCATGTCATGCTTAATGTCTTTTTGATAGTATGCTTAGTGGTTTTGCTGTAGCATGACTTGTCTCAAATAACTGAGATTTCTTAATGAGCCTTTGAAAAAAGCATGCGTTGTTTTTATTGTATGGAAGCATTATTTTGGTTTTCTCCTTGATGCTTTATTTGGGTTGACTTGGCGCATGCTCACACATGTTAGACTCTTACAAAGTCGCCAATAGCCTTCATGATCATTTAGTTTTTGACTTTTGATGCCATCTTATGCTTCTTTTAATGTCGCTTTGCATGATTATGGCCATTATTGCTCTCTTAGTTGGTCGCTCCCAGTCTTTTGCTAGCCCTCGCCTTGTACTGAGTATGAGCTCTACTTGTACATCCAACTCCTAAAAGCCAAAGTTTTCCAAAGTGTCCACCATACATACCTACTATCAATTTGCTATTCCAAGTAAATTTGACTTGCTTTTATTTTCTCTTCAAATTAAACTCTTACCAGTGTTATGCGAAATTCGGTCAGTAAAGCTCTCACGAACCGGAAGGCACACTTTACTTTTTCCTGTTCTTAAAAATTTGACATTGTGGTCTCTTATGTTGAGTTGTTATGCTTGCAAGTTGTAAGTTGGATTCTAGCCCAGCCATGCTGTCATGGGGCAAGCTTTCAACATTGCACTTCTTATTTGAGTTGATATCGTGATCTTTTGTTTATGGATGCCCGCGGTGTGAAATGAATTGGGAATCTCGTGAGGATCATGGAGTTTGTATATGTGTTAGGGAAACGTCGGGCCACCAATCTAAGCCATGCATAATTCATGGTGGAAATTTGCAGCATACCCATGGTGAACATTCGACAACGCATCTCACAATAAAAAGCTAAACAAAAGGCAAATAAAAGAGATGTCGAGGTGTTCATTGTCTGCTTGTCCTATCATTTTGGTGTGGGCTTGTTCCATGTCATCGGGCACGGAGGTACCCCATTGGCGGTTCTCAATGATATGCATATACTTACAATGACAAGAGCCTTGCTTGGGACTCTAAGTAAAGTAGCATGAGGTTTGGGTACTCGTATTCATGGGGCACGAGGTTTTCAACTTATGATTTGTCAAGCATATGCATCATAATTGTTCTCGCATTAACTTTAACCATTCAAGATGCTTATGATGGGGGCAATGAGAGCTCAAAGCCGGCAAGTACCATAATTTTTGAAGGTTATAAAACTTGCAATCACTGCTTCCCTCTACGAAGGGCCTTTCTTCTACTTTTATGTTGAGTCACCACCTTCTTTCTTTATGCACCATTAAGAGAGCATAGTTGTCATTCTTAGTGTGATATGCATTGTCCCAAAGTTCATTGATTGATTCATATTGTTGGCTTCACTTGTTCTTAAATTATTTGTATCTAGTCGCCCTCTTAAACTTGAAGGTGTCCTATGCATTTATGTTTTGCTCTCTTTGAAGGACAAGCTGAAAACCATTTGTATGTTTTTCCTTATGATTTGAACACACGTTTGACTTTCATTGTTTCATTTTCATGATATTTTGTTTGTGTTCATTTGCATGTTTACAACATGGTTGCTAAGTTTCTTATTGTCAAGATTATATCTTCATGCCCATGTTTTAAGTTCTTATGATCCCAGCTCACAAATGCTTACGTATATGATCAAGATTGTGTAGGTGCATGTCACCTCAAAAATTATTCTTTTGTTATCACTTACCTACTCGAGGACGAGCAGGAGTTAAGCTTGGGGATGCTTGATACGTCTCCAACGTATCTATAATTTTTGATGCTCCATGCTTGTTTTTACACCATTTGTCTATTGTTTCGTTACACTTCGTGGCACTTTTATGCATTTTCCGGAACTAACCTATTAACGAGTTGCCACAGTGCCAGTTTCCTGTTTTCTGCTGTTTTTGTGTTTCAGAAGTGATACACAGGAAATATTCTCGGAATTGGACGAAACAAGTTCCTGAAGACTTATTTTACCCGGAAGCTTCCAGAGATCCGAAGGAGAGTAGGAGGGGGGCCACCAGGGCCCCACACGTAGGGGTGGCGCAGCCAGGCCCCTGGCCGCGCGAGCCCTGCGTGAGGGCACCTGGCTCCTCCTCTGACATCGCCCCTTCGCCTATAAAGACCCCCCGACGGAAAAAACCTAAGTACCCGATCACTTTTCCAGAACACATCGCGAGCCGCCGCCGCCGTCGACCCGAAGATCGGGAGGGTCCAGAAGCTCTTCCCAGCACCCTGCCGGAGAGGGGAATCGCCACCGGAGGTCTTCTTCATCGCCATGCTTGCCTCCGGAGCGATGAGTGAGTAGTCTACCTTGGACTATGGGTCCATAGCAGTAGCTAGATGGTTGTCTTCTCCACCATGTGCTTCATGTTTAGATCTCATGAGCTGCCCTACATGATTGAGATCACCGTTATGTAATTCTACATGTTTGGTTTGTTGGGATCCGATGAATATTGGTGTTTATGATTGAGTTGCTGTACTGAATATTATCTTATGTTATCTCTATGTTGTTTATGATCTTGCATGCTCTCCGTTGTTAGTAGCTATCTTGGCCGAGTAGTTGCTAGTGACTCCAAGAGGGGGTATTTATGCTCGATAGTGGGTTCATGCCTCTATTTAACCTGGGGGAGTGACAGAAACCTCTAAGGTTGTAGATGTGCTGTTGCTACTAGGGAGAAAACAACATTCATATGCTCAAGGGCATATGCTTTGTTTACATTACACACTTTGCTTAATGTAATTATCTGTTGTTCGCAACTTAATACTCATGGGGTGTTCGGATTGATATCCCCGGGAGTGGATTATTAGTCATAGATGCAGTTGGATGGCGGTCTATGTATTTTGTTGTAATGCCCAGAGTAAATCTCATAGTGATCTTCTTGACATATCATGTTTATCTTTATTCTATCAATTGCCCAACTATAATTTGTTTACCCAGCATGTGTCATTTATCTATGGAGAGACACCACTAGTGAACTGTGGATCCCGGTCCTATTTCCATCTTATTGCTATCACCTGTTTACTTTACTCGCACTGTTTACTTTATTCGCATACTCTATTGTTTTCCACTCGATACGCTCATAACCTTTGTTTCAAGCAAACCAGTGAGATTGACAACCTCATCGCAAGTTGGGAGCAAAGTACTTGGTTGTGTTGTGTGCAGGTTCCGCGTTGCAGCTAGCAAGCAGAGCTTGGACGAGGCGCCATACATAAATTGTCCGAAGCTGTCGCAAACTAGCAAGCATCACCTTCAGTCGTCGCTATCTGCTTTTCTCCTGAACGATATTAAACCTTGGTTTCTTAACTGAGTGAAAACTAGCTGCTATACTCATCATACCTTCCTCTTGGGGTTCCCAATGGGCTGGTCATTCACCACGCACAAGGACTGTCTGCTACACGCCTTTAAACGCCAGCAGAGGCCACCCTGGCCCACATCTGGTCTCGCCCCTTCGCGTACTTCATCGTCCCCGAAAACCTAAGTCAAGAGGGGGGCTCAGAGTTAGACACAGCCGTCTCTGCGGGGCGGAAAACACCAGAGAGAGAAAAGCTCTCCGGCAGGGAGAAATCTGCCGGGGAAATTCCTTCCCGGAGAGGGGAGATCGTCGCCATCGTCATCACCATCGCACCGGGCTTCATCGAGATCATCATCATCATCTCCATCACCAGCACCTTCATCTCCACCATCACCACGCCATCCCGCTGTAACATCTTGAGTTGGATCTTGTTATATTCATAGGGGAAACTTTCCCGGTGTTGATTACTCTTGTAGTTGATGCTATTGAGTGGAACCGTTGAATTAAGGTTTATGTTCAGATTGTTATTTACCATTATTTCACCTCTGATCATGATCCATATGATGTCTTGTGAGTAGTTCGTTTAGTTCTTGAGGACATGGGAGAAGTCAAGATGTTAGTACTGAATTATTGTTGAGAAATATTTAATGGTTTGATATTATTGTGGTGCTATTTCACTAGTGGTGTCATGTGAACGTCGAATACATGATACTTCACCATTTATGGGCCTAGTGAGATGCATTGTGTATTTGGCTACCAATTGTGGGATTGCTGGAATGACAGAAACCTAAACCTCCGTTGGGAAACCATTGCACCAGGGAGCGTAGGATCTTAGAGTTTAAGGTTGTGGTTAGATTTATCTTAATTACTTTCTTGTATTTGCGGATGCTTGCAGGGGGGTATAATCACAAGTGTGTATTTATCCTAGTAAGGGTAGTGCGCTAGCACAGGTTCACCCCCATAACACCTATCAAACCAATAAAGACTATTAGCGGTATAAAGCGAAAGCTCTTGACAGAAACTCCCGTGTGTCCTCGAGAACGTTTGGTTATTATAAGTTACACAACCGGCTTGTCCTTTGCTGAAGAAAGGATTGGGCCACTTGCTGCAATTGTTACTACTTTCTTTTATTTACTCGCACTTTATTTACTTGTATTGCCAAATACCCCTGAAAATCCGTTTGCTAGTATTTACAGTGAAACCTTGATCAAAACCACTAGTCAACACCTTCTGCTCCTCGTTGGGTTCAACACTCTTATTTATCGAAAGTACTACGATACACCCCCTATACTTGTGGGTCATTAGCGATCATCTCCACTGCACCCTGCTCCGACCATCGGAGCCAAAGGAGGAGGAGGAAGATCTCTAGGATCTAGATCTGGCTTCTTAGATCTAGGCATCCCCACCCGGGCAAGAGGCCCTGTCTATGAAAAGAAGATGACCTACAGACTACGAGGACACCGGTGCCTCTCCTCTGCCTTCCTCCACCGGCAACACCAGCGAGGTTGGCATCGGATCGGCCCGGATCTAAGCTTGCAAGGGCGCGGTCAGGAACTGTAGCTAGGATAAAGAGAGAGAGAGAGAGAGAGAGAGAGGGGTGGGGGGATGGGAGGTCCATCTCCGTCGATGTATGTGCTAAGATGAGAATAAAGACCTATTTGTATGTTGCATGTTCTTTTCATAGTCGGTTATTGCTACTCCCTCTGTTCGATTTTAATCGATGCCATATAGATGCATGAATAACAGTAGCGGCAGAAACCTAACTCGTTAGTTAAATCAGAATAGAGGGGGTACTAGTTTTTCATTCTACATTGCTAGCGAGCTTGCATAAAAGACAAAAGAAGCTCCTTTCGGTACTTGTGAACTTCCATGATGGACTTGCAACTTCCAAAATAAGCAAACCTGCCGAAAACAAAAAAAAAATGACATATATTTGTTAAGGCTCGCACGCAATTTTCACTGTTAGGAGCCGGACACGAAATTTTCTGATCATGAGATATATTAAATATTATATCTGGAAGTTAAAGTATTATGGAAATTCATCAAGCATGTTTTTTTTTTGCACAAAGGAACCGACGCTGCATTAATATCAAAACGGTGGGTACAAGTTACAAATAGGCCCTTTTGAAAAAAGGAATAAAAAGCAGGCCTGCCAATTTACACTGAAGACCCTAGATAAAAGAAAGGAAACGCGATCCAGTCCTTGGTCTTCTCCACCGACGGGAAGAACCAGAAGCCGGCCACCTGCAACCCATTGTCGGGGACGAACCACTTGGCGTTGGGGAGGTGAGAAGCGCCAGCACCTGACTCCAGGAAGGGCCTCACGCAGGAGGTTGAGGAAGAAGAGGGTCGCCAATCGACCAGCAGAAGCAAGGGCGGGCTTGACGCCGACGAGAGCCCCTTCCTGAGGAAATCTTCTTCCAAGCCGATTCACGGCAAAGATCAGTGGTCGTCCAAGGGCCACCGTGGTAGAGCTCGATGATGCAGCAAAACAGGAGGCGAACGTCGACCAAGGCGGCGCACCCTCAGAGATCTTCCCAAGCTCATCCGAGCTTGAGCCCGAGAAGCCAACTTCCCTCCTCCCCTCACCTCCACGGCCGGCCGGCAGAGAGGAAGTTGCAGTCGAAGCTCGAAGCACCAGAGGAACAGAGACAGATCCCGCCGAATCTCCCAGCTTCAGATCTAGGGGAGAGCCGGCCTTGAGCTTATTTGAAGGCAGTGGCCAGGAGATCAGAAGAAACAGCCCAGGGCGCCACGCCCATACTACCTCAGAGACCTCCCAGACCCGACCATCGCCGCCGCTCGGAGACGCCGATGGGGACCCACCCGGCGAGCTAGCGCCAAACACCAACACAAGGAAGAAACCTAAACTACAGACTGTACAGAGAGGCCGCACCCCCCTCTCCCCGTCACTCCGACCGGAGAAGCCGCCGGAGGAGGGGGAGAGGGGGGTCGGCAGGCGGCCGATGACTCTCAAGGAGAGCGGTGGGAGAGGAGAGGAGAGCGGTGGGAGAGGAGAGAAGAGCGGTCCCCTTCGAAAGATCTCAAGCATGTGAAAGTCATGAAGACACACAGGACTAAAGACAAATACGTACGGTCAAATTTGGTAAGGAAAATATGATAATCTCTACAAACTGAAGAACACAGAACCTACACTCATGTATGGTAATTAAGTTCCCTGAATTAGATCAATGTACAAGCAGTAACAAGGTTTTTGATTTTACAGAAGGCACTTAAATGTTTTAACTGAAGAAGAACAAATAACGGTGTTTCATAGTGAGTTGCGTTAATCATGTTTATCTACGTCCAATAAGAAGGTTTTATTTTACATTTAAAATGCTTGCTTCCATCTATACTAGTAAAACCATCTTCATGAGTCACGACTTAAGAGGAGTAATAATTTATAAATATCATGATCGTGTCATACCCGTTGTTTGCTACATCAGGAATTTGTACTTGTGTTTTTCTTTCTTGTCATGAATATGTGCATATGGTAAATTGATGTGTAATGATGTTTTAGAAGTAAGTTTTAATGGGTGGAGTATGTGTGACATTACAAACAAGCTTCAGCGACCAAAAGGTTTGCTGAACCTAGGATGTGTGACAATACGCAAAAATTTCAGAAAACAAAAGGTCTGCTGAACTCAGGGTGTCAGTATTTCATTGGAGATGCCATATATAAGAATCTCAGCTAGGCCTAGGCCTAAATATAGCTACGTTTGATATAAACTTCAACTTTGGTATGGAAGTTTTCTCCCGTTTAGGGTGAAGTAAGACCAAAATTATTCAAAAATTTAGTGGTAGATATGGATCCATGTGGATTTCCAAGCAGAGAGAGCCAATTTCGAATAACATGTAAATTTCATTAAGTATATGATGTGCGTTTTGATTTGTTGGATTTTTAAACAATAATGTTATACTTTATGATGCCACTATCATTTAACGTACTCCCTCCGTACCAGATTATTGGACGAATAGCAATTTTGGAGAGATAATGTAAATTTGGACTGAACTGTGAATTAACTATTGATATTTAATCCACCATGTGGGCCTTTCCTCCTAAGTTCCCTCCCCACCATTCACTTTTTCCCTCTAATTAATCTAGCTATGTTTGGTTGTATGTGGTGTGAAACATGATTGCATGCGGTGGAATACCGAATGGGTTTTTATTCCGGCCTTAGTTACCGCACCGATTAACATAAAAAATAGTTTCTAGGAGATTTTCTTCCACATATTGTTCATCACCCAGGTCCAAGCGTTTTGATAATTTAGCCCTATAATCTGGTAGAAGGGAGTATTTCACATGTATATGTTTCAATGCTAGATTACCTATAATCTTATAGCGGCCATTGATGGTCCAGATATCATCTTGAAACCATGTCCACCAGGGTCTTAATATGACAAGGGTATAGATAATAGAGCCCGTCAGTTGAGTACCCCTGAGGCCCGTTAGACTAGGCCCAATTGTAATACTAGTTGAAATACGAGTTCATGTCGTATGTCGATATTGTAATCTGTATCGGATCCCACCCGATCCTCGAGACCTGGCCACCTATATATAGGGGCCAGGCGGGGACGGTGTGGGACAGATTAAAAGCAAGCCAGGTTCTACACCATGTTTACTTTCGATACACACCTTGTTTGACTGACTTTACCTTTGAGTTCATCCGACGCCCTATCTCCCCGATCCTAAGTCCTTCATTTAGGACATTTGTCAAGTTAATCCTCGTCAATTGGTGCCGACCGTGGGGACTATGGGCGTTGGAATCATGAATTCGACTACCTTTTCGCTTTCAGCTAGCAGGAATCCAGAAGTCGGCGAAATCCAGATACCCTTCGGAACCGTCGATTTTCAATCTCACCAGTCAAGTTTCACGCAAATATTCGAGAGCATGGATCAAGGTATGGATTTGACGATCGGAAGCTTAAACTTTCGCGTCGGATCATTAGGTTCGATTCGCCTTTCAGATCCGGTGAAACCGGGTCCGTCGGCAAGTGAACCCGAGACAGTAGCAATGTCGGAATCATCAGAAGGCTCTTCCAGCGAGGTAAACTCGCCGGTCAGCTTAGCAAAAATAGAAGAAAGAAAAATCGCAGGAGGCGACGAAACCATGGAGAACTTTGACTTAGAAGTTCAACTCGAAGATCTCACGATCTGCCACGATGACACCTCAGATCAATCAACAGACACCTGGAAGACAGGATTAGAGCTTTCTGAAGATGACAATTCGATCTTCTCAAGTTCCAACAGCAAACTTGACAATCGATACCAGATACTCGCCATCACAGGAGACAACTCAGAGGAATTCGACGAAAACAACAATTCAGTGCTTAATCCAGCAAACATAAACAGAGGAGCGAATCATTTAGCAGAAGGAGAAACTGCAGACTCCCTAACAACTAGGGAGAAAGTTCGACTATCAGTCGACGAGTGGAGAATAATCAAGACAGCCGTGGAGCACGGCACGCCAATACCAACAAGCTCCAGCAAAAATATGCTTCTGGGGTATCACTACGCCCTAAGGCAGGAGGCGAAGCAACTAGCAAAGGAGAGGATTGAAATACAGAAGAGGAAAGACTCAGCCATTGCAGCAAGCGACGCTACTCGCAGAGCACGTAGCGACGCGTCATATACAGATAGAAGGCATCATCGACATGGATCAAGATATGAAAACCTCGAGTACTCAAAAAGGCAAAGGATCTCCAAATACCTTGACTCGTCCTTCCTATCAGTCGACGAGCAAGGAAATATTATACCAAAACCTCCTGAAGCAGCACTGGTGGCAGCTCAAGCATACTTACATACAACACAACCAAATCCAGGAGACCCGAGGGAACATATGCACCGCGCAGTACTAAATGGATTAAAGATGGTAGACAACAAATTGTCAGCAAAAAAGGAGGAGGCATATTGCAACAAAGGAGCCCATAAGCCAAGATCACCGCGCCGTCACAATAGTCCTCGGCACAGAGCGGCAGTCGAAGATCTAGAACACCATCACCAGGGCGGCACGAAAGCCCAAAGTACAGAGAAAACCGAAGATCCAGGTCCCCAAATAAGGCGTACGATTACAAAGATGATGAAAAGGAGATGGGGCATCATGCTTTACCCATAGGGTTCGCACCACGCCAGTACCCAAAGGTTTCAAATTACTTCATGATCAGCAAAAATATGATGGATCCCAGGAGCCACAGTCATGGCTCTCGGATTATCAGCAAGCAGTAAAAATATTGGGAGGAACAAAGAAAACAGCTATGCAAAGTTTGCAATTACACTTCACCGGCGCGGCAAGGTCATGGTTGAGCAAATTAGAAAAAGAAACAATTGGAAGTTGGGAAGAGCTCACAAAGCAATTCACGAGTAACTTTAAGTCGACATATAAGCGGCCAACATCCATAGAAGTCAAAGCCTGCGTACAGCAACGCGGTGAGACATTGAGGGCGTACATCCAAAGATGGAGCATCATCAAAAATTCAGCCGTCGAAGTATCAGACGAAAGAGCAATATACGCATTCATAGTCTGGTTAAGACGAGGAGACCTAGTCGAAGAGATGGGAAGAATCAAGCCGAAAACAGTATCAGATTTAATGGATGTAGCAAACAGATTTGCAGATGGAGAAGATGCGTGCAACAACAAACGCACGCGATCGCCAGAGGATGATAGAGGAAATAGATATGGAGGTCAAAGGAGGAGATCCCGCAATTACGACAACTACGGCTCTCACAGCCAAATAGCTGCAGGGTACAAGGACAACAGCTACCAAGGGAACAACCCTAGAAGTTCAGGATATCGCAGTTATGGAAAAGAAGACTACAAAAAGTTTCAGACAAGAGAATCCAGAGAGTACAACCCATCACCGGAAGATATGCTAAACGGACCATGTCATATACACTCCGCTTTTGTTGATGAGAATCGAGTATCCAGGCATGCAATGAAAGATTGCACAACATTTTTGAAACTGCAGGAAGCAGCGCTAAACAAGCAAGCCAAAGCAAAACGACAGGGATACGAAGGAAACACAAGCAATGCGCCTGCAAACCAGCAAGGAAACAATGGAGTTCCTCAAAATCAAGACCAGCCGAGCCAGGGGCGCGATGACGATGGAGGATATGTTCCATCTAAAGGGCACATCACAGCAATGATACAGCCTGTGCCAAAGTCGAACAAAGAGGAAAAGAGCATAACTCGCCAAGTTAATCTGGCAGTAACTTTGCCTCCAGCAACAACAGAATATCTACACTGGTCAGAGCAACCCATAGAATTCAGCAGAGATGATCACCCAATAACAGTACCTCGGCCAGGAAACGCGCCTTTGGTACTAAAAGCCCAAATTGGGACTTACGATGTCGACAGAATATTCATGGACGCAAGAAATGGAATAAACCTTATATACGAAAAGACCCTACGAGCAATGCACATCTCATTGGAATTCCTGAAACCAACTGATTGTTCTTTCCACGGAATAGTCCCAGGAAGTGCTAACTATCCACCTGGTCGAATAGCACTCAACGTTTGCTTCGGAAATCGGCAAAACTACAGAAGAGAGAAACTAGACTTCGAAGTCATGGACTGGCCATCACAATATCACGCGATGCTCGGGCGACCCGCATTTTCGCGATTCATGGCAGTACCTCACTACACGTACGTGGTACTCAAAATGCCAGGACCCAAAGGAATCATCACAGTCAAAGGAAGCTTCGAACTCTGAGATCAATGCGACAAGGAGTTCCACAAGATGGCTCAAAACTTCGGCATGATGGCAAATTACAGGGAACCTAAAGACAAGACAAAAAACTCGACTACGACAGCCGTACGACAACTCGAAGAACACCCAGCAGAACCGGAGGTGAAAAAACCGCAGGTACAGCCATCAGAACAAGACAAGCCTACAGGAGAAGAAGAGAAGACCTCGACGGCATAGGCAACAAGACGAAAAACTAGAGTAGAAAAATAAAGCTGTAAAAGCCACGAGTTATTCCAGGGCAATGCTCTCTAGATCCAGAACACAGGTCATTGGCCGGATCTCTTGGGCCACCCCATGTATCTTACATTATAAGCATAAATAAAGACAGCAGTTCCTCCTATTCGAGTTTACGCATCTTTAAACAAAAATTGCGGCATACGCACCAAAATCCGTAAAGGTAAAATGCCCTGAGAATAAAATTTCTGACAAAAGAGTCGGAAAACAAAAACTCTCGCGTTCCGCATACAAAAACATAGAAAAATCACAGCAGTGGCTGATCAGAATCATCTACGCCAAAAGAATCTAAGTAATGATGCTCGCAGAAAAACGCGGCATCCTGCTGAAGCAACCTAGCTATGAGCCTCTTTGCTGGTTGAAGAGTAGCATCCATATGGACTCGCAACATAGCTCCTCCTGGAGGCAAACTCAGCGACATGGAACTATAATTAAGCCTCGGATGCCACTTGCGTGTCCAACCAAGCGCAAAATTGGCACCAGCCACTAAATTAAGTTCTATCAGACGATGAATTCGCTAACTAGATCTAAAAACATTAAGCAGATGCAGAAAAGTGCCAGGAAGATGATTACGAGGGAGCATCACGGAGTGCATGGTAGTCAAGGATCTCCGATAACCATCAACAGCGTCTCCAATGTGCTGAGCACGATCTTGAAGAAGCACAATAGCACGATGGCGCCGGGGATCGGACCAAAAACTTTCGACTCCCTCTGAAGATCTCTCAAGAGCCACGATTCGTTCAGAAACCCGACGAGTCTCACCAACAAAATCCAAGCAAGTGCCTGCAATAATACGAAGTCATTAGCCATTAGTAATGGAGAAAAAAGGGAACAAGAGGAAAGTTACAAGGAATCTTACATCGCAATAGCTCACAAGCAGACTCAACTATACCAACAAGGAAGGAGTCGCATTCTTCTAGATGCACAACTCTGGCCGTCAGACCCGACACCTTATCCTCAAGTTTGGATATCTGTTTCATAAAGCTGCAAGATTTACTGGCTTTGTCCATAGCCATCTGTGCCTGGCGCTTCATCAACGTCAAACGGCTTTCAAGGTCTGAAATTCTCAGCAAGTGTTCAGAACACCGACACGAAGAATGATGAGGCAAAGGAACTCCGGAGTCAAACACATGGCGAGGAGGTGAAGCCCGACCACAAACCGACGATCCAGCAGTACGCATAGGCTGAAAGCCAAAAGAAAGGAAAAGAGAAGCATCTCAGGTACCAAATCAAACATGACATATCACAAAAAAGAGAATATTTACAAAAGCGCAAGTACTCTGACTAGTTCTCGGGCTATATGCGACTAAAAGTTCAATACATCAGAATAAGCTAAGATTACAAAGGGAGGCTAAGTCTACGCCACCTCAGCCTCAGGGTCTGCAGCGGAAGTAGGCGTGGCAGAGGTAGCACCAGCATTGGGAGGAGGCATGGTTCCACTTGTCGCCGGAGTCGAAGAAACCGGCGTAGCAGAGGTAGTGGAGGCCGCCGAAGGAGAAATTATTGAGACGATGCCCGGCGCGTACCTCTTCGCCTTTTCGAAGAAAACCTTCAGCTCCAAAAGGGGTCGACCGCAGGAAGAACTTGAAAGTACAAGGATGTCGCCTAGAGGGGGGTGAATAGGCGATTTAAAACTTTTACGAGTGGCTTGACAAATGCGGAATAAAAATAACGTTTAATTTGCCAAGCATACAAAACCTAAACAAACTAGGTTCACCTATGTGCACCAACAACTTATGCTAGACAAGATAAGCAACTATGAGATAGCAAGATATATATAACTTCAAGCACGAAGGCTATCACAAAGTAAATTGCATAAGTAAAGGAGCTCGGGTATAGAAATAACCGAGGGACGCGGAGACAATGATGTATCCCGAAGTTCACACCCTTGCGAGTGCTAATCTCCGTTGGAGCGGTGTGGAGGCACAAGGCTCCCCAAACGCCACGGAGGCTCACCGTAATCTCCTCGAGCCCTCCCACCAAGATGGAAGACCCGACCACTATGGGACACTTGAGGGCGGTCACCGAACCCGTACAAGCTTGGGGCAATCTCCACAACTCAATTGGAGGCTCCCAAGAATCGCCACTGAGGCACCACAAAGCTTGGGAAGATCTCCACAACTTAATTGGAGGTCCCCAAGTAATTGCCACGGAGGCACCACAAAGCTTGGGAAGATCTCCACAACTTAATTGGAGGTCCCCAAGTAACCACTAAGCCACTAAGCCGTCTAGGGCTCCAAGAACCCAAGAGTAAAAAGCTCAACTGAACTTTCACTACCGAATCTCCGAGGAGAACTCAAACCGATGCACCAAATGCAATGGCAAGAACACACGAAGTGCTCAAATCCTTCTCTCCCAAATCCTACCAAAGCAACAAATGCTATGGAGGGATATGAGAGGAAGAACAAAGGAAGAAATCACTCCAAGATCTAGATCCAATGGGTTCCCCTCACAAAGAGGAGAAAGTGATTGTTGGAAATATAGATCTAGATCTCCTCTCTCTTTTCCCTCAAAGATATGCAAGAATCATGGGAGGAATTGAGAGATGGGCAAGCTTTCCAAGGTCAACAATGGAGGGAGAGAGAGGGGAAAACGATCTAATCCAAGCTTGAAGAAGGGGAGGGGTATTTATACCCCTCCCGGGATTGTAGTCATTGCAGTACTGCAGGGGCCGGATATTCCGGTCCAAGTTTGGACCGGATATTCCGCCCCCCTCAAAAAAACTGCTAAGGACTTCGCGCGCGTCGTTCAGATTTGGGGCCGGATATTTCGGCCGGATATTTCCAAAACTGGGCCGGATATTCCGGCCACCCCTAAAAATGGCTAAGGACCAGAAAAAGGCGAGGCGCGCGTCACTCAGATTTGAGGCCGGATATTTCGGCCGGATATTTCCAAAACTGGGCCGGATATTCCGCCCAGGAAAAGTGAGCAACACGAAAACAACGATAACTTTTGCATCCGGACTCCGTTTTCGATGATCTTGGGCTCGTTGGAATCACCACAATGAGATCTACAACATCATCCATAGAAACATCATAGTCCAACAAAGGAGGATGAAACCAAATGATAAAAGGTTTGACTTAGCTATAAAGATGAATCGGTAAAACCTCCAAACACCAAAAACGCAATTAGAGTTCCATACGAAATCCGTTTTTGATGAGCTAGAGCTTGTCATGGAAATAACCACAAGCTCTAGAACCTCACATGGATAAAAGCCAAATAAGAACCAAGAAAGATAATTCCAAGTATGCAAAGGTTTGAGCTCTCTCCGAACAATACGAATAAGTTACTCACTCGAGAGCCCCTCCTGATAGTACGGCTATCGATCCTAAAACCTGGTCTCCCAAACACTATGAGACCGGTAAGAAAGAAACCCTATCAATATCATACCTTTGCCTTGCGCCTTCCACTTGAGCTAGATAGTGACGATCTTGATCTTCTCAAGTTGGACTACCTTTCTTGATTGCGCTTGCTCGGTGAAGTCTTGCGGATTGCTCCCCCATACTTCACTATGGGAGAGACACTAGTAGAAATATCTTCACATGTCCATTAACACCAAATGGACATCGAGCTTCAAGCAAATGATATCTTCTATATGCCTATCTTGAACTTGCGCTTCGACTTGATCAACATTGGACTTCATCTTCTTCCTTCATAATGATGATGTCTTCTATAGGCTCAACTCCCTTGATCATCACATAAACTTCTTTATTTGCATCTTCTTACAACCTTGAAACCAACATATGGCTCAAGCGTTGTCTACGAACAAGTCCTACAAATATAACTCGATGCAAACATTAGTCCATAGGGATTGTCATTAATTACCAAAACCACACATGGGGGCAAATGCTCTTTCAATCTCCCCCATTTTGGTAATTGATGACAATCTCTTTGAGAGGGTTTATATAATGAATTTAAAGGACTAAGATGGTTACACTAACATCAAATACTACAAAAGTATGTGATGTTAGTAGAACCATCATATATAGAGCAAACTCCCCCACAATCTATGCACGTGTGAATGAACTTGAATTTCATTGCATATATTGCCAACCAATGTTGTTGGTGGAGTTTCCACTATATATACTCAACCATGCAAAGCATGCAAGGCAAATGCTTAAGAACAAAACAAAAGCGTGAAACCCAATTCCTTTCAAACCCTCGAAACTTCTCCCCCATTGGCTTCCATTGCCAAAATGGGTGGAAAGGCTTAGAAGGCCAATATAGTGAGAGTTCCTCCTCAAGGTGTGCATGACACAAAAAAGGTGAAAACACATGCACAAATTCAAGGACAAGAATTTGGAGGAAATCAAACTATATTGAGGATCAAAGATTGCAAACAAAATAGGATGACATGATGGTTAAACTTCCAACAAATGAAGATAGCAATCAAAAGATCCAAATAGCGAATCAAATAAAGATATTATGAGAAGACCAAAACAATGCTCTAAATAATATGAAGAAGCTCCCCAAGGTTTGTGCACAACATATTCTATCTGAATTAAAGTATAAGGTGCACAAACATGGAATCATCACTCCCTCGATATTATTCAAAACATAATGATACCAAGTGACATCAAATACTATGATAACCACAAAATGGTGCTTTAAAATGAAATGAGGAAGCTCCCCAAGGTACATGCACAAGATAGAATATTTGCATTTGAATACAATTTGCACAACATGGAATCCTCACTCCCTCAATACCATTTAAAAGGAACCATTAGCAAGAGACCATAGAAAAGAAATCAAGCTTAACACTTGCATCAAGAAAATGGTTGAGCAACAAATAAGGAACCAACATATTAAACGGCTCAACCAAAGGAATGTGTGATAGGAATGACAAAGCATATTATAAGACTAGTACAAAGATGTACATAGAGCATCCACATAGTCCTCAATGAATGATATTGCTTAGCATTCCATCCCAACACACAAGGTTTAAAAAGATATCAAATAAGGAGATATCATCTCTCATGTGTATAAGTTTCTAAGTAGACAACATCACAAAGATAATTATCACAAAGAAACATGTACACATAAAATAGATACAAAGAATAGAACATGATATCCAAACAAGTTCATGCAATATACCAATGAGATTTTTACTTTTAAAGTATGGCCAAAGGTTCAATTTGTCTTATTGCATATTGAAGAACTTCAACCACAAACATGTCAAAGACATCACAAATATCAACAAGGAAAAGAAGATAGTTGGGATGTTTTGAGAAAAGCAACAAGTATCACGAATAAGTATACCAAAAGAAAGAACTAAATTTGCACTTTCATCAATATTGCACATGTGAGGAACTTGAGGAATTGATATGCAATAAAATTGCTAGATAGACATATTTGGGAAGGGTGAATCATGAGCATGATTTTATATATTCCCCAAAATATGCACTCATCTCAAATTACTCATATTTTCAATAGAGAGGTTTCATTAAGATCTTTGCAAATAAAGATTTTCATGCCATGAAATGACCCACACATGGTTAGATGCTAGAAAAGTATGCATGAATAAGATACTTGTTACCGAGATACCATTGGAAGGATGTAGTAGATAGGAGTTCTTCAATAATCCTAGCTTGCCACAAATTATCAACTAGTCACCGCTTCATGCTTATTATTGAGACAAGCACCAATATATCTCCCATGTACCTAAAACAAATTCAAGTACAATATGGTCCCCAAACTCATTGGGTCCGAAGAAGTTAGACACTACAATATATAGGACAAGCTCCACATAAATATGTGCATATAGATATGAACTTGAATTTCATGCACATCTTAGCCGATTTAGGATTTATTGGAGTTTACCCTATATATTGGATCAAAGAAAGCAAAGCATGCCATAAAGTATACATTTAGTAAATATGCATGCACAAGACTTTCAAGATCCAAAAGAGATACAATTTGGACAAAACACCAAGAAGACCAAGAAGTCACACAAAGGTGTGAAGAACTAAAGGTTGTCCAAAATTTTATCAAAGAATCAACTCAACACAAAAAATGACTCCAAAGTCCACCAAGTGAACAAAGCACACGCCAATGAGCATAAAGGATCACTAAAACACACATGCCCAATGACTTATCTCATTTTAAGAATATAGAGCAAAAACAAGAGAAGAGATAACCATTCTCCCAAAGAGAGCAAGGTTCCAACAAACAAACCAAACTCTCCACTCTTTTATGATGGCACACTAAGTACCAAAAACAAAAAGATTTGTCTTCCAACAAAAACCAATACCAATTGAAATAAGCCGCAAGAGTATGTTATAGAAAATATAGGAGAGCTCCCCAAGATTAGTGCATTATTTATGATTTTGCATTTAAATACAAAATGCACACAAATGGGATCATCATCTCAACCTACATTAAGAATAACACAAAACAAGTTCAACAAAATCAAATGGAATCACAAGAGTTAAGAAAGACAATGGGAATTTAAAACAAATACATTCCTTGGCAAGAGATAAGGTAATTAAAAGCAATAGCCAATAAAAAGATGATCAATATATATATATACCACATGATAGAGTACCAATTGTCCAAGGACAAGAGGTATTTCGAGTTATTAATTTCCCGGTGGTATTTTACACATAAATCCAAGATCATCTTCACAACAAGAAGCATATGAAAAGGATAAGAATTAAACACCATGCTAAAGAAGATATTCTTGGTAGACTCAAATAGTTAAACAATCACGCAAAGCAATGATTAGGATAACTTGAAGCAAATGGTTTTCCAACTTTGATATAGAATTCCACATTTTAGGAAAACCCTACCAAGAATGTATCTCACAAACAAGATCCAAAACAAGAGCAATAAAACAATTTGGCAAATTGAAACTTGTTTGAGCAAACATGTCACATAGAAGAAAGATAATTTGCAATATCAACACTATGTGACACAACCTCAAATATACACATTTTATTGGTTTGTAGTATGCACAAAGCATATTTCTCCCCCATAATGTGATAAAGCATTTATTTTTACAAGAGGCAAATAAAATCCAACATGAGATGATTAATGGACATTATAGAATTTGAATTTCTCATGAGCATGACATACCACATAGAGACTAGATAATTTAAAAATAAAACACTAAGTGGTATTCCTCATGTGCACACATATTTAGGATTATGAAGTGCCAAAGCATATCACTCCCCCAAAATGGATAGTCCATTAGTCTCTCAAAAAAGCCAAATAATATAAACAAAGATGCAATAAGGCTCAAAGACAAACACACATACATGGTATGCAAACCCACAAGTACATACTTGATTAATCAAAATAAAACAAGTAGGTAGCACAACATATACCAACACATGTAATGGAACACAACCAACACATGCAAAAGGGGTGAGTAACTTTCAATGTAGATAAGTTGAGTACATGTTACCGCAAGGAGGAACATTGGATATATGATATAAACAAGATAATCCAATTGACTTGACTTGAGACAATATATTGATGAAGATCCCTTAATTCTTCATGATATAGCCAAGTCTCCAATGCCCTCCAACAAACACCTATTGATCAAGTTTTGGTGTGATGGTCCCCAACTAAGTTGGGTCCTAAGAGGTTAGTCACAATAGGCTTGGCCACCCAAATGGTTCTTTTCTTGACACCACATGGAGTACCAACAAATTTGGCAAACACATTGCCAACCTTATCCTTGCAAAGGGAATAAGCATCATCAATTATGATAGGGTTGGATGAGTTACCCATAGTGCATGAAGAAGAAAGGTGACCCTTCTCACGGCATATGTAGCAAGTTCCTTTCTTCACCTTCTTCTCACTTGATTTCTCCGCAATGGGAGCATTAGCTTGATTCTTCTTGGGAAGTGGCATTTCTTCAACTCGAGGTTGAGCGTGCCCTTGAACTTGAGGCCGCTTCCCTTGTTGCTTCTCAACTAATGCCTTCTTCTTCAAAGGGCAAGATCTAACATGGTGCCCTTCAATTTTGCACTTGAAGCAAACAATCTTGGCCGGATCTTTGACTTGTCCTTGACCCTTCTTCTTCTTGTTAATCGTGGACTTCTTGTTGTTGTTGGAGATAAATCCAAGTCCACTCTTGTCATTGGGGGATTTTTGCACACTCAACATATTGTCAAGTTTGGATTTCCCTTCATGACTCTTTACCAAGTCTTTCTTCAAAGAAGAGACTTGGGCCTTGAGCTCTTCGATTTCCTCTACATGGTTAGTAACAACACAAGTACTAGAGGAAGTAGAAGCTTCATTGTTAGAGCAACAAGGAAAGGAAAGTAATTCATCACAAGATGTAGCAATGTTATGAGTGGATGAATTACTAGGACTAGCACAAGGCAATATGGCATTTTGAGAAGTAGTGCAAATGTCCACATGAGGCTCACTAGATGTTACCTTTGACATAATAGCCTCATGAGCTAATTTTAGCCTACCATGGGAAGCTAGAAGATCCTCATGGGAGCTAGAGAGCTTTCCATGATTTTCTTCCAATTTCCCATATTTGCTAGTTAGCAAATCAAGTTGAGCCCTTAGCTCAACATTCTCCTTCAAGATGGATGCTTCACAAGAAGTAGAGTTAGTAGCACAAGCATCATCACTAATGGAAAGCAGAGAAGACAATTTAGTAAGCTCATTTGAATTTGAAGCTTTAAGTTGCTCATGCGACTCGGTGAGAATGATGGGCTCACACGAAATGACCCTAGAGTCATTTTTAAGAAGCACAACATTCTCAAGGAGTTTAGCATAAGTAACTACAAGCTCTTCATATTTAGTTTCAAAATCATTTGCCACCACAAGAGTTCTATCATAGGATTTCTTTATTTTAGATAATTCTAAAGTAAAGGTCTCCTCAAGAGATTCCTTGGTGGTTTGTTCTTCTTCTAGAGCTTCTTTTAGATCCGCAATCTCATCCGCGTAATCACGGGCATGACCTTGCATTTTAAAAATGGTATCCTCATGCTCCTCAATAATTTTATTGCTCTCGGTGGCAATAGCCAAAATCTTATAGAAGTAAGAGCAAGCAATTTATTCTTACGAATAGCATGAAAAAACATTTCACTCTTCTCAAATAAAGAAGCAAGATCATCATATTCTTCTTCATTATCCTCATTCTCATCATCACTAGATATATTGGGTTCCAAAGAAGGAGTTACCTTTGAAGCCCTAGCCATAAGGCAAATGTGGGAAGCAATTGATGATGATGAATAAATACTTGAAGCACCAAGCGAGATCATGTCTTGGCCAATAAAATTTCCGGTTTCCTCTACATTGTTAGACACACAACAACTAGAGGAACTAGAGGCATTTATATCATGGCAACAAGACGAAGTAAGCATATCATTATGAGATGTGTTCAAGGAGCATACACATGATATGCAAGGACTATCAACACAAGCATGTAAAGCATTTATGGTGCTAGAAGTGTTTTAAGTCCAAAGATGAAGCATGGCAATGAGATAGAGATGAATGATCATCACAAGTAAGCTTACTATCAACATTGCAATTTCCATCACCATTCACCATAGAGTTACCTTGTGTCTTGCTACACTTTGGTGAAGTGGAAGAGAGTTCATCACGACCGAAAGTGGAGGGAATACAATCATCCTCAATCTTGTTGGACATGTCATATTTGTCTTGAAACTTTGTCCAAAACTCATGAGCGCTACGGAAAGGCATGATTGCAAGAATAACTGCATTGCTCACAAAATCAACAAGCACATTAGTAGCTCGAGAATTAAGATAAGAGTTTCTCTTCTCCTCTAAAGATAGACTTTGGGAATCCTTAGGAGGAGAGAAACCCATATCTAGAATTCTCTCTATATTTGGGTCCATATCACGAAAATGATTAAGCATGCAAATTTTCCATATATCATAATTAGTGCCATCAAATATAAAGGTGTCATTGTGCACTAATCCCCTAGCCGACATCTTTGCTCTCAAGGCGGTGAAGCCCTAAAATGAGAGACCTTCCTCTGATACCAAATGAAAGTACAAGGATGTCGCCTAGAGGGGGGTGAATAGGCGATTTAAAACTTTTACGAGTGGCTTGACAAATGCGGAATAAAACTAACATTTAATTTGCCAAGCATACAAAACCTAAACAAACTAGGTTCACCTATGTGCACCAACAACTTATGCTAGACAAGATAAGCAACTATGAGATAGCAAGATATATATAACTTCAAGCACGAAGGCTATCACAAAGTAAATTGCATAAGTAAAGGAGCTCGGGTATAGAAATAACCGAGGGACGCGGAGACAATGATGTATCCCGAAGTTCACACCCTTGCGAGTGCTAATCTCCGTTAGAGCGGTGTGGAGGCACAAGGCTCCCCAAATGCCACGGAGGCTCACCGTAATCTCCTCGAGCCCTCCCACCAAGATGGAAGACCCGACCACTATGGGACACTTGAGGGCGGTCACCGAACCCGTACAAGCTTGGGGCAATCTCCACAACTCAATTGGAGGCTCCCAAGAATCGCCACTGAGGCACCACAAAGCTTGGGAAGATCTCCACAACTTAATTGGAGGTCCCCAAGTAATTGCCACGGAGGCACCACAAAGCTTGGGAAGATCTCCACAACTTAATTGGAGGTCCCCAAGTAACCACTAAGCCACTAAGCCGTCTAGGGTTCCAAGAACCCAAGAGTAAAAAGCTCAACGAACTTTCACTACCGAATCTCCGAGGAGAACTCAAACCGATGCACCAAATGCAATGGCAAGAACACACGAAGTGCTCAAATCCTTCTCTCCCAAATCCTACCAAAGCAACAAATGCTATGGAGGGATATGAGAGGAAGAACAAAGGAAGAAATCCACAAAGAACTCCAAGATCTAGATCCAATGGGTTCCCCTCACAAAGAGGAGAAAGTGATTGTTGGAAATATAGATCTAGATCTCCTCTCTCTTTTCCCTCAAAGATATGCAAGAATCATGGGAGGAATTGAGAGATGGGCAAGCTTTCCAAGGTCAACAATGGAGGGAGAGAGAGGGGAAAACGAGCTAATCCAAGCTTGAAGAAGGGGAGGGGTATTTATACCCCTCCCGGGATTGTAGCCATTGCAGTACTGTAGGGGCCGGATATTCCGGTCCAAATTTGGACCGGATATTCCGCCCCCCTCAAAAAAACTGCTAAGGACTTCGCGCGCGTCGTTCAGATTTGGGGCCGGATATTTCTAAAACTGGGCCGGATATTCCGGCCACCCCTAAAAATGGCAAAGGACCAGAAAAAGGCGAGGCGCGCGTCACTCAGATTTGAGGCCGGATATTTCGGCCGGATATTTCCAAAACTGGGCCGGATATTCCGCCCAGGAAAAGTGAGCAACACGAAAACAACGATAACTTTTGCATCTGGACTCCGTTTTCGATGATCTTGGGCTCGTTGGAATCACCACAATGAGATCTACAACATCATACATAGAAACATCATAGTCCAACAAAGGAGGATGAAACCAAATGATAAAAGGTTTGACTTAGCTATAAAGATGAATCGGTAAAACCTCCAAACACCAAAAACGCAATTAGAGTTCCATACGAAATCCGTTTTTGATAAGCTAGAGCTTGTCATGGAAATAACCACAAGCTCTAGAACCTCACATGGATAAAAGCCAAATAAGAACCAAGAAAGATAATGCCAAGTATGCAAAGGTTTGAGCTCTCTCCGAACAATACGAATAAGTTACTCACTCGAGAGCCCCTCCTGATAGTACGGCTATCGATCCTAAAACCTGGTCTCCCAAACACTATGAGACCGGTAAGAAAGAAACCTGGTCTCCCACGGAGGCACCACAAAGCTTGGGAAGATCTCCACAACTTAATTGGAGGTCCCCAAGTAATCACTAAGCCACTAAGCCGTCTAGGGTTCCAAGAACCCAAGAGTAAAAAGCTCAACGAACTTTCACTACCGAATCTCCGAGGAGAACTCAAACCGATGCACCAAATGCAATGGCAAGAACACATGAAGTGCTCAAATCCTTCTCTCCCAAATCCTACCAAAGCAACAAATGCTATGGAGGGATATGAGAGGAAGAACAAAGGAAGAAATCCACAAAGAACTCCAAGATCTAGATCCAATGGGTTCCCCTCACAAAGAGGAGAAAGTGATTGGTGGAAATATAGATCTAGATCTCCTCTCTCTTTTCCCTCAAAGATATGCAAGAATCATGGGAGGAATTGAGAGATGGGCAAGCTTTCCAAGGTCAATAATGGTGTAGCGCCCCAACCTTGGGATCAAGGTGGAACATCTGTGTTAAGTGCTATTCCCTGGATCAATGATAGCACCACAGAACAAAATGAAATATTCATTGCATAGTATCAAGATTACATCGCGGATCCAGATACATAGTATTTAAATCTTACAATTTACACAGCGGAAATAACGAGGTGGCAAGGAGCCTCCATCTTCATCACGTGCCACAGGCAGCCATGTTGGAATGTAAGCTCGAGATCCTAATCCTGTTTCCTTACTCGAATTAAAACCTGCACGTTGAATATGCAGCCCCAAAAAGGGGTCAGTACAATGATGTATTGGCAAATGACACATATTTGGTGGATATTGTGAGGAGCCTATCTACATGAATATTTAGCTGGTGGGTCTCACAGGCTGATTTGCATAAAGCCAGTTTTATCCTATAGTTCTTTCTCAAAGCTTTTCTTTCAAATTTTTAAATTTTCAAGGGTCGAAGTAACCCCCAATTGCCACATACTAGCCAGGCATGTAGCACTGGGCGAAATTCAACAAAGTCGGAACCTCAGGCACCACCACCCCTCGGAGCGTATGGTCCTTAGTTCCTACCTAGGGGTTTCTAGACAGATTTTAGTCATTCGTAAATGGTGATGAGATTCTTTCGTACATTCCATGTCTAGAGACTCAATTGTCCATAACCGAGGATACGGCTAATCGATTAGTTTTATACACCTTGCAAGGGTTGTGCACGTTCACCTTACGATTCATTTTATGCCCATACATAAAATGAAACGAGACCTTTTAGAGGAGAGGGCAACTAACTGGCAAGATCCGTTCCCAACCTATAATTCATCTACCACCATCTTCTTGCACACAAGTTGCACTCCCACATCTAATCAGTCAAGACAGAGCCCATAATGTCATAAGGCTGCACTGGAAGTACACTAAGCATGGAAGACATAGCCATCTCTTTGTTCCTGGGTGGCCATCCCGAGCGGTATTCTGTTCCCACATCCTCTTACAAGGCATGCGTCCTAGAACCCACCTACCTCGCCTCCTCTTATCAAACCATTCCACCCAGGTGTTTCATTTTAGTTGAAGTTCTTAATTTGTTAACAAAACACTTTTAACAAGTGATCAAAGCATGGCATCAATAATTTTCAAAGTATTTAGCATCCTAACAGGTGGGGTTTGAGGGATTGCTACACACTACTAGGATCTAAGCATTTGATAAAACAGTTGAATAAATCACCTATCATGCATACTACAAGAGGTGAATATACTAATGCATAAGTAAAATGGGTAGGGGATATGTGTGTCACTTGCCTTTTGAAGAACACGATGTTTCTCTTCCCTCAACTAAGCGTGTAGATCCCCGCACCAACTATAGTACAGAAGGAACATAACGTAAACATTCCAAACAATTACAAACAAACAATTTAAGCAATTGAAGGAATTCGTTTAACCATTTAGCTTCATTGAGATGTTGTGATTTGAAGGATATGGTAAATGATCATGATTTATAAGATATGAGTTTGAGGGCTTGGTTGGGAAGGATTAGTGTGATTGAGGGGGAAATGGTCTAGGCAAGTTTAAGAATGCTTGAACTACTCAAATAGTACATTTGCAAGTTGAATAGTTCAATACATGAAGACAGAACTAAGTGGGCATTGGATTGGGTATAAATGGTTGATATTTGAGGGCATGGCTCAATTGGTTCATTGATCAACATGGCGTGTATCACATACTATGGTACGGGTTATATCAACTCCACATTAATAGAATCTAGGTTTGAGATGAATTCATATTCTACTCAAGTAGCTCATTTGCTGTTTGAATATATATGAATTGACAAGGTATGATGAGTGAAAAAATCTTTATGCTTTATCAAAGCATATTGAATCTTGGATTATCTTATGTGGGTAACTCACATAAGAGACAAAGTAGTGCAATAGCAATACTATTGAATAAGTGTGACAGCAATTATTCTTAAATAGTATATTTTACACTTAGTCAATGGGCCAGGAAATATGAAGCATTGAGTTATTCAATTAACTTATTTGTTAATTGAATAATTCTATGCAAGGCTGTGGTTGAGTAGTCATGAATAAATGATTATAGGTAAAGGATAGGTATAGGTGATGTGTGAAACATGGTTTAAGGTTCCTGATGAGTAGATAGGATTGGGTTAAGTACTATGATTGTTGATTTGATCAATACCATAGTAGCAAGGTGGAAACTAAGATTGGAGGTATCACACTTTACTCAAACAACCCAATTGTAATTTGAATATGTGTGAACAAATCATGATGTACTTTGATGGATATGACATTGGATCAAGGTGATCCCAAGGTGATGTTTGATAGCTAGGTATGAGTATAAGATTTGCTAAAGTAGAAAAGAAAACATCACTGAACAGAAATGGATTTATTCTTATAATAGAAATTACTCAAATCCTCATATTAGAATTTGGATAATAGTGAAGTGTTTCGATCAGATATGGGTGTGATACTACTGGATAGCTTGCAGTATAGTAGAGCCACTGCAAGTGGATTCACTCTAAAATAAATTTTAGAACTCAAGATATGACCAAAATAGTGATTTGAGAAGATTTGAATGCACAAAGTGTGTGCACGTATCAAGTTTGGATTTTCTTGATCCTATGATGTTCTACAAGTTCTAAGGAGTCCAGAGACTACAAATTTGTAATTTTTGGACACTTGGTTCAAAAGATATGAATTAAACAAACTAACAGGAGGTTCATACTCAATTTGAAAATAGTTTCAAAATGAACCCATGAAATATGAAATTTTATTGAACTACTGGATTCTACAGATTTCAAGGATTCCAACGGTATAACATTTGCTATTTTTGGACCTACAGATCAAAAGATGTGAATTTTGCAAGATTGGGATCAAATCTGGTTTGAATTTCTAATTCGAGTTTCTGTTTAAACCATAGGCCGACACGCGGCGTGTTCCGATTGGCCGGTACCGCTTCGGCCGGATCAAGGTTGTGGGCCGTTAGATCTTAAGTGGATCAAACGCACCAGATCTACTGATACCTCTTTGTTTAAGTGAAGCAATCTAGGCTTTTGGATCTTGATCGGATGGACGATAAGAATCAGAGAGGAGAGAAGCTCACCTAGGGTTTTCTGTGTGTCGCCGGCGGCGAGCTTGCGCACTGGAGGTCGATGTCGCCGACTATGTGGAGGGTTCTAGAGGCGGTGAAGATGCGGACGCAGATCAGAATGACGAGGCGAGCTCGAGAGCGTGAATCTCCACCTTGATTGCTTCCAGATGAAGGAGTAGAGGACGGCTGGAGGGTGCACGGGCGTCGGTGTCCTTCGGGTTGCCCTGGAGAGCTCGGTTTCCTGCGAAATGGTTCAGTCTGTGGGCGTCAAGAGGTGCGCCAGAATAGGGGAAGACGATAGGAGAGAAGAGAGAGGGCGGGGCTCACTGGTAATGGTCGAATTCGACCGGAGACACCTGCAGATGTGCGGACCTCCGACGAGGGATTCGAGCAGCCTGGCGGCCCGGTTCGAGGAGAGGTGGGGAGGGGAGTGAGAGGAGAGTGCGAGGTATTTATAGGCGTGGTCTTGATGGCCATTACTCGCGAGAAATCAACGGGAGAGGTTTACTCCGGCGACCGTTTCCAGAAACAGAGAGAGAGGGAGAAGATTGCGGGAGGAGGGGGATGACATGCGGGAACCACATGTCGGCGTGTAGAAGAGAGGGAGAGGATACCGGTTCGGGGCGGGGCGTTGCTGGGCCGTGGGCTCGTTCTGGCCGTGGGCTGGAATGGTTCCCGGGGTCCAGTTTCATATTTTTCCTTTTCCTTCTCTTTTTCTTTTCTGATTTTCTTATTTCTTTCATAGGTTTTGCAAAAATGCTCCAAATCAAATCAAACCACTTTCAGAGATTTGCAAATTTCACTGCAAGGATTTAATTCAATAGGAAACGAGTTTTCAAAATCAGAACAAGATTTTTAATAGAATTATGGATTGAGGCCAAAGGTTTTTTGCTTGCATAATGCTGAATAGGATTTGAAATTAAATCTTTTGAGAATAAGGAATAATAATGTTTGAAAATATCCTCCAAATTTAGTTTTTGAAATACAATCTTTACTAAATGAAACACCCTTAGGATTCACTCCTTAGCAAGTCAACTTGCATAGGTTTGAATAAAGGTTGGAAAAGAAGTATTTTGGTAATTGGTTCTTTTCTCAAAAGGGATCTTCAAGAATATAGTAGAAAGTTTAAAACATTTTCTAATAAAACTTTCAATTAGACTCAAAAGTTTTAAATCCCTGTGAAATTTCAATCGTTTCAAGCAATACAAAAGCAAAAAAAATTCCCCCCCAAAATTTGACAAAATCTTGGGATGTTACAGACTACCACCCTTAAAGAAATCTCGTCCTCGAGATTGGAGGAAGGTTACAAGGTTTAAGGGTCCTAAGGGGACTAGGGTGCTATCACCCTTAAAGAAGATTTTTCTTGGTGGCATCTTGATGTTTCCTTAGGCACTTGCATTTTGTTCCCAGCTTGAATTCACCGTTGCGCCATTTTTCCTGAATTCGCTCTTCTCATAAGCGTCGATGTTCACCGCTATGTTCAAAAGTGGGTATTCCAATTGTCCCATCCAATTCTGGTGATAGGCAGATATCATCCATAGCGTTGTCTTCAACAAGGTAGTCCACATCGTCCAAGAATGTGTATCTAGCCTTTTCTTGGTCGGTCCTCACCAAGGCCATGACAGCATACAGGCCATCGCCATACTCCTTGTTGCCTTTTAGCTGATTTTCATTGCAGAGTCTCAAAAGATGATCCAATGTCAAGCACTGCATGCTTGCCCCACGAACATGATGAGACCACACATCCCAAGGAATTAGGATGGCATCTCTATGCAGTCTTCTCAAGCATTTCATAGGGGTAAACAAGGTGGACTCTGTAAGAGGTACTGGTATCTTTAAGGGACGGAGGGTCGCCTCATAACCAGCATTGTTGAACCCATTCAAGTTACCGGTGCAAGTCGTGTTACTTGCCACAGGTACCAGATGGTCCTTAAGAATTCCTTTAGCAATCGTCTTCATAGTTGTTGAAAGGCGCTGAACAACTCGGTTATATCTCGAAGATGAACTCCTTCTCAGGGAAAAGGGATCTAACGACGCTCTCATGGGCAGGAACACAGTTCCATGGATTTGGAGAGATGTCTCATAACATCGTAGGCCGGGATGAGGTAGACTTCTATGGCGTAGGGCTTTGGAATCAGGGGGAAATCTCATAGTTGGTGGTGGCAATCTCTGGTGTGACTCTCTGGAGAGGGGTGAACTCTCTCTTATAGGCTCAGGGGTAGTCGAACAGGTCACGTGGGGAGTCAAAACGAAAAGTTGGGGAATTGAAGTCGAAGTTGAACCGTCTCCGCATTCAAGGTCCACTGAGAAAACGTTTCTAAAACGCGTGGTTGCTCCTCACCGTAATTTTACGTTTTGGCCACACTGGCACACTACGAAGGGTGTAGCATATTATCCCCCCCTAAGGTCATGGTTTTAGGACGTCGTCTCTCTTATAGGTATGTCTCTCTAGGTATGTAAAACCAACATTACGAGAGCGAATAATATGAGTAGTAGGAGCGGTGATCAATCCATCCTGCACCCAAATCATTACTTCGTACATTGTTTTGCAAACCTCGTATTCTAACTCTTGGTCAACCTCGCTAGATTTTAAGCAAAATTTGTCGAAAATTTGGGACCAAACTTCCGAAATTGAAAACAAAGTCTAACGTTTCCTAACTAGGGTTATGGGCAAACTCGGCCGTAAGGCGATAACTTCTTGCGTTGAAAAACTTTCAGTTCGCTGGATTTTAGGAGAAAATACCCCCGTACAAGGGGTTACTCATTGAGCTTACAAGTCCAATTTTTATTTATTACAGGTAATAGTCGAATACAATTGCTCCTGGGTCGACCGTACTTTGTTGTATCTTCACTTTGTATTGGCGGCATCCTTCAGTCATTCCAATTTACTGAGGTCTTGAAGCACCCTTCTCTGAACATTTATCCGCGTAGTGTCCCTTTTATTTGCACTTGTAACAAGTGATCAAACGGAGGTCTCTCTTCACGTTATCTTGCATGTAGACTTTATTGTATCTTTCTGGACATTTTCTCTCATAATGCCCTAGCTCCTTGCATTTGAAGCACACCACCTTGCTGTTGTCCTTCTTCCTTTTAGGTCTTTCTAGGGCTAGGAGATCTCTCACTTCGTTTTCTTCATATTCCACTATAGTTGTGGAAAAAATTTCTCTCTTCTTCGAGCAATTTCTAGACAAGTGTCCTTCTTCTGTACATGAGTAGCAACACTTGGTGGTAGGGTTGTGTGTTGTCCTCATGTCTTTATCTTCTACCTTTCTTTTGAGTCTTCCATCTTCAGGGGTCCTTCCTGGTATTTGGCTCATTCTATCCTTGGCTTGTTGATTCATTCGTTGTACTGTGGAATAAAACTTGCATTCAGCGGGTGTATGATTTGTTCCTTCACATAGGAAACAAGTAACTTAGCTCATGTGACACTCTCCAACTGGGTGACTCATATCACAGTAGGGACATTCTTCATGACAGTCCTTAGAGGCGTGTCCTACTTCTCCGCATATCTTACAGGCTTGACATATTACCTCAGTATCAACTTTCGTTGGCTTTTCTCTATGCTCATCTTGCGGCAGGTTAGCGTTGGCACTGACCAAAATCTGGGACATCATTTGTACTATCCGTGTGACGAAGGAATTACAAATAGGCCCTCGATATTCGCCTACCTAGTTTTCGGTCCAGGGGAGAAGCCCGCTCGAAGGTTACACGAAGCCCGCAAGGCCCAGCACACCGACTTGGAGTAGAAGGCAAGAGACTTTGTAAACCCTAAATGGCTGCATATATAAAGCCACCAAGGGGCACCCCTAGCGCCATCTCTGGACAGATTAGACAACCTAACTCGCATAAGCTAGCCACGCCATCTCCTTCCACCTCCGCCAGATTACCTCTGCGCACCATTGTAGCAACTCCACATATACCAGCAATACAAGATCAGACAAGCAGGATGTAGGTCTTTACCCTCCGGGGGGCCGAACCTGGGTAAATTCGTGTGCCCCTCGTCGTTTATCGACCGCCGTCGAGTTCGCCGGATCCCACAAGCGCTCCATAGATCGAAAGCCCTCAAGCATGGGCATTGCCGAGTTAAAACCTCGTCAATTGGCGCCGACCGTGGGGACGACGGGATCTGGATCTACGAGCTCGCCGGCTCCTTCATCACCATCAACAAGATCGCATCTATGATCTACGTCAAAAAGCGTCGGCGGTGGCAGTCTATCTCGTAGCCGGCCAGATCGCATCTGTCGGAGCGAGCAACTTCATCATCGACGGCGGCCAGACGCTACTTCGCCATGACGTTCGGGACGGTGCGACACGCGGCTTCGCGCACCTCCAGTCTTCGACGCCTCGACATGCAGATCAAGCCAGTGCCAGGCACGCACGCTGCTTCCACGCACTGCGCTCGCGGCAGCATCACGATGGGAGTCCATGGACGGTGCAAGCGGCACACGCTCGCGCATCGAGCAAGCAAGCAACATCGATACGTCTTCTTCAACCGGATCCATCACGCATACGCACAAGCCCGCAAATATCCATCAGGTTCATGCATCAGGTGACATCAGGCTACGTATAAACATTACTCACCTCGTGCATCTAAGCCACGTGAGATTCAAAGACAACATCTATTTCTGGATCAAGCTCCGAAGACTGAGTACAACTTGGGCGAAGCTGTTAACCAAGCATTACATCATCGACAACCACGTTTGGCGGACCGCTTCTTCTCGCAGACAAGCGCAGGGTGATCCGTTTAGGCGTATGCCTTTTCCTACCAAGGCTAAATCTTCATCAAGATCCCAGCGGCAGCAGCAGGCGGTATGTCGTGTACGTCGATCCAGAAAATTTATGAGTCCCGATTGGGTCTATTGCGCGTCAACAACTACGATGAGCTGGATGCCTAGATCAATTCATTGATGTCATCTTCAATATGGGCGACTAGCAATCGGCGTGATAGATCGAGACCTGCAGCAGACAGTCTTGATCGGATCAGTTCCACGACACGACGAAGGCTAGATCCCACATGCCCAAATTAATCTGTTGTGACTTTTCAGCCTCGTCGAGAGATGCTTTTGGTTTGGCGGCGGCAGGTCTCTTTGCGTATTCGGCCATGAAAATACTTAGAAACATCAGTGCCGAGTGGCGTCCTTTCGGGAGTTCGAGAAGCGTGATGACAAAACCAATTTGACTCAATGAAGAGAGCTACCAGCAGCTAGCACGATGGATCAAGTATATATATATTAAAAAAAGGGCCAAATTCTTTGACGCCTGCACCAATCTGATTGTCAGCAGAGCCGGCAGATGGAAGCAGGACCGGAATCAAAGATCAAGTTAGTACCAGGTTACGCAGACAATCCGGAGAGAGTACTTTGCTGCGGCATACTTCATCATCATAGTCGCCTTCGCTGTGGTTTCGTCGCCATGGCTATCGGGACTCCACCGCATCCATATTCGACTACGTGCCTCCATCTGCATCGACTTCGTCACGCCTACATCATTGTTGGCTGCATCGTATCAACATCAACGTCAGCTGCGCCGCGTCCAACACTGTCCGCGTCGACATCGTCACGTCTGCTTTCACAATGACTACGCCGTGGCGCTGATGGCGTCACCATCCGCGTCAAGTGCACTACGCATGCATCCATGTCGACTACATTCGCGTCGAATCCGACGCGCCCTGTTCCGTGTCGACTGCGGCTTGCCACGCCCGGGGGCTCGCCGTCATGCCGTTGCGCATTCAGCAATGCTCGGGGGCTCGACATCACCTCGCCTCTGTGTGCGAAAGCTCACGCTCATGACTTTCGAATCGAGCGTCAAGATCTTCGACGCCATCGACATGACCTTCGAATTGAGCATCAAGATCTTTGACTCCGTCGCCATGACCTTCGAGTCCGTCATCGGGACTTTCGACTCTCGCGCCAAGGTCTTCGACTCCGTCACCGCGATTTTCGAGTCCGCCATCAAGACCTTCGAGTCTACCGACATGGTCTTCGACTCCGCCATCACCATGGTCTTCGACTCCGCCGACATGGTCTTCGACGCCGCCGCCGACATGGAAATTCGACCTCTTCATCATGAAGAAATTCGAGTCTGCATCATGAAGAAATTCGACCCTGCATCGAAATTCGACCCCTGTGTCATCAGGAAATTCGACCTCGCCGTCATCATGATCTTCGACCCCTTCATCGCCACGATCTTCGACCTCACTGTCGCCGTGATCTTCGACCCTTCATCGCCACAATCTTCGACCCCGCCATCGTCATGATCTTCGACCACGTCTGCATCAACCTCGACCACGTCGCACCCGATAAAGCTAAGTTTTCCTCTACCAAGAGTCAATTAATATTTAATTTTGCCGCACCCGATACTCGGGGGCTTCGCCTTAAAGATATGCATTTACCCACACTCAGGGGTTTTGACGAAGGGTTATGGCAGTCGACAACAAGTAACTGAAATTTTGAGGGCAAGCCCAAGTGCAAGCACTTCGACTCACCCTCGGGGGCTACTGAGGGTCGACGCCGACTGCTGTTCCTAATGTGCTCACATAGCACTCGACAAATCCATTGGTCGTCAGCACCGCTTATATTGTCCATATCCTTCGAGTGGTGGCTATCTTGTCCCTCGAAGTGCACTGCTTATATTCTTCGAGTGCGGGTTATTTTGTCCCTCGAAGTGCACTGCTTATATTCTTCGAGTGCGGGTTATTTTGCCCCTCGAAGTGCACTGTCCATATTATTTCGAGTGTGGGCTTCGGTCCCTCGAATCATTTCTTTTCGGCCAGCAGCGCCGCCATATTATTCGAGTGCGGACTTCGGTCCCTCGAATCATTTCTTTTCGGCCAGCAGCGCTGCCATATTATTCGAGTGCGGACTTCGGTCCCTCGAAGCATTTCTTTTCGGCCAGCAGCGCCGCCATATTATTCGAGTGCGGACTTCGGTCCCTCGAAGCATTTCTTTTCGGCCAGCAGCGCCGCCATATTATTCGAGTGCGGACTTCGGTCCCTCGAATCATTTCTTTTCGGCCAGCAGCGCCGCCATATTATTCGAGTGCGGACTTCGGTCCCTCGAATCATTTCTTTTCGGCCAGCAGCGCCTCGGCGTTATTCGAGTGCGGGCGTTCTTGTCCCTCGAATCGCTCTTTCGGGCCAGCAGCGCCTTCGGGATATTCGAGTGCGGGCGTTCTTGTCCCTCGAATCTCTTTTTTTCGGGCCAGCAGCGCCTTGGTATTATTCGAGTGCGGGCGTTACTGTCCCTCGAATCGCTTTCTTTGGGCCAACAGCGCCTCCATATTATTCGAGTGCGGGCTTCGGTCCCTCGAATTGTCTTCTTCGGGCCAGCAGTGCCTTCGAGTTATTCAAAACATTCGAGTTCAGGCTTCAGTCCCTCGAATCTCCTTCTTCGAGCCGGCAGCGCCTCTACACTATTCGGGTTGGGATGTCCGAACCCTCGAAACGCATCTCCACGCCGCTGGTGCCCTCATTTTGTTCGAATACGGGTTGATGCCCTTTCGAACCTCTCTTTCGGGCTATCAACGCTCCTCATTCAATATGCCCGAATCTTGGTGGCAATATACCAGTTCGGATGCCGTATGTCAAATACGAAGGTAAGTCCACGGTTTGCAACACCCGATGGCCCGGTATTCGTATCAAACGCGCTCTGCCGGAGATTTTCCATACCTACGGTATGAAGTTTGCACCGATGGACGCATCGGGAGCCTCACAATGAACTGGGCTTCGACCTGGTAAGTCCAACGCGGCTCGGGTCGGGGTAGCGCCAGCCCACGCGGGTTCGAGTCGGGGGACTCGAATCTGAGTAAGCTAACCGAATGTTTTTGCGGCTATGCAATTAACTGAGACCCGGCGTGAGTCTCAGGCCGGTTATGCGCATCCCTCTGCAAACCCGACTTAGCATTTTCGAGGCTCAGAATGAGCACTACTCGAATTGGCATTTATTCGCCCCTGCGTTGGTAGCACGCTCGGGGGCTGCGCCTTACAACCCGATGCTAGCAACGCTCGGGGGCTACGCTTACATGCTAACCTTAGCATTCACTCCTTTAGCACTCGGCGTTGACAACACGCTCGGGGGCTTCGCCTTTCATTCGCCTCGAATTCCGGTGTTGGCAACACGTTCGGGGGCTGCGCCCCGCATTGGCGTCCATCCGTCTTGGCGTTGGCGACACGCTCGGGGGCTGCGCCTCGCATTGCCTTCTACATCATCGATGGTGCTCCGTCTGCTGCGTCGACTTCGGTTTGACATATTCAGGCTCGACAGCAACATCACCTACAGCAAGTATTCGACAACGACATCGCCTACAACAAGAATTCGACAACATCATCATGATGATTCAACCACCATGCGACTTCACCGACCCCGACATGCAAGAACTTCATTTGGTGCCCTCACACGCGGTATGCAAGACTACGACGTCAAGGCAAGATTAGAGTCTCTACCCGATTCTACGAATCGACTAGACACTCGGGGGCTACTGACGAAGGAATTACAAATAGGCCCTCGATATTCGCCTACCTAGTTTTCGGTCCAGGGGAGAAGCCCGCTCGAAGGTTACACGAAGCCCGCAAGGCCCAGCACACCGACTTGGAGTAGAAGGCAAGAGACTTTGTAAACCCTAAATGGCTGCATATATAAAGCCACCAAGGGGCACCCCTAGCGCCATCTCTGGACAGATTAGACAACCTAACTCGCATAAGCTAGCCACGCCATCTCCTTCCACCTCCGCCAGATTACCTCTGCGCACCATTGTAGCAACTCCACATATACCAGCAATACAAGATCAGACAAGCAGGATGTAGGTCTTTACCCTCCGGGGGGCCGAACCTGGGTAAATTCGTGTGCCCCTCGTCGTTTATCGACCGCCGTCGAGTTCGCCGGATCCCACAAGCGCTCCATAGATCGAAAGCCCTCAAGCATGGGCATTGCCGAGTTAAAACCTCGTCACCGTGAATGATTGTCCAGTACTTGCTGCACTTCCAAAGGTACTTCCCTACCATCATGATTGGTCGTAATCTGAGTCATCATCTGCGAAACCCTTGTATGGGCTTCAACTAACTGTTGTATTGCTATTTCCAACAGAGTGTTGTTGCGGTTATTCACGTGTTGAGGTTGCATCTGTTTGGGTTTTAGGACAGGTTTAGCGATTAGCATAGATGAGGGTTAGACAGAAGAGATCTAAGGAAGATCCTACCCAAACACTGCAGGTCAAGAGAAAACATCTTTCTACAAAACTCTAACAGGCATTGCAACCAGCATTTGAAAGCATAGATGATCACATCAAACATAGATCCTTAAGCACAACAAGTTATACCACAAGTTTTAGGAAAGCGAGGTCGAAAGGGGTCATACCACCAGGTGGCACGACTAGCTAATACAAGATCATCGATTTATTACATAATGTGGTGGTCTCACTACTTGAACTGTGCAAGATATGCTCTAGTGTTCCCTGTCTTGCGTCGCTTCACCACGGGGCTAGGTGGCGCCGCATGAACCCTTCCCTCAGAACCTTCCTCTACCGTGGGCTGGCAAGGCTCTAGCTTCTCAGGCTCGGCTCCAACCTGCTCCGAGGTCGACTCCTTCTTCTCTTCAGTAGGTGTTGTTCCTTTCTTGGGTGGCCAAGGCTTATACTTCATCAGGTCCTTGTGAAGATAAATGCACTGTCCTCGAAAGCCTACAATCTGGGCCTCCTGATCCTCGACCTTGCCTGACAGCTTATCATTGGCGGCCTCAAGTGTTTTGTTCTTCTCCTTCAGCTTCTCTATCGTGTCCTCTAGTTGCTCTATCTTCTCATCTTTCTGCAGGAGCTGATACTTGGCATCATCAGTGGCATCCATCTCACTGCGCAGCATGTCCTCCAAGTTGAAGGCATAGGATCCCATGTCCTCTAATTGCACTTCAGTCCATGGTAAATCCTCACGACGCCCTGGGGTCCTCAAGGCCCATCCCTCGTGGTTACGCCTCCCAAACTGGTAGATGGAATTGTCCAACTCTGATATCTCCTGGACATACATACCACATATGCGAGCTAGTGCCTCCTCCATGGCCATCATGACACCGGTCTCCCATCCTGGGTACATCCTCGAGTACACCACTGTCTCTGTGGGAGTACCAATGGAGCGACCCTCAATCCTGGTCTCAATCTCCCAGCGGACGATCTCGGGAACCACACAAGGTATCACTCTACCACGAAAAGTGGGAGGTGACAGGTTCAACATCCGAGAGAGGCGAGATAGCTGATCACTAAACAGCTCGTCGTCATCGTCATAGGGGACCTTCAGCTTGGTGAACGTCATCTAAAAGAAGAACAGTGTAAGTAAAATGAGAGTGGTAAGTCTTACGAGGAAAAAGAATAAAGCAAACTATAACTGTAAAGCAATAAAATTTTCAAAACACATCCTAAATGCCATGATATCCATTTGACATCATTTTCGGGTTTCCTAGTCTAATTTCCATACCTAGGGTCTCGATCCTACAGGCAACACTATGCTCTGATACCATTTTGTAGCGCCCCAACCTTAGGATCAAGGTGGAACATCTGTGTTAAGTGCTATTCCCTGGATCAATGATAGCACCACAGAACAAAATGAAATATTCATTGCATAGTATCAAGATTACATCGCGGATCCAGATACATAGTATTTAAATCTTACAATTTACACAACGGAAATAACGAGGTGGCAAGGAGCCTCCATCTTCATCACGTGCCACAGGCAGCCATGTTGGAATGTAAGCTCGAGATCCTAATCCTGGTTCCTTACTCGAATTAAAACCTGCACGTTGAATATGCAGCCCCAAAAAGGGGTCAGTACAATGATGTACTGGCAAATGAAACATATTTGGTGGATATTGTGAGGAGCCTATCTACATGAATATTTAGCTGGTGGGTCTCACAGGCTGATTTGCATAAAGCCAGTTTTATCCTATAGTTCTTTCTCAAAGCTTTTCTTTCAAATTTTTATATTTTCAAGGGTCGAAGTAACCCCCAATTGCCACATACTAGCCAGGCATGTAGCACTGGGCGAAATTCAACAAAGTTGGAACCTCAGGCACCACCACCCCTCGGAGCGTATGGTCCTTAGTTCCTACCTAGGGGTTTCTAGACAGATTTTAGTCATTCGTAAACGGTGATGAGATTCTTCCGTACATTCCATGTCTAGAGACTCAATTGTCCATAACCGAGGATACGGCTAATCGATTAGTTTTATACACCTTGCAAGGGTTGTGCACGTTCACCTTACGATTCATTTTATGCCCATACATAAAATGAAACGAGACCTTTTAGAGGAGAGGGCAACTAACTGGCAAGATCCGTTCCCAACCTATAATTCATCTACCACCATCTTCTTGCACACAAGTTGCACTCCCACATCTAATCAGTCAAGACAGAGCCCATAATGTCATAAGGCTGCACTGGAAGTACACTAAGCATGGAAGACATAGCCATCTCTTTGTTCCTGGGTGGCCATCCCGAGCGGTATTTTGTTCCCACATCCTCTTACAAGGCATGCGTCCCAGAACCCACCTACCTCGCCTCCTCTTATCAAACCATTCCACCCAGGTGTTTCATTTTAGTTGAAGTTCTTAATTTGTTCACAAAACACTTTTAACAAGTGATCAAAGCATGGCATCAATAATTTTCAAAGTATTTAGCATCCTAACAGGTGGGGTTTGAGGGATTGCTACACACTACTAGGATCTAAGCATTTGATAAAACAGTTGAATAAATCACCTATCATGCATACTACAAGAGGTGAATATACTAATGCATAAGTAAAATGGGTAGGGGATATGTGTGTCACTTGCCTTTTGAAGAACACGATGTTTCTCTTCCCTCAACTAAGCGTGTAGATCCCCGCACCAACTATAGTACAAAAGGAACATAACGTAAACATTCCAAACAATTACAAACAAACAATTTAAGCAATTGAAGGAATTCGTTTAACCATTTAGCTTCATTGAGATGTTGTGATTTGAAGGATATGGTAAATGATCATGATTTATAAGATATGAGTTTGAGGGCTTGGTTGGGAAGGATTAGTGTGATTGAGGGGGAAATGGTCTAGGCAAGTTTAAGAATGCTTGAACTACTCAAATAGTACATTTGCAAGTTGAATAGTTCAATACATGAAGACAGAACAAAGTGGGCATTGGATTGGGTATAAATGGTTGATATTTGAGGGCATGGCTCAATTGGTTCATTGATCAACATGGCGTGTATCACATACTACGGTACGGGTTATATCAACTCCACATTAATAGAATCTAGGTTTGAGATGAATTCATATTCTACTCAAGTAGCTCATTTGCTGTTTGAATATATATGAATTGACAAGGTATGATGAGTGAAAAAATCTTTATGCTTTATCAAAGCATATTGAATCTTGGATTATCTTATGTGGGTAACTCACATAAGAGACAAAGTAGTGCAATAGCAATACTATTGAATAAGTGTGACAGCAATTATTCTTAAATAGTATATTTTACACTTAGTCAATGGGCCAGGAAATATGAAGCATTGAGTTATTCAATTAACTTATTTGTTAATTGAATAATTCTATGCAAGGCTATGGTTGAGTAGTCATGAATAAATGATTATAGGTAAAGGATAGGTATAGGTGATGTGTGAAACATGGTTTAAGGTTCCTGATGAGTAGATAGGATTGGGTTAAGTACTATGATTGTTGATTTGATCAATACCATAGTAGCAAGGTGGAAACTAAGATTGGAGGTATCACACTTTACTCAAACAACCCAATTGTAATTTGAATATGTGTGAACAAATCATGATGTACTTTGATGGATATGACATTGGATCAAGGTGATCCCAAGGTGATGTTTGATAGCTAGGTATGAGTATAAGATTTGCTAAAGTAGAAAAGAAAACATCACTGAACAGAAATGGATTTATTCTTATAATAGAAATTACTCAAATCCTCATATTAGAATTTGGATAATAGTGAAGTGTTTCGATCAGATATGGGTGTGATACTACTGGATAGCTTGCAGTATAGTAGAGCCACTGCAAGTGGATTCACTCTAAAATAAATTTTAGAACTCAAGATATGACCAAAATAGTGATTTGAGAAGATTTGAATGCACAAAGTGTGTGCACGTATCAAGTTTGGATTTTCTTGATCCTATGATGTTCTACAAGTTCTAAGGAGTCCAGAGACTACAAATTTGTAATTTTTGGACACTTGGTTCAAAAGATATGAATTAAACAAACTAATAGGAGGTTCAGACTCAATTTGAAAATAGTTTCAAAATGAACCCATGAAATATGAGATTTTATTGAACTACTGGATTCTACAGGTTTCAAGGATTCCAACGGTATAACATTTGCTATTTTTGGACCTACAGATCAAAAGATGTGAATTTTGCAAGATTGGGATCAAATCTGGTTTGAATTTCTAATTCAAGTTTCTGTTTAAACCATAGGCCGACACGCGGCGTGTTCCGATTGGCCGGTACTGCTTCGGCCGGATCAAGGTTGTGGGCCGTTAGATCTTAAGTGGATCGAACGCACCAGACCTACTGATACCTCTTTGTTTAAGTGAAGCGATCTGGGCTTTTGGATCTTGATCGGATGGACGATAAGAATCAGAGAGGAGAGAAGCTCACCTAGGGTTTTCTGTGCGTCGCCGGCGGCGAGCTTGCGCACTGGAGGTCGATGTCGCCGACTATGTGGAGGGTTCTAGAGGCGGTGAAGATGCGGACGCGGATCAGAACGATGAGGCGAGCTCGAGAGCGTGAATCTCCACCTTGATTGCTTCCAGATGAAGGAGTAGAGGACGGCTGGAGGGTGCACGGGCGTCGGTGACCTTCGGGTTGCCCTGGAGAGCTCGGTTTCCTGCGAAATGGTTCAGTCCGTGGGCGTCAAGAGGTGCGCCAGAATAGGGGAAGACGATAGGAGAGAAGAGAGAGGGCGGGGCTCACTGGTAATGGTCGAATTCGACCGGAGACACCTGCAGATGTGCGGACCTCCGACGAGGGATTCGAGCAGCCTGGCGGCCCGGTTCGAGGAGAGGTGGGGAGGGGAGTGAGAGGAGAGTGCGAGGTATTTATAGGCGTGGTCTTGATGGCCATTACTCGCGAGAAATCAACGGGAGAGGTTTACTCCGGCGACCGTTTCCAGAAATGGAGAGAGAGGGAGAAGATTGCGGGAGGAGGGGGATGACATGCGGGGCCCACATGTCGGCGTGTAGAAGAGAGGGAGAGGATACCGGTTCGGGGCGGGGCGTTGCTGGGCCGTGGGCTCGTTCTGGCCGTGGGCTGGAATGGTTCCCAGGGTCCAGTTTCATATTTTTCCTTTTCCTTCTCTTTTTCTTTTCTGATTTTCTTATTTCTTTCATAGGTTTTGCAAAAATGCTCCAAATCAAATCAAACCACTTTCAGAGATTTGCAAATTTCACTGCAAGGATTTAATTCAATAGGAAACGAGTTTTCAAAATCAGAACAAGATTTTTAATAGAATTATGGATTGAGGCCAAAGGTTTTTGCTTGCATAAAGCTGAATAGGATTTGAAATTAAATCTTTTGAGAATAAGGAATAATAATGTTTGAAAATATCCTCCAAATTTAGTTTTTGAAATACAATCTTTACTAAATGAAACAACCTTAGGATTCACTCCTTAGCAAGTCAACTTGCATAGGTTTGAATAAAGGTTGGAAAAGAAGTATTTTGGTAATTGGTTCTTTTCTCAAAAGGGATCTTCAAGAATATAGTAGAAAGTTTAAAACATTTTCTAATAAAACTTTCAATTAGACTCAAAAGTTTTAAATCCCTGTGAAATTTCAATCGTTTCAAGCAATACAAAAGCAAAAAATTTCCCCCCCAAAATTTGACAAAATCTTGGGATGTTACAAATGGAGGGAGAGAGAGGGGAAAACGAGCTAACCCAAGCTTGAAGAAGGGGAGGGGTATTTATACCCCTCCCGGGATTGTAGCCGTTGCAGTACTGCAGGGGCGGATATTACGGTCCAAGTTTGGACCAGATATTCCGCCCCCCTCAAAAAAACTGCTAAGGACTTCGCGCGCGTCGTTCAGATTTGGGGCCGGATATTTCGGCCACCCCTAAAAATGGCTAAGGACCAGAAAAAGGCGAGGCGCGCGTCACTCAGATTTGAGGCCGGATATTTCGGCCGGATATTTCCAAAACTGGGCCGGATATTCCGCCCAGGAAAAGTGAGCAACACGAAAACAACGATAACTTTTGCATCCGGACTCCGTTTTCGATGATCTTGGGCTCGTTGGAATCACCACAATGAGATATACAACATCATCCATGGAAACATCATAGTCCAACAAAGGAGGATGAAACCAAATGATAAAAGTTTTGACTTAGCTATAAAGATGAATCGGTAAAACCTCCAAACACCAAAAACGCAATTAGAGTTCCATACGAAATCCGTTTTTGATGAGCTAGAGCTTGTCATGGAAATAACCACAAGCTCTAGAACCTCACATGGATAAAAGCCAAATAAGAACCAAGAAAGATAATGCCAAGTATGCAAAGGTTTGAGCTCTCTCCGAACAATACGAATAAGTTACTCACTCGAGAGCCCCTCTTGATAGTACGGCTATCGATCCTAAAACCTGGTCTCCCAAACACTATGAGACCGGTAAGAAAGAAACCCTATAAAGATCATACCTTTGCCTTGCGCCTTCCACTTGAGCTAGATAGTGACGATCTTGATCTTCTCAAGTTGGACTACCTTTCTTGATTGCGCTTGCTCGGTGAAGTCTTGCGGATTGCTCCCCCATACTTCACTATGGGAGAGACACTAGTAGAAATATCTTCACATGTCCATTAACACCAAATGGACATCGAGCTTCAAGCAAATGATATCTTCTATATGCCTATCTTGAACTTGCGCTTCGACTTGATCAACATTGGACTTCATCTTCTTCCTTCATAATGATGATGTCTTCTATAGGCTCAACTCCCTTGATCATCACATAAACTTCTTTATTTGCATCTTCTTACAACCTTGAAACCAACATATGGCTCAAGCGTTGTCTACGGACAAGTCCTACAAATATAACTCGATGCAAACATTAGTCCATAGGGATTGTCATTAATTACCAAAACCACACATGGGGGCAAATGCTCTTTCAGAACTAACCTTCTCCCAGTTGACCTCCTCGCCATGAGCGTACGTAAGCGCAATGGCCCCCTCGACACCTCGCTTAATGGAACGGCCCTTCATAAGAAGAATAGGATCGTCGGAGGTGTCAAAGGCCTTGGCAAGCTTCTTCAAGTCATTATCTGGTATCTCCGCTCTTTGCTTGGGCCACAACCCGACGAAAATCCGCGTGAGCATGCGGCTAACCAACTCGAAGATCTCCTGGATGGAAATCCAGTTTGCTTCAAGCAAATTAACTGTCGTCATGAGAGAATCATCGTCTGGTTGCACTGATGACGAAGACACTCCAGTACGTTCTGCACAACCAAGGAAGCAAAGACAGAAGGAAAAAGCGCAAATCAGCAAGCATAGAAAGCGGGCAACCCAACAAAAGAAGGGAAAGGCATAGTATGTACCTCCAGCAATAGCAGGCATCTTATTAAGCCGATCAGTCACGACCTGTTCCCGCTGGATGTGCACCTTATTCGCTTCAGAAAGGGCCTTTTCTGCTTTCTTCGCCTTAGCCAGTGCTGATTTAGTAGACTTCTCAGCATTAGCTTTGGCAGTAGTGGCGGCATCAAAAGCCTTTCTGGAAGCTTTGAGTTCAGCTCCAGCGATGAAATGCGAGCATTAGCTGTCGCCAAAGCATCTGCAATTCAGACATGGAAAAGAAAGTCAAATAAAGCAGCAAAGAAAGGCCCTGAAGATAAGCAAAATATAGGAAAGAAGATTACCCTCGGAAGCCATAGTAGCTTTCAAATACTCGACATATTCAGTGCCCAAAGTGACAAACTTCTTCATCAAAATCTGTCCAGGAAAATCTACATGAGTATGAAGATCATGCAGGAAACAAAAGAAAGCATACCAGTATCAACACGCACATCGCCGGAGGAGCTCGTGGATTGATGAGCCTCAAGGAAAGCACCAGCGTCTGTCGACTTCTACGTACGTTTTTTACCATGAGTAACGACGACCTTCTTCACAGGAGCCCTTGGATCTTTTGGGGATTTAACTACCGGATCAGCCTCTTATGAAGGTGGCTCGTCGATAGCAGGAGTATCAGTGGCAGGGGTAGCAGCAAATCTCTTCGGGTCTTCCTCGTCACTGAAAAGGAAACAAAAGGTAGAGTCCTTTACCCAGGTCGAAAGAAAAACAAAAAAAGGAGAGTATATGAAAATAGCAGCAGAACACTCACGAGTCCAAGAGGTCGAAAAGTTCTACTTCTTCCTCTGGCGCAGAGGTCTCCCCGATCACAGTCATGTGCGCCTAAGTACTCGAAGAAAGGACATCCGCCACACGCTTCCTCTTCCTGTCAACGCCACGATCTTCAGAATGCGCAGGAGGAGGCGATGTCATCGAGCTGGTATCTTCTAGTGAATCTTCGCCTTCGTCTCCATCTTGGTTGTCCTCAACCTCGGGGGATTCGGAAGCAGTGGAAACGGGAACATTTGGAATATCCCCTCCCTCGGGGAGAGGAGGGTGAGAAACAAGGAACTGATGATCCTGGAAGGAAAACAAGTCGCAAGTCATAAGAAAAAACAGTAATAAGGTAAAAAGATGAGGAACAAAAGAAGACATTGCACGTACCAGTAGGTAAGTGGTGCTCTGCATCGAAGTAACTAGCGGTCAAATATGGAATTTCATCTTCTTTCGTGAGAATAGTCAAAGCCCTCACTCATTTGTCAAGATCCTTCTTCTCCAAAAGATCATCAGATACTCGAGAAGAATCGCCCAAGCCAGAGAATGACCAAAGTTTTGAAAGACGGTGCTGAAGAGGTTGAACTCGACGTTGTAGGAAAAACGCCATGAGTTGAGTCCCGGATAATGCACCACCGTCATCACTCTTCAGAGCTTGGATGCGAGCTAGCAGTGGTTTGACATCCTCCATCTCAGCTTCTGTGGGAGGCGAATCCCACGAGGTCAATTTTTCCAGATTTTTTGCAGCATTGAAAGGGGCAATGCCGAACAGGTCAGAGGGAGAGGCTTTCTGGTCTTTTATATAAAACCTTTTCTTTTTCCAGCCTTGTACTGAGGCAGCCATGGAAAATTCCAAGTACTGGGACTCAGCATGAATAGAAATAACAGCCCCGCCCAGTTTAGGCTTTTTTGATAAAGAAACACTGGGGCGGAGCCGAAAAAGATACTTCCAGAGGAGAAAATGGGGTTCGATCCCCAGAAAGGATTCACAAAGAGTTATAAAGCAGGCAATGTGGAGAATCGAGTTTGGTGTGACCTGGTAAAGCTGCACACCGTAGACGAAAAGAAGCCCACAAAGGAACTCGTGGGCAGGGAGAGAAAGTCCGCGCAAGAGAAAATCAAAGAACATCACCCGAAAGCCGTTCGGGGGCTTGGGGATGCGATCAGTGCTCGGGAAAGTGACCTGATCATCGGCGGAGATGAGGCCATTGGCTTGGGCTTTCTCCAGATCCTTCTGCTTGAACTCAGATGGCACCCAGCTGGTTGCGGAGTTCGAAGTGACGTTCTTGCCCATCTTGTTCTTCTGCGCACGAGTCTTGATGCGCATCTAGGGGTTGCGCACGGGGGCTATGCAGAAACTCAGAAGGGCGCAAGGTCAGCAACAATGGTGGCGGAAGCGGAAGCAAGGAAGCTGGTAAACAGTAAATTCCCCACTATCCCCCTTATATAGCTTCCTGATGAAGGAACGTGGGCTGAGACGTGGCGCAAGGAGCGGAAACGGCAAAGCCCACTAACGGGCAGGGAAATGGCGAAATTACTGCGCTGCCCATGAGTAACGGTCAGCGCCAAAATCAAAATTACATGCGGTGTAATTATATTAATGACGTCACAAGAATTCGAGTAAAGCGAAATAATACTATGACAATGCAAAGACTGGAGTGACATATCTGCGTATTAATGATAATCAGGGAAGTCGACGACAAAATGATGTGGAAGCTACAGAAAAGTTAAGGAAGAACATATCACTCTTTGAGTCTATACTCGAAAATATTCGACTATAGCCTCGGGGGCTACTACTATCGGAAGCGCTGAGCGCGCACCCGACGATATTATCATACAAAGCTTCGATTTGATGATTAAGAGTAGACACAATATATTTGAGCCTATACTCAAAACAATACTTTTTTCGACTATAGCCTCGGGGGCTACTCCCATCGGGAGCGCTGAGCGCACACCGAACGATGTTTTTCAATGAATACTAGAGAGAGATAAGGCGAGAGAAGCTTCAGGAAGCATTATTACTCCCATCAGGAGTGGGATTTTTATCGATCAAGGTTGAATAACCCGAATATTTGGTACATTGAAACAGTCAAACAAGGCCACGACATACGATTCTCGAGTTGCGTGATCGCGACAAAACTTGAATGCCGTGGTTAAAATATATCACGAAGGTAAGACCACAGGATCTGTCCTGTGTAGCCCGGTATACGCACATGGATGCGCTCTGCTGGTATATATCCGTGTCTACGACGCGAAGAAAAATCCTGGTGGACGCACTGGGTATCCTGAGAATCACTGGGACTCATTCTTTGTAAGTCCTAAATGCGGCAAAAGAATGGGTTTGACCGGTTTCCCGAATTCAAGTCCAAGGAGATTGAATTTGAAGTAGGTGACAAGTATCTGTTCTGGCAGTTAACTGGCCTCTTGATCCGTCAGAGTTGTCAGGCTTGTTCATCAAAACCCCTTGCGAGACATTATAATAAAAGATAAGTCGAAAGACCAAGTCAAAGAATTGAAGATTTGAAGAAGTCAAGTATTGATCAAGTCGAAGAATTGAAGATCTGAGATTCAACCCGAATCTGCAATTCTGGTAGAATCTCGGGGGGCTACTGACAAGGGTATAGATAATAGAGCCCGTCAGTTGAGTACCCCTGAGGCCCGTTAGACTAGGCCCAATTGTAATACTAGTCGAAATACGAGTTCATGTCGTATGTTGATATTGTAATCTGTATCGGATCTCACCCGATCCTCGAGACCTGGACACCTATATATAGGGGCCAGAGGGGACGGTGTGGGACAGATTGAAAGCAAGCCAGGTTCTACACCCACGTTTACTTTCGATACACACCTTGTTTGACTGACTTTACCTTCGAGTTCATCCGACGCCCTATCTACCCGAATCTAAGTCCTTCATTTAGGATATTTGTCGAGTTAACCCTCGTCATAATACATATGCAAAAAATGCATTATTCCCCCCCATTGATTAGAAGATCATTCTAGATCAAAACAAATAACCGATAAATAACGCCGGTATTGTTATAGGATTTGTGGTTCTGTACTTCTGTTAAACACACACAAAAAGTTAATGCACGTTGTATTTCCTTTTTTTACGCGCCTTTGGCAATTTCTCGTAAAGCTTGCTAGCTTATTTAACTTTTGTTACCCTCTCCCTAGTATTGCTCAAACTTGCCATCCATCATGAACATGATGCCATTTCAGAGTTCCCTCCATCAACATGAGATTACCGGTTTGAATACCTTTTTCTTTATCAGATTTAAGCATACTTAGTTTTGACAACAATATTACAATAGCAAGGAGAATGTACTAGTGTACTCTATAGACAACATTTGTTGTCCCTGATACATAATTATCATCATACCTTACATTACTTTATGCACGTGATAGTGTTAAAATAATTAGAATTGTATGCACCAACTAGTTTATGCAAAAGTCTAGGCTCACGAAGAGAATATGGCAATCTATTATGTTTATCTATGAAGGAGATAACAGTCTGATCTCTGCATCAAAATGATGCACACATCCTTTTTATTGCATTCTATGTGCAATAGTTATAACATGTTGTTATATGTATAAGTAGAGGTGATCGAAAAACCCAACTTTTGGTTGGATTGCTTGAAGGATATACTGGTTGAACCACCCATCTAAGGAACAACACTTCACTTCAACGCATAGTGCGTCTCGCTAGAGCGGATTGACCTTGCAGTGGGCAACTTAATTGTTGTTAAGGATTCACCGCTCGGTCATCATTGGTATTGGGACGTTTGTGAGAGTAGTGGTGGTGTGCTTTTGGTTGAGTATATCTGTGTTGTAATCAATGTTTAAAACAACAACTCATAATCGTGTTTCACACATTGTGAGAAAATAGCATACCCCACCTAGAAATATAGTAGCGACACTCGCTCGGGGCGAAAACAGAGAGGAACGACGAGGGATGCCACATTTATTTTCATACGTTTTGGCAGAAGCAAAAAACAAATCTGAAATAAACCCGAAAACGAATAATCTTGTATATAAATATAGAGCGAATACGACACGGACACGGATACGAAAAGAAATTTCACCGAAACTCGTAACATTATTATTTGGTACGCGCAGTCTCTATAAAAGATGAACACTCTTTGGTTAGTTGGTTCATCGCATGACAGTGGGACACGAAATGTCAAACAAATGTGGCAATGTTGGCGTTAGAGCATCTCCAGCAGTAGCGCTATATCTGCGCGCTGTAAAACGCCGAACCAGCGCGCCGTATCCGCATGCAGCGCGCGGAGCCCGCGAGCACTTCGCCGGAAGCTCGAAAACGGCGCTGGACAATGCAGCGCGCATGCAGCACTTCAGCAGGCGCTACATAGTACCGCGCGCTCGACCAGCGCAAACAACAATCCAACATATGCATACATTCTACTAGATCAAACAAACATGAAATAATCAAGCATAAAATGACTCAACAAATAGCATAGTTCAACCACGGTCGACAAAGTTCAACCACGGTGGACAAAGTTCAACCACGATGGATAAAGTTCAAACCAAAATGGACAAATAGCATAGTTCAAACTAATTGACATCTGATCACCTCACTGTCCTCCCATGCTTCCAAAGCCTCCCGGGATACTCATTCCGTTATTTTGGGCTTTCATGATGACCGACCAACGAGAACGAAGAGAGCGGCTGGTGCGATGAACTCCCTTGGTGTTGGCATCAAAATGCTCCTTCATTTTTTTCCAAAATGCGTCTGTAGTTTGCTCGGTGACCGACGGATCCCTGCCAATCTGTAACCAAGTCTTGCAAAGCACCATATCCTCATCTGTGGTGTACTTTGCCTGCCTACTGGTCCGAGCTTCCATCATGCCCTCGCCTTCCTCATCCTCATCCACCTCCACATACTCCTCTTCCACCTCCTCCTCATCATGCACATAGTTTTCATTCACACTACAATTTATGCACATGTCACAATCTTAAAACATTTCATCTTATCCATCTAAAAAAACAATAAAAAAAAGATTTTACCTCGTTGCCATTTCATCGAACACGTTGCACACGTTGGCGGCCGCGGCCGCGCCGCGCTTTGCACCCGCGCTTCTGCCCCTCGGTGGAAGTGGCACGGCTGCGCCGCGGCTGTTCCGCGGCGGCACGAAGAGGGCGCGAGCGGTGGCCGACCCAGCGACGGCGGCGCTAGGGTTTGGCGCGGTCAGCGGCGGGATTGCGCCGGCGCAGGGGCCATCGGTGGGGTGGACAGAGTAGGGAGGGGTGCCGGAGGAGCCGTCCATCGCCGGAGTTGCGCCGGCGGCCGCGCGGAAGGGGGAAGGCGGGAGGGGTCGCGGGAGAGCGGGCGGCGCGGGAGGGAAGTTTCACAGCGGTTGCGCGTCTCCAGCGAAAGCGTGCGCGCGAGAAGAAGCACCAAAACTACCGCGCCGGATTGCGCAGAATGCAGCGCCGCGGTATTTGTTTCCAACGCGCGAGACTATACAGCCTCTGCTGGAGGAGGATATAGCGCGCGCGGTAAAAAATCAGTTATTTTAGCGCTGCGCTATTTTAACGCCGCTGCTGGAGATGCTCTTAGATTGGATGCAGCTGGGTCAACTCCAACGTGCAGGATGGAATACTTTGCCCGTTCCGGGGGTGTTTTTTTAAAAGAATTGGTCTTATCCGTAGGCTGGGCTTTTTCTTAGGGCTGCGTTGTTACAAGGCCGATTCTGTAATCTGTACTCGCCAGGTGATCAATAGAATCCCTCGGGCCTTCTAGGCCCTTCTACCGTTCAAAAAAAAAAAGGAGAAAGGATAAGAAAGGACACCTCATTTCCGTTCGGACTCCACTCCACTGTCGTCACTTCTCAAGCATGTCAGAGAGTGAGGCGAGCCAAGCAAAGCGTGCGCCTTTGCCTCGCGTCGCGTCGTGGAGCCGAGCCACCAAAGCAGCTCGTCTTGCCAAAAAAAGTCTCCATCTTTCTCTTTCTCTCTGTCGCGTCCCACTTCCCCACTCCCGCATCCACCCTCCGCTAACCCTAGTTGCTCCCCGTCTGCTCCCCGGACCGGACCGGAGGGCCGGCGTCCAGCCACCGGCGCAGCTCCCGTCTCCTCCGCGCAGCCAGCGCGGGAACGACGGTACGTCAGTCCTCCTCCTCCTCCTCCTTGCCCGCGCTCCTCGATTTCGTCCTGCTCCGTGGCCCACCGCCGCGCCGGGGGCGTGCTGATTCGGGGGGAGCCTAGCTTGCTCGGGCTTGTTGGGAGGAGGACCGTGATTGGGGGAGCTCGTGGCGATCCGGCGGTCCATGTTTCGTGTCGGGGTGCTCTGTTGGGTAGAGTTGCTGTGGCTGCGGGGAGTGGATTTATTGTTTGTAGGGTGGGAAGTTCTGTTGCCGGAGTGTGATTTGGTCCAGCAATCCGAGTAAACTTTTAGCTGGGTATGCGGTTCTCTGATCCTATTCTTCACCATTCCTCTCTTCTTGCCACCCCTCTTGCTGGAAATAGGAAGGCCAGTTTGATGCGGGGAGTGAATTTATTATGTCTACAGTGAGAAGGAGAACGATGAGGATTTCGTTTACGGAGTGTGATTTGGCCCAGTAATCCGGCCGAGTAAACCTTCAGTTGGCTATGCGGTTGTCATTCTTCACCTGTTACCCTTCGTGCTAGTACTTGCATATGAAGCCCAGTTCATGGTCCTAAAGCCAAATCACACGTCCGTCTTAAGGTTTTCGGAATGTTCGGTTCAATGAGTGTAAAAAAAGGAAGGTTAGTTTGTAGATGCGTTTGGTGACATAGCCCCACTGGTGAGACAGATTCCGCTGTGTTTCACGCAATGAAAGCTACACCTCTCGAGGTGCATATATATAGAGCAACTTAAGAGACGGTTTCGGGGTTTCTTGGTTATGTAGCTCGCTATTATCAGCGTGACTTTAAGGTTGACGTGTCACCGTAGTGGTGTATATTATGGGGGTGTACGTTATTGAACATTGATAGAAGCCCCCATGCCGTGTGGATCAAGTCATGGCGCCTGTATAGAAGGTGACCACTTTCGGGTGATCTAATGTGATGTGCAATACGGACTAGTAATTTAGCCATTTCTATTTCATGCTGTATGGTGGCCCTTTCTAAACAATATATATAGTAATTACTCGAACAACAAGAGGTAGGTGTGAGCTTTTGACATTCATTAGAAAATTGTTTCTGTAAAGAAGTTCTGCCAGCGAATATTCAAAGGGTCACATGCAGATCTTCTTTATGTAAATAGTGAGTGGAGGGTTATTAGCTAGTTAGAGATATGAGAGAAAATGTTACTCCCTTCGGTCCAAAATACTTAATGGCCTGGTTAATATTTGTTAGAGAAAGAACATAATGTGTGACAAATGCAAATGCACATCTTACTCAATTAGCAGTTGATATATATTGGCAGGAATTATGGGCCACATTGGCCAAATCATCCTAGATGGACAAATTATGTCAAGTAATAATGTATACATGTACCAGTCTTAACAGTATTGAGGAGAGACTGAGAAGAATAAAGGGTTGTTTGGATCAGGGCTATTTTCTCTAGGAGCATCGGTGTATATATTAACTTGACTAAATACCAAAATTCTCCAGAGAAATACCCTGTACACACGACATTATATCTATTCTTTATAGACACTTATTTATTTTTGCAATATTGTAGCACTAGCATGATAACTTTTGCATTTCCATATGTGGCTACCGAATTTTTTTGATGTTGTTTTTGCTGTGCAATTGCCAATTGGACAAATCTTTGTGAACTGAAGCAATGCCATTCTGTTTTTCGGCAGGAGCACATGTTTTAGAACAAGAAGTGGGCTTGTCAGGGGGAAACAACATCATGGATCCGAGCAACGGTTCAGGTTCTAGAACAAGAAGTGGGCTTGTCAGGGGAAATGGCATCACTGTGGATTCCAGTGAGGGGTCATGTTCTAAAACCCGAAGTGGGCTTGTTAGGGTAAAGAATATCGGTGATTCCAGTGAGGGTTTATCTTCTAAAGCACGGCGTGGGCTTGTTATGGTAAACAACACCAACAATGGTTCATCTTCTGGAACACGAAGTGGCCTTGCTAGGGTAAATAATATCGTGGGTTCCAGCGATGGTTCACAATCTAAAACAAGAAGTGGACTTGTTAGACGAAACATCACTATGGATTCTAATGATGGTTCATGTTCGAAAACAAAAAGTGGGCTTGTTAGACGAAACATCACTATGGATTCTAATGATGGTTCATCTTCTAAAACACAAAGTGGGCTTGTTGGAGGAAACACTGCTATGGATTCCAACAAGGATTCGTGTTCTAGAACGCGAAGTGGGCTTGTTAGAATAAGCCCCTATATTAAGGCATGCAAATCTCTAGCTTCTTCTTTATTCATTTGTTTTGGGTGCAACACGATATGTAAATAAATTAACACTCACCTCTTCTTACTAGGTAGAAAACAAGGATGATCCAGTCATTAAGAGCCTGCCTGATGAATGTTGTGAAGCAGACAATCCAGGAAAACATGGATCAAATCAGAGCAATGAAAACAAGGAAGAACCAGTCATTAAGAGCCTGCCTGATGAACGTTGTGAAGCAGACAATCCAGGAAAACATGGATCAAAGCAGAGCAATGATCTGGTATGTGCTGACCATCCTTTCTTTGTTGTTCTGTATCTGAAACACTATATCTGAGTAACTAATTATTCCACAAGGTTCTAATCAAGGATGCCCCAGTCATCAAGGGGCCAGATGGATGTTTGGATGAAGACATACCACTAACAGATCAATTAAATTACAAGCCTGATCAGGTATGTCACAATGTTCCTTTTCCTACTGCCATGCTCTATCTAAAACACTATATCTGAGCCATAAATAATTGTTCCCCTATACTAGGTTCAAAGCAAAGATGAACCAGTCATGAAGGGGCCTGATGGATGGTGGAAAGAAGAAATGCCCAGAAAGAATGGATCAAGGCAAACTACAGATCTGGTGTGCTGCTGTAATCTTTTCCCTCTCTTGCTTCATTCTGTCTAAGACAATATTATAATATTGTTGCACCTACTAGGTCCAAACCAAGGATGAGCTTGACAGTACGGGACAGTTGCCTGATGGATGGTGGAGAGAACACAGACCAAGAAAGAATGCAACTTCTAACAAGATGGATACGGTATATGCTGGAATGACCATTTTTCTCATTCTCTTTCAGTCTTGACTATCTAAAACAATACAGGGATGCCCAAGTCATTTTAGCCAACCTAGTTTCATTTTATCTTGCTGAGTATTCTGCCACACGCCGACTATGATACTGGTCCGTGCTTCATATTCATCGAAAGAATTTCATTCTCAAATCACTCTTCTTATATATCATAGTTCAGCACTGTAGCTCCAACTCATTCAGTCTCTTCTGCCTCCTAGCATGATCTTCTGTGCATCTGCATGATACCAGTTACACCTTTTGCCCCATTATTCTCAAGGATTTCTAAGAAGCTGAGGATCTACATAGTGTTTTAAAATAGACTTGCATTTTCTATGTTATAGAATGCCCTCCCAAAAAATCTATTTGTCCTTCACATTTTTTATATACTTTTTACCGAACCACTTGTTTTACCTCTAATTCTTTTCATCTCTGCAGTACTACATTGACCCAGTTAGTGGTTATGAATTTCGCTCCCTGAAGGATGTGCAACGCTATGTTGAATCAGGAGACATAAATAATTGTAGTTGTAGGCCAAAGAAGAGAACTATCAAGGATGTTTGTATTACAGAGAACCAAGCTCATGTGAGTTCCCTGTACCACCTTTTTTTCCTGATCGTCCCATTTTAGTACTTAGAAATGCACATGCTTTTGTGTAGCTTGTTAGGAGACCATATAGTTGGAGTATGATACACCCTGTAGCGTGGATCACAGATGATCATTAAACTCCGTTACTTTCTGAATTTAGTTTAATTAGATAGATAAGATACGAAGCTTAAGGAGACTAGTTGAATGCCCGTGCGTTGCTACGGGTCCCAATCCAAATGCTCACTTGTAACAGAAGCCGATATCATTATCACAATGCTGAAATTATGTCATTCGTATGTCACAACTCTAGTTGCCAATGACCAATCAATAATACTGAGATGTAGCAGCTAATTCCCATACAGAATCTGAACTTATCAAAACATATGTGCTAAAATTAACCAAATTACCTATGGGAGCGGCATCTCAGTTCATTGACACCGCTTGATCCAATATAATTGGTCTATTTCTAGCGCCAGCTTTCAGTTTCTCCCTGTACACACCATCTATTGTATAAATTTGAGCTCAATATTAGTACTGTTCACACGTGTGACTGAATGTGTATGTAACATTAATGCATTGGGTGCAACCCAGGTGTACAGTTGTAGGTGACACTCAGTCCTAGTTCCTTATCAGCTCCACCACACTGGTATCAACAATCGTTGCAAATTGCAACTCACGGATAGTAGACATTGCAACTTGCAGATAGTAGACAATATCGATCACGTGTCTACTGCCCATTAGTCAAGCTTTTGTCCAGTCATGATACCCATGAATAAAGATCAAACTTTTAGATCAAATACACAGAAGCCAACCAATAAATAGCCTAGAACCAAAATTGCAGACAAAGCTATGCCAGTCGCTTGTCTAGTTTAGTACTGCTCTTCCTCGTCGTCGGCACCCGTACCGGCCTCCGCTACCTTGCCGGTGATGCCAATGCCAATGAGTGCTCCCCCGTGAGCTGGCCCTATCCGGCCTTGGCGCCAGAACAGCTGGTCACCATCATGTAGCTTTGCATGGAGGTTGTCGTCGAGGATGACATGGACGCATCTCGGCGGTTCCCTTGGCAGGCTCCTGCTGAAGCTGCCATTGTCCCTGCACCTGAAGCCCCTGGGTGTGCACGGGCCGTCGTGCGCATCAGTGGGAGCTCATAAGCTGGCAGCAGTGATCGTTGCCCACCTGCGATGTCACCCACAAAAGGAAAGGGGAGGTGGAGCTGGAGGATTTTTCCCGGAGTAGTCATGTCGCGTCGGCACTTGGGGGTGGGGTCTGGGGGGGGGGGGGGGGGGAGAGGAAGATATGAAGCTTAAGGAGATAAGCTAAACAAAAAAAAAGTTTGTGAGACTTTTTCCCGGTGGTTACAACTTAATAACCTGTTTTGTTAAATCAGACAAAAACATCATCTGAAGACATGAGGGTTTTTGTACACCCTGTGGTTTAGATGACAGATCATAAATCTGTTGGTTTCTGAAATTTAATTTTATTAGAGAGATCATACCTAAAACTTTAGGAGATAGGTTGAACAAAAAAGTTTTCTGATATATATATATATATGTTTTTTCTTATCTGATGATTGCAACTTACAAGATTATTTTGTGAATATCAGATAAGTGCATCATCAGAATACACAAGACCGGGTACCGCTGATAAGGGCATTCAGTGCGAATTACTAACTTCAGAAGGGATCATGCTACCTCGGGAGGAACTGTTCAGTACATATACTGAAAATGCGATGTTACCAGAGTTTCAAGGCATGAAACCAATGCAAAGATATGCCAGCAAGGTTGATCCATTGGAACGCAAGAGTGTGCGGACGGTCTCTGCACAGCGTGCTTCAGGGGCAAAGAAATCTGTTAAAAGAAAAGAACCAAGGGTAGAGGTGAAACCCAAGAAGCGTAAAATCACTTCTGAAGAAAAGATTGCAACACCTCCCCGAGCGTCATCCCGGATAGCTGCACTGAAGGTTTATCCTGAAGGTAACACTGAGCCTGGAGATGAACCGAATATTTTAAATCTTGTCAATCAGGTGCAGCCTATTCAAGAGGAAACTGCAGATGACTCGCAGTTCAGCCAAGCAGACACTGTCATCCAAATACAAAACAATCCAAAGAGCACTGCCAGTCATTTACAGTTGAGCCAAGCGGATACTGTCATTCCAATGCAGATCAATGATGAGGGCACTGTCAATCAATTGCAGTCTTGTCGAGCAGACCCACTCACCAAAATGCAGACCAAGCAGGAGAACACTGCCATCCATGTACAGTTCAGCCAAGCAGATACTATCATTCCAACGCAAACCAATCATGAGGACACTATCAATCAGTTACACTCATTCCATGCGGACACTGCCATTCGAATACAAACCAATCAGGATAGTAATGCCAATCAGTTACAGGCGAGCCGGGCAGAGACTGCCAATCAAATGCATGCAATGCAGGAATACACTACCAGTTACTCACAGCTGAGCAAAGCAGACACTATGAATCGAAAAAAGACTAATCAAGGAAATACTGCCAGTCAGTTACAGTCAAGCCATGAAAAGATACTCATTCCAGTACAGACAGGACAGGAATACGTTACCAATCACTCACGGTGGCAGCAAAATTATGGGCACACTGTGAATCCAGTACAAGCTAATCAGAAACACACCAACAATCAGTTAAAGTCGAGCCAAGCAGACACCGTCATGGATATACAAACTACACAGGAATACTTCGCCAATCACTCAGAGTCGAGGATAGCAGGTGCTGCTCTGAACCGCATGCAGATTAACCAGGAAACCATTCATTTACAGTTGGGTCAAGCTGACACTGTCAAACAAATGCAAACTATGCAGGAAAATAGTACCAACCAGCTGATCCAAGCTTTAACTGTTGATAAAAAACAGACTACACAGGAATACTTCACCGATCATCTGAAGCGGAGCCAAAGAGATAATGTGAATCATACGCAGATTAACCAAGGAAACTCTGCCTATCCGAAGCGGAGCCAAAGAGATAATGTTAATCATATGCAGATTAACCAAGGGAACTCTGCCTATCAACTACCATCTAATCGAGCTAACTCTCTGAATCAGATAGCTACGCAGGAAAATACCACCAACCGGTCACAGCTGATCCAAGGTTTAACTGTCAACCAAATACAGGCTATTCGGGAAAACAATACCAGATACTTGCAGCCACGTTATGCTGAGAATCCTATCCGGCGTTCTGGTTTCTCTCCGACTCCTGAGTGGGGACATAGAGCACCTGTCACCAACTTTTGGGAAAATGTTGAAAACCAGAAGTCATCAAGTCCTGTGAAAATAGAGGCGGCACCTATTGCAACCTCCTCGGCAAATGATCAACGCCAATATGCACCTGCCCCAGAACCCGTTTTGCCAACACAGACTGCAAGGCCTGAAGCTGCTGATCCATCTGGGTTCGGCCTGTCATTATTTGGAAGTTCCTGGTCAGATCCGTGCATTGAGTTCGCCTTCAAGACCCTTACAGGTGACATTCCTGTTCTGGATGACAGTCCAGCTGTTCAGGACCATTTCCCTCTGCAACACGACTTGAATAAAATTGCACCGCCGGAGTATTCTGCTCCCTCCGTCGATGACACTAGAAACCATGTGCAAGTCGACCATGCCAGCTACCACTTAGCACCCAGGCCATCGGATAGGTTCTACAATGGTGGTTGGTTCCCTCCCCAGTGACATCCCTGGAAGGAAAAGTTGAAAAAACATTTTGTACTTCCAAAAGGCCGATGATCAGAGGAATGTCAAGGGAGCAAAAGCTCGAAGCAGTAGTCTTGCTAGCTTCTTCTAAAAAGCAAGTGTTTCTGTGACATCTTTCCGATATATTTTGTATGTAGAAAATCCTGTAGCTTCTTCTAACTTCATTAGACGCTATGTACATCCCATCGGATCATAGGATCAGAATGGCTTCGTGGAAACGATGCCGTTGTAGATGATATGACTTGTGATTTTGTTTTCTTTTGCGTTCTGTGCAGCTGCCTGGTTAATTTCATTTGTTGTATCATCAGGGCGACTCACTATCACATCATTGCAAGGACTTCAGTTTAACATTTTTTTGCAAGTGATCCTGTTAGGCGGATGACGAGCACTCACCGCAATAGTTCCCCAGGCTCGCTTCAATTTGCAAAAATATCGAGTTGTATCTCCTTGCTAGTCCACAGTACAAATGATTCTGAATATTTAGTGTAGGTGTGACTGGCTTTTTGTTTTTGTTCTGGGCTTACAAAATGATGCCCTAGTTCTCTTCACGTACACATCAGTTTTTTCTAAAATGCACAACAGTTATAACTCACTCGTATTTACTACTACCTCTGTCCCAAATTAGTCCTTAATTTGTTGGAGATACTGTGATGCACATTGTTCCTTAGGGTAAGGGTCTGAATCATAGATTTGCTGTTTTATCTTACGATGTCTCGCTCATGCGCCGGCCGCCAGATGAGGGAAACAACGGTGAGCGGATGATAGTTTTTGTTTTGAGGACAATCAGCTAGACTTTATTGCTCAAGTTTACAGAAATTGTATCAGAGTAAGGAACAGCAAGCCGCAGGTGGCGTCCTACTCCCCATGAAATTATATTATGCCTAGCTAGATTGTGTGCTTTAAAATTTGAAGCTCTACTTTCAAAGGTAAAACTACACTCTTGTAAAAGAGTGCTACGGGCTCTAATCTTTGCGATGATCGACCCGTTCCTTCCTAGAATGTCATCTTTGATATCATTAACTGCCACTTTGCAATCAGAAACAATGTAGGTTCTGACCAAATTGAGGTCTTCAGCCAGTGCTTGTGCTTCCCGACAGGCTAATATCTCCAACATAGTCGGATCGATAATACCATTAAAGACCACCGCTGATGCACCCAAATAAAAAGAGGAATTTTACTGTGCCCAGTACTCCCTCACAGAGGTTGGAGTACCGTCAAAATCTGACCCTCCATTTAGAAGGGCAGTTTAGTCTTCAGAATTATATTCTGGATTGAGCGCCGTCTATGTTCCTATCAACCCTACCGCCGCCGCCAACTACACCCTGCACGCATGCGGCGGGCATCGCACACAGACATTGTTAGCTGCAACCGATTCTTGGCTGGCTTCTCCTCTTACCTGTTCTCAAGTGAGCTCCCGTTGCTCTCTCGTAGTGGGCGCCGCGAGTGCGCATGCACGGCGCCGCCATGCGATGTGTGCCGACTTCCGATGAGCGTGACTACCCGCCGGCGAGTTCATGTGCTGTTTATATTGGCGAGTCAAAAATGTCGTTAATTTATAATAACCTTCGATCTACAATGTGTCGATCTATGCGTGTAAAGCAAATAAATTAGTCCTGTTGTATTTTAATTGCAAGATGTACAAATCTGATTGGATCAGGTGGCCTTAATTGATCCGCTTGTTGTTCTTCACAGCAACGTCGTCGCCTTCAAGTAAACGCATCTAGTCCTGTTGTGATGAGTTGGCATGTTGCGTCAGAGTGGGGATCGCCGGCCTCGCGCAGACTCATCACGCTAATTCTCGCCATGGATAAAGCTTGTGGACTCAAGAATGGAGAATTGGTTAACCGCCGTTCCTCATGATTAGTCACCGCGCGCGGCCTACCCAGTCATCCTCTGTTGATTGACTTTTGAATTACGATTTTGCCCCACGAACGATGGTACTCCATAAAGTTGGAGGGTGGAAAAACTGGGTACTCCGTAACTGTTGTCTTGGAGTACAGGCAAAATCTATCCACTAGATCGGAAGAAATACTCAAAGACAACAGTTGTCTTGGAGTATTTAGATCGGAGTAGACCGTCTAAATTAATTTGTGGGTACTGTAAAAGTCCTCAATAAAAATCATTATTATCCCAGCAGAAGGCTGCTGCAACACCCCCTCATCTCAGTTTTTACTACCAGAGGCCACGCCAGGCATTGCTTGAAGCGGTAGTCGGAGCAGGACACGCTTGCAGCCTGGGCCAGGTTTTACTACCAGAGGGCCACCACAGAGGTATTTGTATTGCGAATAAATAATTTTTCACTAGATTTTCTTCCCTTACTCTAGGTCCATCTCAAAGCAAATCTACACGGTAGATCTATAGAGTAAAGTGGTGTGTGACACCCATGAGCTAAAACTCCACGTTACCACTCCCTATAATAGTGGCAATAAAACCTACTATTGCAAATAATCTCTATACTAATATATACTTCCTCCGATCGAAAATAAGTGTCAGGTAATATTGTATTAACTTAATACTACAAGTTTTATATTAAGTCCTCGATATTTATTTCCGATGGAATACCTAGTAATAAAAGCAGGTTTACTTCATCAACCATTTTTTTAGAACAATTTGTCCAAATCACAGACCATCCCAACCAACTATCACCGTACGTCCGTACCGGTTCGTTCTATTTTTTCTTCTCCTCTTCCGACCCGATCCTGCGGATCCGCGCCGGCGGTGGATGACCACGGCGGGCGAGCCGGCGAGGCGTCACTAGCCCGTGCGGCGGTCGCAAGGACGAAAGGATGCGAATGGAGCACATGGTGCTACCAGTGAGGCAGTGACAGTGAGCTCCACGGAAGCGGAGCGGGCGACATCGTCAGAGGAGAAGTGGGCTGGCAAAGGCGCCCAGGATTCGTGGCAACCTGCCAGTTTTTGCTGGGAGTCGAGGTGGGCGAGGAGGCGCACGACGTCGCCGGCTGAAGTGGAGTCGTCGGTGATCGCCATGGCCGCGAGCGCTGGGGATTGGGAAGCAGTTTCCCAAACGCACCCAGCTGATGGCTATGGCCTCTTCTTGGTTACGTTCTTGCGGCAGCGTGGCCCATGTTCGGCAAGTGCACGTGGTTCCCTGATGGTCCTGGGTTTTTTTCTGGCCAACACTTCGATAAGTTCGTATGCCAGGTTTCATGAGATTTCAGATGCAAGCAAGGTGTTTGATGAAATGCTCGAGAGAAGTGTTCTGTTGTGGACGGATACGATGATTAGTATCAGAAGCAAATACGGTAAGGTCGTCAGGTAATTCTTGAATACGGTGGGCAATGAAGTGCGAGGTAACAACTTGGGTTTTGTTTGTCTGTTGAAAACTTGCGGCGAGCAGTGCAGTGCTAAGTCAGGGCGCCAGGTCCACCAATCTGTTTGTGAAAGGAAAATGGGCAAATATAATAGTTGACGGTGACCTTGCACAAGAATGATTGCGGCTTATTGCAGCACAGGCATTGGGATGAAGCCATCGGATGTTTTCAGTCGATAGTCTATTGAACAATTTTACCTTAATGAGTTCACTGTGTGGGACGCAGCTGCATGGTGTTGTGGTGAACAAATTGTTCAAAGATGGCATCCGCGTCGGGAGTGCACTTGTTACCATCACTATGTATGCCAGGAATGGAGAAGTAATGGATGCTCAAGCAGTGCAGGTTGTGCTAGAAATTTGTGTCTATGCCGTTAAGTAAATATGAAGTCAAGGACAGTCAGCCATATTAGGGACTAGGAAATGATCATACCCGTCTGAGTAATAGAAGTTTTTTATGGTTCCACGCCAAAATAGGATAACTTTGTGCAAAGCATTTGATATTGAACCTCGCAAGTTTTTCCATGTGAGCCAAATTTTATTACGGTTTTAAATATTGTTATGTACTGATTCCCCATGTATTCTAGCAAATTAACATGAATGATTTAATCATATACACATTTTTTCAGTATATACATGATATCTTACACTTCTAGATAACTTTGAGGCACACAAAGAAGATTGGAAACTAGGCCCTTAGTATTTATTTGTATTTCAAGAAGCTTGATGTACAATGCAACAAGAGAACTAAAACCGAAGCAAAACACGGAATGCATCAAATGGTATGAACCAGAAAAAATTGAAATATAAGTTGCTCTGAGTGTAAGAAATTACATCATATATATTGTTATCTAGGTTTGTGAGAATATGTTAAAATATTTTAGAAATGTACTTTGCTAGTCCACTAGAAAAAAATGTCCATCTACCATGACTGGTTTCGACTGCTGAAGACCCTCCCCCCCCCCCCCCTTTTACGATGATTTTGGTCGGTTTTGTGGAAGGCGGAGACACGTGCGTCTTTGGGCGCTCGTTGGACGATGTGGCAGCTTGGCTCGCCGCGAGGCGACGAGGCAGCACGTGAGACCACCTTCTTCGCAGGCGCACCATTTGCGTGGCCCACACCCTGGCCTTGGTGCCCCACAGGCGGATCTGGAGCCCCCGCGCCCGTGCGAGCTCCTTGGGCAGGGTTCTCGTTGGCGATGGCGATGAGTTGGCGATTCGCGCCAGCCACCCTTTGCGGCTGCCGTCGGTGGGTTGATGGCGCAACAGCTCCTGGGCCATGGCGAGGGCCTAGACTGGAGTTAGCTGGCTCCCCGAGCAGGCGCGAGAGGTGGCAGTGGCGGTGTAGGAGAGCGACGACTCTGTGCGCTCGGACGGGACGTAGGAGGACTCAAGGTCTTCATCTTCCTCTATCTCGGCCGAAGCGCGGTGACGACGGATGACGGGCTCGGTATTTCCCTGAGTGGCGTTGCGGTGGCGAAGACGTTTGAGGCAAGCGCCAACGTCGGTCATGGCGAAGCAGATCTTGAAAACACGCCTCAGCCCCTACCCGGTGCGCCAAATGTCAGGGTTTCATGTCACAAGAACACGGGTACCACGCGAAGGACCCAAGAAGTATCGAACACAGGGGGCTAAACACGTGAATCCAAGAGCTCGATGAAGCACGGCGACGGAGTACTCGAGACGCGAGAAGCACACCACCACGACAGAGATAGACACCGCGATCTTACAAAGGTTCGGGGCCCTCGTGAGGAGGTAAAACCCCTACTCCTGCCTTCTTGTATTGCACCGCGAACACTCGCGAGGTAAAACAAGGTCTGGTTTACACGACGCTAGCTTGAAGAAGCAGCAGCCAGATCTAGATGTCTAACTTAGCTATGGGAAGAACTTTGGATCCCCCTCCCCGGGGCAGCTGCCTCTCCTGCCACGGTCCTCCTTTCCCTCATAGACTTGGGGAAGGTGTTTCCACAAGAACACCCAAGGAGTGGGACAGTTGTCCCGCTACAACTATCGACGAACATCGTCCACGGAGTAGGAAGGTGCCGGTCTACGGGAGTGGTTGAAGGACTGCTGACGTCCCTGCCCGGCGCACTGCACCGCCCACCGCGCCCTTTGCTGGAAAGCAGCAACCGACACACAACTTTATGCAGGTGTGTCAAGGGCTGTCGCCTCCCGGTCGCGGCGGCATGGGCGACGTGCTCTTCTTGCCATTGTCTTTGCTTCTTTTCTTGTCTTATCCTCCCCCAAAGCGCAACGGCGCGCTGGGAGGAGCGGACTTGGTATTCTTCCTCACGAGGAGCGCCTCGTGAGGGGTGCTTTATGTCTTCGTGGGGCTAAGTGTCGCTCTCCTCGTGAGGCACACCTTCTCACGAGGGTCTTCATTATTGGGCTCTAATGGGCTTCCCGCTCCTTGTCGAAGAAGATGGGCTGTTGAAGTGGCCCAGGAGCAGGTGGACCAGGATACCCCGGAATCCAGTACATAGACAGTGCCTCATCGTCGTTCTCTCTTACGCCACGGAAAGTCCCCGCGCGGCCAATCTGGCCACCTGCGTGCCCGATTGAGGGGCTCCCGGCCATTGCGGCCACGCGCACTGTGCGAGGCGCAACCGGGGAAGGTTGCCGACTGCGGATTGGAGTGGGGCTGTGTGGCAGAGTTGTGCGGTGTGGAAGAGGAAAATGTGGGAGAGCGTTGCGGTTCGCAGCCTGCATCGACCGCTTTGGAAGCCAAATATATCTGCCGATGCAGGCTGGAAGCAGGATTTGCGGGCCGATGGACATTTACATTATCTGATCGTCGAGGTCAAAGCCCGTCTCAAACCGCATATCGGCCCAAGTTTGCTTTTGCGAGCCGATATGCGGTATCCGCTAGAGTTGCTCTAAGTGGTCACCGCAAATGCCTTCTTGGTTTAACAGATAACAATGTTGCATACTTGCGCGTGTTGTGCTTCCTAGCTTGTATGAAGACTAGATTTGTGAAGAAAACAGTTTGGTACTGCAATCTAACACTTTGTCCCTGAAATTATAAACAGCAGATCTAGTCCAGCTGCCATCTTTCATTGCTCGCGGTCCAGGACGGTTGGTATTTGGTGCAGGACAGTGGTATTTGGTCAAGAAAATGGGCACGTCAAAATTAATGCGGTGCTATGCTACCCCCTCCATTTTTATTAATTTGTGTTTTGGGTTTAGTCAAATTTAAACTTTTTAAAGTTTGTCAAAAAATATAGGAAAAAGCATCAACATCTATTTAACCAAATGCATAAAATATGAAAATATATTTAATAACAATCCTAATAATATTATTTTTTACATTATAGATTTTTGATATATTTTCATTAATATCTAGTCAAAATACGTGTTTGCTGGTTCATCTTGAGGTAACTGAATAGTCAAGGTACTGGGAGCATCTGCACCCCAAAGCCAAATCAAATATCCGGCTATAGCCCCGTTATAGCTCGGCTATAGCTGTTTGAGCATGTTTCCGCTAAATACAGGAAAATTATTGGGTTCCACCGGGAGATTGTAGTCTCGTGTCCTCCTGCTTTAGAGCATGCCATCCCATACGTGGTAGGAGAAAAGGGAGAGAGGTGAGGAACCCACCCACGTTGCATCCTTATCCCCTCTTCTTCTCCATTGTATGGTCACATAGCCATGGATACCCGTTGAGAGCTGCCCCTCTGCGCAGCCCCAGCCCCCAGCGTTGCCGGCCTGACCATCATGGCTCTCGCCAGGAACTCGCAGAGCAGCACCACCGTCCAAATCTTTCCTTTCCTGGTCCCAAGCCATCCCAAATTACAATTCCCCTCCTCATCTCTTTTATCTCCGGTGACCAACAAGCGAGGAGACGCGGTGGTGCTGCGTTTGATGACGTGTAGCAGATAGTCCTTGTGCGTGGTGAATGACCAGCCCGTTGAGAACCCCAAGAGGAAGGTATGATGAGTATAACAGCTAGTTTTCCCTCAGTTAAGAAACCAAGGTTTAATATCGTTCAGGAGAAAAGCAGACAGCGACGACTGAAGGTGATGCAAACTGGCTTAGCGACAACTTCAGACAATTTATATGTGGCGCCTCGTCCAAGCTTTGCTTTGCTAGCAGCAACACGGAACCTGCACACAACACAACCAAGTACTTTGCTCCCAACTTGCGATGAGGTTGTCAATCTCACCGGTTAGCTTGAAACAAAGGTTATGAGCGTATCGAGTGGAAAACAGTAGAGTATGCGAATAAAGTAAACAGTGCGAGTAAAGTAAACAGGTGATAGCAATATGATGGAAATAGGACCGGGATCCACAGTTCACTAGTGGTGTCTCTCCATAGATAAATAACACATGCTGGGTAAACAAATTACAGTTGGGCAGTTGATAGAATAAAGATAATCGTGATATGTCATGAAGATCACTATGAGATTTACTCTGGGCATTACAACAAAATACATAGACCGCCATCCAACTGCATCTATGACTAATAATCCACTCTCGGGGATATCAATCCGAACACCCCATGAGTATTAAGTTGCGAACAACAGATAATTGCATTAAGCAAAGTGTGTAATGTAAACAAAGCATATGCCCTTGAGCATATGAATGTTGTTTTCTCCCTAGTAGCAACAGCACATCTACAACCTTAGAGGTTTCTGTCACTCCCCCAGGTTAAGCAGAGGCATGAACCCACTATCGAGCATAAATACCCCCTCTTGGAGTCACTAGCAACTACTCGGCCAAGATAGCTACTAACAACGGAGAGCATGCAAGATCATAAACAACATAGAGATAACATAAGATAATATTCAGTACAGCAACTCAATCATAAACACCAATATTCATCGGATCCCAACAAACCAAACATGTAGAATTACATAACGGTGATCTCAATCATGTAGGGCAGCTCATGAGATCTAAACATGAAGCACATGGTGGAGAAGACAACCATCTAGCTACTGCTATGGATCCATAGTCCAAGGTAGACTACTCACTCATCGCTCCGGAGGCAAGCATGGCGATGAAGAAGACCTCCGGTGGCGATTCCCCTCTCCGGCAGGGTGCCGGGAAGAGCTTCTGGACCCTCCCGATCTTCGGGTCGACGGCGGCGGCGGATCGCGATGTATTCTGGAAAAGTGATCGGGGTACTTAGGTTTTTTCCGTCGGGGGGTCTTTATAGGCGAAGGGGCGATGTCAGAGAAGGAGCCAGGTGCCCTCACGTGGGGCTCGCGCGGCCAGGCCCCTGGCCGCGCCACCCCTGCGTGTGGGGCCCTGGTGACCCCCCTCCTACTCTCCTTCGGATCTCTGGAAGCTTCCGGGTAAAATAAGACTTCAGGAACTTGTTTCGTCCAATTCCGAGAATATTTCCTGTGTATCACTTCTGAAACACAAAAATAGCAGAAAACAGGGAACTGGCACTGTGGCAACTCGTTAATAGGTTAGTTCCGGAAAATGCATAAAAGTGCCACGAAGTGTAACGAAACAATAGGCAAATGGTGTAAAAACAAGCATGGAGCATCAAAAATTATAGATACGTTGGAGACGTATCAGGCGGCGAAAGAAATTGAGTTCCTCCTGCTGCCGTGCTACAAGCTTGGGCACACCAACACTTCAAGCCGTGGGTGGCGCCGCTGATGCTACCGTCGACCAACTATGATGCTACCAATGGTGGCCGTAGGTGCTACCAACGGCCGGTGGAGGTGCTACCAACGGCCGGTGGAGGTGCTACCAGCGATGGCCATGGTGCTACAAGGAGAGTTTGACATACTTCCTTTGCGGTCTGGGGCACGAGGCGGCAAGCGTTGCTACCACCGGCAAGGAGATGTGCTTCCTACAGTGTCAGTTGGTGCTACCACCGACGAGGGCTGGTGCTGCCGGGGCGACGATGCTACCACCGGTGACGGCGATGCTGCAAGCCGCATCGGGCTTAGCTTCCTGTGGCATCGGGCGTTGCTACCACCGGCGAGGGCGGGTGCTACGAGCCAGGCATGACGGTGCTACCACCAGCGATGGACGTGGCTCTCGAAGGTGCTAAAGTGATGCGGCGAAGAGCATCTTCCCCTGCGACGGCCGTGGCTTTCGTAGGAGAGGTGCCGACGCAGCTTTGTGTGAAGCTCTAGGGATCGTGTTGCGAAGCTGCAGCTGGAGCTTCCTTGTGATGGCGGTTGTAGCACCACAGTGCTTCCTCACCGGAGGCGGTAGTCAGATAGCGGAGCTCTGGAGCGCCCAGTGGAGTCTTCTGCGAGCCCATGGTGAGCTGCGTGCGAGGAACATGTGTGGGCATGTGGCCAAGCGAGTGTAATTTCCCCGTCGAAGGGATGCAACGACTTGGTAGTCGTTCTAACGGCTAAGAAACACCCATCGAGCGGTTAGGAATACGGGAGGATCGGGGCTTCCGATCCCTGGAGGATGCTCAGCAGCGCCCCTAAATAAAAGGGTGATATTTGGTTTTACGGTGCATCAAATCGTTATGGACAGTCCATTTACCTCCATCGTATGGTCATGTTTTATTTTAGAGTGAATTCAACTTTTTACCCCCCTAATTATACATTTGTGACACTAATTATCCTGTCGAGTCAAAATTTGTCTAGAATATCCCTTTTAGAAGCTTTGGACCATCTCTTTTTTATGTGTGTGTTGTGTAAGGCGTGAAGTGATGATCAGGGTTTGAAAATATCGAAATGATGAAAAAAAATTAAACAACTGGATATGAGAAGTCTAGACATGATTGTCAATGCCAAGCTCCGATTGGTATACATTTTTTGCGCCATATTAACGTAACATGCCAGTCTATCTAACAAAAATAAGAAAAATACTATACTGGGCTAAAACCATGTTTAAAGTCTCCTAATTAAGACATTTAGGTAAAAGTTTCACTAAATAGGATAATATGTGTCACAAATGCAGAACTACGAGGTAAAAATTAGAATTCACTCTTTATTTTATCACTCTAAATCAATTCGGGACCATAAGTGCATCAAAGGTACAGCCCAAGCAGTGCACTTACTGCAATCTAATACTTTATTCCTGAAATTTATAAAGAGCAGATCTAGCATAGCTGTCATCTTTCATTGCTCGCGGTCCAGGATGGTTGGTGTTTGGTCCAGGACGGTGGTATAGGTCGAATCTTTCATATACAAATTTCCGTTGTGCCCCCATTTAGCTCCGCTGTAGCCTTCACTATAGCTGTTTTTTTTAGAGCTGCCACTATTTGTCATAGCCCGCTATTTAAAAATTCGTTCTACATACGTACACGTGCGTTCTCATCTACAGCTATGCCTTGCTCTTTGTTTCGAGTGCGCTCCATGTCGACCGCATCTATATAACCAAGAGCTACAGGCCTTTTGGAGTGTCTACAGGTGGATAGGCTCAGTTTGGTTCATACGCCAGGCTAGATTCATCATACACTTGAGCTAGAGATGTGGCGGCTGAAGGTAAGCGAGGGCGGCGGGCCATGGCTGCGGTCGAGCAACAGCTTCCTGGGCAGGCAGGTGTGGGAGTTCGACCCCAACGCCGGCACACCAGAGGAACGAGCCGAGGTCGAGAGGCTGCGTGAAAACTTCACCAAGCACCGGTTCCAGAGGAAGGAGGCACAGGACCTTCTCCTACGCTTGCAGGTAATTTATTTCATCTCCGAGTCCATGTGCGTAGCTCCTGCATGTAATAAGAAAACAAATTGCCGAGAAACAGGAAACTTTACGTTTCAGCCTCTCAACTCTGCGCCGATCGAGCCCATCCGAGGCCAGCGGTGAGGAAAAGGGTCCGGCTAGCTCAGGGCGTCACGGGCGGGCTAGAGGGGAGCTACGCAAGTAAGCGACGAGGGGAGTCCGCGCGTCGACAATTTTAACAAAAATAACCTATTCTATTTTTTAGAGGTTTTATGTAAAATAAACTTATCTAGAAAATATTTATGAAATTAACTTTTTTCATGAAGCCGTGGTGCAAGGAGTTATGCTCTATAGCATGATGACATGGCTCAAGGTGCCCTGCTCTATACCCCATGGCTACGTTATTCATGATGTAGTGAGCATGCCGTCATGGGCTAGATTTGTTTGTACTCAACCTGGTGCACAGGACACCGGTTAGAAGATGTTTTCTTAGTAAACTAGCATTATTTTATTATATATGCACCTTCTAAAAAATATATTTTTCCTCCGGGTGCATTCGTAGGCACCCTGGTGTTATAGTCTCTAGCTCCGTCACTGGCCACACCTTTGTGCTATAAAGCATGGAGCCATGGGTCACGTCTTCATTCTACAGAGTATGGCGTCATAGGGTACATCTTCATGCAAATAGGTTAATTTGTGAATTGATTCTAAATCAGGTTATTTTATGTTAAACTATTAAGATTACGTCATTTTTATCAATTTGGCCCTATGCATCAGGGCGTCGTTGTCCTGTTGCTAGAGGGGGAGGAGTCAACGCGTTAGATCCTACTTTTTTTTTGACAAGTGTTAGATCCTACTTGGTTGGCGTTTATTAGGCAAAACTGCCATAAATGTTAACAGACGTAAATGGTTTCCGTAATATGCGCTTGGTTTACCGTGTTTTTACATGACCAGTTTTTCGGTCGCTGTTCCGTACATGCGGGATCCGGAAATAATCACGAACCGTATCAGGCCCCGCTAAAAGCACCGGTGCACAACAAAATGTCACGTAAATTAATTCAGGATAGAAATCTAAAACTTCATGTCACACCATCGCCGGGCACGGGCATGTTCCATGGGCCATCCTATAAGTACTAGATTTAGAGGTGCGCCTTGGCGCACGATCCCGTTGAATTAGAACAAATTTAGTGCTAATAACTGCACGAAGGCTCTAACCCTGGAATTCGGGTATGTTCGTATGAAATTCACAACATTTTGCATAACCCAATAAAAATCAGGCATAATAGCTCTGAACCACCACACCATTATAAGTAAAATTTAGTTTCTTCTTTTTATATCGTAATATGAGAAAAGAAGCACACCAAAATCAGACAATTTCATCAAAAGATACGAAAAATCTTTAACCTTTAGGCTATATAACCTAAAGTGACTTTAATTATTTTATCCACTTATTCTTTGTAATGGATGTAAGCACATGAACTAAAATACTATATGGTTGAATGAACATCACAAATAAAAGAAAGGCTGAAAGTGAAGATCTCTGAAGTTCACAACTTTGTGTATCAACTATGGCCTTCTAGGTGTTGACCTTGAGAGGATGCACATTTACTACCGGTGACTGGTTGTGTCTTGTGAATATTCATGGCAGTGCAAGATGAAAAGGCTTTAGTTTAGAGTAGAATGCTAGGTGCCAGTAGCATCAAACATTTCTAGAAAGATGCATTTAAGAGCGCACCTTGGCGTGACCCCTGCCTTTCGCACTGATAAACGACATATAAAACCATTACTTACTGCATTAGAAAGGGAACATTTCGTACAAAGCAAAAAAAAATCAGTCATTAAAACTATTACAGTGTGTGTGAGAAAAATGTGAACCTTCTATTGGTATAGACATTGAAAAGAACCTTTAAGCATCTTCTTTGTAACTCATGTTAATTTGCATGGGGGCCTAAAGGATTTGCTAACAACATAGAATTCGAAGCATTAAAGCTTGCCACTTATACAACTGCAGCATGCTAAATTAGAATTACAATATTTTTTGTGGTAGATGTTCTAATTAGAGGAAGGGCACCCAGTTTGGTCACCAGACAATTGTGCAATGGCTAAGAATAATCTGCTAGCAATCCCTATTTTTAACCTCAATTTTCTTCCTAGAATAATTTCATTAAGAGATAAGAAAATGGTAGAACCTATTGTTTCTCTGAGCATAGACTGTGAAGGTATTAGTTATCACCGATACTATGAAGGGCCTGGTTCTTCTATCAATTTGGTCTTCAGTCTCCAAAAAAATCAGTCAGAAATGGATAGGGCAAGTCTCATATATGAATCAGGATAGTGAACATGGTGCTTGCAATAGAGGAAGATGGTACTTGATTTTAAATACTCAAAAATCCAGATGGCAGTATAAGCCAGAAAGTATAAACTTGATACCTTCTCTAAATATGGATGCAAGGTCTAAACCTCAAAAAGCATAGCAAAAGTGTTTGAAACAAAGAGCCGAAGAACATGCGGACTAAGACGTGCAACAGGATATACACCAGGCACCGGCAAAAGAGGTGTAACTCTAGGAAATTAGCACACTATTAACTATGGACGAAAGCAAGCCAACAAGAGGATGATGGTACCAAACCAAGAAGTTACTGTAGTTTTTTTCCTGAATAAGCCACGATGGGCTGGAACGAACCACATATTACAAAGTGCAGGGTGGCATTGCAACAGGAATTTACAATTTACAATTGTTTTTCCTGAAGCCACTACGAATGGAACAAACTACTATTGCATTGGGCACTTGGTTCATATTTATATGCCAGCTACAAAAGGAAGGAGCTCGTTCCTTAGATCGGTAAGGTATGTAGATAATAATAAACAAACTACTAACGACCTGTGTCACCACGAGCAAACACTCCTGAGAAGTAAAACACAAATCAGGCAGCAAAATCTTTAGCTAAAAAACAAGCAAAAGATAAAGAGCATAGAGCTAACATTATACCTGCTCTTGATTCAGGCCGCCTTCTTCTTCGGTAGTGCATCAAAATGAGCTTTCTGCGCCAGCGGCCTATGCATACATATGTTTTACAGAAGACCTGAATCAGCATAGGGATGTTAATGTACCACACATAATTATTAAATCAAAGACTGGAAGTATCCACCAAGCAGACTGAATTTTAGCCAGCCAAACTATCAAGTAGGCGGAATTTTAGCCAGCCAAACTATGTTCATAAGAAAACAAACAGCGGTCTTTTATCGGCAGCTAAGACGGATAGTTGGCATGTCAGATCATCAGGTAAATCTTTCTGAAACCAAGTAATCTTGTCTCAGAAAACCCAGTAGAATGCACATGACCATTATACCAGTCCCATAATATACAGAACGCACACATCATCAGGTCACATCTCCTGGTGCTTTCCAACCACCCGCAAACCTTACTGGAGAAACAAAAAACAGTAAGCCAAAGTTAAAAATAGAAAAATAGGTTTCCAGCAGGCTCAAAAGTGGAACTGCAACTTTAACCACTCAATGTTTCTTTCAGACTCCATATTATATCATTTTTCTTGGAGAAACTTCAGTTTTCCTGTGCTAGTTACATATTACTATATTTATTTAATAATCACAGTAATGTAAGTTACAATCATGCTTCCCTATAAATCACAATATATAAACAAACTAATTCAGAGTTCACTCAATCCAGTATTCATCTATTAAGGAAAAACTGAGAGCATAATGATGATAACCACGCAAGTGGCATCATTTCACCTATATACCAAGTCTGAGTTGAACATTTCTACTTATTGTGATGTAACACATTGCAGGTATCCTTATTCTATGACCATCGGAAATGTTCCTTGCCTCCATCATTTCTCTCTAGCTTGCACAATCTTATTGTAATTTATAAACAAAATTAGGGCAGTGATATACCTAGAATAATAGCTACCTAGAATATTAAAAAACATCTACACATAGCAATCAAGAAATGGATGAACCACTGATGTTCTTCTCAGCATGCATGAATACACTATCTGAAAAGTAGATAACAGAAAGAAAACTCACAACATGCCCATCACATGCGAGTAGAAGTCGAGCTTCACTTTTGGTCCTATAAACAGAACATCTGTATGCATAAAATAACCATAAAAAGTTTGTTTGCCCTAAATGGCAGGAATACTTGTACAGACTTGATTATTAGTACAGATTTGTATAGACCGTTGATTATTTGAATTGGAAGATACAAATACTGAATTATTTGAATTAGAATATACAAACTGAAATTGAGTAGTTTATAGTATAGTGGAGCTTGGCTATTTGACCAAAGGAGACTATGTATACAAAAGTAGTCCCTGTTTTATGACATGATGAAGGTATATGAAAAGGTAGATAAATATCACTTATGCTTACTGTATTGCAAAAAAAGGAAATGGAGAAAACTACTAAAATCGTTCCTCTCAGTTACTTTCTCAAGATTAGTGTACCATGCCAACAAAATCCATACATATAAGCAAACAACATATATACATATTGGAAAATTCACCCGATAAAAATGTAACGACTCGACACTTGGATCTTCATATATAGCCTATAAAACTGGGAAATTGTATCTGAATCCCAAAAGATATTTCACTAATTATTTTAAGTGACCATTCAGTCAAATATATATCCAGGATTACTCTCCTAGCAATTATTTCAGTAACTCTAATGCAGCATCCCCTGGTGCATTAAGAGCAGCTTCCACACTTTCATATATATAATATAATCTACAAAATCTAGAGATGATCGGATGTTGCGATAAACCATTCATCAGAAACACACCACGAAAGTAGTTTTGCAAGTACAACATAGAGCCTGCTCAGAAGCTCAATTAGAGTTACAGCTAATAGCCTATGTAGCAGCACACAAAACTCACTTCATCAGGACTATTGGATCAGCACGAGCTTCCAACAAGCACTTGATGCAGTCAGCTAAGCCATCCCTTGCAGCTATTATTAATGGAGTTACAGGCCTAGCAGCATTGACATCCGCAATAACCTGAAACATTAAATATTACCATAAAATTGTTAAAATAGTTTTTATTGCAATAATCTGCACTTGTCTCATAATAGGAATGACATGACAAAAAAATCATGTTCCTTCAGCAAAATATCTCTACTGTAAGCAGATGCGTGATAATTCTGAAAATGGACAACTCTATTTAGATAGAGAAGCACAAATAGTAATAATACATATGCCAACCCGACTTCCCTATATAAACCGAGAAGCAGAACATGTATTTATAATCATTTATCATCTTACTTTGTTGCAATAGCAGATTACCGATTTGACACCATCGGTGAAACAATGGAGGGCATGTTCATGGTTTGCAAATGCTTCAGATCTGTTGAACGAGGCATGCTTCAAAGTTTCAGATATTGTAATTGCGGAAGCAAATGAGAAACACCAAGAGAAAAATTACTATCAAAAGTACATATCTTTTTAAAGGACAGTGAATCAGAACTAAGGAAGAACCAAATACAGAGAAATCGTCATCCTTCAGAAATATCAGAGAAATCGAAATTTTCCAAAGATTTGCCCACTACTTCTTTCCTCCTATCCAACGAAAATTAAATCATCTATCTTAGTACTGCGGTGTTGATACAATTAGTCTTGAACCATTGTTGAAGTATGGTGTCAAGATAACTTTGACTGCAATAAAATGTTCCGCAACCAATGAATACTTCAATTTTATGCAAGTTATAAAAGTCAACCAAACATACAATTCCTACACTGTCATGTTATCAAGTTAATATTTTTACTTGCAACTACATCTGTTGCACCGTATTATCTTTCTATATACAACTGTAAGAGATCATCAACATCCTCTTACAAAAACAGAGCAACAAACTGAATCATCTAGTTGCTGAAAAGATTGTGTTGCTAACCATATAAATACTTGCTAAATATTTGAATATATATACTATAATAAAAATCAAAAGAATTGTGTGTCTGGTCTTATAAGAGACAACAATAAACTGCAAAATTAGTTTAAGGAGTGTGTTCCATACTCTTCCTTCTTTGACCAATAAGGAGACCCAGAGAGAGAGAGAGAGAGAGAGAGAGAGAGAGAGAGAGAGAAACAAACCTTGTGGCGATGACATCTAGGACGGTGAGGTCGAAACGTCATGCAGATGAGGTCCTTGTCGAAAGCTACAACCTGCAAGCATACAGTCCAGAACATGCATGTTTACATTATCCTACTGCCATCAGAGTAGCCATTATACAGATGCAAAATTCTGAATTTGTTCAAAACTGGCGCAACAAGAACTGAAAACCAGAAATTATGCACATGTACAGTCCATCTCCACTAAAAGAAAATCTTACTTCAGGGAGCCTCTCCATAGCCAGGTATTGTTGGCAAAATAAGTGAATCTCAATCTGCAGAACTATGACCGCAAATGCACACATGTCCAAAGTCGTGCATTATTTTGAACAAATGAATTAGGAATAACTAATCTGAAAAGAGCACAGGCCCATCAGATCAAGTCGACGAGGAGATCACAGAATCACCCGCAGAGAGAACATGCTCCTGTCATGGATCCAATGGAATAGCAGTGCAAACGCAAATGGAAATAGGGTTAGCTGCAGATAATAGCAAACACCTAAGCTGCAGATAATAGCAAACACCTAAGCTGCAGGTAAGTGTATATCTCAATAGTTCAAGTTTGACTAACTCGCAATGCTTACTTGCTTAGAAATTAATTTCCCAGATTTTCCTTATAACTTGAAGCAATACACGATGCCTCCCAATAGCAGCAAACCTACCTTGAATCAACCAGGTTGTTGTGAAATGGAAAAGAACTGAATAAGAGAAGGTGGACCAACAGATTGTTGCATCCATTGTGGACAGCTCGTACATGGACTAGTCGTGCCTGCAAGCACTCTCTCTTTAACAGACCGGCCAAATCGGGCTGCATAAAGGGAAAGAAGATGGGCACGTCAGATCTAAGCGTGAAATCAAGCAGGCATGAATAGAGGGGTCGGGCAGTTGCCAACCTAAACCACCGTCGCGAGCAATGGTCGATCTCCAATCCGTCCCTGCACCAGTGGGGGCCCTGGATTCCTAAAGTTTGGAATGGCGTTCTTCAAGACCTGAGGACGACGACGGTTCGAGGCGACGCGCCGGTCCTCCAGCCGCCCGTGCCTCCGTCGTTCTCCCGCGCCAGCGTCCTTCTCTGCACCGCTCCACCAGCCGCCCATGTCGTCGTCCTTTTCACGCGATGTTCCCCCAGCCGTCGGCACCTCTGGCCACCCCCGCCCGTGCGCCACTTCACCAGCCGCCCGCGCCGGCCCCCAGCCGCCATCCTTCCCTCGCGCCACTCCTCATGTCGCCCGCGCCGCCTCCAGCCGCCCACGCCGGCCCCCAGCCGCCATCGCGCTGAGCCACCGCAGGGAACCGAGTCGGCGTCGCTCCCGCATCGCGCCTCCACTGGCGACGGCGTTCCCTCGCGCCCGCGACACCATCAGCGCGTTGGCGGCTCCACCGGCGGCGCCGCTTCCATGGCGAGGGAGCGACAGGGAGGAAGTCTAGGCGCCGGCGCGAGCGAGCAGGGAGGAAGGAGGAGAGGGCGGAGCAGCGGCGGCCGGCGTGGCGTCGGCCGGCGGCAGCGGGGAGTGGCGGCTAGGCTCGCGCCGGCGCGAGCCAGTGGGGAGGAAGGAGAGGGGTGGCGGCGGCCGGCGTTGAGGCGTCCGGCAGCGGTGGCCGGCGTGGCGGCTAGGGTTGTGAGAGGCTCCGGGAGTGGGGATTGGGTGGACGCGCGTGCGGGGCGATTGGCTAGGGTTTCACCGCCGGACAGCCTATTTATATATACGCGGTAGAAAAAAATCAACGGCCGAGATTCGCTGGTAGCACGATCTGACGGTCGGTAAATTCTGATTTACGTGAGAGCCCGTAGGGAGGGCACCATATATACGTTTAGATTCTGATTTACGTGAGAGCCCGTAGCGAGGGCACCAAATATACGTTTAGATGTGGTCGGTCAGCTCTTTCGCGGCAGGTGCGGGAAATTGGGTGATTCATATTCACCGACTCTGCGCATTGATTGGTTGTCTTATTCGTTTTATTTTCCCTGTTGCCTTTTGTAAGAGGTTTTGATAGACTTCATTGACTTGTCAAAATAATTTATAAAACGAAATGGATGGAGTAAGTACCATATAGAAGATCAACGAAAATTAAATAATCACCTAACAGACTATAAATTCCCCTAGTGTTAAAGCATCCCGAGAATTAACATGTGGTTGGATGGTTAGGTGAGTAGTGTCACCCTGCGCCTACCAAGGATCAAATCCTAGGTTTAAAGCTTTAGCGTCTAATAAAGAGAAATATTCTTTCAGTTGGAGGCGACATTTTCGTCGAGCAGTTTTTCAGACTCGATCTCTCAGATGTGCTCATGGAGTAGGATTTGCGTGTGTACGTTCACATGGTTGATTGTACGGAGATGTTCCTAGGGATAGGGTTTGCGTGTGCGCGTTCATTGGGGTAATTGTATGTATATATTTATGAGCGTTGGCATCTGTGTTTTAAAAAATGTTAGAGCATCTCGTTGTTAGCTTCTTGCACCATTTATTATCGGTTATAAATTCTTATGGCACTATCTATTACAGTACACAAAAGCACTCCATTGATGAAGCTTGAAAAGAGTACCGATGTCACTAAAGACATCATATCAAGATCACTGAGGCGAGCTCTAAATCAATACTCCACTCTACAAGCACATGATGGCCATTGGCCTGGTGATTACAGCGGAATATTGTTCCTTATGCCAATGTTTGTAAGTATTTCATTCAAAATATGCAATTGTTGTGTGATTACCTGATATTTTCGATGTTAAACTCCATATTGCAATAGTATATTGTGACTGCAATCCCCACATTTCACCACAAAGAGCATGTCCCTGTCGTTCCTAATTTTAATTCATTATATGCCCTTACAGAGCCTATCGAAAAGATTATTTATATTTCTATGTGTGCCATGTCGGATTAATCAAAGCTCACTCTCTGAATTTCCTCAATCTATTTTTACATTCGCCTCATGACTGGAATGTACCAAAGCTTAATTATGTAGAGACATATTATTCCATTATTATTTATTTCCAATATATCAACATAGAATTTGATACTAGTTATATATTGTGTAAATTTGTTAATAAGAAAGTCTGTTTCCTCAAATTCTTCAAAACATCTCTTACTTCTCTCTACATGAAAAACTCACAAGAACCTCCCTTTAAAACTGTATCTGCTATCGCTCACTCTAATCTCTACCTGGTCTCTCTTGCACACATTGTTGATGGATTTCTTATATGCAAAAAATAGTGGGGTTCTCACGATAATAGCTGTACACATACTACATCCAACCATTGATTAGTTCTATAGATGCATCTGCACCACAGATTCACATAACGCCATTAGCCACATTTTTTCTCTCCCAAACCCAGTCCCCGGTTCGGCAGTTCCCCACACCGCACTCTCTCACCTACCGAATCCCCACCACCAACCAATCCTCCTCCTTCCTCCCTCCATGAAAACCACCGCCACTCCGCTCCCCAACCTCCCGCCCCACCTGCCAGCTCTGGAGCCCGGCGGCGCCCCATCCCTCACCTGCCAGCTCTGGAGCCCGGCGGCGCCCCGTCCCTCGCCTGCAAGCTCTAGAGCCAGATGGCCTTCCCCTCCCCTGTACTCTGGGCACGTGGTGGTCGACGAACGACCGCTGTTGCAGCAGTGCATGGCGTGGTGGCAGGCGAGAAGAACAAACCTGAGCCGCGGGTGTGGTGCAGGGCAGATCTAGGCCCATGCTCGACCCCTCGAGTCCAGCTGATGTGGTCGCGCACGGCCCACGTGATGGCTCGGAGGCGGTAGACATGGTGGGCCAGCGAGCTGCTACGGTGCGGCGTTGGATTCGGTAGTGCATCCGTTGTGGGAGGGTCTGGGTTTCTCTCGACGATGGTGGATGGTGGACCAGAGCTGGTGGGGAACGCAAAGCCGTGTCGGTAGGCTCCGGGACGCCGACGTGCTACAGGTAGGTTTCCTTATACTAGATGACCCATTGGGCCACTGGGGCAATGGCAAAATCAAGACAGAATATAAGACCCAAGTTTATCTTATTTTGTTGTCCATGTATGTCACTATATGATTTTAAGCATGCTAAGTCAGAGTGATTTGAGTTATGGACATGCGACATATTATAATAGTATTTAGTAAAATCAAAGGATACAATCATCATAATTAAGTGCAATAATAAATTCCCCAACTAATAACATATATTAAAACATGATGACCAATTCATTAAATTTGAATTGCATAAGAATTAAAATATTTACATAGAAAACAAAATAATACTCATTTTGCAGTACAATATGCAGAACACACTATTACAGTACAATATGCTAGCTCCAACCCACGAACACTTACTTTACATGAACTGATCTCATTCCAATGCTTCAGGCGAGAACCACTGCATGGATGATATGTACTCGGTAGCTTGCAAATCGGATGATCACTACAACATTTTATAAAGCAGCCCCCAATTTACTTAACATAATTGTGTTCTTGTATTCTCACAAGAAAAACTAAGGTAAAGTTTTAGACAGCCCCTTGTACCTACTCGTTTACAGCTTTTCCAAGTATATCTCTTGTATTCGACAATGTAGCATAAATACGGGGCATAAGCACTCCCATCCAGCATCAAGGATTCTTGGCTCCTTGCAACTACCACATGTGAAGCCAAACTGCTGGAACAATAGAATTAAGTCAACAGAAAACATGTTCCCCAGAAATTTGCAGACTCAGTGTATTTATGTTAATACCATTGGTCCTTCTCACTGATGATTATCATCAGATCTTGATTCAGTTTTGCATCATTATTGGAAGTATGTCATTGAGGATTTATCTCGAAACTATTTTCAGTTCATCCGCCATTAAATCATTTCTGTGGAAACAAGCTTGTGATTTGGTACAAATTTGGTATAAAAATCCCTAAATGTGGAACATAAAAAGATCTTCCTAATAAACATGATGTACATATAGAAGTGATTCAAATATACTGTCAGAATATCCAATCCATAAGCGTTCAAAATTTCTTTATTTTATAGAGTAAGTGCTTACAGAAGGGTCTGTAAGACTGTAAGAAAAAGAGAAAAAATACAATAAAATGATAAAACAGCAATTCAAAACGAAATGATCTGCATAGGCTAGTGTGAGGTCCTATCTGAGATATACCAAGAACGTTTATAATGTTCCTTTGTGGTTGAAAAAGAAGTTTCATCCGAGATGGCACTGCTTAAAGAAAGGCTGTTCTGAATTTCTTTAGTTATCTCGTGATTCTCAGCTATTACACCTAGATAGTTTAAACAGTATGGTTTATCTTCTAGCCTTCTCTACATTAGACAAATTTGTTACCAAAATGAATCTGTTTGATTCTGCATTCAAGTCAAACATTCTTTAAGGTAGCAATAGAGCAAATACACGTCTTGCCTATACACATACTGTTTAAACTATCTAGACAAGAAACGCCACCACAGTATTGCACATACACATGTTTATGCTATTTACTTACCATGTGTTTCTTAACAACATTAGATCTAGAAGCAATCCAACACTTCTGTTGAAATTTTCCGGTGTGTCAATCTCTGAATGAAATGTGGATGAGTTTGAAATTAGGAGCTAAAGTGTTACCCGCCCATGCACTTACGCATCTTGCCTATCGGCACTTAAACTCTGTGTTGCATAGAAAGAAGTGAAAAAATAGGTATAGCCCATGTCTAAATAGGTATTGCTAAAAAGTTGTTGTTGGCTCAACTCCAAATTCTGAATCTTTTAACCTTTCCCTTTCTATATCAAGGAATTTCGGTGCTCCTCCTTACAGTATTCATATATGAGCTTTTGAAAGTGATAGTGTTGCTCATGCAATGTTTTTTCTTTTGTATTTTTGCAGATATTCTCTTTATATGCTACAAGATCACTTAACATTGTTATATCGTCCGAACATAGGCGTGAAATATGTCGCCACATTTACAACCGCCAGGCATGTAGATTATAGCCTTATACTTCATTCACGTGGTTAATTGCACAAAAATAAACATATTGTGTTTGATTTTTTCAGAACGAGGATGGTGGTTGGGGAATACATGTGCTTGGGCCAAGCACGATGTTTGGCTCATGCTTGAATTATGTTGCATTAAGGCTCCTTGGTGAGATGTTGCATGAAAATAATGACGCACTGGTAAAAGGGCAAGCTTGGATTTTATCTCATGGAAGTGCAACTGATGTACCCCAATGGGGAAAGATATTTCTATCGGTACGTGCAGAATAAAAAATTTACTATTTCATATCTTATAATGTGCATATGACTTTTTTTTTCCAAAGTTAGTAACATGGGCTCAACTTTGGACTTGTCGAATCTACTTTAGCATTTGTCGTGTTAGAAATATTTCATATGGAAAGTTTTAAGCATGTATTCCTCCGTTGACCTAAGATTATTTAAGTAAGCTATACTTCTATGTGATTACAGATAATTGGTGTATACGACTGGTCAGGAAACAATCCAATTATTCCTGAACTGTGGTTGGTGCCCTATTTTCTTCCAATACATCCAGGTAACGGTTCCCTATAGTATTAATATTTCTTTGTTTAATTTGCACCCTAACAAATGATAGGTTTGGATCTATTTGCAACAAAAAAATGATCAATTCATACTGCATGTTCAGTTTATATTGAGTCAACATACAGGCAATGGAAAAAGATGATGAATAAAACCAAATGAACATGTTACTGGTTAGCATTAAGTGATCCATACAAAATGTGAAAGCTTAAGCAACAATTTCGAATAAAAAAAAATCAAGAAATATTGCAAGCCTGGTACTATTATAAAAGAAAAGAAGAGATTAAAAGATAGCGAAAAAATGTTCTAGCCAATTCTGCTACGTCTAAATCCTCATGTCGAAACGGAGTCATGTTGAAACGGAGGGTGAGTTTAGTCAATCCACAACTTTCCTTACTTATCAGGGGACAAATAGCCTTGAACTATCACGCACATATAGATAATCGACCCCTTCAAATAATTTCAAGAACTATATTTATCTATTCCATAGGACGATTTTGGTGCTTTTGTCGATTGGTATATATGTCAATGGCATATCTTTACGGGAAGAAATTTGTTGGGCCCATTACTCCAACTATATTGGAACTACGAGGCGAGATCTATGGGATACCATACGCTAATATTGATTGGAGTAAGACACGCAGTACATGTGCACAGGTTTGTTGCTATATAACTTACCCAGTCTAGTGATCAATGCATTTGCGCAACTCGACTTTATTTATAATAGAGAATATTTTTTTCATGTATTTATTACACAAATGAGATTCAGTCGCAGTGAATAAATCTTAGTATCATGAAAAAAATCATGATTAATGTTTGGCCAGTCCACATGTTGTTGAACCTAAGCATATATGGCTCATACATAAACATTGTGATCTCTTTATACGCATACTGATTGTCTTTTATATTATGACCACCCATGTTGTTGGTATCAAATTATATTATTACCTCTATTGTTAGATAATGCATGTTATCAAGGGAACATTGTTTTTTGTATTTTCTTTTATAAATAATGGTTCATGTTTAAATGTGTGTTGGTTCTAGAGAAGGTAACTATGACCTTAAACATACAAATGTTGTACTAGTAAGTATATGTTACTAACATGAAGCTGAAGTAGGCATGTTCATGTACATGGAGCTAGCAGCCGGTCTACGTGAATTATTTCGATTTCCTATTTGTAAAACACTTTGCTTGTTCATATCATTCTTTTTGTATGGCCAATTTCTCTATTGCATAACTCACAGTTTCTTTGTTATTGCTTTAGTAATAATATAGAATACTATGGTCTAAATCAAAATTATTTACACAAATGATATTATAACAAAATATATGTCCTTATGTTATTGTTTTTATGTGCTATGATTTAAATGATTGGCTGATCTCCCATTTATTTTCCATAGAGAATACTTAATAGACAAACACTTCTTGTTGATTAGAAATATAGCATGACCCCTTTTGTATGTCCACAAGTGTCAACAAACATAATATTAGTGAAAATATAAAGTTTGCAGCGCCCACTCATTCTTGAATTCCTTTTTCATGAAGACCCAAGATAATAGTAGGATAATCCTTCTAGCATATGTGTCATAAACTATATCTGTTATATAATTAAACTATAGCCTGACCATATGGAAGACTGAATATTTTATGGCAAGTTTTTAACATGCATATGAATAGGTTGTAGAAGGCACGACATAATTTCGAAAGCTTGTTTATCTTTATTCTATGTGCCAGGAAGACATGCGTCGTCCCCGCTCAAAGGTGCAGAATTTTATTTTTGAATGTCTTAATAAGTTTGTGGAGCCAATGCTAAATTGTTGGCCAGCAGACAAGCTCAGAGAGAGAGCTATGAATAATCTCATGGAGCAAATTAATTACAATAGTGAAACAACTGAATACATTGCCCTTTGTCCCGTGGATAAGGTAAATATAAAGGTGAATAGCATACTATCCAAATTGGCTATAGATTTTGAGAACATATTGTCTTACAGCTTTTCGTTATTAGGCATTGAGCATGATTTGTTGTTGGGTAGAAAATCCAAATTCAGATGCTTTCCGCCAACATCTTTTTCGAGTTTATGATTACTTTTGGCTAGCTGAAGATGGCATGAAGGCACAGGTACTTGCTTAAAATATCTTTACAAATTATTTTTACAGTTATCTATCAAAGAGAAGAATATAGTCATAATGTTTGGAGTGAATTGGCAATAAAAGTTCTATCATATGACATCGAAGCAATATCAATTTTGCCACTAAGGGTTGATAGTTTGGCAACTACCGACAAAAATTATTGTCAAGACATGTCAAAAGATCCAGCTTCGAAGATCTCCTCACAGCTAAGACAATAGTGAATGAAACTTCAATCGGATTAGCAGTTGGAGAGACATTATTTTCTAAATTTTATACCCATAGGAAATCTCGCTGATGTCAGTGTTTGTGTCATCTCTTGCATGGACGGTGAAGGGGAAGAGTGAAACTGGCGCACCGTTATACATGCATGCGGGGGCAGCCGTATAGTGCAGTCCTTGACTAAAATAGTAGTAATATCTTTGGCATTGTTTCACAAATGGAAGAATTATAATCTTTGACGTCTAGGTCCTCATTTTACTATGGTATATTAATATCATTGGTACCCCAGATGTGTGTTTCCCAATTGACCCCTGGTCAATATCCTGTTAATACCAAGTACGCCCGGTCTCAGCTCTTGGATTTTATGTATGATATGAGTAAGTAATTAATTTGATTTAAGAACATATCATGCTTTTTCCAGTTCAAACTTCCTATTTTACAAAATTAATGGTCTCAGCTACACATCATATATTCATACAAAACACATACATGAACATAGAATTATGTGTTTTGAAGTATGGACATCAGTGAAATGAAGTTTTCTCTTAGTTAGAACTACTATTCATGATGGAATGTGATGAAACTATATTTTCCTTTTATGGAACTATTATACAGTTCATCTTGAGTAAACACGTGTTTTATTTATTTAAGGACCATAAGCTTTATTTTAAGACATCAAAGATAGTTGGATAGTAAACTGAGCACCAACTAATATATGCCATGAAATGGAAAACAGATAGCTGATGGCTGCAGTGGCTGGGATACACCATTTGTAATTCAAGCATTTTGCTCAACAGATCTGATTTGTGAGTTCAGTCCAACTATAAAAAAGGCTCACGAGTATATAAAAAAATCACAGGTTTGTTTAATCTCCAACATTTAGTTGAACAATATTTCTAGACAAGCCCAAAATGATGTTATGTATACCTGAAGGTTTGCATGAATTTCCCAAGTTATGAACGATTTTATCGCCATAGATCAAAAGGTTCATGGGCTCTTTCAACTGTGGACATTGGTTGGTCTTCGTCTGACTGCACTGCAGAAGCTGTTAAGGTCTGTAGATGCTTCTCCGACCTTTTCATAGAACAATATTTGTTGCAAACAAAAGTAGAAATGATAATTTGACTTAACTAATTCTGAAACATGTATCGATGGACTTCCATAATTATGTGATATTGTGTTTTTATAGACATTGTTATTATTATCGAAGAATTCCCCGGAACTTGTTGGCATTTCGATAGAAGAAGAGAAGTTGTATGATGCCATCGATTGCCTCCTTTCCTTCATGGTATGACCTCGGAAACTGAGTGAATTACTGCTATCATATATTCGTCAAAATTATTGCATACTCCTAAATATTATGCTAATATTTTTCTTCTTCCAATGCAATCAAAATTTTGCTAGCCTTGAACCTATAATAACCGGGTACCCCTCCTGCCTGTACTTTAAAGACAATAGTAAAGTAATTTTCACCTAAACTGCAATCTCCATTTTATCTTTTACAACCATATATATGAAGGAAACAAATAATTGTAGGTCTGGTTATTCGGAATTACTCCTAGAAAGAATGGCATGATACATTAGTGGGTTTCACAAATAGCTAACTTTAGATGTTCATAATGTACACGGGGATCCATAGAATTATTTCGGGTTCACATCATATATTTTGACGCGCCTAATTTCCCTCCATGAATTTTGCATATGCTTTCACACGACCAACCACATGGATGAAGTGGACAAGTGAGTTGGAAAATTGTGTCCCTTTTTTTGACTTTACTGTAGGATTACCCCTAGCCCTTTATTATACGGTACACATAATTACAGCCTTATGTACATGAGAGAAAAGACAGATCAAAGTAAACTACTCCCTCAGACCCATAATACTCTTTGCTTATATTGATGTATCTAGACACATTTTAGTGGTAGATACATCCGTATTAGCGAAGGGTAATATGGGTCGGAGGGAGTAGCTAGCTATGATTAAATGGAATAACTTACACAAGGGGACATCGCACAAAAAAGACACTTTCCAACCTCTGAAAGAGGGTCTTCCATTCTAAAAACCATTCCTTTGCTTCCGGTTGTTCCAGCAGGAGAAAATGATAATCTACGCGAAACATGGCCCTATAAACATCTTCCTTTCACGAGAAAGGTTCTCCTGAATCGACATATTCCGCCATTCCACTTGAATATAGTTCTGAACTTTGAAACTAAAAGTGCAAGTCAAGAACAAATGCCTCAAAATACTCGAGATTGTGCTCATGACAGGGAACATAATCATTGTTATCAGTAACCTTTCAATGCCTCCTCAAGATCATGTACTTTGTATTAATAATGTCGTGCAAAATTAGCCAAGCAAAAACCTTATGCTTAGACATGCATTTACTACTCCAGATCCAACTCGAGGGAAAGTGATTTACACCTTCGGTTGCATGGTGTACTAGAAATAGCTTAATGGTCTTTAGGTCATGTGATACTGGGTATATTCCTTAAATTAATGACACACAAAACAGATCAAACAGAGATATTAAATAGCTTAGATAAATCAACCTTACTCCCTCTGTCAAGAATTACCCTGCATTCTGGGTTTAGTCAAAGTCAAACTTTATAAACTTTGACTAAGTGTATAAGAAAAAATATTAATATTTATAATATGAAATAACCATCATTAGAATTGTCATAAAATATATTTTCATATTGCATGTATTTGGTTTCATAGTTATTGATAGTTTTACCAATATGTTTGGTCAAAATTTGTAAAGTTTGACTTTGACTAAATACAGAATGCAGGGTAATTCCTGACGGAGGGAGTAGTTTCAAAAGATATTGCGCATATAATTTAGTCATAAGTCCAAGTGGTATACATTTGGTAGCTAGGGTTTTTGTGTGACCCCATGGAGGTCGTGTTCCATGGTGGTTGTGCCGGTTTATGGAAAACAGCGCAAGCTGAGCCTATCAGTTTTAAAAGCCTAGGCACGCGCCTGATTGCCTTGCTCGAGATAAGGTGGCGCTTAAAAGCTGCCAGGTGTAACTACGTCGTAGAAAGAGCGGACACAACTTATTTTTTCTCGCGGCACTTAAGATCCGCCGCGTGATCTAGCATCGTGGCACCATACCTATGCGTACGGGCATATTAATAGAACTTTTGGCATGCACAGAAAGGTGTGATGCATTATTTTTGCCGTGTTTTGTGCATCTTTCCGCGTCAGGCCTTCCACAATGGGGGTTTCTTAGCGTGTTATCTTAGGTACTTTGCTTATGTGGCACTATATTAAATGAGGAAAGAGAGTGGTGTTGTAGCTTAGCTAAGATACAACCCTTGCACGAGTTCATAGGCGAAAATTGTTTCTAGCCCAATCATATGCATGCATGAGACCAAAATCATTAATTAAGAGACAATCCTTAAGAGACAATGCATTGGAGAAGTTGTATCTTAAGTTTTAATTACTCCTATGAAAACGTGCTAAGAAACTATGCATTGTGAAAGGCCTCACAAAATTTAATCGCAATCAACGCTAAAAAATTAGTTTCTCCATTCCATACAGATTGTAATTTCTTATTTCATTACTCCCTCCATACCGGATTATTGGGCAATTGTGTATTCTAAGACAAACTTTAACCATTAATTTAGTTAAGAGAGTATGAGATTTTTGACATAAAAAATATACTATTGGAAAGTTCTTTTGAATATGAATCCAATGGTATAATTTTTATATAATATATCTTAGACTAGTCATAGTGGGGAGTATCATATAGTAGTATCATGCATATGATACTTGTGTATGATACTACATCCATAATGTATGGTATCATAAAGTAGTACTCCCTCCGATTGGAAATAAGTGTTGGTGATTTTGTACTAACTTAGTATAAAGTTTGTACTAAGCCACCGACACTTATTTCCGATCGGAGGGAGTATCATATACTCATTGTATTTATTGTTTTGTAGTATCTCAATACAAATGTGTGTACAAGATTTACTTGAGCTTAATGTTTCTCGTAATGTGCGCTATGATATAGTATCTACCTATGATACTCTAATCTCCTCTCTCTTCGTTAATTAACTGCCACATCAGCAATGTTGTGGGCCTAGTTTGCATGATACTACCTATGATACTAGCACTATGGCTAGCCTTATATTTTCTTGACTAAAATTAAAGGTCAAAGTTTGTCTCAAAGTACGTAATTGCCCTGTAATCCGGTATGGAGGGAGTAGGATAGATAATAAATTTCATTAGTATCTCTGCGCAACTGCTTCTATTAATTAAGATTCTTTTGGATCTCATTAATAAATATCAAATGGTGCTGATGTGACTTTTAAAGACGAACAATAATGAGCTCCTCTCTGTTATCAGACTACTCATAGTGGGAGTAAAATAGGTAGTAACATGCATGCCACATTGCCACCTAGGCAAAGAATATGATATGGCATGTAATTAAGGAGGAGAGAGACAAATAGAGTAACATAATATGTTATCATCACATAGCGGTTCCCAATGCATAATGAGTCTATAAAGCAATAAATAATAGTCTCTATGATACTACAGATATGACACTACCCACTATGGAGGTGGTAACATAGATTAATAACATACATATGTTACTAGTTTAAGTTACTCCCCACTATGACTAGCCTCACCGCTAGATCTTAAAATCTAATTAAAAAATCCTATTACCATAATCAAGAGAGATCAAAGAAAACAAATTGGAGAAAGATTGACCAATGATGATAGCATATGATGTCGCCGCAGGGATCCCTTTCAGGCATGACTCACTAACTTGTGTGTCACATCCGTTGGCGGCCGAGGATTCGAGGTTGGGTCCACAAAATCGATGCTGGTGGAGAGGATGAGTGGTGGGTGTGTTGGTATACGGGATATGTGAGTATTGGTGGCCTTTGTATAAATATTTCATATTCAACAAGTGCACTGGTGGTGGGAAACACCAGCTAGCGAGCCATGCCTGAAAGGGAGCGGGCCGTGCTTGAATTTTTTATAATGTGGGATCTAATTTTAACGTCGGTTATAACGAAAGTTGCAAATGTCTATGCTTCTGTTTCCCGAGTGTGACATTAATAAGTGCCACTCTTGCATGAAACCCAGTAAAGACTCAGTCACAACACATATATATCTGCCCTCCTAGTTAGCCACCAAGAAACCCATCCGTCGAAAAAAAACTTTTACAGACAATTTTGTTTGTGCCATCCAAAAAATTCGCCAAAAACTTTGTCCAGTCTTGTGTCAAAAAAATGGCCACGCATGGAGGGCACTCTTGTAGTGTCTCCTTAATTAATAAATTGAAAAGTCTTTTGACTTGTTTTCAAAAATCCTACTAAGCCCCATAAATATATAGAAGTTAATATCAAGATTGATTTTATATATTTTTAAAAAGTCTATCAGTCGATATTTTGATTCAATATTTTATATATTCATTTTTTGTCTATAAACCTGGTCAAAATTAGAAGAAGTTGACTATGTGATAAATATATACGCCAATTTTTTGAAGCGCCAGGAGTATATGGGATGGGTGTCATTCAAACTATACATACCATTGCTTATTAGCTCTATTATTGTGAATGTCTTATAGTAAGTACTACTAGAGGTAGATTGCATGTCAGAAATTCCGCCTTGGCCATTGGTCGACATCTGAGTCGATGCCTCCATTTCAGCTATCACATTTGTGTGTTTTTTGCCTCGTCAGACTAGTTTGGACTAGTCATATATGGTCTCGTAAAATAGATTACCACCAATTTGCTGTTCCCAACATGATATGCTAAAAGTTCCTCGGTGGCATGTTCATGACTGGCATTGTATTTCACTCATTAATTAAGAACAGACTGAGTTTATAAGAAAATAAATGAATATGCCACGCTCCTGAAAAAAAAAAGGTCATCTTGCACAACATAACGAGGTAGACAAGTTTGTTAGACAATATTTGTAGTTTAAAATGTAAATTTGTAGTACAATTGTAGGTATGTTGTTGGTTAGTTAGTTGATTCATCTAACAACGCAATAAATAGCTTCACGAGATGGGTGATTTATGATAACTTATTTTTTTCTTATCTTGAAGAACAAAGATGGCTCTGTTTCTACATACGAACCCAAAAGAAGTTACTCATGGTTAGAGGTACGTATCTTATGTATATATTTTAATAAGCTGAACTTAGATGGGTCATATGAAGAAGTTTACCAACGGACTAACATGTAAAGTCAGCTTTAAATTTTGCCAGCCTTGAACCCCAATAATGTTTTGAGCACCATTTTTTGGTGGCCATGCAAAATTGACATCTCAATGATTAAGTTTCCAAAAAATGACAAGATACTTATGTTTCTCATGTGGAATAGTCCTAGTTATATAACTGTAAATTGATTTTCCAAAGTTTCAAAAAAATGTATAAGGTACTAAAAAATTAACTTGTGTTTCCTACGTGAATTAGACCTGGTTTATTAGATGCGTATTCATTTTTCTATATGCAACGTAATGATATTCATTTTATATATAGAACAATTTTAAGTTTCATCTCTTGAACTACTTTTTAACCATCTCAATCATCGATGATATATATCGTCAGATGATTAGACGATAAAGACAGAAGACTACAACAATTTTCAGATTTAAATGTTGGTTGTCACATTATTCGTCAATTTAATGCTTTCCTTTTACTTTAAAATAATGTAAGATTTTGTGGCATGAAATGATAAAGCAAAAGGAGGGATTTATTTATGGTTTTCAACACCACAACTCAGAGATTCTCGAAACAAAGAACACCACAACTCAGCTTTCTCGTGTTGTATCTTCTTTAGTGCACTCAATTACTTCAACAAAGTTTACTACTCCCACCATATTGGTTAATTAGCTCATTACATGCTTTGAGAAAAAAACATTGATCATTAATTTGGTCGAGAAAATATGATATACGCCACAAAAATTATATGATTGGACTACTTTTGAATAATTCCAATGGTACAATTTTGTGGCATCTATCTCACATTTTGTTGGCCAAATCAATGGTCAAAGTTTTCTCAAAAAACATAATAGGCTTATAAACTGACATGGAGGGAGTAGCTTATTATTCTATTACTTCACAAGCCAACACATTCTCTTATTTTTCAGTTAGGCAACCCGAGGATAACCTTCTATCATCCCTATTATGTATGTACTAATATTTTTCTGTTTTGAAACAATATAGATTCTCAATCCGACCGAGAGTTTTAAGAATATTGTCGTCGACCATCCGTAAGAAATCGAAATACCATTTTTATATGAAAACTATCCATGATTCTGGTATTTAATTAAATTATCATAACATACTTCTATAATCGCATCTGTAGGACTGTTGAAGTTACAGCATCTGTACTTGACGCCCTTGTGTCATTCAAAGAGCTATATCCATTTTATCACAACAAAGAGATAGCAAAATGTATACAAAGAGCTGCCATATATATTGAGAAAAAACAACGTGATGATGGTTCTTGGTGAGAAACAATATGCCGTCTATCATGTTAAAACTATTAATCTTGCTTTTGTTGTCTTAACAATGATCAACGGATATCTATTTTGCAGGTATGGATCTTGGGCCGTTTGTTTTACTTACGGAACTTTCTTTGCTGTAAAGGGATTAGTTGCTGCTGGAAGAACATACGAGAATAGTTCTTATATTAGGAAAGCTTGCAACTTCCTCTTGTCAAAGCAACAAATAACAGGTGGATGGGGAGAAAGCTACATTTCAGTTGAAACCGAGGTAATTCAAAGGCGGCAACATTTTATTTTCTGCATCTTATAAGATTCTATCTTCTTGAACTGTGTACTTTGAATTCACATTCGGATGTCCAAATTATTATAATAAATGGCATCAGTACGAGTAAACCATTTTATTTCTTTGTATGACATAGGATTATATGTTGAGCCCATGATATCATGGCTCCGCAAAACCGTCTGCTATAATAAATGTAGAACTCGCACATGACAAGAACAGTCTAGGGTGAGCAGCTATCACATGTGGCCCTCGGATTGTGTCCATCCACGCCATCGAGATATCATAGTATTGCAAATTGCAATTTCATATTTAATCTCAACTTGTTCTCTTCCAAAACGTGGCATTCACCAAATGGATGATCTACTTCTCTAAGGAGGAATCTGGCATTCATGATGTATTTTGCTCCACCCAAACTAAGGTTTTTCCATTGCTGCTGCTTTTAGTATAAGCTAGATTGATAACCTTGAAGAGCATAGATACTCTGGTTTTCAAACGTATGCCCAGTTAAGTATGTGATGCTTTTTTACTCCCTCTGTTTCCAAAATATAAGATATTTTAGTTGTTTTATATGGACTAGATACACACTAAAGTGAGTGAATACACATACTAAAATGCGTCTGGATACATGTTATTTTGAAAAAGGCTAAAACATCTTATAATTTGGAATGGAGGGAGCACAACCCAATTACACCTTCTATATTAATGACTAAAATATTCCATGATAAGTTCAACTTTTTGATCCCAAACAAATAAAAGTATTTGGTCTCGTTCCACTCTTCCCGTACCGGCCCCGTGTGGCCGCGTCGGGGCGCCTCCGCCGACTCTCCAGCATGCCACTGCAGGTCTTCCTCCTCCTCTCGCCGCCGCTAAAGGCGTCATCTGGGCAAAGCCCGGGAGAAGCGGCGGGCCTTCTCGGAACTCTACAGCAGCAGGGTGGCTGGATAGCCGCGACCAGGGGTGGTTCGTAGTGCGTTGCAGGCAGTTGGCGGTGGCATGCCTACTCGAGTAGGTTCGATTTGGTCCCTTATGAGCCAGGCGGGCCCTGGCCGCTTGTGGCTGCTCCTGCAAGCATCATGCCGGCGCCAGCATCAGTGTGGTGCCACGTCAGGATGTTCACTGGTCTGCAGCTCATATACACGGGATAGCAGCCCTAGACATGGTGGCGGGGTCCTATTCCTTTCGTAGGTTGTTGTCTAGATGGTGGCCTCATTGTGGTAGGTCTTGGGGATCCCACACCGAGTCCCGGCGGCAAGTTTGGGGAGGCGTGACTACCGGTTAAAACCGAGCCTCGACCTCGGTCTTGGCGGACGATGGCACATTGCTTGGCGTCATTATCTTGTCAAAGACATCATTGTTGCTGGTCACATTGCTTTGCTAGGGATGCTCTAGGGGACATACTAGATCTAGGTCTCTCGGATCAGACGATGTGGCTCCTAACGTCACTCTCCTCTCGAGGGCATTCTTTTGGAGTAGATGTCGGCTGAAGTGGTCTGGAGGTGGATCGGTGGGTCTTATACCGCGTCTACGACAAAGGATCCCGGCGGCGAGGCGCAGTGGTGTCTCTATGACGGACCCGGGTTGATGGACGCGGTGGCACTTCCTGACGTCGTGGCAATGTCGACAGCAGGCTTGACAAGGTTTATGCAGATTTCTGACCTGAGGAAGGGCTGACGGTACGATGGGATTGACGGCTTCTCGAGTGTGTGCATGAGGTGCACGTTGTGGGTTGGGTCTGTTGGAGCGGATGTGTGCTCCTGTTGCATCATAGGGTGACTCGGTGATGCCCTCGGTACCTAGCTGGTGGGGCACTGGTTGTGAGTATGGCACAAGGCCCTGATGGCATGACCTTCCCTGTTGTCGGGTTTGTAGGTGTCATGTGGTGGCTTCGGGTGGTTTGCATTTCTTTTTCCAGACCTTTGTTGAATATACATGGCTTCTCCATCTTAACTTTACCTATTATTTTCCAGGGCTAAATCTTTGAATGAACATTAGGGGTCCCATTTCTGATATATAATTTGCATATGTTGTGTTTCTTCCTCCAATCATGACAGGAATATGTTGATACCGGTGCTCCTCATGCAGTCAACACTGCGTGGGCAATGTTAGCTCTAATTTATGCTGGGCAGGTAATTCACCTTTTTTCCTTGAATGGCACCGGTAATAACTGTTTGACAAAGCTACTTTTAGTTTTGGTGTGCATCTGAATGGATGTTATTATCTAGATTATACTCTTTATCCATGGATGATTGCATCATTTGACTGTAGAATTCCATCTTTGATATTCTCACTAGGCTGAAATAGATTTGGTACCACTGTATCGCGGAGCACATGTATTAATCAACATGCAGCTAGACACAGGAGAGTTTCCGCAGCAGGTGCGTTTACGTCCGTAGACAGCTACTGATATACTCTAACCCTGAATTTGGAAAATCCTAATAACAATTTCTTCATTTACAATTTTAAAATGTGTAAATCCTCATTTGAATATAGTGATACTGAAATTACACAATTAAACAAAACGTTATTTACCCCAATTAGTATGACTAACAAAGTATGGAACATATGGGCTAGTGAATAAGGGTTCCAAACTGGAAATGCAGTTGCCTTGTCAGTCAGTCAAGCATGCGTGTGGATTTATTTACAAGAACGGAAGTGCAGCAGAAAGAGCTTTCATGGCTAACATATCGAAACTTCTTAATATAGTTTAAATTTATATTCTGGTTTTTGCTTCGGTACACCCCTCTCCAAACTTAAACTCAACAATGGCTAAGATTTCTTGGTACCACTTCGTAACTACAAACATGGTGGTCCTTAATGAATTATTAATTCATAATTAGTGAATAATTAAGTTGTATCTAGGCTGTAGAAACACATATGGCCCAGATAAATTTTTAGGGATCCGGAGATGTAAGTATCTATACACGTAAGAAATTATTGACGACCCTATCCTTGTCGCTCACATCTTCACCTGGGCGTGCTGACTGGGTCAATCGCGAGTGGTGGTCATTGGCGATATACGGTTCTGGCCGCAGTGACGGTGGTGGTCGCACGTAGTGTGGCCTCGCGTGGCAGGACGCGTCGTGTCAAATGATTCCTTCCTCGAAATAGGTTTTTGCCCCTCTTTATAGATAAAAGCTATATGGTGGAATCGATATAATGTGATGAGGAAACCCTCTTACAAAGAAGAACAATGATAAGAATATGAGATCGCACCCTCCACAACACAAGCAACATACCTGACTAAAGATGAACCAAGGCCTCCTAGTGAAACCGTTGGACTGAGTTGCACTGGACCCACCAAGCTATCATCGGAACGAAAGGGCCGCCTATCCCCTCGCGTTGAGACATGGAGCGCTGATCCTGCCAGCAGACACCAAGCACCAGGACCGAAGATAACAAAGTAAGGAGTAAAGGATAAGAGCTCGTCGAGAACGCCTAATGCAGGGGCCAAAGTTTTACCGTAATAGGATATGGGCACTTTTGCGATGCCAGCACAAACGACCAACTCCATCACGGTGTCCTCAAGATTGTGACGACACCACGCGTCGCTGTATCTGAGACCAAATGGTCTAGGGTTTCACCCGAAGCTATGGTATGGGGAAGTAACACAACGACGCCCGTAGGAAGGTCACGATACCCGCAGGCATTACCGCCGCTGGTGCCGAAGCACTAGGCTTTCTCTCGAGAAAAACATTTGCGCCATACAACGAATCCAATGACCGCTCGTCACCATCAAACTTGACCTCCATGACGCGTTCACGATTCCTCCACTGACGAAGCACCACCAACATCAGGATTCCCCGTCGCCCACTCTTCACCATACACATGGTCGAAGAAAAATAGTCACCACAACTGCAAGGCCGCTTGTCAGAGATGCACAGTCCGCCTTCTGGGGCAGCCGCCCCGGCATCCACGATCTCACACCCAAGTAGCAGCAGACACCACCGCGGTGATCCAATGACACAAATGAGGATGCGAGCGCCTGGTCCATACCCACCCCGGTCTAGAAAATATAGAAGCTCAGGATGCAAGGATGCCACGAACCATGGTAGGGGACGCCGGTGGTCACCTGATTTTGGCCCGCCTGTCTCGGATCTGGTGTCCTAGCAGCAGCCAAGAAGCAGGCCTAGGCCACAACACCACAAAAAGAAGAATCTTATAAGCCCAGATGGGCGCTCCATACTGGCCGTCATCGCGCATGTTGCCTCCCTCGCTCGGGCCGCACCTACACCGGAAGCTGCAGTTTGACCGGACTTCACCAGCGCATCGCCGCCTCGCCTCGCGCAGCTAGTACCACGAGGCGGGTAGAAGATGGCCGCCGCCACCGGTTCCGTTGGGGCTTTGCACTGCGGCTCGCACCGACGGTGGTGGAGGAGGGTAGGATGGGGAGGGGGCTCGGGGATGGTGGAGTCACACACACGAAAGGAGACCGATATGATCTCACCTACTACCTCGGAACCGGTTTAATCGACGCAATCGGAGGGAGACTCCAGGCATATACACGTCGATTAAAGTGAAACGGAGTTACGGAGGGAGTACTCCGTATTTCCTTATTTACGTAAAGACCAACAATATCATTAGCAGAGCAACAAATCAGATCCGATCTCCACCAGCAGACAAAAACGAGCAGGATTGATCGCCATATGGTCTTACGTTTGGATCTCATCACCCCCAATCTAGTTAAAACATGATTAGGGACTAATTAATGACAAAATACTAAACTGACATTTTAAGTTTAGGCGAGTGGTGTATCGAAGCATAGCCTTTATATTATATACTCCCTCCATATCGGATTATAGGGCAATTACGTATTTCGAGATAAACTTTGACCTTTAATTTTAGTCAAAAAAATATAAAATATATTATATAAAAATTATACCATTGGATTCATATTCAAAAGAACTTTCCAATGGTATAAATTTTATGTCAAATATCTTATATTTTCTTGACTAAAATTAATGATTAAAGTTTGTCTTAAAATATAGAATTGCCCAATAATCCGGCATGGAGGTAGTACGTTGTCTTGCAATTCTCTGATGATTTATTCTAATGTCAGGAATACATTGGAACTGCTAACGCAGCTTTTTTCTTTAACTACTCCAACTACCGCAACACTTTCCCTATCATGGCACTTGGAGAGCTCCGACGCAAACTTACTGCAAGCGGAAACTAGTGCAAAATATTTGCTACATTCATGTTATCCAAATTTCAGTAACTGAAAACTTGGGTTTCTTGTAACAAGACTTGGAATAAAGCAATACTCTCTCCATTCTTTGATATAAGGTGTATAGTTTTCTATAAAAAAGATATTAAAATATAAGGTGTATGGTGGGATAGATAATTTTACGCAATTGAGGAGTCAATCTGATTAGGAGAGACATGATGCCAAAGTTTCTCTATTTTTCCTCTAGTCTCATATTGATCACCTACCGGTATCATGTTGAGAAATATGCTATTTTTTAGAAATGTGGCCCTTTATTGATTAAGCAACATCATTACAGAGTTCTTCCCGAATAAGTTCTTAGATCACACTAACAAAAAAGAACAAATTATAGACTCAGCAGAACGATTGAGCTAACTTATTGAACGGATCGTATGGGCACCTAGAGGGGGGGGGGGGTGAATAGGTGCTACTCAAATTTTAGTTCTTTTTCAATTTAGGCTTGACACAAAGGTAAATTCTCTAGATATGCAACTAAGGTGAATTTACCTATATGTCAACTAGCAAGCTACACAAGATACAATAAGTAAAGGCGATAAATGATAGAGGTAACCGAGAGTGGAGCACACGGAGACAAGGATGTGATTCCCGTAGTTCCTTCCTTTTTAGGGGAAGTACGTCTACGTTGGAGGGGTGTGGTTGCCACAAAGGCCTAACCAACGCCACAAAGGCTCACCCTATTCTTCGGTGCAAGCTTCCGCCACAAAGGCCTAGCTCACTTTCCACTAAGGGATTCCTCAAGGCGGAACCGGCCTTTACAATCTTGGGGCACGCATCCACAACCGAATTGGAGGCTCCCAAGCACAACACAATGCTGTCAAACAACAAGTAGCAATATATCAAATACACAAACAAGGTCTTGGGACACAAGGGAACCCAAGACACAAGGGCCCTCAAGCAAATGAGAGGGGAAATCAAATCGCTTCGGTGAGGATGTAGATGATGGTCTTCTCCTTCGATTCTCCAAAGATCAAGAGCTTTGGTGGGTTGAGGGAGGAGATCTAGTTGATTTGGTGGCTCAAAATAATGGTGTTCTTCAATCTTGGACGAGCTACCCATTGGAGAAGAAGGTGGGGGGTATTTATACCCCCCCAAAATCTGACCGTTGCCTGCCAGGAATGTCCGGCTAAAGCCGGAGTTAAGTCCGGCTAAAGCCGGCCACACTGGCTAAAGCCGGCCTCCACACCGGCTAAAGCCGGTCTGAAATATCCGGCCCAGCCGAAAATAGCCGGACAAATAGCCGGGTTAGTCCAGAGGCGCAGAGCCTCTTTCGAAATTGAGCAGTCCGGCTATAGCCGGTCTGGGGACCGGCTAAAGCCGGCCTTCCTGGCCCAACTTTATATGAAACTTCTCCAGGAGCTTATTATCACCATTTCCTCAAGAATTTTCTTTGGGTAATGATAATTATCAAGTGTAATATAGGAAACCCAAAATCTTGTGCAAGAACATAATAAAATCCTGCAAAGCATAATCACACATTAATAGATAATGTATTGTTAACAAACGCCAAAATCAATTAGGCGGGAAATGCTCTTTCAATCTCCCCCTTTTTGGTGTTTGATGACAATACATAATTTTGCATGTTTCAAACGATATAAAATATAGACGGAGCTCCCCCTTGCTATGTGCCTTATTTTAATTTTTGTATTTGAATACAAAGACACATCAACAATAAGAACTCCCCCTAGATTTTATAATGTGATCCATATGTGCACAAGATATATATAATAATTCAATAGCACATAATCAACAAACATATAATATGACAAGATATAGCAAGTAGTAGATAACAAGATAATCATAAGGTCTACTACACATAAAGCATATAGTTCAACACATAGTAGTAGATAATAAGTTCAACCATGGGACACAAGCAAGCAAGCACACGATATAAAAGCTTGTGACCCAACCAAATCCAAATGGAAAACCACAAATCCAAATGGAAACATATGCAAATAGGACATTCTCCCCCTTTGGCATCAAGACGCCAAAAAGGGAGACAACAACATGAGATCACTCCTCAACGTCATCGAAGTCCTCATCTTCCTCATCATCATCATCTCCATCTTCACAATCTCTTCCGGCCTCGAAGACAAGACGGGCATGGTGGAGTAGATGCACAAGACCACCTCTGATAGAATCATTGTTGCCCCCACTTGGAGCAATGTTGGCACGGAACATCCGAAGCAGAATATCATAGAGGGGAAGGAGATTTGCAGTCTCTCCCGCTCTGCCCCCGGGACCATAGAGACACTGAATCTTCCTCTTGTTGTACTCTGTGGTGTCAAGATGCAAACGGGCACCTCTAGGTCGATGAATGCCATCAAACCTATAGCCTAAAAGCTGCCCGAAGCGAGAGATGGTGGAGCTCTTCCTCACTTCACCTGACATCCAAGTGAAACCAACCTCATCCCTAGTATCAAACTCCAAAGTGGCAAAGAACTGCTGGATCAAACGAGGATTATAGTCTTGTCGGAATACCATCAACTTGTGCAAACCCAGCTTCTGAGTGACCCAGAGAGCATCAGCAAAGTACTCATCCCTGGACAATGCTGCAATGTTGGTGAACTTCATGGGGCAAACCTTGGTGCTCATGGTCTCATACACCTGCTCATATATCCTCTGATGCTCAGACCGGTAGAAGGAACCACTGTCGATGTCCCTAGGCAAGGCATAGAATTTCTGTTCACGGAACTCACGGTACTCTTGCTTGGACAACTTCTTGAAATCACCAATGTTAGCAAACAGCGATCTCTTCTTGCGTTCTTCCAACCGCTTCTTCATAGCCGCGGTCATACGAGCATCGTGATGCTCTTGACGGCGGGCAAGAGAGGGATCAACATAACGAGACCTCTTGGGTCGAGAACCACCTGCAACCAGTACATAGGTAGATAGCATAGAGAATGAGCATGCATGCCAGAGGATCAAAGAGCAATAGCACAAAAGGAAAAAGCATGACAGTACTTGGTGATCTACACCGGCTATTTCCGGTCTCAGGCCGGCTTTAGCCGGTCAGGCCGGCAATAGCCGGTCTGACACCGGCTTTAGCCGGACCAGATGACACAATTCGAAATCTTAGGAATAGGCCACCAAAACTAGTCAAGCATTTCAATCTATGCAATGCAGGAGGAATCACGAAATCAAACATTCCCAGATGAACAACAAGGTACCACAAAATCAACTAACCCTAACCCTAGGGAGACCTAGGGAGAGAGAGAGGAGAGAGTAGGGGGGGTACCCTGGTCCATGGGGAGGGCGCCGGAGAGGATGGCCGGCCGATGAGGGTCTCCGGCGGCCGGAGGAGAGGAGAGTGACGGCGGCGGCGGCGTGTCCAAGGGAGGGGAGCTCGAGCAAGAGATAGGCGTGGGGGAGGAATGTGAGAAAACCCTCACCCCCCCACAGCCTTATGAGTGGGGTTCGAAATCCCCAGACCGGCTATAGCCGGGGTGCCCGGCTAAAGCCGGACACCGGCTATTTCCGGTGACAGACCGGCTAAAGCCGGTCTAGATGACCCAACACAGATGATTTTGATTATTGGAAATTCTGGGCATGCAAGAGAGGATGATTTGGCTTTAGATAAGTGGGCTTAGGATAGAAAACATGCATGGAGTGGTTCTCGGCACTTGGCATTGCAAACACAAGAAATCTTTGGAAAAGCCAATGCAAGTGCCTTCCCATTTCAAGATAAGAGATAATGACGAAAAAGTTCAATAAACTCAAATAGGATTTGCAAGGAATCAACTCTTCGAAAAGAAGAGGTTGGTGGCCAAGGCCACCATGTATGAGTGTTATGGCATTGGACCGCGAAGATGTATCTTGGGTCCATAACCAATACTCGTCATTGAAACTCATATATCACAAGAATGATAGAAAGAGAACAATTTTGTTACTATCGGCATTATGGGGGGGAGGGATAGCCCAATTAATTAGGACCGCACTCCCCCTATCTCCATGCCCACACCTAAACCAAACAAGTATTGAAAAATAGGTATATTTGCAAGATGCTCAAGCCACACTCCTTGAATCAATGATATTTAGCTCATTCCTCAAATATCCAAATCTTGCTTCATCAAGGGGCTTCGTGAATATGTCGGCAAGTTGATCCTTGGTGCTTACATATGCAAGCTCAATATCACCACGGGCAACATGATCTCTAATAAAATGATTCCGGATCTCAATATGCTTGGTTCTTGAATGTTGCACTGGATTATAGGCTATCTTGATAGCACTCTCATTGTCACACAAAAGAGGCACTTTGTCACAATTGACACCATATTCCTTTAAAGTTTGCCTCATCCACAACAATTGAGTGCATCCACTTGCGGCGGCAATATATTCGGCTTCGGCGGTGGAGAGAGATATACAATTTTGCTTCTTAGAAGACCAACACACCAAAGACCTACCAAAAAATTGGCAAGCTCCGGAGGTTGATTTCCTATCATCCTTGTCACCGGCCCAATCCAAATCCGTGAAGCCACAAAGAGAGAAATCCGAGCCTTTGGGATACCAAAGCCCATAAGTTGGGGTATGAACCAAATATCGAAAGATTCTCTTAACCGCCATAAGGTGGCTTTCTTTAGGAGCGGCTTGATACCTTGCACACACACCTACACTCAACACAATATCGGTCTAGATGCGCAAAGGTAAAGCAAAGAACCGATCATAGAACGGTATACCTTTTGATCCACATCTTTACCATTGGGATCAAGTTCAAGATGACATTTTGTGGCCATTGGTGTGGCGGCCCCATTTAGTTCCTTCATCTTGAACCTCTTGAGCATGTCTTGGACATATTTGGCTTGATAAATAAAAGTCCCTTCTTTCAATTGCTTGATTTCAAAACCAAGAAAGAACTTCATTTCGCCCATCATAGACATCTCGAACCTATCGGTCATAAGCTTTGAAAATTCATCATTAAAAGCTTTGTTAGTAGAGCCAAAGATAATATCATCAACATATAGTTGGCATACGAAAAGCTCCCCATTGACCCTCTTAGTAAAAAGAGTAGAATCGATTTGCCCAACTTCAAACCCACGGTCTACCAACAACTCCCTAAGGTGCTCATACCACGCACGTGGGGCTTGTTTAAGGCCATAGAGTGCCTTATGGAGTTTGTAGACATGGTTAGGAAAGTTGAGATCCTCAAACCCCGGGGGTTGCTTAACATACACCTCCTCTTTCAATGGACCATTAAGAAATGCACTCTTAATATCCATTTGTTGCAACTTAAAATTATGATGAGTGGCATATGCAAGAAGGATACAGATGGACTCAAGACGAGCCACGGGAGCATTAGTCTCTCCAAAGTCAATGCCTTCAACTTGAGAGAAACCTTGAGCAACCAATCTTGCCTTGTTCCTCACAACAATTTCATGCTCATCTTGCTTGTTCTTGAATATCCACTTTGTGCCAATCACATTGCGGCACTCCTTTGGCTTTTCCACTAACACCCATACATTATTGCGCTTGAAGTTGTTGAGTTCTTCATGCATAGCATCCAACCAATCCGGATCTTCAAGAGCTTCAAACACTTTCTTGGGTTCAACCATGGAGATATAAGCATGATGAGAGCTAAATTGTGCCAATTGACGCCGGGTTGACACTTTGCTTCTTAAATCTCCAATAACCCTCTCAAGGGTATGACCTTTAAGTTCCAAGTCTCTTTCAACTCTTTTCTTGCGACGGGCTTCGATCTCCTCATTTGACCTTGGAGGAGTCACTTGATCATCTTGATCATTTTGGTCCCCGTCTTGACCATCAAATTGACCTTGATCATCATTATCTTCATGAGTAGGTTGATCTTGGTCTTGTGAAGAATTGGGGGCAGTTGAGATAACCGGAGAGGATGGTGGTGCCCCTTCTTCTTCATGAAGGTCCTTGTCTTGTTCTTCGGTTGGTGCATTAGTTGCTTCCTTGGGAGAGGCTTGTTGAGCTTGTGAAGATGAAGGCTCCACTTGAGTAGAGCATAGTCCTTCCCGGTCGGCCACAAGGTGTCCCTCAATGGGGCGGAAAAATCCCACGCCCATTCTTCCTATGGCTTCTCGAGGTATTTCATCATCTACATCACAAGAAACAACATCTCGCCCCCCTTGGGAGCCATCATTCTCTTCGAATACCACACTACAAGATTCTTCAACACGTCCGGTGGACTTGTTGAAGACTCTATAAGTGCGGCACCATAACCAACAAAAATACCTTCTATTGCTTTTGGATCAAATTTACCTAAACGAACTCCTTTTCTTTTAAAGAAACACTTACACCCGAAAACCCGGTAGTAGGAGATGTTGGGCTTGCTTCTGGTGAGTATTTCATATGGAGTCTTGTTTAGGCCTTTGCGGAGGAAGAGCCGGTTTGATGAGTGACAAGCCGTAGAGATAGCTTCGGCCCAAAAGTTGTATGGAGACTTAAACTCCGCCAACATGGACCTAGCCATATCCATAAGAGTCCGGTTCTTCCTTTCGGCTACACCATTTTGTTGAGGGGTGTATGCAGCGGAATATTGATGAAGAATCCCCTCATCACTAAGAAATCCATTTAAGGTGTAGTTCTTGAACTCCGAGCCATTGTCACTTCTAATTGCCAAAATAGTTTGCCCATGTTGACGTTCAACTTCCTTGGCAAAGTCGATGACGGTTTGTTGAGTCTCACTCTTATGCTTGAAGAAGTAAACCCAAGTATATCTTGAATAGTCATCAACAATCACCAAACAATATTTCTTCCCACCAAGACTTGCATGAGAGGGAGGACCAAAAAGATCCATATGAAGGAGCTCCAAGATCCTCTTGGAAGAAATGATAGTCTTGCTTGGGTGGGGAGAATCATGCATTTTTCCTAGAACGCAAGCCCTGCAAACACGATCTTTGGCAAAAGAAACATTCTCTTTTAGTCCGAGTATGTGGCCACCCTTGTGAATGCTTTGCAAAGTTCTCATATTGACATGGGCTAGTCGGCGATGCCAAAGCCAACCCACATCGGCCTTTCCAAATAAACACATTGCACTTGTAGTGGTTTTCCCCGAAAAGTCCACCACATACAAGTTATTTTCAATGTGTCTAACGAAAGCGACCTTTATAGACTTGCTCCACAAGAGTACCACAATGTCATTATCAATGAAGACGGCAAAGCCCATCTTACCAAGTGCACGAACTGAAAGTAAATTGTAACCTAGGGTCTCAACAAGCATGACGTCCACAAGGGAAATATCCGGTGCGACCACCACCTTGCCAAGACCCAATACCTCGGATTGTGACATGTCTTCATAAGTGACAGTTATATGATTGTCATTTGGTCTCATCTCCGTCATAATCTCCTTGCTTCCGGTCATATAACTTGTGCATCCACTATCAAGCACCCATTTTGATCCACCGGAAACATAGTCCTACAAGAGATCATTGCTTGGTTTTAGGTCCCCATTTTTCAATGGGTCCTCTTTTGTTAGCAACAAGGGTCTTTGGAACCCAAATAGACCAAGCAACATAACCATCATTTGGACCAACATATTTTGCATAAACATCACCATAATAATCACGAAATAAAACATAGTGAGGGTTAGCAATTCCCGCATGATCATCATGAGTGGCTTTGCCACCCACAATAGGATCCTTCTTTGCTTGAGCGGGCTTGGCCTTCTTTTTCTTGTTGTTCTTCTTCTTCTTCTTCTTTGAGACATAGCCAATCCCCGTTTTATCACCAAATGCCTTTTGCTTACTCAAAAGGTCATTCAAGTTTTTCTCACCTATGGGAATGGAGGACTTGGCAAGCTCATCTTTCAACCTAGCATTTTCTTCAATAACATTTGCATGATCACAAGTAGAAGTAGAAGAACTAGGCACATTATTCTTAGTCAATTGAATTTGAAGTTGTTCATGTGACTTGGTAAGGATAGAGTGTTCACTTTTCAAGGCCTTGTGAGCCTTGTCAAGATCTTCTAAATCCTTAACAAGTATATCATGACCAACACCAAATTCAACCTTTTCCTTTTTAAGCATTTTTACTTTAGCACGAGCATGATCACGCTCTTTAATGAGTTTGGAAACAACTTCATTATTAGATTCCTCAATTGAATCGAGCTTCTCTTCAAGAGTTGCTCGTTCCTCTTGCTCTTCTTCAAGAGACTCGGTTAGTGAGGCAATATCTTGAGCATATTCTTTTTCAAGCCTCATTTGTTCATCTAGTTTTTCAAGAGTTTTACCATATTGGCTCAATAGACGTTCAAAGTGAAGCTTGTGAACACCATCTACACTAGACACATAATCATCAAAAGCAACAATTTCTTCCTTTACTCTAAGACTAGCAAGATCATTCAAGGAAGCATCATTTGTCTTAGAGGAAGAGAAAGATGTGGGTGATACCTCGGAAGACTTGGCCATAAGGCACTTGACGTTCTTGACAAGAGAGTCCTCATTGGGGGATTCAAAGAGTGATGTGGAGGAAGTGGAGGTGGTTGCCATTGCGGCCATCTCACTAGTTGTGGTTTCTTCTTCATCACTCTCACTTGCGAAGTACTCTTCTTGAGTCAAGAACACAAACTTTGGTTGTTTCTTCTTTGGTCCACCCTTCTTCACAAATGGCTTCTTGGATGGTGACTTGGTCTTGCTTTTGAAGATGAGCTTTCCACCATGGTCTTCTCTCTTCTTATAAGGGCACTCGGCAACAAAGTGAAATCTATCATTGCAATTGTAGCATGTCCTCACCCTTTGACCATTGTTGTCATTCCTTTGATAGCCACTTGACTTGCTTCTTCTTTGATTGTCTTCTTTGGCCTTGTGTGGATCAACCCAAAAGGTTTTTCCATAGAAGGCCATGTGTTCATTGTACTCATGTCTTATGTCCTCGGGACACATTTCAAGCCTTGCTTCAATGCTTGCTTGATGTGGAACCTCTTTCTCAACCACACTAGCTTTTAATGCAAGATTAGAGCTTCTTTGCATTCCTATGGCACGAGCACGAGCATCTTCCGCATTTTGTGCGGACACCTTGTAGGCTTGAATCTCTTGCATCACTTGATTGGAGGTCATCTCATTGAAGTTGTGCTTTCCTTGAACACTCTTCACATCCGCGGGCTCATATGGAGTGAGAGCAAGAATGTACTTCATCTTGATCCACTCATCATCAATATGGTGAGCACCGAGGTTCTTGAAGGTGGTAGCAATAGCCTTGAGTCTTCTATACATCTCTTGATGATCCTCACCATCCATCATGAAGAAACCCTCCGCTTGATTTGAGAAGGCAATATATCTTGTTTTCTTCATGCTCTCATTGCCAACAAAGACGTCGGAGAGTCCTTGCCAAGCTTCTTTGGCGGTGGAGAAGTGTTGGATGTGAGGCAAGTCCTTGGGCCCAACGGCGACTTGAATCATGTGGAGAGCGGTGGCATTGAGTTGACTATTGACCGTCTCTCTTCTTGTCATGTTGGTGGGGTCCACGGCCTTGAATCCTTCTTCAACAATCCTCCAAAGCTCAATGCAAGAACTGCGCATATGAGAGATCATTTGATATTGCCATTGACCAAAGTTTAATGCATCAAGCTTAGGCGGATCACCTCTATGGTTAATATGAGGATGAGGAACCGGCAGGGTCGGGTGAATACCAATGCGGGTATTCACCTTTCCCATCGTCCTTGGTTGAAGACTTAGCATCGCCATTTTTATCGGTACCCTCCACATCAACCACCACATTCTCCACTTGTGGAGTAGCGGGTTTTTCAGGAGGTGGAGGAGCATTAGCGGTTTTAGCTTGCATGAGTTGCACTATCATTTCACGCAACTCGTTTATTTGAGTTGTCATAGAAGTCATGGATGATTCCAAAGATTTGAACTCACCCATGGAAACTTGACCCGAGCCCTCACTCGGAGAGGTGTCCATACTCTTAGGCGGTTAAGCCCGAATAAAGAGCCGAGGCTCTGATACCAATTGAACGGATCGTATGGGCACCTAGAGGGGGGGGGTGAATAGGTGCTACTCAAATTTTAGTTCTTTTTCAATTTAGGCTTGACACAAAGGTAAATTCTCTAGATATGCAACTAAGGTGAATTTACCTATATGTCAACTAGCAAGCTACACAAGATACAATAAGTAAAGGCGATAAAGGATAGAGGTAACCGAGAGTGGAGCACACGGAGACAAGGATGTGATTCCCGTAGTTCCTTCCTTTTTAGGGGAAGTACGTCTACGTTGGAGGGGTGTGGTTGCCACAAAGGCCTAACCAACGCCACAAAGGCTCACCCTATTCTCCGGTGCAAGCTTCCGCCACAAAGGCCTAGCTCACTTTCCACTAAGGGATTCCTCAAGGCGGAACCGGCCTTTACAATCTTGGGGCACGCATCCACAACCGAATTGGAGGCTCCCAAGCACAACACAATGCTGTCAAACAACAAGTAGCAATATATCAAATACACAAACAAGGTCTTGGGACACAAGGGAACCCAAGACACAAGGGCCCTCAAGCAAATGAGAGGGGAAATCAAATCGCTTCGGTGAGGATGTAGATGATGGTCTTCTCCTTCGATTCTCCAAAGATCAAGAGCTTTGGTGGGTTGAGGGAGGAGATCTAGTTGATTTGGTGGCTCAAAATAATGGTGTTCTTCAATCTTGGACGAGCTACCCATTGGAGAAGAAGGTGGGGGTATTTATACCCCCCCAAAATCTGACCGTTGCCTGCCAGGAATGTCCGGCTAAAGCCGGAGTTAAGTCCGGCTAAAGCCGGCCACACTGGCTAAAGCCGGCCTCCACACCGGCTAAAGCCGGTCTGAAATATCCGGCCCAGCCGGAAATAGCCGGACAAATAGCCGGGTTAGTCCAGAGGCGCAGAGCCTCTTTCGAAATTGAGCAGTCCGGCTATAGCCGGTCTGGGGACCGGCTAAAGCCGGCCTTCCTGGCCCAACTTTATATGAAACTTCTCCAGGAGCTTATTATCACCATTTCCTCAAGAATTTCCTTTGGGTAATGATAATTATCAAGTGTAATATAGGAAACCCAAAATCTTGTGCAAGAACATAATAAAATCCTGCAAAGCATAATCACACATTAATAGATAATGTATTGTTAACAAACGCCAAAATCAATTAGGCGGGAAATGCTCTTTCACTTATGCACTACCACATTAGATAAATGATTTGTAAAACTGAAAGAACAAGACTTAAAGTCTGTCTTCAGTGCTTTAATGTCCACCACGACAGTACCGATGATTGAACGAGCTTGGTACCTTGCCAAAACTCGTTTAATAAGAAAAAGACAATCAGATGCCAGAGTGATCTTCTTGAAGCCTTGCTCCTTCGCCACCGTAAGAGCACGCCTAATAGCTAGTGCTTCCGCCATCTCAGGAGATAAAAAGATAGGTAATTCTTTCCTACATGGCAAGAGAAAGTTGTTAGATGTATATTTGTATATTGTATTTCCCCATTTGTTAGGGAGTTTTCCTGCATATTTGCACACCGGTACATATACTATATCTGTGGCCTTTGGCCCCTATGAAATACAACAAGTCTATTCCTAACATGGTATCAGAGCGGGTTTTAGGGTTCCCGCACCCACCGATCCTCTGCTTGTGACCGCCGCCGCCAGCTCGCCCCGGCCACCGTCGCCGGTTCCCGTTCTAGCCACCGCCCCGTTGGTCTCCTCTTCCTTTCCCTCCCGTTGACGAGGCCCTGCCCATACTCTCCCCGCCGCCTCCCGTCTGTCCCGCACGCCTGTGCCACCCCCCGCCAGGTATCGCTCGCCCGCCGCCTCCCATCTCTCCCGCCTCCTCATCTCACACGCATGTGCCGCCCCCTGCCAGGAATCGGCCGCCCGCCGCCATTCCCGTCTCTCCCGCCTCCTCGTCTCGCACGCCTGTGCCGCTCGCCGCCAAGAATCGCCCGCCCGCCGCCGGGAATCGGCCCTCTCTGCAGGGCATCGACCGTCGGTGGTCCGGCCCTGCTGTTCCGAATCAGCCTCTGTGCGTAAGTTGACCAGATCCAGATCGAGAGAGAGAGAGAGAGAGAGAGAGAGAGAGAGAGAGAGAGAGAGAGAGAGATGTCTTCCTCACAGTGGCGGACCTACGGGGTATGCCGTATATGCCATGGCATACCCCGAGGCCCAGCTCGCTTGCTTGTGCTAGCTCATGTACGCCTGCTCTAATTTGCTAGCTCATGTAGTATTTGGTTCACACTAAATAGGATAAGTACTAGTGTCAGCGATCAACTGAGCTAGCTCATGTAGTATTTTTCAGTATCTAATACTAGTCGCATTAGAGCTAGCTCATGTAGTAACTAGTGTTTTTGGCTCAAACTGAATGGGGCTAGCACTCATGTATGCTAGCTCTAATACGACTCAAACACAACTCAGACAGGTACTCGTGGATGTAAACTAATTAGCTAACTAATCAAGATTAATTATAACAGGCTGTGCGCGTCTTGTTTTTTCAATTAAATCCAGAATCTCAACATATATGTTTTACCGATGCAAATGACGTGGCCTTGGCTCACTCAGAATCTTGATCCCCATCCGGAGTTTCGGACGACATCGTCCCGCGACCAGCTAGGAAAGGAACAATACTATCTTTCAATTACATATTAAATATTGCATATATACCAACTTACATTGAAAATTTTAAAATTATTTATGGAATTGGTAGATGGATTGAACCAAAATGGAGGTCAAAATTTCCTTGTGGCATACCCTATGATAAAATCCTGGGTCCGCCACTGCTTCCTCATCGGGCTATGTTGCGATTCCTTGCTGCCCGATGATTTTTTATGGCGTGAATTACCCTGATTTCGCTGCCTTTATACCCTTATATCACCGTGTTGGACTAAAGGCACCACCCAAATCTTTCTGATGAAAAGATATCACTGCATCGGTCTATATTTTTTAAATAAAACTTTTCTGATCCAGAGGCCGTTACATATCAGGTTTGATTGTACAAGATTATTTTGAGAAGCCTTTCTTTATGTTAAATACTGAAAATAGTATGATATTTTTTTTGGAAAAATGCACGTCAAGTTACCCCGGTTTTGGTTCTTTAATTTGCAACCTAGTCGAATATTTGTTTTGTTTGGTTGACCGGGCTAATCCGTTCTTTGTTATCACTAATGCCATATGTGCTACTCCCTCTAACCTATACTACTTGTCGCTAATATAAATATATCTAGAAATATTTTAATGTTAGATACATCCATATTAAAGAAAAATAATATGGATCAGAGGAAGTACCACGAGATTATATACGTATTCGAGTTGTATTTGTATGTGGTATCATAAACCTACAAGCCAACAGTGTAGCGAGACTTTCATCGGGGAAATCATGAAGATTTCATCTACTCTCTCCGATCCATATTACTCTTCGCTAATACGGATGTATCTAGACATATTTTAGTGATAGATACATCCATATTAGCAAAGAGTATTATGGGTCGGAGGGAGTAAAAAAATTAAGTAACTTTTGAGTTAATTAAGCACATCTGTTCTGACCTATGTGTGCGTTCTCCAAAACCACCTCTCTGCTGCAATATACAAAGAACGAAAGCCAAGTTTTTTTTAATCTGAAACCATGAAGGCTCTGATGCTTTTCCGATGATGGTACTGCCCCAGGCTAAACAGATCGCTGCTTTAAATCATCAGCTGGAATGCCATGTTGCCGCTACCCGCTCGGACGCAGTATTGCTGTGCTGCCTCGCCGGAGCATGGCCTTGGCCTCTCGGGGTTGGACATAGTCGTACCCTCACAGTGCACAGCTGGAGTGCCACGAGGGCCACCACCACCCGCTCCTCTCTATCTCCGTTGCTGAAGAAGGGCTTGATGTTGGCACTTGCAGGGGAACACATGGATCACTCGGAGAGATGCACCAGGTGCATGGTATATATGGCGAACTGGTGCCACTTGTGTCCACGACGACTCCAGTATCAGGAGTTGCAATAGCAGCAGAAGTAGGCGAGCATGCAGAGCTCGATGTCCGCCCGGCCTGTCAGTGGCACGCACCTCAGGTCATCCCAATGAATGGTCTTGAGATCGGAGATTTCCTCAGGGTCCGCACCCTCACGGAGAGGAAGGGGAGAGTCCAGAACCGAACGCATGGAGACGGGTGATTGCCGGCAGGCTGCGGGAGGTTGGGCGGGCTGAGTGCCTACTCAAGGCAAATCTAATCTAATCTATCTAAATTAATAATACGGCTTGAGGACGTGATAGTCACAAAACCGTGGTACGTAAAAAAACCGATTCAAAATTTCGTCCGTCAGAAAAACCATCACGAGATATGTGCTCGATCGCTAAAAAACCGTCGTCCGTACGTAAAGAGGTAAGACTTCGTCCGTTTAGAAAAACCGGAGTCTTCTCCCCCGCGACCCCGCCCCACCCCCGTACGCACCGTCATGAAGAAAAATCCCCAATTCTGGCCATGACCATATCCCCTCCCAATGCCGGTGAAAAAATCCCCAATTCTGGCCATGACCATATCCCCTCCCGCAGACCGCAGCTCTCTCTCTGTCCTACCAACGCAGGCGGCGGCGCTAGGGATTCGGAGGCTGTGGAGCTCAGCCGTGCTTCGATTTCCACCAGGGTGAGGCGTTGCACCGGGCGTTTGGGTCGCCCGTGGCGAGCGACTACGGTCTTCCAGCTACACACCTGCACGGCTACAACGAGGAAGGGCGCTCGGAGGCATTGACACGGAGGAGCAACAGGGGCGGGGGGCATGCTCGTCAGCTCGTGGAGGAGCCAAAGCTGCTCCTTCGTTCTCTCACCGCATTCGGCACTCGATCCCCTTGCTCTTCAACCAGATGACCCTGGCAGGCATTGTAGCCCCTCGACCCTATCCAGTCACCTGCACTCGATCCCCTTGCTCTTCTCGGACGAGTCAGCAACCGGCCGTCCTCGTTGATGGCGATCTGCCAAACAACGGGCCAAATCGACCAGGATGGTTCGGCTAGCGATCCCGTCTCCTGCTCCCCGTCTCTAGCGAGGCTTTGCCTTCACTAGATCGACGCAGACCCCCGACTCAAATCCCCAATGCCATAGCAGTGGTGGGCTCGGGGCAGGGGACCGTCTATCCATCTCAGCTCCGATTATAAGGCGCCAGCCGCAGCAACATGAAAAGTGGCAGCTGTGCCGGCTGTCGAGAGCCTCGCGGCCTCTCGTGGGGTGCAGATGGAAAGGGATGAGCTCAGCTTGTCCAAGTGAAGCGGCTTCAGTTAACGAGCGATCAGCATACTATGGACACGCGACCTGAGGAGGAGCAAGCTCGAGTGGGAATTCTTTCTATATACGGCAGAAGGAGATGTTCAAGGAGAGAGAGGGGATTTTGGAATTCAGATTGCAACACTGCTTCCCATCGAGGGGTTGGCTCAGTGCTAAACATTTTGTGGCCAGTATTCCTCTGCTAATGCATCTTTTGGTGCCGTGATTGGTTTAGACCCATTAGCATGGTCAGAACATATAGAAATAACAGTGTACGGGTTGGCTCAGTGCTAAAAAATTTGTGGCCAGTATTTCTCTGCTGATGCATCTTTTGGTGCTGTGATTGGTTTAGACCCATTAGCATGGTCTGAACATATAGAAATAACAGTGTACGTGTGTTGGCTAATGCGTGTGTTGTGTTCTAGGCCGAGAGAGTAAGCAATAGCCGCTGCTTGTCATCAAAACGATCAACAAGCGAGTAGGAGGTGATAAGCCTGGTATGGCAGAATTGAAAAGCTTATTACAGGGAAATAAAATTCTTTATAAAGAAAAGAATTTTTCGGCAGAAATATTCAGAAGTGCGATGGTTAAAGACGGTGCCTGAAACATCATTTAATTTAGTCGTAAAGGATCTTGAATGGTGAATAAAAATAAAATTATCATGACAAATTAAGGCGCATAATATGGATGAGCTTCATGAGATGAGATGACTACTATTTTACATTTACCTATTTGTTATTTTATTGTCAATAACATTTTTTTGTCTCTCAACCACATTAACATGAGTTGCATGGCTGTGCACAAAATTAATAACCATGCCGGTTTGATGTGTTTCGTTGCAACACATGGGAAGAAAAACTCGAGCCGATGCATCTAGATTCCTCACGTATACGTATATACGTGAAATAGAAATATTTAACAGCCCGTAGCAACGCACGGGTATTTGGCTAGTAAAAATAAAATGTTTCGGGGTACCGTGGGACGAAGACGTATTTTCATTTGTTGAAAGCGTATTTTATAGATATGGACCAGTCAATTGCAACTGGATGGGGCTAGAAGTTTTATTCCCCTGTGGAACGGCCGGGGTTGGATAGGACCCCAACGTTATTCTCCAGATTTTTCTTTTTTTTAAAAAAAATTCTTTCAGAAAATTTATATTTGAAAAAAAACTGGTTTTAAGCAAAAAAAATCTTTTGAGTTTTAAAAAAATGTTCAAAATTAAAAATGTTCATATGAATAAGTTGTTCAAACTTAAAAAATGTTCAAATTTGAAAAATGTTCAAACATAAAAAAAGTTCAAAATCGAAAATTGTTCAAACTTAAAAAAGTTCAAATTCCAAATTCAAAAATTGTTCAAACTTTAAAAATGTTCAGAGTTTAAAAATACTTACATCTGAAAAATGTTCATATCCAAAAAATTGTTCAAACTTAAAAAAGTTTAGATTTAAAAATTGTTCAATTCGGAAAATGTTCAAGTCCAAATTATTCAAATCTCTACTACTTAAAAAGGAGGAGAGTGTTCCGTATTCCACCTCTTCCCGTTCCGTTCGTCACACATGCCTCAGGTTCGACCGCCAGGACGCCTCACCGAATGGGCCAAGCCCAACCAAAACGTTCCCAGCCAAAAGTCCATCGAAGCCCTGCCCAACCAAAACGTTCCCAGCCAAAAGTTCCAGTCAAAAGACATTACATCGCTGCCAAAAATAAGGCTGACAAAACTCACACACCCCAATCACGCTCCCAAAATCAATCACCTTGATTTATGTCCCTTTATTCACTATGTCATTAATTTGGACCATCAGCAGTCAACAAACGATCAATAACATGATTAATTGTATCGTGAATTAGGTCCATTCTTCACCCTACAATTAATCGTACCGTGAATTACGTCCAAATATCTTTCCATGCTAAAGCTACTACCTATACTAACGGTTCTTAAGGCTAAACCAGCGAGACGACGCTCTGTTTCATCTTTAGGCCGCCTCGCCTTCACCATCTTCCTCATCGACCACCTCTCCAATTCGGACAAATTATTTTCTTCACAGGTGGAGGAGCATCACCAGGTTGTCCCGTTCAGGTATGTAGTCATCACAGTTTGATAAGGCACTATGCTTATAATCCATGGAAATTAATTGAAAACTTGTTGTATTGCCTCTAGACCCAGGGCTGGGTTCTTGCAAACCAGCGACTAGACGCCTATGGTCCACCTCCGCCTCTTCTCCGACGTCCAGGTCGCCGCCCCTATCCGTGGCTGACACTCACCATTATGGTGGCAAAGCCGCTACATCGAGTTCGCCGTCAACAACGTCAAAGACCCCGCCATGCTGGCGGGGGGCAACCTGATTGCAGTGGTTTTCTTCTTAGAACAATCAAAGGTCAGCAAACAGGTGAGGAGGTGCCCCCAATTTGGCATGCTTTCTGATGGCATTATTTGTGCATCTTCACAGTTTGGACATTCCCTTCACCAACTTCCCAAGCATAGTGCATGCAAACTCTTTCATACCTTCCTATTTTGCATGTTTTCTATTATTCTAGAGTCTCATAATGGCTTCATTGATCACATTGTAAAAGTAGTAACACAATCCCAAAATATATTGGCAGTCATTTTCTGTGATCTAGGGGTGATCCGAGTCGATGATTCAAATGCTATAATTCAATCGAATTCTATATAGGAGTTATAGGAATTTTGAAATATGCAAATAGGTACAGCTAATTAAAATTAAGGAGACCATCCACGAATATGTTTAGACTCTCATTAGGTTCTGACAAGGCACTATCAGGTTTGGAGAGAGTAAATCATACCGAGCCCGTGACGCGCTGACTTGAGGGTGACGAGACTGTGTTGTTTGTGCTGCATGGGCAACCGACCCACTTCACGCCGTCCGTGCCGTCGTTGTTGTTGTTTGCAAGGTCGAGCCAATTGGCGTGAGCTGGCAATCACGGACAAACCTTTAGTGTGATGTCAGTCCCTGTAAACAAAACTAATTCGACAATGTCCATCTTATAATTTTAGTTGCCTTAGTTGACACAAAAGTCACCAAACAACATCAGTTATTCAGTTTACAGTGAATTCACATAATTTACCCCTAAACTCCCCAATTATAGTACAGAGGATGAAAAGCCTAGGCAAACCTGCCAACACTAACAATCTTCATCATTCACTTGCTGAAGAGTTGCTATTTCAATCATCCGTTCACATACCAAAAGAAAAGAAAAATCTATCTCGTATTGCCAAGAAAATTATTAGTGCTCAACAACAAGTGGGACAACTTCTGCATTTATTTAAAAATGAACGACAGATCAAGTGCCTTCACACAACAACGTGATGTATATTGACGTGACCTGGCTTTCGATGAGAAATTTGGATGTGTGAAAAACTCTACACATGTAAAGTGATAACTAGATTTTGAGATGAAAATGTCCTGGGGCAGTATATCACTAAATGTGGTGCAATCACATGATCAATGAAAGAAAGTCAGCGCCAAAATTATTTGCGATTTCATAATCGCGCCAAAATTCTCTTTCCTCCAATCCGTAGGCAACTACTGTTGTTTTCTGCATCAATGGTTTTAGTTGTTAGCACATTATCCATATACTTACATGTGTTTCTCCTTTGTAAATAAAATCAGGCATGTTAGTTTCCGATTCATTGAAACCATGCACACCTTCAGCAGGTCGTGGGGGATAACCACGAAAATTGTGACAAGGCGGATCAAAGAGATGCAAAGGGGAGATGCATTTTAACTTAGAGATTTTTTCCACTTCTCTAAGTTAAAATGCATTTGTTTGTGGCCACTTCCTGTCTACCCCTTGCACGAAATTGTTTGTGGCCAATGCTAATACCTATCGCTTCATCTGTAAGAATCCTTAACAACTATTTTGCTTAACCTTGTATTATAACTGAAGAAAAAAACCATTTGCATTTCTTTGTTTCCAACACAACCATTTGGGGCTAAACTTGGATGTTTTTTAGGAAGAAAAATGGATTGATGTTCTTTTGGGGCTAAAATTGTGCACTTCACAACTCATTACCCGTGCAAAAAAAGAGCTATACTTCACGTTTGGTTGTAAAAGCCACAACATAATACATTCATTTATGTTTATTACCTATTGATTTTACGCCCTAGAATTGTGGCATTTTATCAGGGAATTACAAGGGAGCAAATTACGCCTCCCAATAATTAAGGTGAGATATTACCTTTCTTAAATGACTGACCAAACTTATTGCCCAATCACCTTCCAAAAATCCGAATTTGAAAAAATGCCGCGCGCCACACATATAACTTTTTGCCCACAAATAGCGTCTGCACATTAAGCCATTGAATTGATTAACAGAGAACCAATTTGTCCGACAGCAAGACATGCAATCAGCTATCACATCAAAAGCTTGAGCCCATCCACGAATCAATTTGGACTAGCCTGGGTAAGTTTAATGAATTGTTCTTTGTCTAATATCTCATTTGCTTTCGAAAAATAGCAGAACCAGGTTGCAGGAGCAGAAATTATACCGAGCTCGCGCCGCGGAGAGGAAGAAGCCAGCGACCCCTTGGCAGGGAGAGTAGGTATCAGAAATGTTTAGCATCAGGGTGGAGCCAAGAGGGGAAGTGGGACGGAGTAGCCGTGGCGGGAGAGGGGGCGTCGTTGACCCCGAGGCGCAAGAGGGGGCGGCTGTGACGCCATGGCTGGAAGAGCAGGCACCAGGGAGAAACTTTCCAGCCATTTCAGAAAGAGTAGCTCGCACTGGACACAGCAGCTGAGAGTTACAGTGCTCGCAGGCTAATCTCCTAGCAACAGTGTGAGCAGGCTACAATCCGAGCAGCCATTCTCGATTCATTTTCTGAAGCTAGACAATAGACAAACTGCAGTCAAACAGGCAAAACAATGATTCAGTTAGGACATCTATATATTGCAGTTCAACAAAAAAAAATCTAATTGCTTGTTAGTGGCTTCAATAGCAATGCCAGTCGTTTTCAACAAAACAATGCAAAACTGAAGTTTATGAAAACTGTATCATTTGTTGCCTATGCATTGAAATAGTGTGGTTTAGGATTACATTGGTCTTGAGAAAACTGAGCTACGGAACTAAGCCTGGCACGTAGCCTGTATGGCTGTATTTACTCGATTTAGAAAGCACATGGCACCTCGGTTGAACGTGCGCTACAACATACGTAAAATTGCAGGTGTATTTTGCTCCAATCATCAATCAAATTAATGGGTGTACTGCCAAGATGTAAAATTAATGAAATACTTGCATCATTATCATGTCATCTAAACTCGTTGGAAATTCGGATGGTCGAAGAATATTACCTGTCGCGGTGCAGCGGACGACGAGCTAGAGGAGGCCAAGGGCGGTGCCGGAGGGCCCAGGCGCCAACATCCCTACCACGCCACAGAGGATGATGACCTCAAGCCATCGAATCAGCACCCTCGCTGTGTCCGCCCCTGCCGCATCCACCTACAGCACCACCGTCCCCCGCGCCCGGGCACCACCACGTGAAGTGAGTGAAGGGAGACGGCTGGGGAGGGGAAAGAGCATGGAGGACGAGCTCCAGGAGGCCCAGTGCGGTGCTGGAGGGACGGGGCGGCAACACCCTATCACGATGCCGAGGACGGTGACTTCCAGCCACCGATTCAGCAGCCTCTCGTGTCCACCTACAACACGGTGCATCTCCGTGCCCAGGTGCTGCCGCATGAAGTAATCGAGGGGGAGGCATGGGCCTGGGGCAGAGCATGGAGCTATGGAGGTTTGAGGAGTTCGTGCCGTGAGAAGAGTGGGTTGACCAAGTGAGAGGGGAAGGAGTGAGGGAGTGGGTGGGTCGGCAAAGGCCAGGGAAAAAGATAGGGTAAGAATATTGAACGGTAGAGTGACTCATGTAGTCATCTGTCACGTACTCATGTCTGGTGAGTGTGCCTTTTATTTATTTTTTCTATGTGAGAGAGAATTTTTTTACAGACTTTTATCATAATTATAAGAAAATGTGTATATATATAACTCTAATGCTAATGTATTCAAAAGTGTCAAATGTTAGATAGTACTCCCTCCGATCGGAAATAAGTGTCGGCAATTTTGTACTAGCTTAGTACAAAGTTTGTACTAAGTCTCCGACAGTTATTTCCGATCGGAGGGAGTAGCATACATGCTTACAATTTTTCACGCTCATCTTATATTTTCCTGAGGTTATTTTTCAGTAGCAATGCGAAAATATTAAATTTAAAATATTTTCCAAAGTCTTTTCTTGTGAAGATCATAAATGCTTCTGGAGAAAATAGCTCCGGCGTGGGGTTTACACGGTCAAAGGAATTATTGTTCTTCTTTCAAGTATTTTTTTACAACTATACTTAAATCGTAGCCTGATAAATGTTTTGTCTTTGTATATCATAGAAGAATAAAAATAGATATTCTCGACGCTTCAAAAGAACCACCAACATAATCCATGATAAGATGCTTTTGGAAGATGTCGAAATAATATCGAGAAAAATAATGGAGGTTGCAACAATGCAAGGCTAAGTTTGGCATGGCCGCACTTCTGAAGATTTGACTCCGGGTAGTAGTGTTTGTATCTCACCAATGTTTAAGTGCTTATAATTCAAATATATTTTTGTACCATTTATGATGTCACTAACAAACTCGCTAATATGGAAAGTTTGTGATTTATATTCTCTTTTTATTGCAAATGTTAGAAAAAGTAGATAAGAATCACCGTTAGAAGGATAGAAAATTTACAACATTATATTTGTCTTCATATAACAAAGCCAAACAACCGTCAAAGTATCAATTAAAGCAATAAATGATCAAATTTGTATAATTAACTCCATTATTCATAAAATATAGTAAGTAATAGTAATAATTTTATCTCATGATGAACTTATATTTTCTAGAAATTAATCAAACTTGAGTAAGTTTAACTTAAGACAAACATAATATAACATATATTTTGGTAAGTAAGATAATATTTTTTTCACATAAAATAAATATATTATGATATATATTTCGGTATGTAAGATAGTAATATTATTTTCCCGTAGCAACGCACGGGCACTCTACTAGTCCCAAATAAAACCTGGAACACCAGTTAAAACCCGTGAAAACCAAACCATTGAAAAAACCACAAGAAACATTAAAAAGCAGGAAGACCAGGCACTATCGGCCGTCCTGGCCCGCGGCCCAACTCACTCTGCCCGTTGGCGTGATGCATTCCAGCACGCCCGAAGACAATAAATAGGGTTTGCCGTTTTTCGGCGGGATGGAGACCAGCGTTGCCATCGACCCATTGCGGCCTATGGAGACGCGGAAGGCGCCCAACCCTATAAGCGCGTGAGACGCGCGCCGTCTTGCCGCTGCGTCATCTTGCCAAACCTGGACGAGCGTCATCTTGTCGTCGGCCATCGCCTCATCTGGCCGGACCCAGACACGCACCGTCTTGTCGTCGTGTCGTCTCGCTAAACCTGGACATGAGACTTCTTGCCGTCGTGTCATCTTGCTGGATGCTCCTGACGCATGGCTTCCGTCCTTCCCCGTCTTCTAATCCTTTCATTGCAAGCTTCTTCATCTCTAGTAGAATCTCTGCGCCACCAACACTGTAGGCACATCAGCTTGTTGTGCTCGTCGTATTGATCTACAACAGCAGCTCTGCACCACTTGTGTTGCGCCGCCGACACCGCGGACACCCTGGCTTGCCATGCTTGTCCTCTTGAACTCCAGCAGCAGCTCTGAGTTGCACCGTCGACGCCGCGGACAAAACATCTTGTCGTGCTCATCGTCTTGATTCTAGGAGCCGCTCTGCACCACATCTGCTTAAAGCTGAGCATGGGCAGCCTGGCCCGACCGACCCGGCCTAAAAATGGTCTGGCCCGTCGGGCCAAAACATGTAGTCGGATCAGGCCTGGGCAGGAATTCTTGGCCCGATTGTCTAGCTGGGCTAGACTCGAACTGTCAAAATTGGAAATTTTGGGAAGGCCCAGCCTGACGGCCCGATAAAAAACAGCCTCCATGGGCCGGGCCTGTGCTGAGAATTCTAGCCCAACGGCTGGGCTGGGCCTAGGCCGACTTTTTTTGTATCGGGCTTTTTTCTGGCCTAGCCCGAGAAAATGCCCAGGTTTGATGTCATGCATCGCCTACGTCGAGGACACATTAGCTTTCCGTGTTCATCGCCTAGTTCTCCAGCAGCCGCCTGTGTTGCACCGTCAACGCGACGGACACAATAGCTTGTCGTGCTCGTCGTCTTGATCTCTAGCAGCAGCTCCGTTGTTCGCTGCAGCAAAATAGCAACATACCTAAATAAGGTAACCTCAACATTACATGTACAATACTCTCAAAGAATGAACTAAAATAACTGAATCAGCATGGACAATAAAATGTTTGAATTAGCAATTTCTCAGTAATAACTTAGATCAAAGTGGTTGTGCACGTAGGAATGCAGATTTCTTGTAGATTCCTGTCATCATCAACTTTGATGACCGAAGAACTATATTTTCTCTTCAGGGTAGAGACACACTAGACTAGCATCCCATTTTAGCAACGGATAGTGCGAGAGCGGCGATATGGAGGAAGAGCTACAGATAGCTCGATATCTGATCTCGTTTCGCGTGTCACGTGATCTGGGCCAAAATCTACTTCCCCCAAAATGCGAAATTTAGCCACGGTGGATCCAGACACGCCGCCATAGACTACATGCCTACCCGATCTGATGTGCTGCAGATCGGGTCACGCCGCCGCCGGGTGTGGTAACACACACAGTCCTCCGCGACCCAAATCCGGCCACGCTTCAGCCTGGAGCTGCCTCCATGCTCTTCTTCCCAGTGGATCAGGCCATGTAGCCACAGGAGCGGCCTCCGTGGTCATTTGTGTCATGGATGTGGCCACGTCGCCGCCTGGAGCAGTTTCCCCACTCCTTTCCGTCCTGAATCCCCCGATGGGGTGTCAGCGTGGAGAAGATGTGTGGAGCTTCTACCACCGATCCATTGGCATTTGGGAAGGCAGGTGAGGAGAGTGTTCGCGCGTCTATGTCCTCGCCTCGGATTTTGTCATCTGCATATGATTTTGCAGATGTTTTTTAGTTCACTCTGCTTCATGTGTGTCCAACCTTTTCCCATTTATTTTCATTGATTTTGTTATTTGCAAAACTAGCATGGAGGGCATCAGCCGTTGGATGTTTTGTTGTTATACAAAAATAGCACACATGCCCGTGCGTTGCACCAGGAGGTAAATAAAATTATTTTTTCATAAATAACATCAGCACAATTCTAAATATCCCCAAATTCCATCAATTTGCTGTTACTATCAGGTCTATCCATAAAAGTGAAATAGAACTGGAAACAATTTTTTACATGTGAATTTTGAGAAGTTAATTTTTTCTTTTATGTAGTTAGTGCGTTGTCGGCCTCCGACATGATATGTCGTGTTTGGTTCATTAACCACCTTCAATTCTTTAGCTAGACTTAAATTTTCACCACACATTTCTGGTTTGCTTCCTTTCTTGCTTTCTTTCACCTACGCTGTCGAATTCAATATCATGGGATGGGGGCCAAATCATGTAAGCGAGCATGGCTAGCATAATATGCGAGTCCACTTTTTGCTGCCGGAGTGCCATTGAAATTCAGCACATCTTCGATGATGGAAGATACTACAACTCGAGGGAAACAACAACAATCAGGATACGTGAAGACTCAGACGCGCCCTGAGCGAAGGTCCGTGACCGTGAGAGCAATTCAATATCATGGGATGTGGGCCAAATCATGTAAGCGAGCATGGCCAACATAATATGGGAGTCCACTTTTTACTGCCGGAGTGCCATTGAAATTCAACACATCTTCGACGATGGAAGATACTACAACTCGAGGGAAACAACAACAATCAGGATACGTGAAGACTCAGGCGCGCCCTGAGCGGAGGCCCGTGACCGTGAGAGCAAGCCACCCACATCTGGGGTGGTGGTGCATATACGAAGTAAATCCATCGTGCATACACACAGAAGCCACCAACCTAGGTCTGTGACTGTGGCCCACATGTATGCATAAAACCACTCAACTCATATAAGCTACTAGCAAGCTAGCACGAACGCATCAGCTTAGCTAGCACATGCACGCACTTACACAGCTTTTCGTAGCCGTTCAGGGTCTCCACCACCGAACGCTGACGATAGTAGTGTAGCTTGTTGATGCCCTTATACTATATGAATTTCCATTCGCTGATGCAGCCATGGGCGCACGCACACAAAAATACGCCGACATGCACAGACGACGGCGGCCATAGTTCGAGAGGACAACCTCGCGGTGGGGATGATCAGCACGGCAGCACACACTGTGTTCAGTGAGCTTGTAGAGGTCGTTGGGGTTCTAGCTATGGCACCGACGGCGGCGGCTAGGTTTACGCGCGCTCCACATAGACAGCTTCTCGTCTAGCAATCACAAACGAAAAATGTAGTGGGCGATGGTGGCGAGGCGAGAGGAGGTGTTAGGCCTGTTAGGCCTAAGTCCCGGGCGGCTTGATTTAAGGGGTGCCAAGGTGCGGCTTTTATTGAAGCGATCGATAACGGAGGATGGAATTCGTGATGGATTCAGTTTCAAATACTATACTTTGTACTTTTCTAGCACGACCGAACGGAGGATCTAAGACGTATGTTGCGTGCTTGGTCATGATAGCCCTTTCTATACGAAAACTGATCAAATCGTATCTTTAATGGATTCCAACGCAACACGCGAAACCTGCAGAGACCTGTACGGACGAAACATAAAAAACAAATAAATTAAACAGTTTTTTCACTTACCGGTGGCATTGAGGGTAATATAGGAAACATGCCCATGCGTTACAACGGCAGAAAAAATATGCACTAATATTTCCACACCGTTAACAGTTCTGTATAGAGTGGTATCATATCGCCAGCAGCTGCCTCATCTTTCTGCTGATTGACTAAGCAGACGTAGTCCTTGATGTGCTTGTAGTCATCTGCTCTGACTATCCGACCTTATCGTCATAGGCGCGTCTAAGATATCGGTCAAGACCTTGGCTGCGATAGTTTGCAAGTAATGGTCGATGAATGACCGATCGGTTAAGGTGGCAACAAAGTCTACTTTACAAATCGACATAAATCAAAAATAGAAAGATCTAAGGTAAATTAAACTTGAGCTAGATTTGCTCGATAAAATAATTTGGAAACCTAGAAACGACTTCACCTAGCTGGATGCGCACATGCACAATCTTCCGCTCTAGGACCTGCACTATCATCCTCAGCATTAGCACAGCAAACGGATACACAAAGCACACCTAGAAATATGAGTAGTCACTCTATTCCTGCATCCCCTCGATACGATTGACCTTCAGCTTAAATTCAGGCGGAAGGAGAAGACGTACAATCTCATCTGATAATTCAAAACATAATCTTCTGTTAACAAAACTGAAAAGAATAAGAAAGAGCTTCTCCTGCTCAGCACCCCCCGAAGGCCCCAACGCACAGAGTGACAGAACAGGTCTGTCATTCGATGCTGCTGGTGGCTCATACCTGAATTTAATATTATGTGCTCTGTCTGATTGCCTGTATGATGTTCTGTGCTGTTTCCACTGCCCTGATGTCTCCCCGAGAACAAAGCCTCAATATCGTGTTTTAGTTTGCAGTAGGGGCCTAACCGGAGCTTGCTCGGATTTGGCCGCGTGCGAGGTGGCAGGGGCGGCGGCCACGGATGCGTGAGTGCGCGAGGTGGAGCGAAGGAGGTTGGGGGCGAGCGCTCGCAAGGAAGGGGTTTCCGCCTGCTCCCTAGCGGCTCTGTGCGTCGCTGATAGAGAGCCCCGTCCCGATCGACCTCGCTGCCTCCAGCCAGGAATGCGTCAGCCTTCTCCACCACGTCTGCCTCCGAGGCTTGGTCTCCTTAGCAGGCGCGCGTTCACCTCCGTCGGCCTCCACGGCGGTCCTCCGCCTGTTTGTTTGGGCTGCTGCTGTTGAGAAGCAGCTGTAGCTGGTGAGCTGTTAGAAAGCAGCTGTAGGAAGCAGCTGTTGAAAGTTGATATTTGATGTTTGGTAAAAGTGCTGTTGATTGCTGCTGTTGCTGTTTTAAATGATGAAATGACTGAAATACCCCTAAATGCTGAAGAGATTGTATAAATGCTGATTTGATTCGAATTAGCTTGTTATGTCTATTTCTTAACATAATTGCGATGATCAATGCATGAATTACCATAAATTTTATTTTTTCCTAAAATTTATGTAAGCACTCTTATAATTAAAATAATTTTGGAGCTATTTTGTTTGGCTTTTGGCTTTTAGCTTTTAGCTTTTGGCTTGTCAGTCAAAATTTGTGCGGCTATAATATAACAAGACTTATCATATTACATGAAACATAAACCATCATATTTGTATTACAAGACTTTAACTTTTGGCTTTTAGTTTTTAGCTTATGATTTTCGCTTTTTATAAAATAATTTAAAGTTATTTGTTAGGTTATTGGCTTTCGGCTTTCGGCTTCGGCTTTTAGCTTATGATTTGTAAACCATAATTTATGCACCAATTATATTAGGAGACTTCTCTATGTTAGCCTTTAGGCTTATGGTTTGTAATCAAAATTTATCTGGCAATAGATAAAGTTTTTTTTCCATTTTCTACCTTCTTTTTTCTCCAATTATGGTTTTTTATTTCTTTTTATCTTTTTCACATTTTTCTCCATCTTCTTCCACAGGCGCCGCCCTCGCGCCGCCCTGGCCCACGCGCCGAGCTCGCGCCGCCCACGCGCTGAGCTCGCGCCGCCCCTCGCGCGTGCTGGACATGGAGCAGGGGAGCAGCGGTGGAGCTCCTTCAGGCGGCGGCGAGCTCCCTCCGGTGAAGCTCCTTCAGGCGGCGGCGGACATGGAGCAGGGGACGGAGAGAGAGGGAGAGGCGGGAGCACTGGCGGGAACGGCGGCGGCGGACGGGGCCGGGCGGCTGGGCGGCGGCGGACGGGGCCGGCGGCTGGGCGGCTGGGCGGCGGGGTCAAACCCTAGCCGCCATGGCTAGGGAACAGGGAGGCGCGGGGGTGGGGAACGGCTCGGGGGGCGACGGTGGAAACTGGTATATATATCGAGTGGCAGTTTTTGGTAAATAAGTGGAAGTGCTCAGGGTTACCATTGTCTTTTCAAGTTTGAGAAGCTCGGGAAGCAGCTGAAAGCAGCTCCCGACTAGCTTCCGTTCGACAGCGGCCCGTGCGTGTATTTTGGTCCAGCGCTTTTATTCAGTGCTTTACAAACTTTAGCTGTTTATTTGGATTTCAGCTTTTGGACCCTAGAAGTAGAAGTAGAAGCTCAAACAAACACACCCACAGTCTTCCTGTCATGCATACGCACTAGAGACGGCACGCAGTCGTGCTCCCCGGCGACAGCGGCTGGCGCACCAGCAGGGGCTCAGCCGCGGGACACGTCGAGCGCGCGACACGATCCCGAGCCATCCTGCTCACTGTGCCATCCCGCTGCGGCCTCTTCGCTCGCCGCGACTCGGGGTCCTGCTCCCATGGACACGTCGCCGCCTGCCACAACTGCCTTGGCACGGAGCTGCCTCTCTCCCCGGTCCATATAGATCGCTGATCAGAACGCGTTTGCGGTGTCGGCGCCGTGGTATATAGGACAGACTCCATTGACGGCGGCAGCTGGGGTTATTTTCTCGACGTGGATCTCACGTCGTCGTCGGGCTCTCATATATATAGGAAACCATGTGGGATGTTTTGGTCACGTACAAAAATAACCTAGAAGGAAGTTTCGCGCTTGGCCTGGTCCATATGCCTGCGCGGACGATCCAATCACGCTACAAAACGAACCACGACGTTTATTTATAATAAATAAATCGAACAGTTTTTTCACTTACCGGTGACATTGAGGATAATATATAGTTTGGTAAAGAGTTTTTTTTACTTATCGGTGACATTGAGGGTAATATGTAATTTGATGGAAGGATATATCGGTTCAAAAAAATGTTAGACGAACCAACCACGGAAACCTTACGTCCTTTATTATTATAGCTGAATACCCGTGCGTTGCTATGGGCTGGACAATAAACTTTATTTATTATAGTTTAAACAACGCGGATTTGCTACCACCGGTGGTAGCTATACATGCATGCATAGTCCTTGGATTGTGTGAGCATGATATTCCTACCGCATGCGATGTAGAGAGCAGAAGATGATGGTGATAACGGATGAAATGCTTCCGTTTATTGCATGCATATGGTATTTCTGAATGGCTACTTAGAATGGAAATCGTGGATGGCTAGAGCAGGTCGTGATTTAGGACATGCCATGCCGAGTTGCCTTGCACATTTTCCTAACCGAGCAGGTGGTGATTTCGGACATGCCATGCCTAGTTGCCTTGCACACTCTCCTAACCAAATAACCTGCCGAGTTGCCTTGCATATTTGCCTAACCGAGCAGGTGGTGATTTTGGGAATGTCATGCCTAGTTGCATTACACACTCTCCTAACCAAGTAACCTACTAGACATGCCATGTGATTTTACGTTTTGCTAAGCCGGTGAGTAGCGTTGGTGGGATTTATTTATTTTGCAGGAGTAGTTTTGCTAACGTTGATGTATCAGGGAAATGCTAAATAGAAAAGGGGAGGGCAGCTATGAGTATACAATGGGAGCGGTGAGATTAGATGGTTTGTTTGTATGGTTGCATGGTGTGGTGACTTTGGATGGATAGGTTGAGTGGATGGTGTAGTAGGCCTGTGTGTGTGGTTAGTTTGGGTGGAGAAGCCAATAGGTTGCATGGTGTGGTGTGTTGGGGTGGCTGTGTTGAGAGGTGGTGAGAGATGAAGATATATTGCAAACGTCGTTGCTTCCTTCTATTAAATCTTGTGCTCTTGGTAGGAAATGTCATGCTCCCTATAGAGGATCTAATGGTGAATGCTAGGTGTGTAGCTACCACCGGTGGTAGGAGACTATTTTGCATAGTTTAAAACATCATCGTAAGTTATGTGTGTGTGTGTGCCCGCGCCGTCGTTTATGATTTCTGTTGCAGCTAAATATCAGCCTAGGCTTGCTTCAATCTCCTATAATGCGATCACTACATGCCCCTCAAGTTTATTTCCAGTAAATATAACTTTCTAACATTTTGAACAAAAGACATTATAACTTCTAAACCATAATAATAAATGCATATATCTTAGTAGAAAGAATATTGTTATTAAAAAATTATTATGACTGTTGATTTTGTATTTCGAGATGCTCCAGTTGAATGTGCGTGTGTTGTCATAGATTATTGAACATGTAGACATAACACATGTGAAAACATCTAGTGTCGTAAATCCAAAAAAATGTTGGACGAACCAACCACGGAAACCTTACGTCCTTTATTATTACTAGCTGAATACCCGTGCGTTGCGACAGCCATTGCAAAATCATTGTCATGTGTGTATTCAAATATACAGATAGTCTCCCTATAAAATGCGTCGCTCCAATTCTTCTCCCATGTGTTACCTCTCACGGATCATCTTTTCTTCCAACATTCCAACACAATGCATCTTTTTCTAGTGTTTGCCATACTTTTTATTATTTTTTCTAACAAATAATTACAAAAAAGAAATAAGCATTCAACGGTTGCCAGAAAAACTTGAGGATGGCTGAAATTATGTCAGACAGACGCAGCAAACATCAGTTTGGCAGAAATTAGATATGATGATTGGTGCGTGTAAAATCTTTAAAAATAAAAATTACTATCATATCAATTCAAATTGCCAGGCATTTGAAATGCCCGTAATTACCTACGAGAGGAAACTTGTTACAATATTGAAAACAAAACTGGTCAACAACAATATGCTAAAATCATGAATAGATCATCAATCATTCATGGACATAATGGATGTTGGACGTTTGGTTCCGGCCAAATCCAAATATTTCACAACTCTCAGAATCCAGAACTGGGCATCCGCCCTCTCTGTGTAGAAAATTCCAATGGGATACAGATATAATATTTTCTCAACTTCTGGCGGTATTTTTGTATCTAGTACGGAGTAGAATATAAACAAAAGAGGATCAGCCCAGACGGATAGATCTAGTGCACTATCGATGCCTTGTCGTTGCTTTGAAATCATCTATTTGCGCGGCTGCTGATGCATCAATCTGCTTCAGGCAAGAAGCTCAAGTGGCGTGGGTTGCTAGGGAAGCGGACGACGAAATTGCGCACCTACCACCGGTCGCCACGGCAAATGCCCGTGCGCCTGCATCTTTGCCCTAACGCAAGATCCGTGCCACCAGCTGCCCGACCTCCTCCTCAAGCTCCACCCTCAAGCACAAGAGGCGGCTAAAGTCTGCACCATCTCCCCCTTCCAGTTCACCTTCTGGCCAAGCCTAGCACCTCTCGGCAGCCTCGTCTGTCACCTTGTCATTGGACTCCGCCTCACTGGTCACATCTGCTCCGTCCGCCGATGCTTGCCTCCACGAGCAAGACCGCCATCACCCTGCTACTCCTCTAGGTTAACTGCACCGATCGCCTCCGCCTCTAACGCCAAGCTCTGCCTCTTCCCGATGTCCGCGACTGACGAGGGTTAACTCGACAAATGTCCTAGATGAAGGACTTAGGATCGGGGAAATAGGGCGTCGGATGAACTCGAAGGTAAAGGTTAGTCGAAATAAGTATGTACCGAAAGTAAACTTGGGTGTTCAACCATGGCTTGCTTTCAATCTCCCCTCCACCATCCCCTCCTGGCCCTATATATAGGTGGCCAGGTCTCGAGGATCGGGTAGGGTCCGATACAGATTACAATATCGACATACGGTAAGAACTCGTATTCGACTATCATTACGATTGGGCCTAGCTTAACGGGCCTCAGGGGTACTCAACTAACGGGATCTATTAACTATACCCTTGTCAGTAGCCCCTGAGATTCTACCGAAATTGCAGATTCGGGTTGAATCTCTAATCTTCAAATCTTCGACTTGATCAATTCTTTGATTTCTTCATATCTTCAAATCTTCGACTTGGTCTTTCGACTTACTTTCATGATATATTTTTTTGCAAGGGGTTTTGATGAACAAGCCTGACAACTCTGACGGATCAAGAGGTCAGTTAACTGCCGGAACAGATACTTGTCACCTACTTCAAATTCAATCCCCTTGGACTTGAATTCGGGATACCAGTCAAACCCATTCTTTTGCCGCATTTAAGACTTACAAAGAATGAATCCCAGTGATTCTCAGGGTACCCAGTGCGTCCACCAGGATTTTCTTCGCATCGTAGACACGGATACATACCAGCAGAGCGCATCCATGTGCGTATACCAGGCCACATAGGACGGATCCCGGGGTCTTACCTTCGTGACAAGTCACGGCATTCGAGTTGCGTTGCGATAACATAACTCGAGAATCTCATGTCGCAGTCAAATTTTAACTAAAAATGTTCGGGTTTTAACAACCATAAAACTCGCTCCCGATGGGAGTAATCTCTTTGCATTTTGTCGACTATATAGCCGAAGTTTGTATGATATACTTTCTTCATCCTCGATATTGATTATCTCATCCTCTATCGGGTGCGCGCTCAGCGCTCCCGATGGGAGTAGCCCCCGAGGCTATGTTTGAATACTTGTAGTCAAGCATAGGCTCAAAATTCACTTCGTCTTCTTTCTCGTAATGTCTCATGTATACAAGCCCCCGAGCCTAAGGCGAGGTCTTTTATATCGTGCAACCACACTCTCTCCTTCTTATTTTTTCTCCTTTGGTATTTATCGTCTGCTATGTGCAGAATTTAACTCTTTCGTACAATACGTTTATGGGCCTTGCTTATCACGGGGGCCCGATAATACGTGCTTATAAATAAAGCACCTTCTGGCAAGGGTAAAAACCCTAATCAAATTCCTCCTCCGCCGCATCATCTTCTCTCTCCATCTAGAGTTTTCTAGCCTTTTCCCTTGTCCACATGGCTGCGCAGATGGTTCTCGTCTGAACCTTGGCTCTCCGGTGGCGCCGCGAGGTCGGGGTCGCCCTCGTGGAAGCAAGAACAAGAACAACACAACTCCGGCCGCCGCAGGATCGTCATCGGCCGCTCCGGTTAAGCGTCGTCCCGGCCGCCCACCTGGTAGCAAAAACAAGCCCAAGGTGACTGGCGCTGCCCCAGGTCCAAGCGCTCCTCCTCCTGCTGCTCCTGCTGCTCCTCCCAGAATCTTTTCTTTCTTCTGCATTGCCATGGCGCAGTGCCGCGAGATTCAGCGTCTGCCGCTGAATTTCACCAAGTTTATGGATGGGCGAGAACTGCGAGAAGCGGTTCTCCGTGAACAATCTGGCAGTGGGACTCCATACGAAGTGGAGGTTTGGTATGATGGCAACAGCGAGCAGTATTTTAAGGGTGGCTGGTCGCAGTTTGCAGAAGACCACGACATCCACCAAGGCTTCTTCATGACCTTCGACTTTCATATCGGCACGTCAAAGTTCGACGTGAAGATCTATGACGGCACTCAGTGCCAGAAGGAGTATGAAGCTGAAGTCCACTTTCATTAAGATATGCTTTATATGTAGTTTCTTTTGATAATATCCTTGCTGCCGTGTGCTGGCGTTTAAAGGCGTGTAGCAGATAGTCCTTGTGCGTGGTGAATGACCAGCCCGTTGGGAACCCCAAGAGGAAGGTATGATGAGTATAGCAGCTAGTTTTCCCTCAGTTAAGAAACCAAGGTTTAATATCGTTCAGGAGAAAAGCAGACAACGACGACTGAAGGTGATGCTTGCTAGTTTGCGACAGCTTCGGACAATTTATATATGGCGCCTCGTCCAAGCTTTGCTTGCTAGCTGCAACGCGGAACCTGCACACACACAACCAAGTACTTTGTTCCCAACTTGCGATGAGGTTGTCAATCTCACCGGTTTGCTTGAAACAAAGGTTATGAGTGTATCGAGTGGAAAACAGTAGAGTATGCGAATAAAGTAAACAGTGCGAGTAAAGTAAACAGTGCGAGTAAAGTAAACAGGTAATAGCAATATGATGGAAATAGGACCGGGATCCACAGTTCACTAGTGGTGTCTCTCCATAAGATAAATAACACATGCTGGGTAAACAAATTACAGTTGGGCAATTGATAGAATAAAGATAAACGTGATATGTCAAGAAGATCACTATGAGATTTACTCTGGGCATTACAACAAAATACATAGACCGCCATCCAACTGCATCTATGACTAATAATCCACTCCCGGGGATATCAATCCGAACACCCCATGAGTATTAAGTTGCGAACAACATATAATTGCATTAAGCAAAGTGTGTAATGTAAACAAAGCATATGCCCTTGAGCATATGAATGTTGTTTTCTCCCTAGTAGCAACATCACATCTACAACCTTAGAGGTTTCTATCACTCCCCCAGGTTAAATAGAGGCATGAACCCACTATCGAGCATAAATACCCCCTCTTGGAGTCACTAGCAACTACTCGGCCAAGATAGCTACTAACAACAGAGAGCATGCAAGATCATAAACAACATAGAGATAACAAAAGATAATATTCAGTACAGCAACTCAATCATAAACACCAATATTCATCGGATCCCAACAAACCAAACATGTAGAATTACATAACGGTGATCTCAATCATGTAGGGCAGCTCATGAGATCTAAACATGAAGCACATGGTGGAGAAGACAACCATCTAGCTACTGCTATGGACCCATAGTCCAAGGTAGACTACTCACTCATCGCTCCGGAGGCAAGCATGGCAATGAAGAAGACCTCCGGTGGCGATTCCCCTCTCCGGCAGGGTGCCGGGAAGAGCTTCTGGACCCTCCCGATCTTCGGGTCGATGGCGGCGGCGGATCGCGATGTGTTCTGGAAAAGTGATCGGGTACTTAGGTTTTTTCCGTCGGGAGGTCTTTATAGGCAAAGGGGCGATGTCAGGAGTGGGGCCAGGGGCCCTCACGCGAGGCTCGCGCGGCCAGGGGCCTGGCCGCGCCACCCCTACGTGTGGGGCCCTGGTGGCCCCCCTCCTACTCTCCTTCGGATCTCTGGAAGCTTCCGGGTAAAATAAGACTTCAGGAACTTGTTTCGTCCAATTCCGAGAATATTTCCTGTGTATCACTTCTGAAACACAAAAACAGCAGAAAACAGGAAACTGGCACTGTGGCAACTCGTTAATAGGTTAGTTCCAGAAAATGCATAAAAGTGCCACGAAGTGTAACAAAACAATAGGCAAATGGTGTAAAAATAAGCATGGAGCATCAAAAATTATAGATACGTTGGAGACGTATCAAGCATCCCCAAGCTTAACTCCTGCTCGTCCTCGAGTAGGTAAGTGATAACAACAGAATAATTTTTGAGGTGACATGCACCTACACAATCTTGATCATGTATGTAAGCATTTGTGAGCTGGGATCATCAGAACTTAAAACATGGGCATGAAGATATAATCTTGACAATAAGAAACTTAGCAACCATGTTGTAAACATGCAAATAAACACAAACAAAAGATCATGAAAATGAAACAATGAAAGTCAAACGTGTATTCAAATCATAAGGAAAAACATACAAATGGTTTTCAGCTTGTCCTTCAAAGAGAGCAAAACATAAATGCATAGGACACCTCAAAGTTTAAGAGGGCGACTAGATACAAATAATTTAAGAACAAGTGAAACCAACAATATGAATCAATCAATGAACTTTGGGACAATGCATATCACACTAAGAATGACAACTATGCTCTCTTAATGGTGCATAAAGTAAGAAGGTGGTGACTCAACATAAAAGTAGAAGAAAGACCCTTCGCAGAGGGAAGCAGTGATTGCAAGTTTTATAACCTTCAAAAATTATGGTACTTACCGGCTTTGAGCTCTCATTGCCCCCATCATAAGCATCTTGAATGGTTAAAGTTAATGCGAGAACAATTATGAAGCATATGCTTGACAAATCATAAGTTGAAAACCTCGTGCCCCGTGAATATGAGTACCCAAACCTCATGCTACTTTACTTAGAGTCCCAAGCAAGGCTCTTGTCATTGTAAGTATATGCATATCATTGAGAGCCGCCAATGGGGTACCTCCGTGCCCGATGACATGGAACAAGCCCACACCAAAATGACAGGACAAGCAGACAATGAACACCTCGACATCTCTTTTATTTGCCATTTGTTTAGCTTTTTATTGTGAGATGCGTCGTCGTATGTTCACCATGGGTATGCTGCAAATTTCCACCATGAATTATGCATGGCTTAGATTGGCGGCCCGGCGTTTCCCTAACACATATACAAACTCCATGATCCCCACAAGATTCCCAATTCATTTCACACCGCGGGCATCCATAAACAAAAGATCACGATATCAACTCAATTAAGAAGTGCAATGTTGAAAGCTTGCCCCATGACAGCATGGCTGGGCTAGAATCCAACTTACAACTTGCAAGCATAACAACTCAACATAAGAGACCACAATGTCAAATTTTTAAGAATAGGAAAAAGTAAAGTGTGCCTTCCGGTTCGTGAGAGCTTTACTGACCGAATTTCGCATAACACTGGTAAGAGTTTAATTTGAAGAGAAAATAAAAGCAAGCCAAATTTACTTGGAATAGCAAATTGCTAGTAGGTATGTATGGTGGACACTTTGGAAAACTTTGGCTTTTAGGAGTTGGATGCACGAGTAGAGCTCATACTCAGTACAAGGCGAGGGCTAGCAAAAGACTGGGAGCGACCAACTAAGAGAGCAATAATGGCCATAATCATGCAAAGCGACAAAGCGACATTAAAAGAAGCATAAGATGGCATCAAAAGTCAAAAACTAAATGATCATAGAGGCTATTGGCGACTTTGTAAGAGTCTAACATGTGTGAGCATGCGCCAAGTCAACCCAAATAAAGCATCAAGGAGAAAACCAAAATAATGCTTCCATACAATAAAAACAACGCATGATTTTTTCAAAGGCTCATTAAGCAATCTTAGTTATTTGAGACAAGTCATGCTACAGCAAAACCACTAAGCATACTATCAAAAAGACATCAAGCATCACATGAAAAAGCCTAAGCCGCAGTCTACACAAGCTCCTTCTTGTACCACTATTTTGCACAAAGCTTTTTCTCTTTTCCAACACCATTTGAAATTTTTTAAGACACCTCTTTTGATGAAAACCAATAAAGATCAGAGGCAAAAATACACCTTGATGAAAAGATATGACAAGGTCTGAACGCAAATCAAGGCGAAAACGAAAACCAAAAGCAGTAGCAGTAGCAGAAAAAGAAGAACACTCGATTTTAAATTAGAGTGAAAACTAGAGCGTTCTTTGCAAATGAAAACGAGTACATCTCCAAAAGAAATTTGTTGGGGTCCAACCATTATTGCAGCAAACAAACAAACTAAACCAACTAAGAAAACTAAAACAACTGACGCTCCAAGAAAAACACATAGTGCATGAAGCAATAAAAATATAGTGTTTTGAAAGGTGACCTGATTTTTGCCGATGAAGAAGGGGTGCCTTGGGGGCATCCCCAAGCTTTGACGCTTGTACTTCTTGGATATTTCTTGGGGTGATGCATGGGCATCCCCAAGCTTGAGCTTTTGTCCATTCTTCAACTCATCTCATCATTCTCCAATCCCTACACTTGAAAACTTCCTTCATACAAAACTAAACACAATTCTATTAGCAACATTAGTGTAGGCATAACATATAATCAACCCTCTTTTTGCTTCAGGTTTCAACTCAAAACCACCACATATATAGCAAATACTACTGTAGCAACCTCCCCAAAAGTTCCGTGATCAAAAGAACTCAAAAGAAAGCGATAAAGTGGCAAACACAAATATTGGCAGAAATCTGTCAAAACTGAACAGCTGACAAAGGTCGAATTTTTTAGGGGTTTTCTGTTGCTCAAATCAAAAAGTGTTCAACTAACAAAAGTTTGGATATAACCTGGGGCATATGCACAAGAAATCGCAGGTCTAAAAGATATACAGAGAATTCATACGAATTTTTACGGTGCAGCACCGAAAACAGTTTCAGGACAGCAACATCCCCAAATCTTTACCTCACTCGAATTAGAGGCTTCTCTTGGCACAAAAACAAAATAAACAAGATAAGGAGCGGTCATTACAGTAGTAATGACTTCCAAGACTCAAATAAATAAAAAGTACTGAAAAGAAACATTGGGTTATCTCCCAAGAGTGTTTTTCTTTAACGCCTTTGAGCTAGGCGCAGAAAATTGCGAATCAAGTAACATCAAGTGATGAAGCATCAAGCTCATAATTTGCTCTAAGAATAGAGTCAAAAAGTAATTTCTTTCTTTTCCTAGGGAAGTGTTCCATACCTTTCTTTAGTGGGAATTGATATTTGATAGTGCCTTCCCTCATATCAATGATGGCACCTACAGTTCAAAGAAAGGGTCTTCCCAAAATAATAGGACATGAAGCATGGCATTCAACGTCCATAACAAGAAAATCAACGGGAACAAGGTTATTGTTAACCAAAATAAGAACATCATTAATCCTTCCCAAAGGTTTCTTCTTAGCAACATCAGCAATAGGAACATCAAAATAACAATTTTCAAGCGGTGGCAAATCAAGCATGTCATAAATCTTTCTAGGCATGATAGAAATACTAGCACCTAGATCACATAAAGCATGGCAATCATAACCATTAACATGCATATCAATGATGGGTTCCCAACCATCTTCTAACTTCTTGGGAACAGAAGCATTTTGCTTCAACTTTTCATCCCTAATTTTTATGAGAGCATTGGTAATATGCTTAGTAAAAGCAATATTTAAAGAACTAGCATTGGGAGTTAAAGCAAGCTTTTGCAAGAACAAAATAACTTCAGATATATTGCAGCCATCAACATCAAAATCATTAAAAGAAATAGAGCTATCATCTCCTACACTCCGAAAAATTTTAGCACTCTTTTGAGAAAAAGTTTTGGCAGTTTTAGGCTTTTTAACACAAGGAGTGGAAGTTTTCTCTACACCAATCAAAGTAAGAGGATTGCTAGTATTAGGAGCAACATCATTAGAGGTAGTAATGGTACATACCTTCATCTCTCTATCCATCTCATCTTCTCTTTCCCACCTGGCATGCAATTCCGCTAACAATCTAATATTTTCATCAATTCCAACTTGAATAGCATTAGCGGTAGCAAAAACATTGTTCTCTTTCACATCATTAGGCAACACTTTTAATTTCAGAAGTTCAACATCATGAGCAAGGCTATCAACTTTAGAAGAAAGAATATCAATTTTGCCTAACTTTTCCTCAACAGACTTGTTAAAAGCAGTTTGCTTACCGATGAAGTCCTTGAGCATTACCTCAAGCTCGGAGGGCGCGGCCCTAGTGTTGTTGTAGGAATTACCATAAGAGCTACCATAACCATTACCATTGGTAGAAGGATATGGCCTATAATTGTTACTAGCAAAATTGTTCCTATAAGCATTGTTGTTAAAATTATTGTTTCTAATGAAATTCACATCAACATGCTCTTCTTGAGCAACCAAAGAGGCCAAAGGAACATTATTAGGATCAACATGAGTCCTATCATTAGCAAGCATAGCCATAATTGTATCAATCTTATCACTCAAGGAAGAGGTTTCCTCAACAGAATTTACCTTCTTACCTTGTGGAGCTCTCTCGGTGACAAGGGTATAGCTAATAGAGCCCGTTAGTTGTGTACCCCTGAGGCCCGTTAAGCTAGGCCCAATTGTAATGATAGTCGAATACGAGTTCTTACCGTATGTCGATATTGTAATCTGTATCGTACCCTACCCGATCCTCGAGACCTGGCCATCTATATATAGGGGCCAGGAGGGGACGGTGTAGGGCAGATTGAAAGCAAGCCAGGTTGAACACCCAAGTTTACTTTCGATACACACCTATTTCGAATAACTTTACCTTCGAGTTCATCCGACGCCCTATCCCCCCGATCCTAAGTCCTTCATTTAGGACATTTGTCGAGTTAACCCCTCGTCAATTGGCGCCGACCGTGGGGACTTTGGGCGTCGGAATCATGAATTCAACGGCTTTTTCACTTTTAGCCAACAGCAGTTCAGAAGTCGACGGAAGTCAAGAGGTGGAACTAACCATTGGAAGTTTGAGCATCTTTATCGGGCCAGCGGGCTCGTCTCGCCTTTCGGATCCAACGAAACAAGATCCGTCGGCAAGTGAGCCTGAAGCAACAGCAATAATGGGGTATTCCGACGGCTCATCCAGCGAGGTAAACTCACCGGTCAGCCTAGAAGAAACGCAAAAAGGGAAAATTGCAGAAGACAACAAAGAAAAGGATAACTTCAAAGCAGAGATCCAACTCGACGATCTCACGATCTGCCTCGACGATATCTCAGATAAATCAACAGACACATGGAAGACAGGGTTAGAGCTTTCTGAAGATGGCGACTCGATCTTCTCAAGCTCTAACAGTAACATCGGCAAGCAGTGCCAGGTACTCGCCATTGTGGGCGACAACTCAGAAGAATTCGACGAAAATAACAACCCAGTGCTAAACCCAGCTAATATCGACAGAGGAGCAAATCACCTAGCAGAAGGACAAACAGTAGAATCCCTCACAGCCAGGGAAAAAATTCGACTATCAGTCGATGAGTGGAGGATAATAAGAGAAGCCGTAGAACATGGCATGACAATACCATCAAATTCCAGCAAAGATATGCTCTTGGGGTATCATTACGCCCTAAGGCAGCAGGCAAAGAAATTAGCAAAGGAAAAGATAGAGATACAAAGAAGAAAAGATTCAACCATTGCAGCTAGCGAAGCTGCTCGAAAAGCACGAAGCGACGCATCATATAGCAACGCAAGGAAAAATCGTCGACATGGTTCAAGGTATGACAACCTCGAGTACTCCGACAGGCAAAGTATCTCGAAAAACCTCGACTCGTCTTTCCTATCGGTCGACGAGCAGGGGAACATCCTACCGAAAACCCCTGAAGCAGCATTAGTAGCAGCACAGGCATATCTGCTCACAACTCGACCAAGTCCAGGAGATCCTAGGGAGCACATGCATAGAGCAGCATTGAACGGACTCAACATGGTAGGCCACAAGCTATCAGCAAAAGGAGAAGAAGCACATCATCACAAGGAAGTACACAAAGCAAGGTCACCTCGCCGTCACAACAGTCCTCGGCATAGAAGCAGCAAACACCGATCTAGATCGCCCTCACCAAAACATCATGGGGGAACTCGAGGATCGCGATCTCCAAATGAAAGGCGCGACTATGAAGACGACGAAAAAGAGATGGGGGCATCGTGTTTTACCCGCAGGGTTCGCACCACTCCAGTTCCCAAGGGATTCAAGCTACCTCATGATCAGCAAAAGTACGATGGATCACAAGAACCACAATCGTGGCTTGCAGATTACTTACAAGCAGTTCAAATATTAGGAGGAACCAAAGAAACAGCAATGCAAAGTTTGCAACTACACCTCACCGGCGCAGCAAGGTCATGGTTGAGCAAACTAGAGAAAGAATCCATTGGAAGCTGGGAAGACCTCACAAAGCAATTTACAAGCAACTTCAGGTCGACATACAAACGGCCAGCATCAATAGAAGAAGTCAAAGCGTGCGTACAGCAACGCGACGAAACACTACGGGCATACATCCAAAGATGGAGCCTCATCAAAAATTCAGCAGTCGAAGTTTCAGACGAAAGAGCAATAGACGCGTTCATCATTGGATTAAGGCGAAGAGACCTAGTCGAAGAGATGGGTAGAATCAAACCGAAAACAGTGTCAGATCTCATGGACACAGCAAACAGATTTGCAGATGGAGAAGATGCGTGCAACAACAAACGGACACGATCTCCAGAGGACGACAGAAGAAACAGATATGGAAGTCAAAGGAGACGACCCCGAAACTACGACACCTACGGCTCACATAGCCAAGTCGCCGCAGGATACAAAGACAACAGTTATCAAGGAAACGATCGCAGAAGCTCGGGATATCGAAGCTACGGAAAAGAGGACTATAAGAAGTTCCCACCAAGAGAATCCAGAGAGTACAACCCATCGCCAGAAGATATGCTCAACGGGCCTTGTCACATACACTCAGCATTCATCGACGGGAAGCGAGTATCAAGGCACGCAATGAAAGATTGCACAATGTTCTTAAAACTACAAGAAGCAGCACAAAATAAGCAAAGCGAAGCAAGACGACAAGGATTCGAAGGGAGCAACAATCCCCCGACAAACCAGCAAGGAAACAACGGAGCTCCTCAAGGACAAAACCAGCAAAACAAGGAACACGACGACGACGAAGGGTACGTTCCATCGAAAGGACACATCACGGCAATGATACAACCCGTGCCCAAGTCAAACAAAGAGGAAAAGTGTATCACTCGACAAGTCAACTTAGCAGTCATTTCGCCTCCAGCTACAACAGAGTATCTGCATTGGTCAGAACAACCAATCGAGTTCAACAGAGAAGACCACCCTATAACAGTACCTCGGCCAGGAAACGCGCCTCTGGTACTCAAAGCTTAAATCGGCGCGTATGATGTCGACAAAATATTCATGGACGCAGGAAGTGGAATTAATCTGATATACGCAAAAACACTCAGGGCAATGCACATATCGCTGGAGTTCCTGAAACCAACAGATTGTTCCTTCCACGGAATCGTGCCAGGAAGTGCCAATTACCCACTGGGTCGGATAGCGCTCAATGTTTGCTTCGGCAACCGACAAAACTACAGGAGAGAAAAACGAGACTTCGAAGTCATGGACTGGCCATCTCAATATCATGCGATCCTCGGACGACCTGCGTTTTCACGATTCATGGCAGTACCTCACTATACATATTTAGTACTTAAAATGTCAGGACCAAGAGGAATAATTACGGTCAAAGGAAGTTTTGAAGTCTCAGATCTCTGCGACAGGGAGTTCCACAAGATGGCGCAAAACTTTGGCATGATAGCCAACTATGCAGAAAAGGTGAAGAACACGACTGCAGAAGGCATCAAGCTACTCAAGGGACGCGTCGCGGAGCCCGAGGCAAAGAAACCACGAGTAGAAACACCAGGAGAAGACAAAGGCGCAGGAGAAGAAGGGAAAACCACGACGTCGTAAACATAGCGAAGAGCAGGACACAAAGGCTATAAAAGCCACGAGTTATACCAGGGGCAATGCCCTCTAGATCCAGAACACAGGTCATAGGCCGGATCTCTTGGGTCACCCCATGTATCTTACATTATAAGTATAAATAAAGATAAATCGTTCCTCGTATTCGAGTTTACGAGTCTTTTCAAAGGGAAAAATGTGGCAAACGCACGACTTACACAATAACGCTTTGAGAATAAACTTTTCGACACAACAGTCGCAAAATAAGACACTCTCGCGTTCCATATACACAAAATATTACAACAACGGGTGGTCAGAGTCATCTACGCCTAAAGGGTCCAAATAGTGGTACTCGCAAAAAAACGCAGCATCCGCTTCCAAAAGCCTAGCTACGAGTCTCCGAGCAGGCTGCAACGTGTTCTCCATATGCACTCGAAGGCTAGCTCCACCTGGAGCCAAACTCAGGGACATAGTGCTATAATTCAACCTCGGGTGCCACTTGCGTATCCACCCAAGAGCAAAATTGGCACCTGCCACTAAGTTCAGCTCTATCAACCTATGAATACGATGACTGGATCTGAAAGTATCAAGAAGAAGTGGGAAAGTTGCAGGCAAAGGATTACGAGGAAGCATGACGGAGTACATAGTTGTGAGAGCTCGTCGGCAACCATCAACTGACTCGCCAATATGCTGGGCACGGTCTTGAAGCAATATAATGGCGCTTCGGCGTCGAGGATCAGACCACAAAGTCTCGCAGCCAGTCGACATTTTCTCCAAAGCAGCATTTTGTTCAGCAACTCGACGTTCCTCAGCAGCAAAATCTAAACAAGTACCTACAACGGCAAAGCCATCACAAAAACAGCAGTGCACAAACAGGGAAAGGAGGAGTCGAAAGAAAACTCACATCGCAGCATCTCGCAGGCAGACTCGACAATACCAAGAATGAAAGATTCGCACTCTTCATTATGAACAACCTTCGCCATCAAACCGGAGACCTTTTCTTCAAGGGAAGAGATTTTCTTCATATAGCCACTGGCTTGGCTAGCCTTTTTAATGGCCATCTGTGCTTGGCATTTGGCCAAAGCTAGGCGAGCTTCAAGGTCGGATATCCTGGAAGAGTACTTCGAGCATTTACTGCATCGATTAGTAGTCGACGAAATCTGAGGATCAAACCCATGCGCAGAAGAAGGAGCAGAACCATGAGTCAAAGGTTCATGAACATGCATCGACTACAAAAAAAAGGAGAAACAATTTCAGAGAAGCAGCATAAGACTTCATACGAAGAGGATATAATTACATAAGAACACAACCCTATGGCTAAGGTTCTCGGGTTGCACTTAATTGCAGTCTTTACATTCAAAAGGAGAAAACTAAAAAAGCTACAAGGAAGACTGAGTCTATGCCACCTCAGCATTGTGCTCCGTGGAAGAAGGGGGCGCGGCCAGTTCCTCGCCAGAAGTCGACGGTGGCGCTGGATCTTTCACCGTCGGAGGTGGTGCAGCAGGCACCGCAGAAGCTGCCGAAGGAGAAATCGTCGTCAACAATGCAGGTGCCAACTTTTTCGCCTTCTCGAAAAACACCTTCATTCCGTCACGGGTGTGGCCATGGGGGGAGCTAACCCTCTCCCAGTCGAAGTCCGTACCATGCGCAAGAGAAAGTGCAATAGCACCCTCGGCGCCGCGCTTAATGGATAGCCCTTTCAGCTGGAGAGTGGGGTCTTCAGTGGTATCAAAGAACTTGGCAAGTTCAGTCAGGTTGTCCTTCGGGATCGCCGCCCTTTTCTTCGGCCACAACCCGGCAAATAGCCGTGATAGAACGCGGCCAACCAACTCAAAAGTCTCCTGGATAGATATCCAGTTTTCCTCGAGTAGGTTAACCGCATTCATCAGAGGATCATCGTCTGTTTGCAAAGCCGACGGAGATACCCCAGTGAATTCTGGGCAATAGAAAAGAAAAGAAGAGACAAGTGTCAACAAATACACCATAGCAACAGAAGGCGAAAACAGAAGACAAGGCAAGCACTTACTTTCAGCGGCAGTAGACATGGTGTGAAGACGCTCCGCCACGGCTTGCTCTCGTTGAGCATGCTCCTTGGTGGCTTCAGCTAAAACTTTCTCAGCTTTCTTCGCCTTGCCAAGCGCAGCTTTTTGTGACTTCTCAGCATTCGCTTTAGCAGCGGCCACCACATCATAAGCTTTTCGCGAAGCATCAAGCTCCGCTTCCAGCGATGCAATTCGAGCATTGGTTGTTGCTAAGGCAGCTACAAAGGAAGACGAAAGGGAGTCAGATAAGTGGCAAACGAAAAAGTGCAGAAGAAAAATAATGACTGGACATCAAAATTGTACCTTCGGAAGCTTTCGCAACCTTTAGGTACCCCGCACACTCCGTGCCCAGGGCGATAAATCTCTTCACTAAAGCCTGAAGAAAAGAAAGTGTGTAAGAGTAGACGTACATGAAAGAAAACCAAGTGAAGAAGAATTGCTCACATCATTAGAAAAAACCGTAGATGTGTGGGCTTCCAGAGAAACATCGGCTTCTTTGGCTTTCTTTGAGCGTTTAGGGTATCGGCCTTGAGGAACCTTCTTCACACCGGACCTGGTAGCCCTCGGTGCAACATCTGGATCGACAGGCTCGTCAATGGCCATAGGAGAAGGTGGTGGAGCAGCTGTCGCATATGTTGGTGGTTCTTCATCATCACTGCATGAAGAATATAAGTTATGAAAAATGCAATTGAAGAACTCGACTACAATACTTACGATGCTAGCATGTCGAAGTACTCCATATCTTCTGCAAGAACGGGAGCTTTACCAGCCGCTGCAGAACTCGATGAAGCAATTTCGTCGACACGCTTCCTTTTCTTGTCGACATCAACATCTCTAGCAAGTGCGGGAGGAGGCGATGTCGACGAGCTAGTTTCCTCTTCTGATTCTTCGGCATCATCTTCGTCCTGACTCTCGTCAGCCTCGGGGGCTTCAGATGCAGGAGAGGCCAGATCAGCCGGTAGGGGCCCCGCCTCTAGAAGAGGGGGACGAGAAACAAGGAATTGGTGACCCTGCAGATGAATAAGTAAGCAGAGTGCAAAGACACAGAGTAATACAAGTCGAAACAAGCAAAAGTTCGACAAAGTATGGATGAGAAGATACACACCTCGGGAAGAGGGTGCACGGAGTCGAAAAAGTCAGCGGTTAAATCCGCAACTGCATGTTCCTTCGTGAGCTTGGTGAGATTCCGGACTCGTTTGTCGACATCTTCTTTCGATATCAGATCTTCAGATATGCGAGTAGGATCTTCCAAGCCGGAGTAATTCCAAAGTTTGGTAAGGCGGTGTTGTAGGGGTTGAACTCGGCGTTGAATAAAAAACGCCATGAGTTGCATACCCGACAGAGCACCCCCTTGACCTCCTTTTAAAGACTTGATGCGGGAAAGAAGAGGAAGAATTTCTTGTGCTTCTGCATCTGAGGGGAGTGTATCCCATGATGCCAATTTGTTTACCTCCTGGGAAGCATCAAAAGGAGGTAGGCCGAATTCATCTTCAGGAGAGGATTTGCGGTCCTTGATATAGAACCACTTTGTCCTCCATCCTTGGACAGACGCGGCCATGGAAAATTCAAAGTATTGCGCCTCAGGGTGCACAAAAACGACAGCTCCGCCCAGTTCGGGTTTCCTAGCCAAAGAAACGTTGGGGCGGAGTCGAAAGATTGACCTCCACAGAAGGAACTGTGGCTCAATACCCAAGAAGGACTCGCAGAGAGTCACGAAACAGGCGATGTGCAGAAGAGAATTCAGTGTGAGCTGGTGGAGCTGCACACCGTAAACAAACAGAAGCCCACGGAGAAACTCGTGGGCAGGAAGAGAGAAACCGCGGAGGAGGAAAGCAAGGAACATTACCCGATAACCGCTCGGGGGCTTCGGGATCCGTTCAGTACTGGGAAATTTGATGGAATCTTCGGCGGTGATGAGGCCGTCCGTTGTGGCCTTTTCTACCTCCTTCTTTGTGGTGGTGGAGCGAACCCAGTTGGTGGCAGAGGTCTTGGCCATGGCGCTTTTGGTGGCCAGATGTTTCACGCGCATCCAGCACAAAGTGCGTTTGGGGGCTTCGCAAGAGAGGAAGAGACAGAGGAGATCAGCAATGGAGGCGGCGGAGGGAACGAGCTGGTGAACAGTACGATTCCCCACTACGCCATTTATATATCTTCTGGGAGAAGCATCGTGGGCTGAGACGTGGCGCAAAGATCGGAAACGGTAGCCCACCAACGGTAAAAAATCGTGCAGCCCACTAAACGGTCAAAAAATCGTGAAAGTTACAGTGCTACCCATAAAACGGTTCGCACTGATGAAGAGCTACATCTTCATTGACGTCATAAATTTATATATAAAGGAAAAAGGATGGCGCCGACAAATGCAGAATTTACAAAAAGGATCATATGTGAAGGATTTTTTATTATAGCCTTGGGGGCTGTTACTTTCAAAAAATATCGAATGGAACTCTTCGCTGAAGTAGTGGACTCATACTCGACGACAAGGTGTTCTTGAAAAAAGTATCTCGAGTTGAAGAACCTCGAAGTTGAAGTGTTTCGAGTTGAAGTATGATGAGTTACATTTTCTCTTGAGCCTATACTCGAAAAAGTCTTTTTTTGACTATAGCCTCGGGGGCTACTCCCATCGGGAGCGCTGAGCGCGCACCCGACGATATTTCTTGGTAAAGCATTACATTTGGAGAACTGCAGGAGTATTACTCCCATCGGGAGCGAGTTTTTTGGTTGTAGAAACCCGAATATTTTCAGTCAAAATTTGACTGCAACATGAGATTCTCGAGTTGCGTTATCGCAACGTAACTCGAATGCCGTGACTTGTCACGAAGGTAAGACCCCGGGATCCGTCCTGTGTGGCCTGGTATACGCACATGGATGCGCTCTGCTGGTATGTATCCGTGTCTACGACGCGAAGAAAATCCTGGTGGACGCACTGGGTACCTTGAGAACCACTGGGATTCATTTTTTGTAAGTCCTAAATGAGGCAAAAGAGTGGGTTTGACCGGTATCCCGAATTCAAGTCCAAGGGGATTGAATTTGAAGTAGGTGACAAGTATCTATTCCGGCAGTTAACTGACCTCTTGATCCGTCAGAGTTGTCAGGCTTGTTCATCAAAACCCCTTGCAAGCAAATTATCATGAAACATAAGTCGAAAGACCAAGTCGAAGATTTGAACATATGAAGAAGACGAAGAATTGATCAAGTCGAAGATTTAAAGATTAGAGATTCAACCTGAATCTGCAATTCTGGTAGAATCTCAGGGGCTACTGACAAGGGTATAGCTAATAGAGCCCGTTAGTTGTGTACCCTTGAGGCCCGTTAAGCTAGGCCCAATTGTAATGATAGTCGAATACGAGTTCTTACCGTATGTCGATATTGTAATCTGTATCGTACCCTACCCGATCCTCGAGACCTGGCCATCTATATATAGGGGCCAGGAGGGGACGGTGTAGGGCAGATTGAAAGCAAGCCAGGTTGAACACCCAAGTTTACTTTCGATACACACCTATTTCGACTAACTTTACCTTCGAGTTCATCCGATGCCCTATCCCCCCGATCCTAAGTCCTTCATTTAGGACATTTGTCGAGTTAACTCCTCGTCACTCGGTGTGCCATTCGGAATAATTTACCATCATGTTGTCAAGTAGCTTTGTTGCGGCGCCCAAGGTAAGGGACATAAAAGTGCCTCCAGCAGCTGAATCCAATAGGTTCCTCGAAGAAAAATTCAGTCCTGCATAAAAAGTTTGGATAATCATCCAAGTAGTCAGTCCATGAGTGGGGCAATTCTTTATCATAGATTTCATTCTTTCCCAAGCTTGAGCAACATGTTCATTATCAAACTGAGTAAACTTCATAATATTGCTACGCAAGGATATAATCTTAGCAGGAGGATAGTACCTACCAATAAAAGCATCCTTACACTTAGCCCATGAATCAATACTATTCTTAGTCAAAGACAGCAACCAATCTTTAGCTTTTCCTCTCAAAGAAAAAGGAAACAACTTGAGCTTAATAATATCACTATCAACATCCTTATATTTCTGCATCTCACATAGCTCAACAAAATTGTTGAGATGAGCTGCAGCATCTTCAGTACTAGCACCAGAAAATTGCTCTTTCATAACAAGGTTCAACAGAGCAGGCTTAATCTCATAAAAGTTTGCAGCAGGAACAGGTGGTTTAAGAGGAGTGCAGATAAAATCACTATTGTTCGTGCTAGTAAAGTCACACAACTTGGTGTTTTCAGGATTGGCCATTTCAGCAAAACGAAAGTAAACAAGTAAAAACAACTACCAAGGATTCTAATTTTTTTGGGTTTTTGATATAAGGCAATGCAGGTAAAATAAATAAAGTAAAGCAAAACAATAACAAAGTAAAGGATGTGTGTGCGAAAAACTCCCCTCGCAGAAGTCTTCCACTCTTCCCCGGCAACGGCGCCAGAAAATTAGTTGCTGGCGTTTAAAGGCGTGTAGCAGATAGTCCTTGTGCGTGGTGAATGACCAGCCCGTTGGGAACTCCAAGAGGAAGGTATGATGAGTATAGCAGCTAGTTTTCCCTCAGTTAAGAAACCAAGGTTTAATATCGTTCAGGAGAAAAGCAGACAGCGACGACTGAAGGTGATGCTTGCTAGTTTGCGACAGCTTCGGACAATTTATATATGGCGCCTCGTCCAAGCTTTGCTTGCTAGCTGCAACGCGGAACCTGCACACACACAACCAAGTACTTTGTTCCCAACTTGCGATGAGGTTGTCAATCTCACCGGTTTGCTTGAAACAAAGGTTATGAGTGTATCGAGTGGAAAACAGTAGAGTATGCGAATAAAGTAAACAGTGCGAGTAAAGTAAACAGTGCGAGTAAAGTAAACAGGTAATAGCAATATGATGGAAATAGGACCGGGATCCACAGTTCACTAGTGGTGTCTCTCCGGCAATTGATAGAATAAAGATAAACGTGATATGTCAAAAAGATCACTATGAGATTTACTCTGGGCATTACAACAAAATACATAGACCGCCATCCAACTGCATCTATGACTAATAATCCACTCCCGGGGATATCAATCCGAACACCCCATGAGTATTAAGTTGCGAACAATAGATAATTGCATTAAGCAAAGTGTGTAATGTAAACAAAGCATATGCCCTTGAGCATATGAATGTTGTTTTCTCCCTAGTAGCAACATCACATCTACAACCTTAGAGGTTTCTGTCACTCCCCCAGGTTAAATAGAGGCATGAACCCACTATCGAGCATAAATACCCCCTCTTGGAGTCACTAGCAACTACTCGGCCAAGATAGCTACTAACAACGGAGAGCATGCAAGATCATAAACAACATAGAGATAACAAAAGATAATATTCAGTACAGCAACTCAATCATAAACACCAATATTCATCGGATCCCAACAAACCAAACATGTAGAATTACATAACGGTGATCTCAATCATGTAGGGCAGCTCATGAGATCTAAATATGAAGCACATGGTGGAGAAGACAACCATCTAGCTACTGCTATGGACCCATAGTCCAAGGTAGACTACTCACTCATCGCTTCGGAGGCAAGCATGGCGATGAAGAAGACCTCCGGTGGCGATTCCCCTCTCCAGCAGGGTGCCGGGAAGAGCTTCTGGACCCTCCCGATCTTCGGGTTGACGGCGGCGGCGGATCGTGATGTGTTCTGGAAAAGTGATCGGGTACTCAGGTTTTTTCCGTCGGGGGGTCTTTATAGGCGAAGGGGCGATGTCAGGAGTGGGGCCAGGGGCCCTCACGCGAGGCTCACGCGGCCAGGGGCCTGGCCGCGCCACCCCTGCGTGTGGGGCCCTGGTGGCCCCCCTCCTACTCTCCTTCGGATCTCTGGAAGCTTCCGGGTAAAATAAGACTTCAGGAACTTGTTTCGTCCAATTCCGAGAATATTTCCTGTGTATCACTTCTGAAACACAAAAACAGCAGAAAACAGGAAACTGGCACTATGGCAACTCGTTAATAGGAAAATGCATAAAAGTGCCACGAAGTGTAACGAAACAATAGGCAAATGGTGTAAAAACAAGCATGGAGCATCAAAAATTATAGATACGTTGGAGACGTATTACCGTGCTATATGTAATGGATATTCGTACTTTGTTTTGATGTTTCCATTAGTACCATGAAAACAAATCACTATTCTGAGGTATGCTTTCTATATATCGGGTTCTTTGCAAACCAATTGGTATGAAGAATATCGGGTTCTTTTGTGAACCAATTTGTTTGAATAATATCGGGTTGTCTGCACAACCTTGTAGTGAAAAAAGATCTCCATGTCGTGATAAAAGTTTCTTTCGTACGACCCGAGGGTTGAAGCCCCCGAGCGGAGAAGTAGAAGTACTTGTACAATTTTGTCGAGTTCAACCCAAGGAACCCGACCCATGGCCTCATGTTCTGGGTTCAGAAGGTTAACTCGAGTTTAATGATACCACTAGCTTTACTCTACGCGTAAAAACGTCGTAGCTGCTCTGCATTCCACGGGTTGCCCTCGTCTTTTCCTATCTTCTTATCTTGTAGTCGATAAGCTCCTCCTGGTATTACTTCTGTAACGATGTAAGGTCCCACCCAAGGGGACACTAATTTCCTGTGGTAGTTTCGTAGATTCTGTTGATACTGCGTGGCCCTTTCTAATGCTTTATCTCTTGCTTCATCTAGTGCATCGACATCATCTTGCAATGCTCCTGTTGATGTTGCTTCGTCGTATGCCGTCACCCTTGGAGCCTCGTGTGTAACTTCGACTGGAAGCACGGCTTCTGCGCCATGGACCAGGAAGAAAGGAGTTTCTTGAGTTGCTGCGTTGGGCGTGGTTCTTAGACTCCAAAGAACGGAGGGCAATTCATCTACCCAAGCGCTCTTGGCTTTCTCGAGAGGTGCTAAGAGCCTCTTTTTTATCCCACTACATATCAGGCCATTGGCTTTTTCGACTTGTCCGTTTGTCTTCGGGTGCGCCACAGATGCAAATTTGAGTTTGATTCCTAGTCCTTCGCAGTAACTCTTGAATTCCTTTGAAGTGAAGTTTGTCCCATTGTCCGTAATGATGCTATATGGTACGCCGAAACGGAACACTATTGACTTGATGAAGTTGATCGCTGCTGTTGAATCTTGAGTTGTTACCGTGGCTGCTTCCACCCACTTGGTAAATTTATCGACTGCCACTAGCATGTAAACATGTCCTCCTGGCCAGGATTTGTGCAATTTTCCTACCATATCGAGGCCCCATTGTGGAAAGGGCCAGAACAATGGTATTGGCTGTAGCTCTGCTGCTGGTGCATGTGGCCGAGATGCGAATCTTTGACATGCTTCACACTTCCGGACTATATCTTTCGCGTCTTCGATGGCTGTTAACCAATAGAATCCTGCACGGAACGCTTTTGCAGCTATTGCCCTGCTGCTTGCATGATGGCCGCACACTCCGCCATGTATATCTTTTAGTATTGCTTGTCCTTCCTGAGGCGTTACACAACGCTGCAAAACGCCGGTAATACTCTTCTTGTATAATTTCCCCTGCAGCACGACAAACGCTTTCGATCGTCGAGTTATCCTCTTGGCTTCCACTGCATCTTCTGGTAATTGTTTATTTATCATATATGCGAGATATGGCTGCATCCAAGTTTCTTCTATCATCATGACTTCCTCGGGTTCCGACGTAGCCCCCAAGCCTGCTGCAGTAGTCGAACTTTTGACACTTTTTATTGACCTTTCCACTATTTCCTCCCAGAATACTCCAGATGGCATGGGTAAACACTGGGACCCGATATTTGCTAAGTTGTCGGCTTCTTCATTGCTGTTTCTACTGATGTGCGAGACTTCGCATCCATCAAATGTTCCTTCGAGATAGTGATATAGGTTCTTGTAGGCCATCATGTTGTCATTGATTGTGTCGCATCTATTCATAACTTGTTGAACGACAAGGTTTGAATCCCCAAATATTTTTAGTCGAGTTGCTCCACATGCTTTGGCCATCTTCATTCCATGTAACAGGGCCTCGTATTCTGCTTCATTGTTAGAAGCCTGCGGAAAACTCATCCTTAATACGTACTTTAGTTTGTCGCCGTGCGGCGATATCAAGATTACTCCCGCGCCTGCGCCTTGTACTCTCTTAGAACCGTCGAAGTACATTGTCGAGACACTCGACAGATCTGGCGGTCCCATGCTCTGCAGCTCCAACCATTCTGCTGTGAAATCTGGCAAGATTTGCGACTTGATTGCCTTCCTTTTTTCATACGTGATGTCCATGGGAGATAATTCGATTCCCCACAAAGAGACACGTCCTGTTGCTGAAGGATTGTTCAATATGTTCGATAGTGGCGCTTCATTGACCACTATAATTGGGTGCACCGCAAAGTACTGTCGTAATTTTCGTGCAGTTGTAAAAACACTATATGCGAGCTTTTGATAATGTGGGTACCTCTGTTTTGTCGAGGATAGCACTTCACTGATGAAATATACCGGCCTCTGGACGCCGTGGGCTTTTCCTTCTTCGCTTCTTTCGACTACCAGTACTGTGCTCACCACCTGATGAGTTGCGGCGATGTAGAGTAGTAGTGGTTTTTTTCTTTTGGTGCGACCAGCACTGGTGGCGTGGAAAGCACTTTCTTCAGCTGTGCAAAAGCCGCGTCTGCTTCTTCTGTCCATTCAAATTTATCATCTGATTTTTTCATAAGTGCATAGAAAGGAAGCGCCTTTTCTCCCAATCGAGCAACGAAACGACTTAATGCCGCGACGCGTCCTACAAGTTTCTGGACGTCGTGTAGTTTCGTGGGTTTTCCCATTGTTAAAATTGCTTGAATCTTCTCTGGATTCGCCTCTATTCCTCGTGCTAATACCAGGAACCCCAAAAGGTGCCCTGCTGCTACACCGAAGGAACATTTTGTCGGGTTAAGCTTAAGCTTGTACCTGCTCAGGTTGTCAAAGGTTTCTGCCAAATCGCTGATTAAAGATTGCTCCTCTCTTGTAGTGATGACCACATCATCAATGTAGACTTGGATGTTGCGTCCTATTTGGCTCCCGAGGCAGTTTTGCATCATCCGTTGATAAGTTGCTCCTGCATTTTTTAGGCCGAATGGCATTACTTGGTAGCAAAACACTCCGTACGGTGTGATGAAGGCCGTCTTTTCTTCGTCTTCCTTCTTCAATTTGATCTGATTGTAACTAGAATACGCGTCCAAAAAGGAAAGCCTCGCGCATCCCGTTGTTGAATCAATTATCTGATCGATGTGGGGTAGAAGAAAGGGATCCTTTGGACAATGCTTATTGAGAGATGTGTAGTCGACACATACTCTTTGTACGTCTGTGTTCTTCTTGGGTACGATAACTGGGTTGGATACCCAACTCGAAGTTTTGATTTCTCTGATAAATCCGGCATTTTCCAACCTGTGCAATTCTGATGCTATCGCCTTCCTTTTTGGTTCATCGAATCGTCGTAATGGTTGCTTGACTGGCTTTGCCTTGGGATCTACATTTAATGCGTGCTCGACGAGTTCCCTGGGAACCCCTGGCATGTCTGATGGACACCAGGCGAAGATTTCCCAGCGCTCACGGAGGAACTCGAAGAGCGCGCTTTCCTATGCGGGATCCAAGTTCACCGCGATTGATGTCGTTTTGTTTGGATCTGTAGGGTGGACCTGGATCTTCTTTGAGTCCTGAGTTGTGTCAAAAGCCTGATCTGGCAGGGATCGTCCAATGTCGGGTAGCACATTATGATCTGTTTCTCCTTTTAGCCTCTCATATTCTGCTGTCATGCCGAAGGTTTGCGCCATCCTATTGAATTCTCTGTCACATGTGTTGGCTACTTCAAAGCTCCCTTGCACTGTAATTGTTCCTTTGGGTCCTGGGATTTTTAGCGTAAGATACGCGTAATGAGGTACTGCCATGAATTTTGCAAATGCTGGACGCCCCAGGATTGCATGGTATTGTGACGGGCAGTCCATAACTTCAAATTCCAGCTTCTCTCTGCGGTAGTTGCTGCTACTGCCAAAGCAGACGTCAAGTTCTATTCTTCCCAAAGGGTAGTTTGCGGCTCCTGGTACTATTCCATGGAAGGAGCAGTCTGTTGGCTTTAAACTCTACAGCGAGATACACATTGCTTTCAGTGTTCTAGCATATATTAGGTTGATGCCACTCCCTGCGTCTATAAATACTCTTCCGATGTCGTACCCTCCTATTTGTGCCTTTAAAACCATAGGCGAGTGACCTGGCCTGGGAACTTTCCTTGGGTGATCTGCTCTACTGAACTTAATTGGTTGATCTGACCACCGCAGGTACTCTGTAGTAGCTGGGGGTGACGATATTGCTAGGTTTACTTGCCTGGATATGCTCTTCCGCTCTTTCTTCGACTTCGGCACTGGTTGAATCATAGCTGATATGTAAATTTTTGACTCTAGGTGCCTTGCTAGCCTTTGCATTTGATATCCTTGAGTTGTGTGGTTCTCTTTTTGCCGTCCTCCTTGGTTTGAACCCATGGCGCTTTGTAGCCTTAGGAACGTTCTACAACCCTTCATCTGGTGATTTGAGACTCTTTTCCCATCAAGATATGCGTAGTGGATTCGACAAGGTCCGTATAATATATCCTCGGCCGAAGGACCGGAGTATCTCAATTTGTCTGCTCCTTTTGCCTGAAACCTCCTGTTTACATATCCTTCCTCTTCTTCTGCTGCGTAGCCCGCGGCTACCTGATTTCGCCTTCCTTGGTTATCCCTGCTGCGGTGTCGTCTCCTCTGTCTGCTCATTTTGTCGACTTCTGGTGAATGTCCTCTTTTGTTATTATATGCGTCCTCTCCATCAGCAAATTTGTTGGCTTCTTCCATTAGCTCGGCTACTGTCGTAGGTCTTGTTCTTCCTATTTGTTCCACAAGATCTGCGCGACGAAGCCCGGCCGAAAAAGCGTCTATTGCTCGTTCGTCGGAGACGTCCTCTGCTGAGTTTTTGATTACACTCCATCGTTGTATGTTGAACGAATTTTTTTTGTGAATTGGTTTTCGAGTTCTCCCCAACTTCCAATGGATTCGTTGGGTAGGGTATTCAACCAGGACCGTACTGCGCCGGTGAGGTGTAGCTGCAAACTTTGCATTGCAGTCGCTTTTGTTCCCCCTAATATCTGCACTGCCTGCAAATAGTCCGATAACCACAGGGTAGGCTCTTGCGACCCGTCATATTTATGTTGATCGTGTGATAGTTTGAACCCTTTGGGTACTCGTGTTTTGCGAACCCTGCGGGTAAAGCATAATGCGCCCATCTCTTTATCATCGTCTTCATAATTTTCTTCCCTCCAGGCGTGGCGTGCTTTATTTACTCGAGCCTGCGCTATTATATTTCTTGCGTCCTCCTTCCTCTTTTGTCGCCTTTCCTCTTCTGATGACTCACTATACTCATTATCTGCAAAGTTGTATCTGAGCTTCTCCTTTTGCTTTTCCTTGTAGATTGTCGACTTTGTGTCGAGACCTTTTTCCCTGATCTTGCTCTCCACTATTCCGAGGCTTCGTATCGCGGCTCGGTGCATATCTTCTCGTGGATCCCCGGGTTCTGGCCTGGTGGTTAGTAAATACGCATGTGCTGCTATCAACGCTGCTTCCGGCGTTTCTTGCATGAAGTCATCTTTCTCCTATTCTAGCTGTGGGGTAGGGCTTCTTGAGTACCTTTCCTCTCTGTTGCGTGCAATTGCCCCCCTGTTGTGTTTTGGGTCTCCGCGCCTTTCTCTGCTGTACTCGGAATCCTCACTATAGTCATCCCAGTATTCCTCCCTTGATATACTGTTATTATTTTGAAGGACCGTGTCTCTTTCCTCCCTTAGTTTCTTCCTATGTTGGTATAATGCATACTGATATCCCATTAGAACTTCTCTTCTTGATCCTTCGGGTACTTCTGTACCATGATTAATAGCTGACTTGATCATTCTCCATTCGCCAGCCGAAACATGGACTTTCTCCTTATCCTTTTTGTTGTGTTCTTTCATTTTGTCGACTTGCCTGTCGACCTTCTTACTTCCTTCGTTGTTGTTCTCTTCTTCTGCCTCAGTGATAATGACGCATAACTGATGTACTTTGGAGACGCCACTGCTTCCAATGGCGAGGTCCCTTGCGCTGTTGTGTGTTTGATGCGCTCTTTCTTCTGAGTCGAAATTTTCCCAAATTTTGTCGCCTTCTGCGATTGGTGCTTTTCCCAAGCTGACCGGCGAGTTTATCTCGCTGGAAGAGCCTTCTGATGATTCCACTATTATCTCTGTTTCGGGCTTGCTCACCGACGGACCTGGTTTCGTCGAATCCGAGAGGCGAGATGAACCCGATGGCCCGACGAAGATGCTCAAGCTTCCGATTGTTAACTCCATTTCTTGACTTCCGTCGAGTTCTGAACTGTTGTTGGCTAAAAGCGAAAAAGCCGTCGAATTCATGACTCCAATGCCCAGGTCCCCACGGTCGGCGCCAATTGACGAGGGTTAACTCGACAAATGTCCTAGATGAAGGACTTAGGATCGGGGAAATAGGGCGTCGAATAAACTCGAAGGTAAAGGTTAGTCGAAATAAGTATGTACCGAAAGTAAACTTGGGTGTTCAACCTGGCTTGCTTTCAATCTCCCCTCCACCGTCCCCTCCTGGCCCCTATATATAGGTGGCCAGGTCTCGAGGATCGGGTAGGGTCCGATACAGATTACAATATCGACATACGGTAAGAACTCGTATTCGACTATCATTACGATTGGGCCTAGCTTAACGGGCCTCAGGGGTACTCAACTAACGGGATCTATTAACTATACCCTTGTCAGCGACCCTGCGCCCGCCTCTTCTTCAGCCGGTGTCGCCATCCTCCGCCATCGCGACACCCAATAGCCAAGCCTCACGAACAAGCTCTTCCTCCTCTGCAGTGGCCTCCATGGCCCCAAGCTCCGTGAGGTCAACGCTGATTAGAGAAAAAATTGGAGATTCACACATTAGCTCATGTACAATGTACATAGACTGTGGGTTGATTTTTCAAATACAAGAGTTAATATTTTACGAGTTAGTTTAAAATACAAGAAAATTTTAGTACCGATGCAACAACTCAACGTGTTCATATTGAAGTCATTAATATTTTAGTAGCTAGTACTTCCTCCGTTCACAATAAGTGTACATCTGGCTTAAAACTTTATCCACAAATAAGTGTATATCTCTTCTTTCAATGCATTTTAAAGTACTTCTCTCTCATCACACATGAATCGAGATAAATTGCATTTAGCAAATGATTCTCTCATTTTATAAATGCATTTTGCTCATCGAAGATGATGTAATTGAAGAGGAGAGAGATGGCGGAAGAAATCTTCCCATGCAAATTTCTTAGGTTGTAGTATTTTGTGGACGGTGGAAATGTCATAACTTAATGGCTTTTGCTTCAGTGCGCCCCGCCTTTCTTAACTTTAACTTGCAAAAATGTATCCCGACATATTCCCTTCAATCCCGTGTCCTCTACGGTTAATGAAATGATAATTAGTGAACATACCAATACTCCACAACCCCTTTCCTCTACGGGCTCCACTAATCAATCATGGATCGAACCCTGATTTGGTGTACCGTGTGCACCATTATGCCATAATTTTATTCTGGGCGTTGTTTCGTTCCTTTTTCTTTTTTGAGGCAGTTGTTGTTGTTTCCTTCCTAGACAAATGGCACGCTGAGACCTCTGAAACAAACAATAGCAAAAGAGTGGTACGATAGGCTTGAACTGTCACATCCAACGCGACACCGCCTAGCTAGAGCAAGCCCAGCGTCCGCTCCACTCTCTGTGAAATTTCTATCCCAAATTGACTGCCTGACTCCTGACGCCACCAGCAATGGCCGTCGTCGACCCTCCTACTGTGCCCGCGGCCTCTCTCTGGCCCCCACTCATTCTCGTCCTTTACCACTGGCCGAGTCCCAAAACTTACGGTAATGGCACACACATGTACAATCTGGCCGGATCTGCTCTCTCCTAGCGATACCGGCCAAATCAAAACGGCGGTGAGTCAAATCCTAGATTCCCAGCTCTAGACGCTACCGCTTCTCCTCTAAATTTTGGATTTCGTCAAGCTTCGTGGGAGGTGGGATTGAGGGCGCTGTCCTAATCTCTTTTGTTTCAGTCAGTATCTTTGGATGTTTTCGGCAGCGATGCTCGTCCCATCTCCCATCTCGCTTCTTACTCTCCCCAGCTCGACCACATGGAGGTTGACCAGATCACCCAAATTGATGATCGCCATGTCACCGCCACATGCGAGCTGCTCGCCTGCACCTCCTCTCCTCTTCTTCCTCTCCCTGGCTTCCCATCATCGTAGCCCTTCCTCCCAGATCCCCACGCCAGCCCCTCTGCATCCTGGCTCAGACCGACCCTTGCATGGCCTCGACCCTTCCCTGCAGGTTTCGGACGCCAGTGGCCATGACGACAGCGAGGGAAGGGTTGGCGGCCAGCACCTCACAAGAGGGCGCTTGCAAGCGAGAGCTCTAGTGTGGATATTGGCATGGGCGGCTGCATCCACATGATTGGGGCAAGAGGTGTGGCGAGGAGTTCGCCATGTCGTCTTCGCCAAGGCTGGGAAGCTCTTCCCGCTCGTAGCCGTCCGTCCTCCGGCCGGTAGGCCGCCGCCTCATCGGCCTCCTAGATGGACCCTGCCGCCGCTGCTGCTATGCGCTTGTGACGATGTCGGGATGGTCAGACCCTCTTGCTCGTTTAGGCGGCCGCGTTGTCGCTAGGATGGATCAGGCCGCCAGCGCGCCGCACGGAGCCAATCGAATTCGGAGCGGAGTCTAGCCGAGACAAAACTGATGAAAATTGACTCGAGCACGATTGCACACGCGAGGTCTCAAGCTACACGGACGAAGACGTAAACTTGAACGTACCAAGACGTAAAGACCATCACGACCGATCCCCGTATTATTAGTAGATAGAGATACAAAAAATATACTATATTTCTTCTTTTGTGGGATTATATTAACATTTGGATCAAGAATCTCTACTAATAATATTGCTACAGATATGGCGGCGGTCGCAAGTACGCTTTCAATCTACCTAAAGTACGTTTTCATCCAAAACATAAATTTACTCACCTATGCCACCCATCTATTTATATATTAAAAGTGCATTATGGGGTAACCAGAAAATAGAGAAATAGACTAGAAAATCCCACAATAATTAGAAACATCTGTCCGTTTAATTTAGTCCCTTAACAGATCTGAGCCGATAATTTTCATTGATCAACTCGCACCCACGATTCCTGTTCCGTAACCAAACGATTCAAGCGATAAAAGAAAAAGGCACGCCTTGGAAAGAACGTAAGAAAAAACCCTAAATTTTATGCGACGGAAGAAGAAATAGTGCGGCCCCCATGGCCTTGCACCGGTCGAGGGAAGCAATGAAAAGGACACTGCTCAACCGCACCCAGGCAGCAGTCAACGAGGAGTACGTAGCGTTAGCCAGCGAACCATGCTCTGATGTTTCCTAATTCTCCATGCAGGTAAAGCTGTTGTTGGCATCCAATTGAAAATTCTACAACGGAATACAGTTTAGGTGCTTGGCAATTCCATCGAGAAGAGGAGACAAAAGCAGATTCTATCGTTCGTGGATGCTCATGCCCTCCATGCAGCTCTCGGCAAGATGTACCAATTTTTTGTTAAGTAGTCCGTCTCATGTTCTCTCATAAGAGAAGAATATCTAAAATACGTTGATGCATCTCTGAGTAAATTCCTCCTATTAACTGTCAGATTGGAGAATAGTGCCTATAAGTTCTTGACAGATCATGATACGGTTGATCTATAAAACAATCTTATATCATCATAGAAAGGATCAGGACATCCCTGTAGGCTGGATATCAAACTCGGATTTAACTGTCAAGATGCAGTGTTCCTTTGAGTTTTTTCCTCACGATGAACACATTGGTAGTTGCGGGAGCTGCTGACGTTTTCATCTCAGTTCTCCCCAATACAATATGGTGTTCATAGTCGTCTCGAACATTGGTTTGTTGATAGGCACCAACAAGGATCAGAACAGGGAAAGTAACCACACTCTTCCAGCATCTGAAATACAGTAGCAAACATGGTCATTAACGGTGTGATTCATTCGAGGTTCATCAGGCACAACAAGGTCGTGTTTACTGTTGCTTCATTAGACAATTTCACATCAGTTTATATACATATTTATTTTCTTCTCTTATGTCCTACCAAATTAGTTGTAAGGTGGTCCTTTCTTTGTTGTTTTGAGCTTCTTACAAAACAAACTAATGTTGGTCTGATTTTATGAACAGTCATTGAAATTTCTATGGATGGTGAAGCATTGCCATCCTAATTTTGTCTCTAATAGTACAACGACTACTGGAAAGATATAAGCAAGGACAAACTCAATGGATGAAGGGTAGAGGAAATGATATGCTCACAAGATGATCTCAGGTTCTCAGTCCCTCAAAACTTGGGTAATATATTTTAGTCGCACTGAATCTGTTATATATTTCATACCTTTTGTGCACCTAGTCCGCACATGACTCTTTAGCGCAGTCAATATTTGAACTCTGCTAACCCTGTTAGTCCATACGATTCCTAAAATGGTGAGTTAAAATTATAAAGTAGCATCCTCAATCCTCATTGAGATAGTGAGATTTTTAAATGTTTTTCCCAAGAAGAGTTGTGAAAGCAATGTTACAATATACTCTTTGTTTTGCATTTCCTCATTTGTGGTCAACAAAAGATGGACAATAGTCATTGGCACACACTACAATCGTAGCCAGTTATCAGCTGGTACATCTTCAGATAATTAACAGTGGTGTAAATCTCTGCAACATCCTGAAGACGTCGATGTTTAATCAGCTCGGTGAAAAGTCTGCAGAGACTCCATGAATCGTGTTACGTGTTACGAGCGGTCATTGATGATTTTAAATCCATTGAGCTTCACGAGGAGAACATGCTAAGAAGGTATTTACACCCCAAGTCCCTCATTATATGTTTACATTTATTTGTGGCTTCATGTCCTAGAATTTAATGTTACTCAAATAGTACCATTGTGTTGTACCTTGGAGAAAACTCCTGAACTATCCTACACTTTGCTCACAACATCACAGAAGCAAGGACATGCCTTGGTAGAAATAGAGAAGCCCGTGAGAGAAGCTGGAAAGTGGAAAGACACTTGATGAATACCCAAGAAGCTTCCAAATTCTTTAGAGATAAAGGAACTTGGAAACTGACTACTTAATGAAGAGATGAGCTACAACAAAGAGGAGCAAAAAGAAGAGACTTGATAATATTTGGTAATCTCAACACTGAACAACTAAATGCATTTGATGCAATAATGGAAATAGTTGACAAAGATTTCAAAAAACAAGTATTTGTGGATGGATATGATACTAATGGAAGGCAATCACAACATAACTGTGCTCTAAAGGAAAAAATAAAGAAGCTCATGAGACAAGCTGGAAAGACACTTCATGATTACCCAGGAATATAGCTTCCAAATTCTTCAGAGATAAAGGAACTTGGAAACTCACTGCTTAATGAAGAGATGAGCTACAACAAAGAGGAGTAAAAAGAAGAGCACTTGAGAATCTTTGGTAATCTCAACACTGAACAACTAAATGCATTTGATGCAATAATGGAATCAAACCACAAAGTTTTGGGAAACAGGTATTTGTGGATGGATATGGTAGAACAGGTAAACCTACCTATGGAAGGCAATCACAACAAAACTGCGCTCTGAAGGCAACATAGTACTAGCAGTAGCAACATGCGGTATTGCAACACTGCTTACATAGGGTGGTAGAACAACATACTCAAGGTTCCACATCCCACTTATCCTCACATAAGAGTCAACATGTGACATCAGACAAGGTACACACTTGGCCGAACTATTAAAGAGAACATCACTAATACTATGGGATGAGGCTCCAGTGGAAAACAAGATATTCTTTGAGGCACTCGAAAAAACTCTCAGGGGTATATTAAGGAATTAAAATGAAAACACTAGCGAGAGACCATTTGGAGGAATGACAGTGGTTCTAGGAGGGGATTTCGCCAAATACTTCCAGTTCTACCAAAGGGAAGAAGACACAACATAGTCACCGCATCCATTAAATGGTCATATCTTTGGAAACATTTCTATATAATGAAGCTAACAAAGAACATGCGACTCAATAGCATGACCGATGATATAACAGAGAAACAAAGGGCAACAGAATTTGCAGACTGGATTCCCAATATTGGAGATGGAACTAATACATCAGCAGAAGGTGAAGAACTGATAAAAATACCAAGTGACAGACTACCGGAAAAAGTAAATGCTCCAAAAAAGGTAATAGTGGAAAGCATCTACCCAAATTTGAGGGAAAGGTACTACCAATTAGAATTCTTGGGAGAAAGAGCAATCTTGTGTCCAAGGAATGAAACAGTCCGCGATATTAATGAATATATAAAAACCTTATCTAAGTTGTGACACTGTATGCAAACTAACAACATTAAATGGTGAAACAGATAAGCTATACCTGACGGAATTTCTGAATAGCTTAACATTCCCTAGAATCCCAAATCATGAGCTAAAACTAAGGTCCACCAGCGATGCTCTTACGTAATATCAACCTAAGTGCCGGGTTATGAAATAGTACAAGGATGACGATTATTCAGCTTGGAAGAAGATTTATCGAGGCGCAAATAATAACCATAACTCATGTAGGAGAAAGGGCTTATATTCCAAGAATAATAATATCACAATATGGCCATTCATTCCAAAGAGGACATATATTCTATTTTGGTGTCCTTTTCTATGACAATCAACAAAAGCCAGGGGCAATCTCTAAACATGGTAGGACTATATCTACCTAAACAAGTTTTCACACACCGAGAACTATATGTAGCATTCTCAAGAGTGACAAGAAGGGATCGGTTGTGAGTACTGGTCAATGACGAACATAGCAAAGATGAAGATGTTGTCAAGAACATAATTACAAGGAAGTTTTCTAAAGGTACGGAAAAATGATATCTTTTTATAAACTACTACATTAACTACATGATGTTACAAACCTTAAAAAAATATAGAGGCAAACAAAACTTATTATTGACCTGAAAACAAATTGCAATTACAATACATGACTTATATTAGTTACAAGTTGTTATGCACTATATGGCAGGATGAATATGGTCTGCTACTCTACTAAAATATAAGAAATTTGCATCACGATATGGTGTAATTAGTTTAAATACATTGCTGGCAGCTTAAGACACAATTACTTACTTTCATGATGATGAGATTCGGTAAGCGGTGAAACCAGAGCATTTTCTATATTCATTTCTTTAATTGGTCTGCCTTTCTATGATAAAGATCGCGGCTATCTGCAATGCAAGAAAGGTATAAATATATAAATTAAATGGATGTATAAACGTTTTTTGTACTTTCATGTGATATTTCAGGTAAATAGATAAATATTTTTATAGCAAAATCTGAATGGTGAAAAGTTAAAACTATAAAAAAATTAGCACTACTTCATTTTGCTACATATGCATAGGGGTTGGGGACACTAACACTGCCGATGCCGGTCCCAAGCCCGGAAAAAAAGTGGATGGGGCATTAAAAAAATCTTATCTTTATATACATCTGAGAAAAAAAAGTAATAGCTATGCTAATGCTATGGGTACAAGTAATTTACATTGTGAAATATCTTCGTGAGAAGCTCATGCTATGGTGCACGATAGAGTGGAAAAAAGTTATGAGCTTTGTATGCAGAATATCTGAAACTGAGAGCATAATATGAAGCTGACAATCAGACTGAATCTTATAAACAAGATGACAGGAAGAAGGACAAAATATCATCATCTAATAACAAAAGAAAGTGCATTGGTACTTACTTTCCAGAATCAGAACTAGAAAAACATGCAGGCTGGTACCTATTCATGAAAGCATCCTCCACGATTCAAACCAGCAATAGGCACAAGGACCTTTGTCTTCTCAAAGTACATGGCCGAGGACCTGCGCCGCAAGCCTCGCCATCCTGGTCAAACCGAAGAGGACAGAACCTCATCAGCCCGGACGTCCGCGGTACTCAAACAGCAGTACCTCACGCTCGATTTGAAGACTCAATTTGTGAGTTACGGAGAACATGGGTGAGCTGAGTTGGGTAGACTCGTCAAACGATTGGGAACAAGCAGATTTGTGGATTGCTGGGAGCGGAGACAACCATACTTTGCAGATTTGGAGCAAGCGGTGGACCAAAAGAATGGAAGGACTAGGACGGACAGCAATGGGGAAAGTCTTATGGGGAAAATGGGGATGGCCTTACGGGAAGGAGATAAAGAGAAGTAAAACTTTTTTTCTTTCTAGCAAACCGCTTATCATAAATTAAGATAACCCATAATAAATACCTGCTCGAGCCAAAATAACATTATAACTTCAAAACAAATTAAAGTGATCTGATTCAAAACATCTAAATATATACTCCCTCGGGTCTTCGTGTATCTGGGTCATCAATATAAACACAAAATGAGATCTGCATTAAAAATATATTGTAAATTTCAGAAATTAATTTTCCTAAAAGTATAATTTTCTGAACATGGGGGGAGTAGAAATATAAACGCACCGGCGGAGTACAAATAATATATACACTGAAAAATTAAAAATAAATTAAAAATATTATAAGGTTAGTGATTATGCAAATTATTTGAACATGGCCCTATGATTCAGATTCATCTATAATTTTATAACGTTGTCAAAAATTGTTTTCCTTCATATATCGTATTAGAAAATTAAAAAAACCATTAAGATGTCGCATGTGCATGTGCATGGGCTACTGTGCTAGTGAGTCAAATAACGGTTTGATCTCACCATATGATCCCCTCTCCTCTCTCAGCTCATCGGTGTAAACAAAGCCACGGAGAAGATCGATCCAGGATGTGGGGGACAGAGGGGCCAGGCTGGAGCTGCACTCTTCCAGCGACCAGCACGAGAAACGGGCCATGCCTTCACGAGCACGCCGCCCCAGAACTCCCTCGTGCTCCACGCCTCGGTCCGGACCGGTGTAGAGGAAGGAGGCACGGGAGGCGCGGACGAGGGCGAGGGGGGCGCCGCGGTGGTCGCGGTCGCCGAACTGGTGCAACGCCGGGTGGGCGGTGATGCAGCCTGCGACCTCCTGCTGGCGTCAGATCTCGATGGGAAGGCGCCTTCGGGATACGGGCGTCGGCGGCGGGGAGAGACCGGGCGGCGATGCACACACTGGACTGCAGCGGTACGGCTCCAGACCATCTCCAGATCCCCTGCCATGATATTGGAGAAGTCAACAACACGATGGCGGCTCACGCAGATGTTGAGGTACGAGATAGGGCCATGCATGCAGTCTATGGTGTTTGGCGATGTGACGCTCGAAGAAATTTGATTGAATTTAAACGATGTCCATCCCATGGTGATACGCTATAGTTTCTAAGCTGAGGAAAAGCTATTTGTTCACCTTGAGCTACTTTGCCTGGATGCCATTTGCTGACCAGCAAAGTCTCAATTGAATGCTAGCTGATTTAACACAAACGCCAATTCAGTAAATTTGGTGTGAGTTAACTGAATATGTGCAGTTGATGCTAGCTGGTTTCTTATCAACTCACTCGGTGTTTGTGTAAATTGAATGTTAACTGAATTAGTGTTTGTGTTGATTGAACAAATACCAATTTACACCGTGTAGCAGATGCTAACTAAATGATTGTATTTGCGTCGGTTACTTTCAAAAGCAAGGATACCAATATTTTTGACTTGTTGAGTTTTGGTGTCTCACAATAGCAATCGGAAAGTACAGTTTTGGCAGAAAAACATATTGCCAACTCAAAAACCTTCCGCATATGTGAAAGCAAAATTTATTGAAGGAAAAAAGTCCTTGCAAGCCTAACTGCCGCGTGCATATTGTCTAGCCCGGTGTATTTCTTATCGCATTTTAATACGAGGCTTTTATATATCTTTGGTTTGTTTGCACATCTTAAAACACAAAGTACATTGCAATGCCACCGGTGAGTAGCAAGGTTGCCCTTTTGTAATGAGGCTAATATAGTGTCCTCATCAGAATGGTTCGAGGTTAGGGTTGGATGCGTCCATCAGAAAGAGCAGTGAGTTGGAGGTTCCCGACAGTGGTCTCAAGCTTTTAGAGGGGAATAAGTTGTGGATCTAGAAAGGAGAGTGTTTTGACTCTACAAAATTAGTCTATGGTTTACAAAAAGAGTGTTTTGACTCTAAAAAAGCAGTCTATGTTTTACAAAAATATCTGAATATCACAGATATAGTGCGTTACAATGTTTGTACATCAGCGGCGATGCACGTGTTTTTGACCCTCGCATGTCATGAGAATAAAGCAATCCTACCATGAGTCTGAACTGATGGAAAGATACTAGAATTTTTTAAACCTTAAACTCAAGACCTCTTGATTTTAATATCATACTAGTTTAATGTCCATGTGTTGCTACGGTTCTGTTTTATCGCAACATATCTCTCCTAGTTAAAAAATAAGCAACATTTCCGTTTAGCTCTCTTTGTTGCACCCTCCTGTATGGCCCCACGGAAATAACCGGACATAAAAAGCAGGTGCAATAAATAAAATTTTAATTATCCACATAAGAGTACATACTCACTCCTTACCAAAATAGGATGCATTTAGTTTTTGATCAAAGTCAACTTTATTAAAGTTGAAATGACTATATAGAAAAGTCTCAGTATCATTAGAAAACTCATATTGTGTATGCATATGGTATTGTAAATGTTGATATTTTTTGTATATAGTCATTCAAATTTTAAAAGTTTTGACTTTGACAAAAAAACTATATGCATCATATTTTGGAAAGGAAAGGGAGTAGATCAGGTTAATGGTGCAAATCTAGAATTGTCACTTAACGAATCTATGGGTTTTGGGTCTTTAGAGCCATCCTCAGGTATCGTAGTCATTGTTGTCACCCCGTCGTCATCCTTACGGGGATATGTCTGACATGGCTTGCTGCAGGACCTAGGCCCAGCCCTGGGCAGGTGCATCCGGTGTGGCCGCACAAGGGCCTCCGACCGCACAGGGCCTCCACCCAGGTATACGACATATACAGGCAGGGCATAGCCGCACAAGTTTAGTTGGCAAAAAAAATGTTTGACCCCAATCCCTATCACGATAGCATGGACAAATGGACCCAGGCCCTCTATCGACCACCGCACCGCACACAATCGCATTGACTGCTCTCCGCGGTCTCCTTCATCCGCCCCTTCATTCCCTTCTCTTCTCTCGTTCCCAATCAGCGCAGTCAATCGATGGGAGGTGCTTTCCCATGATTTCTAGTCATTTTGATGAAATTAATGGAGGAGGACATCCAGGATTTGCAATGGTTAGTAATCCCCTAATCCAGGAATAGAACAAAAACATTTTAAGGCTATGATTATACTCATGGTACGCCAATTACACCGGCAAGCAACGCATAATCCAATGACTTGAGTGCGGGGTATATAGTGAAGGATCATAAACATATATTGTTTACAAAAAAAGAGCAAAGTGTGAAGTGTTGATGGCGAACTGTGACGCGGCAGCCACGGAGAAGCTCTAGGGCACAACATCGTCACATGGTCGCGAGCCAAAGGCATGGAATAATGGAGAGTCTACAAACGACGTACCACCAAGCAGTAGCGGAGCTTCATGGAGGCCAAATGGGCTGTGCCACCCCCCCCCCCCCCCCCCCCCAGCTCAGGAAAAAAACACTCATTTTCTATAGGTATTGGGCTGAATTGTCCTCTGAAATCATACTGAAGCTCATTTTTTAGCCCCCCCAGCCCATTTTCCCCCCTAGAAATTCGGCCCAAGCTCCGCCACTGCCACCAAGGAATTATTTGATCTGATATAATTGTTGGTACGATACCTTTCCGTGTTTGTCAACATTCTATTTGTAGCGAAATACGAAATAATGGAGCCTATCAGCGTGGCTAGCTTCTCCTTATCTCAAAGCATACAGTCCCACCCATGTTACCTAACTAACCTAGAATCATGTACGTACTCGTGGCCTAATCTAAGGATGCAGTACGTATATGATACTCGATGGTTTCTTCTATAGCCTGCTTGATCTCCGGTGGCGTGGTCGTCTAATCTCCGGCGAGGCGGTCATCTAAATTAAGCACAACATCACTGCAGATAAAGCGGTAGCTGCCGAGCGCCCGACATTAGCGAAGAGAAGAAACCGTGGAGACTTATCGTGTATTCATATGCTGTCAAAACGCTAGCCAAAGGGGAAATTACTCCATGATTTTGACTTTGTATGCATTGATTGCGTGATAACTATTTGGTATTGTATCCCGGAATTAATGTCTCTGTGTTATTGTGATTTGTGTTTCCTTGATTGTATCCCTGTATTGATGTCCCTATATTATGTAAGGGGTAGTATAGATACTATCTCCATTCTAAGGCTTAAGGCTTATATTTTTTTGAAAAATCAAACTAAGTAAGGTTTGACCAAACTTTTAGAAGAATCTATCAGCAAATATAATATTTGTAGATACCACATGAAAATATATTTCACTATCTATCTATTGATATTAATTTTGTATTTTGTATTTTAATAATTTTTAATAAAAACTTTGTCAAACTTGATATAGTTTGACATTCTAAAAAAATATAAGCCTTAAACTTTAGGATGGAGATATTATGATTGATATACTAGCCAATGAAACCATAAGTCCGAACTAATGAAAAGAGACTAGGCAACATATATATTTTCAGTAAACACTTTGCCTTGTCAACATAAACTTATTTTAAGAAATAAAATTATTTATATCAAAAATATTTTACTAAAATTAACCCGTAGCAACGCACGGGTATTTTGCTAGTATTATTCTAATACATTTAAAGGAAAAGCGATGTGCTAAATGTGACCATGTGGACCAGATGCTTAAAAACTGAACTTAATAGAAAATCAAATGTCCATGGCTTCTCTATATATTTTCATTTAAAAAATATTTAATATGTTCTTATGTCAAGTATGTGTGAAATATTTTTATCATGTTTTATGTTTGTTTTCAGATTAAAAATCTAATTGTCTTGTGATGGTTTTTCTATATTCAACCATGCAAATTTTAGCAAAATATATAAACATGTATATCTATAAATCAGTATGCTCAACTACGATATAGTTGATCTGTATATACTTTATATTCTAGCACATTTATTAACTCCATTTTTTAAGCTAGCTAGCTAAGAATGCAGCAACCGCATGCAGGTTTGTGTTTTAACTAGGTAGGGTAGCGCGGCTTGCCGCGGTGTGCAAGCAAGCATAAAAAACGTAATGAAAAAAAAGAAACAATAAAATATATTTTCATAATATTATAAAGTAATAGTATCAGATGTTATAGAAATAGTTTTCATATCACAAACGATTTTGCAAAAGTACTTTATTAAAATAAAAGGAATTGGCATGTATGAAATGAATTGTAGTTTCAAGCAAACAAAAAAGAAGATTAGCATACGCTAGCATACAATTCATTGTGATAACATTTCATATATAATTCATAGGTAGCACATTACAGGCATATACAATACGTTACGTTAGGATAAGTGGTAAGTAGTAGGCATCATAAAGTTTACACATGGTAGTGGCTAGGGCTGTAGAAAACTCGTTGTGCGAGTATCAAAATAAATATGTTATATTGCAGAACAACAGCCTCTAAGAATTTCACCAACATTACTCGCTTTTTCTAGGGTTGTGGTGGCGCTCTGGCGATCGCCCTCTCTAGATATCGCGACCACGTCTGGTTGGATCTCGTGCGTCTGTGTCCAGACCACCTCGTCTCTCCCCTCCTCCTCTTGTTCGGATCTCCTCTAGGGTTCGGGGCGATCCAGGGGTAAACTAGTTTTACTGCCCGCCCTTGGCTCTCTTGGGTGATCGTTCGATTGGTGGAGTGATGGCGGCGCACGGATCATTGAAGGCGGGGGACAAACCTGAGGCCACCACCGGATCGCACCGGCTGGTTGTGATCGCGACGGAGACGGCAAATCTAGAAAAGGGCAAGGCGTCTGTTTCAATGGCATCTGCAAGTTCACTACAGGCAGAGAATGTTGCAGATATGATGCGTAAGTTGAATCTTACTCCTCGTGAGGCTGAACCCTTCGTCCTGGATGATGAGGGAGATGATCTCCCGTGCCCGGAGTGGGCTTTAATTGGTAGGATCATGGCTCCAAACATTTTGCATGTGCAAACTATCACCGGTGTTGTTCGTCCTGCATGGGGCAATCCTAAGGGCATGCAGATCCGTCCGATGGGACCGAACCTATTTTTGGCTGAATTCTCATCAGAAATAGATAGGCAGAGGGTCATGACTGGAGGCCCATGGAAATTGAGTAAGCATGCCATCCTTCTGAAGACGTTTGATCCAAAGATTGAGCCGATGGATGTAGTTTTTGATCAGCTGTATATTTGGGCTTGGATCATGAGGCCTGGTTTTAATCTGATGAATTCAGAGAGGGGAGGGCCTCTTGCTGCAAAGCTTGGTCAGGTGGATAAGCTTGATGTGGATGAGAATGGCAGAGCGTGGGGTTCCTTCCTCCGTGCTCGGGTCATTATCAACCCCACTGAACCTATTATGAGGTGGATTACTCGCTTTTCAAAGAGTAAGAATGAGACTATTCTCTTTGAAGTGATGTATGAGAAGATGCCAATGTTTTGCTTTTCGTGTGGTCTTCTAGGGCATTCCTCCTTGGTTTGCCCTACCCCGGCTGAGCGTGATTCAGAAGGGAAGCTTCCATGGCATGGGGAAAAGATTTGTGTTCCTGAAGTGAGGAATAGGGGCCTAGAGTCTGATCAATCAAATAAGGGCTCGTGGAGTGGGGTAGATCAGGGTTCTGCATCTCGTTCGGCTGCACCAACTGGGAGTAATCAGAAGGGAACGAGGGAAGTCGCTTCTCCTATGAATAAACCTGTACGGAACAGGAAGAAACCAGCTGCAGCAGCTGATGATGCCCGTGTATTGGGGCAGAAGAGGAAACAGGCAAAGGTTTACAGGGTTAAAAATTCAGTGGAGGTTCCCGACGCTTCCCAGGTGCTTCTGAGCCCTCTCGCCATTGTTCCTTCTGGCGTTGGCGGTCAGGCACCCCCGGGAATGGACAAAGGAGCTTGCAATGATTCGGTTGAGGACTCTAACAAGAAACAAAGGACAGAAATCTCACGATCGGCGGATCCGGCGGCGGCTGCAGAGCAGTCCCGCCTCTCGCAATGATTTATCTTTGTTGGAACTGTCGCGGACTTGGGTCAGACGCGACGGTGGGCGAGTTGAAGTGGCTCGTCAGGACATATCGACCCTCCTTCCTCTTTCTTTCAGAGACAAAGATGAAGGACTCAAAAGTTCAGCGTTTCATGTGGTCGCTGGGCTATTCTGGCAGTTTTGCAGTCAGTTGTGAGGGCCTGAGTGGGGGCCTCACTCTTTTTTTGTTACAGCCATTCTCGGTCTTGCTGAAAGGTTATAATGCACATTGTATCGACGTGGTCATTTCAGCGGATTCTGGAGATTCATGGCGTGCAACCTTTGTGTATGGAGAGCCTCGTCGAGAAAAGAGACATGAATTCTGGGATTTGCTTCGTCGCTTGCGTGCTCAGCGGAATGGTCCTTGGATTTGTTGTGGAGATTTTAACGAGATCCTAACACATGATGAGCATTATGGCTCTACGGACAGAACAGAAGCACAGATGCTACAGTTTAGGCAGTGCCTAGAGGACTGCGGCCTCATCGACCTTGGATTCACTGGCCCTAAATATACGTGGTCCAATCGACAAGAATCTGATGCCAATGTTCGAGTTCGTCTGGATCAAGCGGTGGGGAATGGTGATCTCTCGGGGTTATTTGATGATTGTCGGGTAGAGAACATTGTTACCACCACTTCGGATCACCTTGCTATTCTTATATCGATGGGTAAGTTTGAAGAACCGACTGTTCGACCGGCTGTTCAATCAGGATTTCGGTTTGAAGCTACTTGGTTGAGAGCACCTGACTATAAAGAGCTTATGGAAAAAAACATGGCTAAAAGGAAGCTCTCCCGTGAGCAATTTGCAAGGCACGTGGAGTAACTTGCTTGGCGTAGCTGTGTCTCTCCGTCAGTGGAGCCGTGATACCTTCGGTTCGGTTAGGAAACAGATTAAAAAGATGGAGAGACAGTTGCTTTACCTTAGAACTGATCCGTTCAATTCTGCATGTCTCGAGGAAATTAAAACTATGGAACACAAGCTTTGTGAGTTATTTGAAAGAGAAGAGATTATTGCTCGTCAGCGTTCTCGGGTGGACTGGCTCAAAGGTGGCGACCGCAACACGGCTTTTTTCCATGCCCGATCTTCTGCTAGACGGCTAGCCAATACTATTAAAGTGCTTGTCCGGGAGGATGGTAGCAGATGTGAAAATCTACCGGCTATTAAAGGGATGGTTGAAGACTTTATGGGTAATCTCTTCACTTCTGAACCATGCCCTGCTTCTGATGTGGTCCTTGACTCTATCAAATGTAAAGTTACGGATGATATGAACGTCGAGTTGTGCAAACCTTACACGGATGATGAGATCAAGTGTTCACTGTTTCACATGGGTCCGACGAAGGCGCCGGGGCCCGATGGTTTCCCTGCGTTATTCTATCAAACGCATTGGGATTTTATTAAGAAGGATATTTGTGCTGCGGTCAGGGGGTTTTTGAATGGAGAAGACATTCCAGAAGGGTTGTGTGATTCTGTGATTGTTCTAATTCCCAAAACTCAGCACCCAAAGCATCTCAAGAACTTTAGGCCCATAAGCTTATGTAATGTTCTATACAAAATTGCGTCCAAGGTACTAGCCAACCGTCTTAAGCTGATTTTGCCTGTGATTATCTCGGAATATCAGAGTGCGTTTGTCCCGGGTAGGCTGATTACCGACAACGCCCTAATTGCTTATGAGAGCCTGCATACCATTCGCAAACAACATGCCAAGAAGCCTTTCTTTGCGCTCAAGATTGATATGATGAAAGCGTACGATCAGGTTGAATGGACTTACCTCCTTGGATGTTTAACTAAGCTTAGTTTTGCAGCCTCTTGGATCCATTATGTTATGAGGTGTGTTATGGAGGTTCGTTACACGGTTAAGGTCAATGGAGATTTGACAAAACCGGTGATTCCCACTAGGGGATTCGACAAGGTGACCCTATTAGCCCTTATTTGTTCCTATTGCAATCAGAGGGTTTATCTAGTCTGTTGTTTGAAAGGGAGGTGATGGGTGATCTGGTTGGAATTCGTAATGGACGTCAGGGCCCCCCTATTTCTCATATGTTATTTGCTGATGATAGCATATTTTTTGCAAGAAGTGATGATCAAAGTGTCCAAGTTTTGAATGATACATTGCAGCTGTTCTGTGATGGTTCGGGGCAGAAGATCAATAAAGATAAATCCTCGGTGTTCTTTGGTCCTCATTGTGGTGAAGATATTAAGCAGAAGGTGAAGGACAAGCTTAGTGTCTAGTCTGAGATTCTGCAGGATACCTACCTGGGTATGCCGACAGACATTGGACGATCTCCAATGGCTTCTTTCAAGTTCCTTCAGGACAGAATGTGGAAGCGAATTATGGGTTGTTCTGATCGCCCACTATCTTGAGAAGGGAAGAGTGTGTTCATTAAATCGGTCATCCAAGCGATTCCTGCACATATCATGAGTTGTTTCCAAATCCCACTGTCCAATTGTGATAATATGAGACGAGCCATTGCTGATTGGTGGTGGGGCATGGAGGATGGCCGAAGGAAGCTACACTGGCGCGCGTGGGAATGGCTGTCTACTCCAAAATCTTTGGGTGGACTAGGCTTCAGAGATATGTCCCTATTCAACAAAGCTATGCTTGGCCATCAGTGTTGGCGATTATTAACTGAGCCGCAATCCTTGTGTGCTCGCGTTTTGAAAGGACGTTACTTCCCGAATGGGGACTTTTGGCATGCTGATAAACCACGTACTGCTTCTTATACTTGGCGTAGTATCCTCTTTGGCAGGTGATATCCCATAAGTATAGGGGATCGTGTGTAGCCTTTTCGATAAGTAAGAGTGTCGAACCGAACGAGGAGCTAAAGGTAGGATAAATATTCTCTCAAGTTCTATCAACCGCTGATACAACTCTACACACACTAAACGTTTGCATCATCTAGGAAATAAAACTAGAGCAACAATACGGGTATGAGAGATAGCTTTGCAAGATAATAAATACAAGAAAGTAAATGTTAGTGCTGCAGCAATAAAGTATATTAAGCAAACATAAAATAACAGTACCATGAGTGTGGAATAGTGGTGGTAATTGTGGTGGCTTTGTCCAAGATTAACTAGTGAAGATATCGAGTTCATTGTCTTCGATGCAGTTTTCTATGTGGGAGAGGCTAAATCTACATGCGCTCCGCTACTTGGGATTACAAGTACTTATGATTGGATTGTTAGCAAACATCCGTAACTACTAACAATGCATTAAGGTTTCCCCAACCATAGCCTTAAGCTAATGGTCCTCTTACTCCCATACGTGCAACGTTTCGGTTCGCGTCCTCAGGTTTCTGTCACTCCGGCAGAACTACCCCCTTCCTTTTGCACATACTACTAACCCTAAGATGTTTAATCCATGCGCATATAAATATAATGGACACCAAAGGATAGTACCATATCAACATACAACTCTAATGAACCAAAGACATTCAACAAATTAATCTAAGAATAAATAAACTATGGAAACATGACATAGATCATATGATAAATATTATAGCATCAAACACCATGTTTACATAGGACGGTACAGAGGTGTGTGGGAGGATGAACCACTGCATATGTGATGGAGATAGCGGTGAAGATGGTGGAGAGGAGCAGCGAGGGCACGGGCGGCAGCGGCGGCGCGGGCGACGGCGCGGGGGACTCCTTCCCCGCCGCCGGCATCATGGGGGAGCGCCGCCCCTTAGCCCTCTTCCTTCATGGCTTCATGGGAGCCCTCCCCCATGGAGATGGGATCCATGGGGAAGGCAAAAATGTGGCTCCGGTAGCTGCAAATTCGTGGGTGGAGGTGTCTCCCACGAGCTAGGGTTCCTCCCTTTATATAGTCTCTCGGATTCTCATCTCCCCATCTTGGGCCGCAATAGAGCGGCTTATCTCGGTCGTCCGAACTCGGAATCAGGTGAATTTTATTTCCAGAACGTTCGCCGTGAAATTACCTACAACTTTGTAATTGAAGAGTTTTCCGTTTGACACCGTCTTCGACCAGTAACGTGACCATCTTCGAAAAAAGTTCTGGCACAGATTTCTGGAAAGTCCCAATTTGACTCCAACAAGGTTTCCACTTGTATTCTTGGTAATTCCTACACATCAAAGTGTAAAACAAGAACATTGTGCACTTTTGCAACTATTAGTAGGTTAGTCCAAATAAATCATAAAAGTGCCACAAAGTGTAGATAAAACATATAGCAATTGGTGTAAAATAAGCATGGAGCATCAAAAAATTATAGATACGTTTGCAACATATCAATATCCCCAAGCTTAACTCCTGCTCGTTCTCGAGTAGGTAAGTGATAACAAAATAATAATTTTTAAGGTGACATGCACCATCACAATCTTGATCATCTAAGTAAAGCATTGAGTGCTGGGATCAAAGAACTTAAAACATGGGCATAAGAGACATAATCTTGACAATAAAAACTTAGCAACCATGTTATAACATGAAAAAAACATAAACGAAAGATCATGAATAATGAAACAATGAAAGTCAAACGTGTGTTCAAATCATATGGAAAAACATAACAAGTAGTTTTCAGCTTGTCCTTCATGGAATAGCAAAACATAAATGCATAGGACACCTTTAAGTTTAAAAGGGCGACTAGATACAAATAATTTAAGAACAAGTGAAACCATAATCATAAATCAATCAATGATAAACTTTAGGACTATGCACATTAAACTCAGAATGGCAACTATGCTCTCTTAGATGGTGCATAAAGGTAGAAGGTGGACACTCAACATAAAAGTAAAGAAAGGCCCTTCGCAGAGGGAAACAGTGATTAAACATGTGCTAGAGCTTTTTATTTGTAAAACAGAGAGATAAAAACTGGGTTTTGAGAGATGGTTGTCTTTATCAACGACTAGCAATGGGGTTCTTACTATCTTCCATACAAAAAATAAGTAAGTTTTTGAGAGAGGGATTGGCACTTTGGTGCACTTTTATAAAGCTTGGCACTCCTCCCCACCTTTTTTTCTTTCACAAACCATGGCTAACCGATTCCATCGGGTGCCCACCAACATTCACATACCATTGAGGAGTGTCTTTTTTTTTCTTTACTTTTTTCTCTTTTTTTTCTTTTTGGAATAAAACAATATGGAAGATAGCAAATCCGACCACTACGTCCCCATGAGCTGAAAACAGTGTCACAAAATGAGAAGTATTTTGAAGGTTTTTTTGAAAGGTAGCACATGAAAATTTTACTTGGAATGGCTTGCAAATACCATGCATAGGAATTTATAGTGGACACATTGGAATAACTTTGTTTTTAGGAGTTGGATGCACGAGTAGCGCTCATACTCAGTACAAAACGAGGGCTAGCAAAAGACTGGGAGCGACCAACTAAGAGAGCAATAATGGCCGTAATCATGCAAAGCGACAAAGCAATATTAAAAGAAGCATAAGATGGCATCAAAAGTCAAAAACTAAATGATCATAAAGGCTTATGGCGACTTTGTATGAGTCTAACATGTGTGAGCATGCGCCAAGTCAACCCAAATAAAGCATCAAGGAGAAAACCAAAATAATGTTTCCAAATAATAAAAACAACGCATGATTTTTTCAAAGGCTCATTAAGCAATCTTAGTCATGCTACATCAAAAATCACTAAGCATACTATCAAAAAGATATCAAGCATGACATGCAAAAGTCTAAGCCACAGTCTAAACAAGCTCCTTTTTGTACCACTTTTTTGCATAAATCTTTTTCTCTTTTCCAACACCATTCAAACTTTTTTTAACTCAACTCTTTTGATGAAAACCAATATGGTCCAGAGGCAAAAATACACCTTGATAAAAATATATAAGAAGATCTGAACAAAAATCAAGGCGAAAACTGAAAACTAAACGCAGTAGCAGAAAAAGAAGAACACTCATTGAACGATAAGAGTGAAAAACTGAGTGTTCTTGGCAAATAAAAACGAGTACATCTCCTTCAAAAGAAATTTGTTGGGGCCCAACCATTTATTGTAGCAAACTAAACTAAACTAAACTAAAAACTAAAACAACTGACGCTCCAAGAAAAACGCATAGTGCATGAAGCAATAAAAATATAGTATCTTGAAAGGTGACCTGATTTTTGCCGATGAAGAAGGGGTGCCTCGGGGGCATCCCCAAGCTTTGACGCTTGTGCTTCTTGGATATATCTTGGGGGTTGCATGGGCATCCCCAAGCTTGAGCTTTTGTCCATTCTTCAACTCATCTCATCATTCTCCAATCCCTACACTTGAAAACTTCCTTCATACAAAACTCAACACAATTCTATTAGCAACATTAGTGTAAGCATAACAATGAATCAACCTCTTTTGCTTCAGATTTCAACTCAAAATCACCACATATAAAGCATATACTACTGTAGCAACTTCCCCAAAAGTTCCGTGATCGAAAGAACTCAAAAAGAAAGCGTTCGAGAGGCAACAACGAATAGTGGCAGAAATCTGTTAAAACAGAACAGCTGACAAAGGTCGATTTTTAAGGGGTTTTCTGTTGCTCAAATAAAAAAGTGTTAAACTAACGAAAGTTTGGATATAACCTGAGGAATAAGCACAAGAAATCGCAGGTTCAAAAGATTTTCAGAGATTTTTCACGAATTTTTACAGTACAGTACGAAAATCTGTTTCAGGACAGCAACATCCCCAAATCTTACCTCACTCGAAATAGAGGCTTCTCTTGGCACAATAACGGAATAAAAAGGATAAGGAGCGGTTATTATAGTAGTAATAACTTCCAAGACTCAAATAAAAGAAAAAGTACTGAAAATAAAACAATGGGTTATCTTCCAAGAGTGCTTTTCTTTAATGCTTTTGAGCTAGGCACAAAATAGAGAACCAAACAAAGAAGCAAAACAAAATGAACTATTTTTGTTGTTTTCAATTTATAAGTGAAAGTAAAGAAGCAATAAAAACAAAATAAAGAGCCTAATAAAACTAAAGAAGATAAAACCAAGACATATAAAAGCAACTATAATACAAGTTAACACAATACATATCATGTGGATGGGTAATATAGAGTATGAAGGAGACAACCTCATGTTAGTTGATGAATAGGGGGATGACTCGGGCATCCCCAAGCTTAGATGATTGTATCTTCTTGGAAATGTTCTTGGGATGCACCTAAACATCCCCAAGCTTGATCTCTTCTGTCTTCTTGTTCATCTCATATCACCATATTGATTAGAACTTATAAGCTAAATCCACATAAAACTTCACAAAACTCATTAGTAGGGGTAGTACTCATTAAATAAAATCCACTAATTTTCAAGCATTGACAAGTTTCATAATCTATACTCAACATTAGCCACTGTATATACTAAGGTATTCATGATTTCCGTTGTCCGTCGAAAAACTAAGGAAACTAATAACACCAAGTACAATATTGAATAAACTAAGAAATCTGTCAAAACTGAACAGTCTGTAAAGATGACACTCAACGAGATAGTTAGGTAGCTCAAATCGAAAAACTCCAAACTAAAGAAAGACAGATCATAATCTTAGGTTTATGCACAAAACATTTCAGATCAAAACACTATTCTGAGATTTTTCACGATTTTTTATAGTGAAGCACAGAAATCTGTCTAAACAGAACAGTCGGTGAAAATCGAATTTTTTGAGACAGCTACGTAACTCAAATCAGAAAAAGTTAGTCTAATGAAAGAAAGATAATAAACATTACTTTGCACTCAAGAAATTTTAGGTCAATATCACATTCTGGTGATTTTAAACATTTTATACGGTGAAGCACAGAAAATCTGTTTTTGGACAGCAAAGCAAAACTATCAACTTCCAAGTAATTAGAAACTACAATTATCACTTTACTTTTATGGTACAGAGGAATATGTACAATATATACAATATACACAATATGTACAAGTTTTTAACTGAAAAGCTTCCATGGAAAGATTTGTTTTAGTTTCATTGGCATGAACACAAGTGTTCAAGGTCGACCCCCACTTAACCATTACTCATCTTTCCAATCACTTTCCGTTTTGAAAATGTTTTTAGGTAACAAGTACAACTAATTTTTTTTATAATTCGCATTCCCTATCCATATAAGATAGAGAACAACTTAAAATTAGAAGTAAAAACTATTTAGAGATAAAGCAAACAAGTGCACACAAGAATATTCACCCACACGCTATTGCTCCCCGGCAACGGCGCCAGAAAAGGTCTTGATATCCCACAAGTATATGGGATCGTGTGTAGCCTTTTCGATAAGTAAGAGTGTCGAACCCAACGAGGAGCTAAAGGTAGGATAAATATTCTCTCAAGTTCTATCAACCGCTGATACAACTCTACGCACACTAAACGTTTGCATCATCTAGGAAATAAAACTAGAGCAACAATACAGGTATAAGAGATAGCTTTGCAAGATAATAAATACAAGAAAGTAAATGTTAGTGCTACAGTAATAAAGTATACTAAGCAAACATAAAATAATAGTCCCATGAGTGTGGAATAGTGGTGGTAATTGTGGTGGCTTTGTCCAAGATTAACTAGTGAAGATATCGAGTTCATTGTCTTCGATGCAGTTTTCTATGTGGGAGAGGCTAAATCTACATGCGCTCCGCTACTTGGGATTACAAGTACTTATGATTGGATTGTTAGCAAACATTCGTAACTACTAACAATGCATTAAGGTTTCTCCAACCATAGCCTTAAGCTAATGGTCCTCTTACTCCCATACGTGCAACGTTCCGGTTTGCGTCCTTAGGTTTCTGTCACTCCGGCAGAACTACCCCCTTCCTTTTGCACATACTACTAACCCTAAGATGTTTAATCCATGTGCGTATAAATATAATGGACACCAAAGGACAGTACCATATCAACATACAACTCTAATGAACCAAAGACATTCAACAAATTAATCTAAGAACAAATAAACTATGGAAACATGACATAGATCATAGGATAAATATTATAGCATCAAACACCATATTTACATAGGATGGTACAGAGGTATGTGGGAGGATGAACCACTGCATATGTGATGGAGATAGCGGTGAAGATGGTGGAGAGGAGCAGCGAGGGCGCGGGCGGCGGCGGCGGTGCGGGGGACTCCTTCCCCGCCGCCGGCATCATGGGGGAGCGCCGCCCCTTAGCCTCCTTCCTTCATGGCTTCATGGGAGCCCTCCCCCATGGAGATGGGATCCATGGGGGAGGCAAAAATGTGGCTCCGGTGGCTGCAAATTCGTGAGTGGAGGTGTCTCCCACGAGCTAGGGTTCCTCCCTTTATATAGTCTCTCGGATTCCCGTCTCCCTATCTTGGGCCGCAATGGAGCGGGCTTATCTCGGTCGTCCGGACTCGGAATCAGGTGAATTTTATGTCCAGAACGTTCACCCTGAAATCTATTATATTATTAAAACAACTAACAACTAACGGTGCGGATTGTCCGCTCTAAAGCTAAGATATTTCAATGGCTCAGATTTAGCATCAACCGCACGCATATTTGCAATGTCCAAAGGAGACGTATGCAAGCTAGGCTCTGATTGATTAATAGCTACCATACGCAAATAGGAGTCCAATTCGTATTAGTGCGTTGCTAGGAGTCCAATTCAGGAAAGAGTCACGGAACGCACGAGGCAAGCTAGGCTCTGATTGATTAATAGCTACCGTACGCAAATAGGAGTCCAATTCGTATTAGTGCGTTGCTAGGAGTCCAATTCACGAAAGAGTCACGGAAACGCACGAGGCAACTACAACTACTCCGCTGCGGGGCAAAGGGATTCGAGCAGTAACGAAAACAAATCAGAATCGTTCAGAGACATATAAGAAGCTGCCAATGGCGTGGTTGGGATAAGAGGGCGTCGCGCTGCCGTCGTCGATGCGACGAAAGCACCAAGTAGCCTGCATATCGATTGCTGATATGCTGCAAGAACGTGTGAGCCCGTTGATCTCGAGTCTCCTGGATTCAATCTGCTCCATTGCCGTCTCTCCTCATCGGTCGTCGCGAGATTATTGATTCCAGATCACGGGACATGTCTGCCATCTCCGATATGAGAGTGATACTCAAGGGGATACGTCAGTGCGGACGGTCGGAAACAACGGCCAGATGACAACCATGAGATGCATATGCCCCGCAAACTGCAGCTACATCTCACCTGCGATATCTTGAACGAAAACGAGGGAAACATCAATGCGGGCGGCCGGCAACAACGGCCAGATGCCAACCATGAGATGCACAAGGATTTGGCGAGGCCGTGAGGTTGTTAGGGTTGATAGCGAGTTAGCGACGCCAAGCGGCAGACATAACAGGTTGAATCGAATTAGGATGAGCGCCGGACAAAGCGACATCCATGGCGTCATAGCGAATCCAATCCGCAGACATAACACGGGGTAGCAAGGTTGGGCTCCGATTATTTTCTGATCAAACGAGTACACTTGAGTTTAGATTTCAAATCCATGGCTCAATCAATCAAATATTCTGAAAGGTCCTATTCTCTTGGAACTAACATGCGATGCATTCGCTGTTCTTCTAGACGACCTAAAAGAGAGACTAACGTATCCACAACAAGAACTACGGAGTAGCTCATACGAGAGCAGGTGGATGCATCATTTGACAAAATAGAACCAGGTAAGAGTCATCCCATGTGATATATGATAATTAAGGCTGAGAGGAAACTGGCTCGGGGGACAACGTCGAGCCATAAAAATGCTAAACGAGCATGGAGCCAAAGGGGATTAACACACAAGACCATAAATTCAATAAGGACCTATTACATACGCGAGCAATACTCTCATATATGAGGTATCTGTAAGTATATATTATGCAAGATATAATAGCAATCATGGAAGGCAAATGAGAATGCGACCAATGTTCACTTGGTTCAGATACGAGGAAGTTCTCAAAAAAAAAATTGATGCAAGATATATGAAGAGGCAAAAGGAGTGATCAAAGAGAAAAATTAAAGGATTAGTAAGATAATCTATATATTATTTTGTCTAGCTATAAAGGTTCTTGCACTTAATCAATAACCTATCATACTTTCTCAAAGTTATATTTCTAGCTAACCCGATGTAACCATGTGTACATGGGAGGCTTCGACTATAATATATTTCAGCGCTATCCAGTAAGTAATGAATTAGTTATTTTTATCTCTGAATTACGAGGAGAAAATGTGATCACCCCAAAGGGTTGAAACCCTTTGTCACACCGAAGAGGGTATAGGGCAAGCTTGATATCAATCTGGAGACAAGCGATGGCGTCCGCAGATTAGATTCATTATCATCTAGATCACGTACTCTTGAAATCCGGAAGGAAGAGTACAGAAAGAAGACTGGGCGTACTCCATAGTCAAAATATCTCAATTGCTTAGATTCATGAGCATCCACGGATCCACCTGAGATTAATTGATCTCTTCCAATTTGGGCGCGCTGGACATGACGTAGTGGGTACAGAAGAATAGCATTTCACAATGCTTTTCCTTGGAAAAAATATGTTGTACATAATGGAGTGGGTACAATTTTTTTTAAGTATACATACTTATTTAGAAGCTTCAGAAATCATCTGTTTTGACCTTCAGGACAGAACAAATTGTATATGATTAAGTAATTGTAATAGGAGTTTTAGGTTTTCATTGGTTTTTGTTACATAAAATTACAGTTCAGACAATAATTTCAAATTTGTGATGCCCGAGTCAATGCACACGATTAATAGCAAAAATATAGGCTAAGATTTAAGGCCAATTTATTATTAACTGACACGTACATGGGTATGTGCATACAAACTTGGCCATTAGGAATATATAGAAGAAATGTTAAAGTTTTGAGCAAACACAAAGAAAAAAAATCATAACTACGTTTCTATCTTATTAATTTATCCGCCTGCAATGTTTCTTCAAAATCTTACACAAAATTTTATGATTGGACTACAATATTATACTTCACACGATTGGTCAATAAGGATATCATTAGTACATAGCATAATCAGATGACGCAAATGAGTCCAGCTGGTACATCACTCCATTTTTAAATGTTATTAAACATGGAAAATTACTCACCAATTATATGATCTAATTGGTTGCTGGAGTATGAGGAAAAATACAAGTTGAATACAACACCACTTGAATGTTCAAGTCCTATACTAGAACGTGGAGAAATAAAAATAAAATTATAGGGGTTTTGTATTTTGAAGTTTTATTATCACAAGATGGAAACGTTTGAGTAGTATGGAAGCTCTATGATTTTAGTATAGAAAATTAAATATATTTGCACCTTGCATTTCTCCTACATTGTTTAAGAAAATGGTATCAATAAGAAAAAATAATACATTACATGTAATAATTCAAATAGTCTCATTGCTAGCCGCGCAATTGTGCGGGCCCTCCAGCTAGTTCCCTACAACTTTGTAATGGAAGAGTTTTCCGTTTGATGCCGTCTTCGACCCGTAACGTGACCATCTTCGAAAAAAGTTCTGGCACAGATTTCTGGAAAGTCCCAATTTGACTCCAACAAGGTTTCCACTTGTATTCTTGGTAATTCATACACATCAAAGTGTAAAACAAGAACATTGTGCACTTTTGCAACTATTAGTAGGTTAGTCCAAATAAATCATAAAAGTGCCACAAAGTGTAGATAAAACATATAGCAATTGGTGTAAAATAAGCATGAAACATCAAAAAATTATAGATACGTTTGCAACTTATCAGCAGGGAGTTGCTTCGTCAAGGGATTCATTGGGGTATTGGCAATGGCCAGTCAATGCAAATCCTCTCCGATCGGTGGATTCCTGGGGTTCAGCCTGAGTATATCCATCTTCTGTCGCCTCTACCAGAGGCAGCTACCGTCGATCTGCTAATAGATGCAGATAATGGTGCATGGAACGAGGTCTTCATTCGTTCTATTTTTTAGGAGGATGTGGATGCTCAAATTCTGAAGATCCCGATCAGTAGACACGGAGGGCCAGATTTTGCATCGTGGCCGCATAATAAATATGGAGTGTACACGGTTCGCTCCGCTTACAATCTGGCCAGAGTAGGGGATTTTAACTATTCAAGAAGTTTGCCCAGTAAGGGGCTCACATCCGATATGGAGACAGAGGCAAGTGTTGGAAGAAGCTATGGGTGATTGTCTGCCCGGGAAAAATGAAGGTCACACTTTGGCGGTTCGCACATGACTGTCTTCCATCGGGGCAGCAGCTAGCTCGGCGCAACATTCCCACCTCTCCGGCCTGCGTCTACTGTGAGCGGTTTGAGGAAGCAGCTCATTGCATGTTATTTTGCCCATTTGCTGATGCTGTCTGGACAGAATTGAAGAATATTTTCAACATCAAGCTGGGCAAGAAGAATTTTATAAATCCTAAAGCTTGGGTTTTTGAATTCCTTTCCAGATCGTCCGCTCAGTTTCAAACGGTTCTGGTAGTGGCATTCTGGCATCTTTGGGAGGCAAGGAATGGAGCTCGTAATGGGGAAAAAATTAAGCATCCAAGATCCTTGGCTGAACAAATCAAGGTTTACGTGGATATGATTGAGCTGCATCTTCGGAAAACAGCCTCTACTAACAGTTGTGAGTCCAGTATCTCTGAAGCAAAATGGACTCCACCGCCAGTAGGTACTGTTTGGTTAAATGTGGATGCAGCTTTGTTCAAATCGTCCAATCGCATGGGAGTCGGCGTCGTGATCAGGAGCTACAGTGGTGAATGCTTGTCTGCTATCAGCGAGCTCGTCAATGAGGTCACGTCGCCCGAACTTGCTGAAGCCATAGCCGTCAGGCGGGCAATGGCTCTCGCGCGAGAAGAGCGTTTCGACAAGATCATGGTGGCCACGAATTGCCTATCGTTGGTGAATCGCATCAACAACTCAATCCTCGATTGCTCGTTCTTGGGAGTGGTTATTTGGGACATCAAGAAGGAGGCTACACTTTCTAATTCCTATTCCTTCTTTCATGTTCCTCATAAGCGCAATGTTGTGGCACATGTTTTAGCTCGTCGGTCTGAAACCTTTGGTTCTGTTTCCTTTCGTTCTATACCTCCGGAATGTATCCGGGAGATACTATGTACTGATTTAATGTGATCAATAAAGTGCCGTGTTTTCTCAAAAAAAAACAGCCTCTAAGAACGCCTTACTCTCTCGAGCCTGGTCTCTAGCTTAGCACCTCTGTCCTTGAGTCCTTTTTCGGTCCAATATAAGTTTGAAATAGCGCTTTTCATACCATCATTTATGCCTTCTATCCCATCGTGATAGGAGAAAACCGCTATATTTCTATAGTTGACTAGCACCAAACATATATAAACAATCCAGACTTTTTGGTGATGGCAGGTGACGAGGGTTAACTCGACAAATGTCCAATATGAAGGACCTAGGATCGGGGGAGTAGGGCGTCAGATGAACTCGAAGGTAAAATCAGTCAAACAAGGTGTGTATCGAAAGTAAACGTAAGAGTAAACTTCGCTTGCTTTCAATTTGTCCCTCACCGTCCTCTCCTGGCCCCTTTATATAGGTGGCCAGGCCTCAAGGATCGGGAGGGATCCAATACAGATTACAATATCGATATACAACATGGACTCGTATTTCGACTAGTGTTACAACTGAGCCTAGCTTAATGGGCCTCAGGGGTACTCAACTGACGGGCTCTATTATCTATACCCTTGTCGGTAGCCCCCGAGATTCTACCAGAATTGAGATTCGGGTTGAATCTCAGATCTTCAAATCTTCGACTTGATCAATACTTGACTTCTTTGTATCTACAAATCTTCGACTTGGTCTTTAAACATATCTTTTTATTAAAATGTCTCGCAAGGGGTTTTGATGAACAAGCCTAACAACTATGACGGATCAGGAGGCCAATTAACTGCCAGAACAGATACTTGTCATCTACTTCAAATTCAATCCCCTTGGATTTGAATTCGGGAAACCGGTCAAACCCATTCTTTTACCGCATTTAGGACTTACAAAGAATGAATCCCAGTGGTTCTCAGGATACCCAGTGCGTCCACCAGGATTTTCTTCGCGTCGTAGACACGGATATGTACCAGCAGAGCGCATCCATGTGCGTATACCAGGCCACACAGGACGGATCCTGGGGTCTACCCTTCATGATATATTTCAACCATGGCATTCAAGGTTTGTCGCGATGACGCAACTCGAGAATCATATGTCACAGCCTTGTTTGACTGTTTCAATTCTAAAAATATTCAGGTTATTCAACCTTGATTGATATAAACTCTCTCCCGATGGTAGTAATGATGCTTTCCAAATCTTCTTTCGCCTTCTTTGCTCCATTATTCATGAAAAAACATCGTCGGGTGCGCGCCCAACGCTCCCGATGGGAGTAGCCCCCGAGGCTATAGTCGAAAAAACTTATTTCGAGTATAGGCTCAAATACATTGTGCCTACTTTTACTCATCAGATCGGCTTTATTTGATAACATCGTCGGGTGCGCGCTCAGCGCTCCCGATGGTAGTAGCCCCCGAGGCTATAGTCGAATGTTTTCAGGTATAGACTCAAAGAATGAGTTTGTCTTCCTTGATTCCTCTGTATCTTTCATGTTAGTTTTTTGTCGACTTCCTTTGTCATCATCAATACATAGATATGTCATACCATACTTTGCTGAATTTTCCCCTATTGGTGTCCACCACTTATCATATTCTGATTTCCCTATTACTCGAATTCTTGTGACATCATTGGTAGAGTCACTTTTTAAATGGTTTGACTGAGCGCTGACCGTTGCTCGTGGGCAGCGCGGTAATTTTGCAATTTTCCTGCCCGTTAGTGGGCTGCCGTTTCCGCTCCTTGCACCACGTCTCAGCCCATGTTCCTTCATCAGGAAGCTATATAAGGGGGAGAGTGGGGATTTTACTGTTTACTGATTCCTCGCTTCTGTCGCCGCCACCATTGCGGCAAACCTCGCGCGCTTCTGAGCTCCTACACAGCCTCCGCGTGCAGCTCGTAGATGCGCTTCAAGACCCGCGCGCAAAAGAATAAGATGGGGAAAACCAACACCACCAATGCATCAACCAGTTGGGTGCCTTCGGAGTTCAAGCAAATGGATCTCACCAAGGCCCAGGCTGATGGCCTCATCGCCGACGGTGACCAGGTCATCTTCCCTAGCACCGAGCGCATCCCCAAGCCCCCGAGTGGCTTCCGGGTGATGTTTCTTGCCTTTCTCTTATGCGGTCTCTCTTTCCCTGCCCAAGAGTTCCTTCGTGGGCTTCTCTTTGTGTACGGTGTGCAGCTTTACCAGCTCACACCAAACTCAATTCTTCATATTGCTTGCTTCGTTACCCATTGCGAGTCTTTTCTGGGGATCGAACCCCATTTTCTTCTCTGGAAATTTCTCTTTCGGCTCCGCCCCAGTGTTGCTTTATCAAAAAAGCCTGAGCTGGGCAAAGCTGTTATTTCTGTTCGTGCGGAGTCTCAGTACCTGGAATTTTCCATGGCTGCCTCAGTACAAGGTTGGAGGAAGAAGTGGTTTTACATCAAAAACCAGAAAATCTCTTCCTCTGACCAGTATGGCATTGCCCCTTTTGATGCTGCTAAAGATCTGAAGAAATTGGCCTCGTGGGATTCTCCTCCTACGGAAGCTGAGATGGAGGATATCAAGCCACTGCTAGCTCGCATCCAGGCTCTGAAGAGTGGTAGTGGAGGTGTGCTGTCAGGGACTCAACTTATGGTGTTTTTTCTGCAACATCGAGTTCAGCCTCTTCAGCACCGTATTTCCAAACTTTGGTCGTTCTCTGGCTTGGGAGATTCTTCTCGAGTATGTGATGATCTTATGGAGAAGAAGGATCTCGACAAGCGAGTGAGAGCCCTCACTACTCTCATGAAAGATCATGAAATTCCAGCTTTGGCCGCTAGTTTCTTCGACTCCGAGCGTCCCTTGCCTACGGTATATGAGCTGTCTTCATTTGTTCGCCTTCTTTTATCTTATCACTATTTTTCTTATAACTTTTGACTTGTTTTCCTTCCAGGATCACCAATCCCTTGTTTCTCGTCCTCCTCTTCTAGAGGGAGGACCTATTCAGAATGTTTCTGTATCTGCTGCGTCTGAATCCCCCGAGGCTGAGGACAGCCAAGGCGAGGATGAAGCCGAAGATTCGCTGGAAAGAACCAGCTCAACTACGTCGCCTCCTCCTCCACTTTCCGAAGATCTTGGCCTCGACAAGAAGAGAAAACCTGTCAAGGAGCTCATTTCTTCGAGTACCTCCGCTCACAAGAATGTGGCCGGGGAGGCCTCTGCTCTAGAGGATGAAGAAGAGCTTTTCGACACCTTGGACTCGTGAGTTTTTTGCTGACTTGTTCATATACTTTTCTATCTGTCGACTTGCGCAAAGTGTTTTACTCTTGCTTTTTTAGTGATGATGAGGACCCGAAGAAGTATGCTGCAACTGCTCCTATTGTCGACGCTCCTGTTATCGATGAACCGCCCTCACAAGAGGCAGCTGTGGTGCCTAAGTCACCAGAAGCTGCTACCAAAAAGGCTGGTTCTCGTGCGTCCAAACGCCTGAAGAAAGCGTCAGCGGCGAGTACTTCTCTCGACACCCCTCGACCAGTTATCTCCCCTGATGATGTAAGTGCTATATATTTTTGTTATTTACTAGCTATTGAACTGCTCTTCTCATGCCCTGCTTTGGATAGATTTTGATAAAAAATTCGTCTCTTTGGGTAAAGAATGTGTCGAGTTTTTGAAAGCGGTGAAGGCTTCTCATGGTAAGCTTTTTGCCATCCTGCGTCTTTTATTTGCCTAACTTTGCGCCTCTGTGGCTCTTTTGTCGAGCTTGCTTCCTTCTTATTGTGCTGCAGATGCTTTATCGGCGGCTAATGCTCGCATATCGTCTCTGGAAGCTGAACTTGAAGCTTCCAGAAAAGCGTTTGATGCTGCCGCCGCTGCCAAAACCACTGCTAAGAAGTCCACTAAGTCAGCATTGGCTAAGGCGAAGAAAGCGGAGAAAGCACTTGCTGATGCTAATCAGGGTCGTATCCAGAGGGAGCAAGCGTGACTGAACGCCTTAATAAAATTTTGGCTCTTGCTAGAGATAAATACCATGCTTTTCCCTTCTTTGTTGATTTACCCATTCTTATAGTTACTGATGCATGCTTTCTTACTTTTTGTATTTGTCCCCTTTGTTCTTTAGAACATACTGGGGTGTCTTTGGCGCCCGTGCAGTCGGGCGATGATCCTCTAATGGCCGCGGTTAACTTGCTGGAGTCGAACTGGATATCTATCTAGGAGATCTTTGAGCTAGCTAGTCGCGTGTTAACGCGGATTTTCGTCGGGTTGTGGCCCAATCAAAAAGCGGACGTGCCAGCTGCTGATCTGAAGAAGCTTGTAATGGCTTTTGACACCCCCGAAGATCCTATCCTTCTGATGAAGAGCCGCTCTGTGAAGCGAGGTGCGGAGGGGGCCATTGCGCTTACTTATGCGCATGGCGAGGAGGTTAACTGGGAGAAGGTGAGCTCTTCCCACGGTCGACCTCTTTCAGAGCTGCGGGGTTTCTTCGAGAAGGCGAAGAAGTACGCGCCGGGCATCGTGTTGATTATTTCTCCTTCAGCGGATTCTTTGACCTCTGCTACATCAGTTTCTTCGACTCCGGCGATAAGTGGGTCGATGCCTCCTGCCAACGTTGGTGCTACCTCTTCCGCGCCTACTTCTGCCATAGAGCCTGATGTTGAGGTGGCATAGACTTAGTCTTCCTTCGTAGCCTTCATTTCTTTTGATGTAGTAAACTTTATTTATATTTTGCCCGAGAGTCAATCAGGGGGCTTGTACTCGTTGTAAATACTTTTCTTTTGTGAAATGTTGCGCTTGGATTGAGTTTCTGAGATGTTGTCTTTTTCTTTCTGTTGGCTTCCAGCCTGTGCATGCTGGTGGGTCGTCAGGTCGTGATTGGGCTTCATCTCCCGCCAATATGTTCGACTCCGGAGCTTCCTCGCCTCCTCGTCCTTCTCGTCGATGTACGGAATACTCGTTAAGGATTTCGGACCTTGAAGGTCGTTTATCCTTGATGAAACACCAGGCGAAGATTGCTTTGGACAAGGCCAGCAAATCTTGCGACTTGATGAAGCAGATATCCATACTTGAGGATAAGGTGTTGGGTCTGATGGCCAAAATCGTGCATCTTGAAGAATGCGACTCCTTTCTTATTGGTATCGTCAAGTCCGTCTGTGAGATGTTGCGATGTAAGATTCCTTGCAGCCTTTCTCTTTTTCCTTTTATTCCACTATTGTTGGCTAATACCTTTTTGTTATCTCAGGTACTTGCCTGGACTTTGTTGGTGAGGCACGTCGGGTTTCTGAATGAACTGCGGCTCTCGAGAAGGCATCAGAGGGAATCGACAGTTTGTGGTCTGATCCCCGGCGCCGTCATGCCATTGTGCTTCTTAAAGATCGTGCTCAGCACATTGGAGAAGCAGTTGATGGTTGTCAAAGATCTTTGACGACCATGTATTCTGTCATGCTTCCTCGCAATCCTCTGCCTGGAAGCTTTCCGCAGCTACTCGACAGTTTTTAGATCTAGTCAGCGAATTCACCGGCTGATAGAGCTCAACTTGGTGGCTGGAGCCAATTTTGCTCTTGGGTGGACACGTAAGTGGCATCCAAGGCTTAATTACAGTTCTATGTCACTGAGTTTTCCTCCAGGGGAGATAAGTTGCAAGTCCATATGGATGCTACCCTTCAACCAGCGAGAAGGATCATAGCTAGGTTGCTTCGAGAGGATTCCGCGTTTTTTCGCGAGCATCATTACTTAAACCCCCTGGGAGTAGATGATTCTGATAACCCAATGTTATGATGCTCATGTTGTGTATGTACTTATAGAATGCGAGAGTTTCTATTTTCTAACCTCTTTTGTCAGAAATTTTTATTCTCAGAGTGTTTACATTGTGAGTTTTGGTGCGTTTGCCGCAATTTTTGTTTGAAGACACGTAAACTCGAATAGGAGGAACTTTGTCTTTATTTATGCTTATAATGTAAGATACATGGGGTGTCCCAAGAGATCCGGCCAATGACCTGTATTTTGGATCTAGAGGGCATTGCCCTGGAATAGCTCGTGGCTTTTACAGCCTTATTTTTCTATTCTACTTTTTGGCCTACTTTGTCGCCTACGCCGTCGAGGTCTTCTCTTCTTCTCCTGTGGTTTTGTCTTGGTCTGAAGGTTGTACCCGCGGTTTTTTCACCTCCGGCTCTACTGGGTGCCCTTCAAGTTGTTGCGCGGCTCATGTAGTCGCGCTTTTTGCCTTGTCTTTGGGTTCTCCGTAGTTTGCCATTGATGCGTGGTGAATGACCAGCCCGTTGGGAACCCCAAGAGGAAGGTATGATGAGTATAGTAGCTCGTTTTCCCTCAGTTAGAAACCAAGGTTTAATGTCGATCTTGAAGAGGAGAGACGGTGACGACTAAAGGTGATGCTTGCTAGTTTGCGACAGCAGCGGACAATTTATATATGGCGCCTCGTCCAAGCTTTGCTTGCTAGCTGCAACGTGGAACCTGCACACACACAAAAACAAATACTTTGCTCCCAACTTACGATGAGGTTGTCAATCTCACCGGTTTGCTTGAAACAAAGGTTATGAGCGTATCGAGTGGAAAACAGTAGAGAATGCAATAAAGTAAACAGTGCGAGAAAGTAAACAGGTGATAGCAATATGATGGAAATAGGACCGGGGTCCACAGTTCACTAGTGGTGTCTCTCCATAGATAAAACATGCTGGGTAAACAAATTACAGTTGGGCAATTGATAGAATAAAGATAAATGTGATATGTCAAGAAGATCACTATGAGATTTACTCTGGGCATTACAACAAAATACATAGACCGCCATCCAACTACATCTATGACTAATAATCCACTCCCGAGGATATCAATCCGAACACCCCAGTAGTATTAAGTTGCGAACAACAGATAATTGCATTAAGCAAAGTGTGTAATGTAAACAAAGCATATGCCCTTGAGCATATGAATGTTGTTTTCTCCCTAGTAGCAACAGCACATCTACCACCTTAGAGGTTTCTGTCACTCCCCCAGGTGAAATAGACGCATGAACCCACTATCGAGCATAAATACCCCCTCTTGGAGTCACTAGCAACTACTCGGCCAAGATAGCTACTAACAACGGAGAGCATGCAAGATCATAAACAACATAGAGATAACAAAAGATATAATTCAGTACAGCAACTTAATCATAAACACCAATATTCATTGGATCCCAACAAACCAACATCATAGAATTACATAACGGTGATCTCAATCATGTAGGGCAGCTCATGAGATCTAAACATGAAGCACATGGTGGAGAAGACAACCATCTAGCTACTGCTATGGACCCATAGTCCAAGGTAGACTACTCACTCATCGCTCCGGAGGCAAGCATGGCGATGAAGAAGACCTCCGGTGGCGATTCCCCTCTCCGGCAGGGTGCCGGGAAGAGCTTCTGGACCCTCCCGATCTTCGGGTCGACGGCGGCGGCGGATCGCGATGTGTTCTGGAAATCTGATCGGGTGTTTAGGTTTTTTCCATCGGGGGGTCTTTATAGGCGAAGGGTCGATGTCAGAGGAGGGGCCAGGCGGCCACACATGGGGCCCGCGCGGCCAGGGGCCTGGCCGCGCCGCCCCTATGTGTGGGGCCCTGGTGGCCCCCCTCCTACTTCTCTTCGGATCTCTGGAAGCTTCCGGGTAAAATAAGACTTCAGGAACTTGTTTCGTCCAATTCCGAGAATATTTCCTGTGTATCACTTCTGAAACACAAAAACAGCAGAAAACAGGAAACTGGCACTGTGGCGCTTGTTAATAGGTTAGTTCCGGAAAATGCATAAAAGTGCCACAAAGTATAACGAAACAATAGGCAAATGGTGTAAAAACAAGCATGGAGCATCAAAAATTATAGATACGTTTGAGACGTATCAAGCATCCCCAAGCTTAACTCCTGCTCGTCCTCGAGTAGGTAAGTGATAACAAAAGAATAATTTTTGAGGTGACATGCACCTACACAATCTTGATCACATATGTAAGCATTTGTGAGCTGGGATCATAAGAACTTAAAACATGGTCATGAAAGATATAATCATGACAATAAGAACTTAGCAACCATGTTGTAAACATGTAAATGAACACAAACAAAAGATCATGATAATGAAACAATGAAAGTCAAACGTGTGTTCAAATCATAAGGAAAAACATACAAAAGGTTTTCAGCTTGTCCTTCAAAGAGAGCAAAACATAAATGCATAGGACACCTTCAAGTTTAAGAGGGCGACTAGATACAAATAATTTAAGAACAAGTGAAACCAACAATATGAGTCAATCAATGAACTTTGGGACAATGCATATCACACTAAGAATGACAACTATGCTCTCTTAATGGTGCATAAAGAAAGAAGGTGGTGACTCAACATAAAAGTAAAAGAAAGGCCCTTCGCAGAGGGAAGCAGTGATTGCAAGTTTTATACCTTCAAAAATTATGGTACTTACCGGCTTTGAGCTCTCATTGCCCCCATCATAAGCATCTTGAATGGTTAAAGTTAATGCGAGAACAATTATGATGCATATGCTTGACAAATCATAAGTTGAAAACCTCGTGTCCCGTGAATACGAGTACCCAAACCTCATGCTACTTTACTTAGAGTCCCAAGCAAGGCTCTTGTCATTGTAAGTATATGCATATCATTGAGAACCACCAATGGGGTACCTCCGTGCCCGATGACATGGAACAAGCCCACACCAAAATGACAGGACAAGCAGACAATGAACACCTCGACATCTCTTTTATTTGCCTTTTGTTTAGCTTTTTATTGTGAGATGCGTCGTCGAATGTTCACCATGGGTATGCTGCAAATTTCCACCATGAATTATGCATGGCTTAGATTGGCGGCCTGGCGTTTCCCTAATACATATACAAACTCCATGATCCCCACAAGATTCCCAATTCATTTCACACCACGGGCATCCATAAACAAAAGATCACGATATCAACTCAAATAAGAAGTGCAATGTTGAAAGCTTGCCCCATGACAGCATGGCTGGGCTAGAATCCAACTTACAACTTGCAAGCATAACAACTCAACATAAGAGACCACAATGTCAAATTTTTAAGAACAGGAAAAGTAAAGTGTGCCTTCCGGTTCGTGAGAGCTTTACTGACCGAATTTCGCATAACACTGGTAAGAGTTTAATTTGAAGAGAAAATAAAAGCAAGTCAAATTTACTTGGAATAGAAAATTGCTAGTAGGTATGTATGGTGGACACTTTGGAAAACTTTGGCTTTTAGGAGTTGGATGCACGAGTAGAGCTCATACTCAGTACAAGGCGAGGGCTAGCAATAGACTGGGAGCGACCAACTAAGAGAGCAATAATGGCCATAATCATGCAAAGCGACAAAGCGACATTAAAAGAAGCATAAGATGGCATCAAAAGTCAAAAACTAAATGATCATGAAGGCTATTGGCGACTTTGTAAGAGTCTAACATGTGTGAGCATGCGCCAAGTCAACCCAAATAAAGCATCAAGGAGAAAACCAAAATAATGCTTCCATACAATAAAAACAACGCATGATTTTTTTCAAAGGCTCATTAAGCAATCTCAGTTATTTGAGACAAGTCATGCTATAGCAAAACCACTAAGCATACTATCAAAAAGACATCAAGCATGACATGAAAAAGCCTAAGCCGCAGTCTACACAAGCTCCTTCTTGTACCACTATTTTGCATAAAGCTTTTTCTCTTTTCCAACACCATTTGAAATTTTTATAAACATCTCTTTTGATGAAAACCAATAAAGATCAGAGGCAAAAATACACCTTGATGAAAAGATATGACAAGATCTGAACGCAAATCAAGGTGAAAACGAAAACCAAAAGCAGCAGCAGAAAAAGTAGAACGCTCGATGAACGATAAGAGTGAAAACTAGAGCGTTCTTTGCAAATGAAAACGAGTACATCTCCTCCAAAAGAAATTTGTTGGGGTCCAACCATTTATTGAAGCAAACAAACTAACTAAACCAACTAAGAAAACTAAAACAACTGACGCTCCAAGAAAAACACATAGTGCATGAAGCAATAAAAATATAGTGTTTTGAAAGGTGACCTGATTTTTGCCGATGAAGAAGGGGTGCCTCGGGGGCATCCCCAAGCATTGACGCTTGTACTTCTTGGATATTTCTTGGGTTGATGCATGGGCATCCCCAAGCTTGTGCTTTTGTCCATTCTTCAACTCATCTCATCATTCTCCAATCCCTACACTTGAAAACTTCCTTCATACAAAACTAAACACAATTCTATTAGCAACATTAGTGTAAGCATAAAATATATTCAACCTCTTTTAGCTTCAGGTTTCAACTCAAAACCACCACATATATAGCAAATACTACTGTAGCAACTTCCCAAAAGGTTCCATGATCAAAAGAACTCAAAAGAAAGCGATAAAGTGGCAAACACAAGTATTGGCAGAAATCTGTCAAAACTGAACAGCTGACAAAGGTCGAATTTTTAAAAGGTTTTCTGTTGCTCAAATCAAAAAGTGTTTAACTAACAAAAGTTTGGATATAACCTGAGGCATATGTACAAGAAATCTCAGGTCCAAAGGATAAACAGAGAATTTTCACGAATTTTTACGGTGCAGCACCGAAAACAGTTTCAGGACAGCAACATCCCCAAATCTTTACCTCGCTCAAATTAGAGGCTTCTCTTGGCACAAAAACGAAATAAACAAGATAAGGAGCGGTCATTACAGTAGTAATGACTTCCAAGACTCAAATAAAAGAAAAAGTACTGAAAAGAAAACATTGGGTTATCTCCCAAAAGTGCTTTTCTTTAACGCCTTTGAGCTAGGCGCAGTAATTTGAGAAGATGCTCACATAAGAAATATGAATTGAAGCAAAAGAGAGCATCAAGGAGCAAATATAAAACACATTTAAGTCTAACCCACTTCCTATGCATAGGAATCTTGTAAGAAAATAAATAAAAGAAGCACATAGTCACAAGTATGGGTAGATAAAATAAGAGCAACTTTGAAACTTTCAATATAAAGAGAGGTGTTTTAGTAACATGAGAATTCCAACAACCATATTTTCCTCTCTCATAATAATTTTCAGTAGCATCATGAACAAACTCAACAATATAAATATCACACTCACCCTCCTTTGTTAAGCATGGAGGGCGATCAAATAAGGTATTAGTTAAAGAGTTACTCTTATTGGGGGTAGACATGGGTAACTCCATTCTTCCTCCTCTTGATCATCAATCTCCTCCTCTTTTTCATCCAATGAGCTTCCAATTTCTTCTTCCATAGGCTCCTTCAAGGCATTAGTCTCTTCCGTTGGAGAGCATCTATTAAGACATTTAAGAATATAGCCATTTCCTTCCTTGTAATTATCAAAGCAAAATGTGAGTATATCATAAACCTCATATTTATGAGGTGCATCATTAGTATTTTCAAGCAAATAAGCAAGTTCGAATGCACCCTTCCAAGCAATAAATTCTTCAATTTGTTCCACATCATAAAAGTCGTAATTTCCATTAATATAAGAAGATATGGTAACATCATCATTATACTCACATTGAAAAGGGAGGTGTTTATACCTCCTACAGCAACAAGATTCATCAAAGCAATAAGTAACATTATAAGTAGAGCACACATTTCTAGCAATGATATATAATCTATTGATTTGTTCCCATAAGTGTTTCCCTTTTTGTGACAGGCGGTGTTCATCATAATAATTTTGCTCCTCTTCCGTGAACCCACCTTGCCAAAAAGATTTAGTTTCAAAGATACCAACCATTGATAGAAAGCATGATAAAACAAGACAAGTAAAAACAACTACCAAGGATTCTAATTTTTTTGGGTTTTTGATAAAAAGCAATGCAAGTAAAATAAATAAAGTAAAGCAAAACAATAACAAAGTAAAGGATGTGTGTGCGAAAAACTCCCCTCGCAGAAGTCTTCTCTTCCTCCCCGGCAACGGCGCCAGAAAAAGAGCTTGATGCGTGGTGAATGACCAGCCCGTTGGGAACCCCAAGAGGAAGGTATGATGAGTATAGTAGCTCATTTTACCTCAGTTAGAAACCAAGGTTTAATGTCGATCTTGAAGAGGAGAGACGGTGACGACTGAAGGTGATGCTTGCTAGTTTGCGACAGCAGCGGACAATTTATATATGGCGCCTCGTCCAAGCTTTGCTTGCTAGCTGCAACGTGGAACCTGCACACACACAAACAAATACTTTGCTCCCAACTTACGATGAGGTTGTCAATCTCACCGGTTTGCTTGAAACAAAGGTTATGAGCGTATCGAGTGGAAAACAGTAGAGAATGCAATAAAGTAAACAGTGCGAGAAAGTAAACAGGTGATAGCAATATGATGGAAATAGGACCGGGGTCCACAGTTCACTAGTGGTGTCTCTCCATAGATAAAACATGCTGGGTAAACAAATTACAGTTGGGCAATTGATAGAATAAAGATAAATGTGATATGTCAAGAAGATCACTATGAGATTTATTCTGGGCATTACAACAAAATACATAGACCGCCATCCAACTACATCTATGACTAATAATCCACTCCCGAGGATATCAATCCGAACACCCCAGTAGTATTAAGTTGCGAACAACAGATAATTGCATTAAGCAAAGTGTGTAATGTAAACAAAGTATATGCCCTTGAGCATATGAATGTTGTTTTCTCCCTAGTAGCAACAGCACATCTACCACCTTAGAGGTTTCTGTCACTCCCCCAGGTGAAATAGACGCATGAACCCACTATCGAGCATAAATACCCCCTCTTGGAGTCACTAGCAACTACTCGGCCAAGATAGCTACTAACAACGGAGAGCATGCAAGATCATAAACAACATAGAGATAACAAAAGATATAATTCAGTACAACAACTTAATCATAAACACCAATATTCATCGGATCCCAACAAACCAACATCATAGAATTACATAACGGTGATCTCAATCATGTAGGGCAGCTCATGAGATCTAAACATGAAGCACATGGTGGAGAAGACAACCATCTAGCTACTGCTATGGACCCATAGTCCAAGGTAGACTACTCACTCATCGCTCCGGAGGCAAGCATGGCGATGAAGAAGACCTCCGGTGGCGATTCCCCTCTCCGGCAGGGTGCCGGGAAGAGCTTCTGGACCCTCCCGATCTTCGGGTCGACGGCGGCGGCGGATCGCGATGTGTTCTGGAAATCTGATCGGGTGTTTAGGTTTTTTCCGTCGGGGGGTCTTTATAGGCGAAGGGTCGATGTCAGAGGAGGGGCCAGGCGGCCACACACGGGGCCCGCGCGGCCAGGGGCCTGGCCGCGCCGCCCCTGTGTGTGGGGCCCTGGTGGCCCCCCTCCTACTTCTCTTCGGATCTCTGGAAGCTTCCGGGTAAAATAAGACTTCAGGAACTTGTTTCGTCCAATTCCGAGAATATTTCCTGTGTATCACTTCTAAAACACAAAAATAGCAGAAAACAGGAAACTGGCACTATGGCGCTTGTTAATAGGTTAGTTCCGGAAAATGCATAAAAGTGCCACTAAGTGTAACGAAACAATAGGCAAATGGTGTAAAAACAAGCATGGAGCATCAAAAATTATAGATACGTTTGAGACGTATCAGCCATCATGCTGAAATTTTGCGCCATCTTGTGAAATTCCTTGTCGTATAAATCTGAGAGTTTGAAACTTCCTTTTACTGTAATGATTCTGTTGGCCCTTGGCATTTTGAGTACCATGTACGTATAGTGAGGTACTGCCATGAATCACGAAAACATGTGTCGCCCGAGGATCGCGTGATACTATGATGGCCAGTCCATGACTTCGAAGTCGAGCTTCTCTCTTCTGTAGTTTTGTCGATTCCCGAAGCAAACGTTGAGTGCTATTCGACCAAGTGGATAGTTAGCGCTCCCTAGGACGATTCCGTGAAAGGAACAGTCAGTTGGTTTCAGGAACTCCAATGAAATGTGTATTGCTCGTAGGGTCTTCGCATATATAAGATTTATGCCGCTTCCTGCATCCATGAATACTCTGTCGACATCGTATGTCCCAATTTGGGCTTTGAGTACCAAAGGCGCGTTTCCTGGCCGAGGTATTGTTATGGGGTGATCATCTCTGCTGAATTCTATGGGTTGCTCTGACCAGTGTAGATATTCCGTTGTTGCTGGAGGCGAGGTTATTGCTAGGTTAACTTGGCGAGTTATGCTTTTTTCCTCTTTGTTCGACTTTGGCACAGGCTGTATCATTGCTGTGATGTGCCCTTTAGATGGAACATATCCTCCATCGTCATCGCGTCCCTGGTTTGGCTGGTCTTGACCTTGAGGAACTCTATTGTTTCCTTGTTGACTTGCAGGCGCGTTGTTTGTGTTTCCTTCATATCCTTGCCGTTTTGCTTCGGCTTGCCTATTTAGTGCTGGTTCCTATAGTTTCAAGAACGTTGTGCAATCTTTCATCGCGTGCCTGGATACTTGTTTTCCATCAACAAACGCAGAGTGTATGTGACATGGTTCGTTTAGCATATCTTCTGGTGATGGGTTGTACTCTCTGGGTTCTCTTGTCTGAAACTTTTTGTAGTCTTCTTTTCCATAGCTACGATATCACGAGCTTCTACGGTCGTTCCCTTGGTAGCTATTATCCTTGTACCCTACAGCTACTTGGCTGTGAGAGCCGTAGTTATTGTAATTGCGGGATCTCCTCCTTTGGCCTCCATATCTGTTTCCTCTAACATCCTCTGGCGATCGTGTCCGTTTGTTGTTGCACGCATCTTCTCCATCTGCGAATCTGTTTGCTATATCCATTAAATCTGACACTGTTTTTGGCTTGATTCTGCACATCTCTTCGACTAGGTCTCCTCGCCTTAATCCGAGTATGAATGCATCTATTGCTCTTTCATCTGAGACTTCGACTACTGAATTTTTGATGATGCTCTATCTTTGGATATATGCCCTTAATGTCTCATTGAGTTGTTGTACGCAAGCTTTGACTTCTTCTATGGACGCTGGCCGCTTATATGTCGACTTGAAGTTGCTCGTGAATTGCTTTATAAGCGCCTCCCAACTTCTGATTGTTTCTTTTTCTAATTTGCTCAACCATGACCTTGCCGCGCCGGTGAGGTGTAATTGCAAACTTTGCATAGCTGTTTTCTTGGTTCCTCCCAATATTTTTACTGCTTGCAAATAATCCGAGAGCCATGACTATGGCTCCTGAGATCCGTCGTATTTTTGCTGATCATGGGGTAGTTTGAAACCCTTGGGTACTGGCGTGGTGCGAACTCTGTGAGTAAAGCATGATGCCCCCATCTCTTTTTCGTTGTCTTTGTAATCATATGTTTTGTTTGGAGTCTTGGATCTTCGGGTTCCTCCATACTTCAGGCTTCTTTGTTGCCTTGGTGATGGTGTTCTAGATCGTCGACTGCCGCTTCTGTGCCGAGGACTATTGTGACGGCGTGGTGATCTTGGCTTATGGGTTCCTTTGTTGCGATATGCCTCCTCTTCTTTTGCTGATAATTTGTTGCCTACCATCTTCAATCCTTGTATTGCTGCCCGGTGCATATGTTCCCTTGGGTCTCCTGGATTTGGTCGTGTTGTATGTAAGTATGCTTGAGCTGCCACCAGTGCTGCTTCAGGAGTCTTTGGTATAATGTTTCCTTGCTCATCGACTGATAGGAAGGACAAGTCGAGGTTTTTGGAGAGGCTTTGCCTTTCTGAATACTCAAGGTTTTCGAACCTTGATCCGTGCCGACGATGCCTTTTGTTGTTTGTGTATGACGCATCGCTACGTGCTCTACGAGCAGCGTCGCTTGCTGCAATGGCTGAGTCTTTTCTCTTCTGTATTTCAATCCTCTCCTTTGCTAGTTGCTTTGCTGCTGTCTTAAGGCGTAGTGGTATCCCAAAAGCATATTCTTACTGGTGTTTGTTGGTATTGGCGTGCAATGCTCTACGGCTGTTTTGATTATTCTCTACTTGTCGACTGATAGTCGAATTTTCTCCCTAGTTGCAAGGGAATCTACAGTTTCTCCTTCTGCTAAGTAATTCGCTCCTCTGTTTACGTTTGCTGGGTTCAGCACTGGATTGTTGTTTTCGTCGAGCTCTTCTGAGTTTTCTCCTATAATGGCGAGTACTTGGTATTGATTGTCGAGTTTGCTGTTGAAGCTTGAGAAGATCGAACTGTCATCTTCATGAAGATCTAATCCTGTCTTCCAGGTGTCTGTTGATTTGTCTGAGGTGTCGTCGTGGCAGATCATGAGGTCTTCAAGTTGAACTTCTAAGTCGAAATTCTCCATGGTTTCGTTACTTTCTGCAATTTTTCCTTCTTCTGCTTCTGCGAAGCTGACAGGCGAGTTTACCTCGCTGGAAGAGCCTTCGGATGATTCTGATATTACTATTGTCTTGGACTCGCTTGCCGACGGACCCGGTTTCACTGGATCTGAAAGGCAAATCGAACCTAGTGATCCGACGCGAAAGTTTAAACTCCCGATCGTCAAATCTATATCTTGATCCATGCTCTCAAATACTTGCGTGAAACTTGACTGGTGAGGTTGAAAATCGACGGTTCCAAAGGATATCTGGATTTCGTCGACTTCTGGGTTGCTGTTGGCCAAAGGCAAAAAAGCCGTCGAATTCATGATTCCAACGCCCAGAGTCCCCACGGTCGGCACCAATTGACGAGGGTTAACTCGACAAATGTCCAATATGAAGGACTTAGGATCGGGGGAGTAGGGCGTCGGATGAACTCGAAGGTAAAATCAGTCAAACAAGGTGTGTATCGAAAGTAAACGTAAGAGTAAACTTGGCTTGCTTTTAATCTGTCCCTCACCGTCCTCTCTTGGCCCCCTTTATATAGGTGGCCAGGTCTCAAGGATCGGGAGGGATCCGATACAGACTACAATATCGATATACGACATGGACTGGTATTTCGACTAGCGTTACAACTGGACCTAGCTTAATGGGCCTCAGGGGTACTCAACTGACGGGCTCTATTATCTATACCCTTGTTAGCTGATACGTCTCTAACGTATCTATAATTTTTGATGCTCCATGCTTGTTTTTACACCATTTGCTTAGTGTTTCGTTACACTTCGTGACATTTTTATGCATTTTCCGGAACTAACCTATTAACGAGATGCCACAGTGCCAGTTCCCTGTTTTCTGCTGTTTTTGTGTTTCAAAAAAGTTACACAGGAAATATTCTCGGAATTGGACGAAACAAAAGCCAGACGTCCAGATATTTACCGAAGCTTCCAGAAAACCGAAGAGGAGACGGAAAGGAGCCACAGGGCGACCACACCACCAGGGGGCGCGGCCTGCCCCTGGCCCACGCCGGCCTACGGTGTGGGCCCCTTGGTCCACTTCTGACGCTGTCCCTTCGCCTATAAAGACCCCCCGACAGGAAAAACCTAAATACCCGATCATTTTTCCAGAATACATCGCGATCCGCCGCCGCCGTCGACCCGAGATTGGGAGGGTCTAGAAGCTCTTCTCGGCACCCTACCGGAGAGGGGAATCGCCACCGGAGGTCTTCTTCATCGCCATGCTTGCCTCCGGCACGATGAGTGAGTAGTCTACCTTGAACTATGGGTCCATAGCAGTAGCTAGTTGGTTGTCTTCTCCACCATGTGCTTCATGTTTAGATCTCGTGAGCTGCCCTACATGATCGAGACTACCTTTATGTAATTCTACATGTTGTGTTTGTTGGGATCCGATGAATATTGGTGTTATGATTGAGTTGATGTGCTAAATATTATCTTATGTTATCTCTATGTTGTTTATGATCTTGCATGCTCTCCGTTGTTAGTAGCTATCTTGGCCGAGTAGTTGCTAGTGTCTCCAAGAGGGGGTATTTATGCTCGATAGTGGGTTCATGCCTCTATTTAATCTGGGGGAGTGACAGAAACCTATAAGGTTGTAGATGTGCTATTGCCATTAGGGAGAAAACAACATTCATATGCTCAAGGGCATATGCTTTGTTTACATTACACACTTTGCTTAATGCAGTTATCTGTTGTTCGCAACTTAATACTTGTGGAGTTCTCGGATTGATTCGCCACAAGTGGATTATTAGTCATAGATGCAGTCGGATGACGGTCTATGTATCTTGTTGTAATGCCTAGAGTAAATCTCATAGTGATCCTCTCGACATATGCACGTTATCTTTATTCTATCAATTGCCCAACTGTAATTTGTTTACCCAGCATGTGTTATTTTATCTTATGGAGAGACACCACTAGTGAACTGTGGACCCTGGTCCTATTTCCTTTATATTGCTATCACCTATTTACTTTACTCGCACTGTTTACTTTACTCGCATACTATTATTACTTTCCACTCGATATACTCATACCCTTTGTTTCAAGCAAACCGGTGAGATTGACAACCTCATCGTAAGTTGGGAGCAAAGTATTTGGTTGTGTTGTGTGCAGGTTCCATGTTACTACTAGTTGAAGACGCGCTAACACGTTATCGTTAACGGCGCCCTTGTTGGAGTGTCACTAGGCTAGCAAGCATCACCTTCTTGAGTTTGGCTTTTTCCTGGACTGACAAGCCTTGGTTTCTTTCTGAGGGAAAACTCGCTGCTGTACTCATCAAACCTTCCTCTTGGGGTTCCCAACTGGACGGTGATTTACACTATCACACACCACCACAGCAAAGATTTTTCTGGCGCCGTTGCCGGGGATTGAAGAAGAATAAGCTCCCACGTCAACTAGGCACCAGCTGTTTTCTGGTGCCGTTGCCGGGGAAAAGAAGACTTCTGCAAGGGGAGTTTCGCACGCACATCCTTTACTTTGTTTTAAGTTTTGCTTTACTTTATTTTTACTTGCATCGTTTTATCAAAAACACAAAAAAATTAGTTTCCTTTATAGTTGTTATTTCTTTGCTCTAGTTCATTATGTTGTTCCCTAAGTACGTTTTGGAGGACCTCTCAGTAGGTAGTGGTTCTATTATTGGAAAAAGTAACATTGAGAAGTTCTTTAATCATATTAGCCTGCATAAAGATGTTGAGGAAAAGTCTTTGGCTGAGCTTGCTCCTAGTTATGAAGTTGCTTCTGCTTATTTAATTCACATGTTGGAAGCTAGGTTTGCTAGCCTTAATCCTTTTATGCAATACATGTTTCTTAAGCTTCATGATGTTGAGGACCCCGAAAAGAAAGCTTTTATCTTGGAAACTTTGCGTATAGAATTTAGAGATGTTGCCATTGAGGCTAGGGAAGTTTTTAAGAAATTTAATAAGCTTGGCTCACCTGTAGAGGTTGTTGGTACACCCAATGAAGATTTTAGAGTGCCGATACCTTGTAAACTTGTAGGAATTCATGATGCTTTGGAAAAAAAATTAGTTGGATTTGTCCTGAAAATCCTTTTGATGAAAGTAGTGTGCCAAAGTGTGATCATAAAGGATCTTCAAAAACTCATTTGGACATAATTCAATTTATTGTTGAAAAGACTCCTACTATTGATCTTAATGCCTCACTTGATATTACTTGATTCACACCTTTCCGCGCCTAGCTCAAAGGCGTTAAAGAAAAGCACTCTTGGGAGATAACCCAATGTTTTTACTTTCAGTTCTTTTTCTTTTATTTGAGTCTTGGAAGTTATTACTACTGTAATAACCTCTCCTTATCCTTTTTATTTCATTTTTGTGCCAAGAGAAGCCTCTAATTTGAGTGAGGTAAGATTTGGGGATGTTGCTGTCCTGAAACTATTTTCGGTGCTGCACCGTAAAAATTTGTGAAAATTCTCTGTATATCTTTTGGACCTGCGATTTCTTGTGCATATGCCCCAGGTTATATCCAAACTTTCATTAGTTAACACTTTTTGATTTGAGCAACATAAAACCCTCCAAAAATTCGACCTTTGTCAGCTGTTCTGTTTTGACAGATTTCTGCCAATATTTGTGTTTGCCGCTCTATCGCTTTCTTTTTGAGTTCTTTTGATCACAGAACTTTTGGGGAACTTGTTACAGTAGTATATGCTTTATATGTGGTGGTTTTGAGTTGAAACCTAAAGCAAAAAGGGTTGATTCATTGTTATGCTTACACTAATGTTGCTAATAGATTTGTGTTTAGTTTTGTATGAAGGAAGTTTTCAAGTGTAGGGATTGGAGAATGATGAGATGAGTTGAAGAATGGACAAAAGCTCAAGCTTGGGGATGCCCACGCACCCTAAGAATTATCCAAGAGGTAAAAGCGTCAAAGCTTGGGGATGCCCCCGAGGCACCCCTTCTTCATCGGCAAAAATCAGGTCACCTTTCAACACACTATATTTTTATTGCTTCATGCATTATGCGTTTTCCTTGGAGCGTCAGTTGTTTTTAGTTTTCAGTTTTGTTTAGTTTTTGTTTACTGCAATAAATGATTGGACCCCAACAAATTCCTTTTGGAGAAGTTGCCTTGCTTTTCATTTTCCAAGAACACTCCGTTTTTCACTCTTATCGTTTCAACGAGTGTTCTCTTTTTCTAGAACTGCGTTTAGCTTTCATTTTTTGCCTTGATTTGTGTTCAGATCTTGTTATATCTTTTCATCAAGGTGTATTTTGACCTCTGTTCCATGTTGGTTTTCATCAAAAGAGTTGTTTCAAAAAAGTTTGAATGGTGTTGGAAAAGAGAAAAAGCTTTATGCAAAAAAGTGGTACAAGAAGGAGCTTGTGTAGACTGCGGCCTAGGCTTTTGCATGTCATGCTTGATGTCTTTTTGATAGTATGCTTAGTGGTTTTGCTGTAGCATGACCTGTCTCAAATGACTGAGATTGCTTAATGAGCCTTTGAAAAAATCATGCATTGTTTTAATTATTTGGAAGCATTATTTTGGTTTTCTCCTTTGATGCTTTATTTGGGTTGACTTGGCGCATGCTCACACATGTTTGACTCATACAAGTCACCATAAGCCTCTATGATCATTTAGTTTTTGACTTTTGATACCATCTTATGCTTCTTTTAATGTGGCTTTGTCGCTTTGCATGATTATAGCCGTTATTGCTCTCTTAGTTGGTCGCTCCCAGTCTTTTGCTAGCCCTCATTTTGTACTGAGTATGAGCTCTACTCGTGCATCCAACTCCTAAAAACCAAGTTGTTCCAAAGTGTCCACCATACATACCTATTAGCAATTTGCTATTCCAAAGTACATTTGACTTGCTTTTATCTATCCTTCAAATTAAACTCTTTTTGGTGTTATGCGAAAATTGGTCAGTAAAGCTCTCACGAACCTGATGGCACACTTTACTTTTCTCGTTTTAAATATTTTACATTGTGGCTCTCTTATGTTGAGTTGTTATGCTTGCAAGTTGTAAGTTGGAAATTAGCCCAGCCATGCCGTCATGGGGCAAGCTTTCAACATTGCACTATCTTTCATTTGAGTTGATATCGTGATCTTTTGTTTATGGATACTCACGATGTGAAATGAATTGGGAATCTTGCGGGATCATGGAGTTTGTATATGTGTTAGAGAAACGCCTGGGCCACTAATCTAAGCCATGCATAATTCATGGTGGAAATTTACAGCATGCCCATAGTGAACATTCGACGACGCATCTCACAATAAAAAGCTATACCAATGGTAAATAAAAGAGATGCCGAGGTGTTCATTGTCTGTTTGTCCTGTCATTTTGATGTGGGCTTGTTCCATGTCATCGGGCACGGAGGTACCCCGTTAGCAGTTCTCGATGATACATGTATACTTACAATGACAAGAGCTTGCTTGGGACTCTAAGTAAAGTAGCATGAGGTTTGGGTATTCGTATTTCACGGGACACGAGGTTTTCAACTTATGATTTGTCAAGCATATGCATCATAAGTGTACTCACATTAACTCTAACCATTCAAGATGCTTATGATGGGGGCAATGAGAGCTCAAAGCCGGTAAGTACCATAATTTTTGAAGGTTTATAAAACTTGCAATCACTGCTTCCCTCCGCGAAGGGCCTTTCTTTTACTTTTTATGTTGAGTCACCACCTTCTACCTTTATGCACCGTCTAAGAGAGCATAGTTGTCATTCTGAGTATAATGTGCATTGTCCCAAAGTTTTCATTGATTGATTCATATTGTTGGTTTCACTTGTTCTCAAATTATTTGTATCTAGTCGCCCTCTTAAACTTGAAGGTGTCCTATGCATTTATGTTTTGCTCTTTCATGAAGGACAAGCTGAAAACCATTTGTATGTTTTTCCATATGATTAGAACACACGTTTGACTTTCATTGTTTCCTTTTCATGATCTTTCATTTGTGTTCTTTTTCATGTTATAACATGGTTGCTAAGTTGCTTCTATCAAGATTATATCTTTCATGCCCAAGTTTTAAGTTCTTTTGATCCCAGCGCACAACGCTTACATATATGATCAAGATTATGTAGGTGCATGTCACCTCAAAAATTATTTCTTTTGTTATCACTTACCTACTCGAGGACGAGCAGGAGTTAAGCTTGGGGATGTTGATACGTCTCTAACGTATCTATAATTTTTATGCTCCATGCTTGTTTTTACACCATTTGCTTAGTGTTTCGTTACACTTCGTGGCTTTTTTATGCATTTTCCGAAACTAACCTATTAACGAGATACCACAGTGCCAGTTCCCTGTTTTCTGCTGTTTTGTGTTTCAGAAAAGTTACATAGGAAATATTCTCGGAATTTGACGAAACAAAAGCCAGACGTCCAGATATTTACCGAAGCTTCCAGAGAACCGAAGAGGAGACGGAAAGGAGCCAAAGGGCGGCCACACCACCAGGGGGCGCGGCCTGCCCCTGGCCCGTGCCAGCCAGTGGTGTGGGCCCCCTGGTCCACTTTTGACGCTGCCCCTTCGCCTATAAAGACCCCCCGACGGGAAAAACCTAAATACGCAATCACTCTTCCAGAATACATCGCGATCCGCCGCCGCCGTCGACCCAAGATCGGGAGGGTCCAGAAGCTCTTCCCGGCACCCTGCCAGAGAGGGGAATCGCCACCGGAGGTCTTCTTCATCGCCATGCTTGCCTCCGGCGCGATGAGTGAGTAGTCTACCTTGGACTATGGGTCTATAGCAGTAGCTAGTTGGTTGTCTTCTCCACCATGTGCTTCATGTTTAGATCTCGTGAGCTGCCTTACATGATCGAGATCACCGTTATGTAATTCTACATGTTGTGTTTGTTGGGATCCGATGAATATTGTTGTTATGATTGAGTTGTTGTGCTGAATATTATCTTATGTTATCTCTATATTGTTTATGATCTTGCATGCTCTCCGTTGTTAGTAGCTATCTTGGCCGAGTAGTTGCTAGTGACTCCAAGAGGGGGTATTTATGCTCGATAGTGGGTTCATGCCTCTATTTAATCTGGGGGAGTGACAGAAACCTCTAAGGTTGTAGATGTGCTGTTGCCATTAGGGAGAAAACAACATTCATATGCTCAAGGGCATATGCTTTGTTTCAGTTATCTGTTGTTCGCAACTTAATACTTGTGGAGTTCTCGGATTGATTCGCCATAAGTGGATTATTAGTCATAGATGCAGTCGGATGACGGTCTATGTATCTTGTTGTAATGCCCAGAGTAAATCTTATAGTGATCCTCTCGACATATGCACGTTGTCTTTATTCTATCAATTGCCCAACTGTAATTTGTTTACCCAGCATGTGTTATTTTATCTTATGGAGAGACACCACTAGTGAACTGTGGACCCCGGTCCTATTTCCTTTATATTGCTATCACCTGTTTACTTTACTCGCATACTATTATTACTTTCCACTCGATACGCTCATACCCTTTGTTTCAAGCAAACCGGTGAGATTGACAACCTTATTGTAAGTTGGGAACAAAGTATTTGGTTGTGTTGTGTGCAGGTTCCACGTTGCTACTAGTTGAAGACGCGCTAACACGTTATCGTTAACGGCGCCCTTGTTGGAGTGTCACTAGGCTAGCAAGCATCACCTTCTTGAGTTTGGCTTTTTCCTGGACTGACAAACCTTGGTTTCTTACTGAGGGAAAACTCGCTGCTGTACTCATCAAACCTTCCTCTTGGGGTTCCCAACTGGACGGTGATTTGCACTATCACACACCGCCACAGCATCAGCAGGCAAGCAGGAGATCCGGGAATGCCACTGCAAGAGGGAGAAGGAGAAAAGGAGAAAAGTAAAGGCTTCCTACCGCCCGTACCTCTCTCTACCCATGAAAAAGACAGGCCCCGCCATGTCCGGCGACGCCGGAAGCTCTTGTACCCGGCGACGAAGACGCAGTCGCCACGCGCGTACGGCTGCCCCTCGCGGGTGACCGAATGGACCTGAAAAGATGATTTTGCCCCCGACCACTAGCAAAATTACAGTCTATCACCACAACTCTCTCCTCTATTGACCTCACACCCAGGATATGTAGCCACCCTCGCCGACAAGCGGGCCCCTTTCGATGCAGGCCCACGATTCATTGGGGATGGCTAGATTTTGTGCGGGTGAAATTAGCCTCAGAGGGGTCTCCAGGAATGGACGGCGCGGACCACGTGAGCAGTGACCAGATGCCGATCCGACGGCACGGATCGCTCGATCTCGAAAACGGACGGCTAGCAGAAGGCCACGCAACACCAATGGATGGCCAGGATTTTGAGGTCGTGGATTGGCTCAGGTTCCCCTCCAATGTTTCTTTTAGATTGGCGGGTGAGTACTGCCACTTCTACCCGATGCTATCTTTGATCCCTCGCTGCAAACCATCCATCTAATTGCATAACCGGTGGTTGTGAGAGATTTAGCATCTAGAGGGCCAGGAGAGAGAACAAGATGTTCTAGACATGGGATTTTTTGAGGTCTAGAGATACATGGCAAATTGATCGGTGAAGATCATCATGGCGATCTCATACGTTGGACTACATTGACATTCGATGCAAGATGGGTCAATGCCGTGAAGAATGACGATATTGTGTAGTCAATCGTCCCAATGAGAAGAGGTCGATGCCGAAGAGTTTGGTACCAAGGTGGTCGCAGCCGCCGGAGGGTGGGGCGAGCTAGGGTTTGGTCTCCTTTCTCATCATGCTCTCTTCAGAGCTTCTTGTTGATAACATGTTGAGATGGTACACACGCAAAAGTAGACACGAGAAATATACCTTCGGAGGTGTCCCTAAATATGTGACAGTTCTTCCGAAATCCACCTCTCTTTTAACTTAGGAGAGGGTAAAGATGCTTAAGGTCCGGATCATAACATAAATATCTAACAGATAAATGTGTTAGATAAACTTACATGTTGCTATCCTTGCCCAAAATAAAGAAAGTAGATAATATCACACATCAATTTTCTTTTCACTGAACAATTATCTACTATGAGAATGTGCCCACAAAAATTGTTACTTTCCGCGGGTGAGCATTGACATGCCCGTATAAGGGTGGAGGGACCAATGATAAACCTTTTCACATTTCAAAAGTTTTAAACAATATATCTCTTAAACCGTTAATTCAACTGACTGTCCATTATCACCGTTCAGTTTGTCGTAACAATTATCTTTAAAACATGATCCCATCTTAAATAGTTCTAAAAGAAAAAGTTGTCACCTAGTTTTCATCCAAATTGTACGCACTTACAAAATTTCTTACATGTTATATTTTTATAGCAATTACCTAAATGTTCAAAAAGTAGATATTAAATCCACTCTAAACTAAATACTAAAAGATGACATTAGCATCATGCAATGCTTATTTTGTGAGGGGCAGAGTCCAACAAACCCGATAGCCATTTGATTCTAACCTGACAACCACCTTGACTATATCTGGTTACCAAATCTATACTTCATATAAATAAAAGCCCGCTAAGTGTAATTAATTATCTTTCTTAACATACAAGCTATTCACATCATTTATTCTCTTATCATTTATCCATATCATCCCACTAATAATAATTATTTATTATATATCTCCGCATGGAAGATATTTACATCATCTATTTTTTGGTCACTAAATTGTCAATGTCAACATTTCCCCCTTTTTGCTGTTTGATTAATGAGATCACATCATTTATGCATTTACCGGAACTAACCTATTAACGAGATGCAACAGTGCCAGTTCCCTGTTTTCTGCTGTTTTTGTGTTTCAGAAAAGTTACACGGGAAATATTCTCGGAATTGGACGAAACAAAAGACAGACGTCCAGAAATTTACCGAAGCTTCCAGAGAACCGAAGAGGAGACGGAGAGGAGCCACTGGTGGGCCACACCACCAGGGGGTGCGGCCTAGGGCTGGCCCGTGCCCCCCTATGGTGAGCCTCACCAGGTCCACTTCTGACGCCGCCCCTTCGCCTATAAAGACCTCCCGACAGGAAAAACCTAAAGCCCCGATCACTTTTCCAGAATACATCGTGATCCGCCGCCGCCGTCGACCCGAGATCGGGAGGGTCCAGAAGCTCTTCCCGGCACCCTGCCGGAGAGGGGAATCGCCACCGGAGGTCTTCTTCATCGCCATGCTTGCCTCCGGCGCAATGAGTGAGTAGTCTACCTTGGACTATGGGTCCATAGCAGTAGCTAGTTGGTTGTCTTCTCCACCATGTGCTTCATGTTTAGATCTCGTGAGCTGCCTTACATGATCGAGATCACCGTTATGTAATTCTACATGTTGTGTTTGTTGGGATCCGATGAATATTGGTATTATCATTGAGTTGATGTGCTGAATATTATCTTATGTTATCTCTATATTGTTTACGATCTTGCATGCTCTCCGTTGTTAGTAGCTATCTTTGCCGAGTAGTTGCTAGTGACTCCAAGAGGGGGTATTTATGCTCGATAGTGGGTTCATGCCTCTATTTAATCTGGGGGAGTGACAGAAACCTCTAAGGTTGTAGATGTGCTATTGCCATTAGGGAGAAAACAACATTCATATGCTCAAGGGCATATGCTTTGTTTACATTACACACTTTGCTTAATGCAGTTATCTGTTGTTCGCAACTTAATACTTGTGGAGTTCTCAGATTGATTCGCCACAAGTGGATTATTAGTCATAGATGTAGTTGGATGACGGTCTATGTATCTTGTTGTAATGCCCAGAGTAAATCTTATAGTGATCCTCTCGACATATGCACATTGTCTTTATTCTATCAATTGCCCAACTGTAATTTGTTTACCCAGCATGTGTTATTTTATCTTATGGAGAGACACCACTAGTGAACTGTGGACTCTGGTCCTATTTCCTTTATATTGCTATCACATGTTTACTTTACTCACACTGTTTACTTTAATCGCATATTACTATTGCTTTCCACTCGATACGGTCATACCCTTTGTTTCAAGCAAACCGGTGAGATTGACAACCTCATCGTAAGTTGGGAACAAAGTATTTGGTTGCGTTGTGTGCAGGTTCTACGTTGCTACTGGTTGAAGATGCGCTAACAAGAAATCGTTAACGGCGCCCTTGTTGGAGTGTCACGCAGCTAGTGGGCATCACCTTCTGGAGTATTATCTTTTTCCTACTGGATTGATAACCTTGGTTTCATAACTGAGGGAAAACTTGCTGCTATATTCATCAAACCTTCTCTTGGGGTTTCCAACTGGCCGGTCATTCACTTCATCAACTACACGCCAACAAGTTTTCTGGTACCATCATCACCGCGTCATCAACAAGTTTTCTGGCGCCGTTGCCGGGGAAAAAGAAGACTTCTGCAAGGGGAGTTTCGCACGCACATCCTTTACTTTGTTTTAAGTTTTGCTTTACTTTATTTTTACTTGCATCGTTTTATCAAAAACACAAAAAAATTAGTTTCCTTTATAGTTTTTTTTACTTGTCTGCTTTTAGTTTTGCTAGAATGGCTACTCCTGAAAACACCAAGTTGTGTGACTTCACTAGCACGAATAATAGTGATTTTATCTGCACTCCTATTGCGCCACCTGCTCCTGCTGCAAATTTTTATGAGATTAAGCCTGCTTTGTTGAACCTTGTTATGAAAGAGCAATTTTCTGGTGCTAGTACTGATGATGTTGCAGCTCATCTCAACAATTTTGTTGAGCTATGTGAGATGCAAAAGTATGAGAATGTTGATGGTGATATTATTAAGCTTAAGTTGTTTCCTTTTTCTTTGAGAGGAAAAGCTAAGGATTGGTTGCTGTCTTTGCCTAAAAATAGTATTGATTCATGGGCTAAGTGTAAGGATGCTTTTATTGGTAGATACTATCCTCCTGCTAAGATTATAGCTTTGCGTAGCAATATTATGAAGTTTAGTTAGTTTGATAATGAACATGTTGCTCAAGCTTGGGAAAGAATGAAATCTATGATAAAGAATTGTCCCACTCATGGACTGACTACTTGGATGATTGTCCAAACTTTTTATGCAGGGCTGAATTTTTCTTCAAGGAACCTATTGGATTCAGCTGCTGGAGGCACTTTCATGTCCCTTACCTTGGGCGCCGCAATGAAGCTTCTCGACAATATGATGGTAAATTACTCTGAATGGCACACCGAGAGAGCTCCACAAGGTAAGAAGGTAAATTCTGTTGAGGAAACCTCTTCCTTGAGCGATTAGATTGATGCTATTATGCTTATGCTTTCTAATGATAGGACTCATGTAGATCCTAATAATGTTCCTTTGGCGTCTTTGGTTGCTCAAGAAGAGCATGTTGATGTAAACTTCATTAGAAATAATAATTTCAACAACAATGCTTATAGGAACAATTTTGCTAGTAACAATTATAGGCCGTATCCTTCTACCAATGGTAATGGTTATGGTAACTCTTATGGTAATTCCTCCAACAACACTAGGGCCGCGCCCTCCGAGCTTGAGGTAATGCTCAAGGACTTCATCGGTAAGCAAAATGCTTTTAATAAATCTGTTGAGGAAAAGTTAGGCAAAATTGATATTCTTGCTTCTAAAGTTGATATCCTTGCTCATGATGTTGAACTTCTGAAATTAAAAGTGTTGCCGAATGATGTGAAAGAGAACAATGTTTTTGCCACTGCTAATGCTATCCAAGTTAGAATTGATAAAAATGTTAGGATGCTAGCAGAATTGCATGCCAGGTGGGAAAGAGAAGATGAGATGGCTAGGAAGATGAAGGTATGTACCATTACTACCTTTAATGATGTTATTCCTAATGCTAGCAATCCTCTTACTTTGATTGGTGTAGAGAAAACTCCTACTCCTAGTGTTAAAAAGCCCAAAACTGCTAAAACTTTTTCTCAAAAGAGTGCTGAAATTTTTCGGAGTGTAGGAGATGATAGCTCTATTTCCTTTAATGATTTTGATGTCGATGGCTGCAATACATCTGAAGTTATTTTGTTCTTGCAAAATCTTGCTTTGACTCCCAATGCTAGTTCTTTAAATGTTGCTTTTACTAAGCATATCACCAATGCTCTCATGAAAATTAGGGATGAAAAGTTGAAGCAAAAAGCTTCTATTCCCAAGAAGTTAGAAGATGGTTGGGAACCCATCATTGATATGCATGTTAATTGTTTTGATTGCCATGCTTTGTGTGATCTAGGTGCTAGTATTTCTATTATGCCTAGAAAGATTTATGACATGCTTGATTTACCACCGCTTGGAAAGTGTTATTATGATGTTCCTATTGCTGATGTTGCTAAGAAGAAACATTTGGGAAGGATTAATGATGTTCTTATTATGGTTAACAATAACGTTGTTCCCGTTGATTTTCTTGTCATGGATGTTGAATGCAATGCTTCATGTCCTATTATTTTGGGAAGACCCTTTCTTCGAACTGTAGGTGCCATCATTGATATGAGGGCAGGCACCATCAAATATCAATTTCTACTCAAAAAAGGTATGGAACACTTCCCTAGAAAGAGAAATAAATTACTTTTTGACTCTATTCTTAGAGCAAATTATGAGCTCGATGCTTCATCACTTGATATTACTTGATTCGCATTTTCGGCGCCTAGCTCAAAGGCGTTAAAGAAAAGCACTCTTGGGAGATAACCCAATATTTTTACTTTCAGTTCTTTTTCTTTTATTTGAGTCTTGGAAGTTATTACTACTGTAATAACCTCTCCTTATCCTTTTTATTTCGTTTTTGTGCCAATAGAAGCCTCTAATTTGAGTGAGGTAAGATTTGGGGATGTTGCTGTCCTGAAACAGTTTTCGGTGCTGCACCGTAAAAATTCGTATAAATTCTCTGTATATCTTTTGGACCTGCGATTTATTGTGCATATGCCCCAGGTTATATCCAAACTTTCATTAGTTGAACACTTTTCGATTTGAGCAACATAAAACTCCTTAATAATTCGACCTTTGTCAGCTGTTCTGTTTTGACAGATTTCTGCCAATATTTGTGTTTGCCGCTTTATCGCTTTCTTTTTGAGTTCTTTTGATCACGGAACTTTTGGAAAAGTTGCTACAGTAGTATATGCTTAATATGTGGTGGATTTAGGTTGAAACCTGAAGCAAAAAGGGTTGATTCTATGTTATGCTTACACTAATGTTGCTAATAGATTTGTGTTTAGTTTTGTATGAAGGAAGTTTGCAAGTGTAGGGATTGGAGAATGATGAGATGAGTTGAAGAATGGACAAAAGCTCAAGCTTGGGGATTCCCATGTCACCCTAAGAAATATCCAAGAGGTACAAGCGTAAAAGCTTGAGGATGCCCCCGAGGCAACCCTTCTTCATCGGCAGAAATCAGGTCACCTTTCAACGCACTATATTTTTATTGCTTCATGCATTATGCATTTTTCTTGGAGCGTCAGTTGTTTTTAGTTTTTAGTTTTGTTTAGTTTGTTTGCTGCAATAAATGGTTGGACCCCAATAAATTCCTTTTGGAGAAGTTGCCTTGCTTTTCATTTGCCAAGAACACTCCATTTTTCACTCTTACCGTTTCAACGAGTGTTCTTCTTTTTCTAGAACTGCGTTTAGTTTTCATTTTTCGCCTTGATTTTTGTTCAGATCTTGTTATATATTTTCATCAAGGTGTATTTTGACCTCTGGTCCATGTTGGTTTTCATCAAAAGAGTTGTTTATAGAAAGTTCGAATGGTGTTGGAAAAGAGAAAAAGCTTTATGCAAAAAAGTGGTACAAGAAGGAGGTTGTGTAGACTACGGCCGAGGCTTTTGCATGTCGTGCTTGATGTCTTTTTGATAGTATGCTTAGTAGTTTTGCTGTAGCATGACTTGTCTCAGATGACTGAGATTGCTTAATGAGCCTTTGAAAAAATTATGCGTTGTTTTAATTATTTAGAAGCATTATTTTGGTTTTCTCCTTTGATGCTTTATTTGGGTTGACTTGGCGCATGCTCACACATGTTTGACTCATACAAAGTCGTCATTGCCTCTATGATCATTTAGTTTTTGACTTTTGATGCCATCTTATGCTTCTTTTAATGTCGCTTTGTCGCTATGCATGATTATGGCCGTTATTGCTCTCTTAGTTGGTCGCTCCCAGTCTTTTGCTAGCCCTCATTTTGTACTGAGTATGAGCTCTACTCGTGCATCCAACTCCTAAAAACCAAGTTGTTCCATTGTGTCCACTATAAATTCCTATGCATGGTATTTGTAAGCCATTCCAAGTAAATTTTCATGTGCTACCTTTGAAAAAACCTTCAAAATACTTCTCATTTTGTGACACTATTTTTAGCTCATGTCGTAGTGGTCGGATTTGCTATCTTCCATATTGCTTATTCCAAAAAAAAGGCACTCCTCCATGGTATGTGAATGTTGATGGGCACCCGATGGAATCGGTTACCCATGGTTTGTGAAAGGAAAAAAGGTGGGGAGGAGTGCCAAGTTTTATAAAAGAGCACAAAAGTGCCAATCTCTCTCAAAAACTTGCTTCATTTTTGTATGGAAGATAGTAAGAACCCCATTGCCAGTCGTTGACAAAAGCAACCACCCCTCAAAACCCAATTTTTCTCTCTGTTTTACAAATGAAAAGCTCTAGCACATGTTTAATCACTGCTTCCCTCCGCGAAGGGCCTTTCTTTTACTTTTATGTTGAGTCACCACCTTCTATCTTTATGCACCGTCTAAGAGAGCATAGTTGTCATTCTGAGTATAATGTGCATTGTCCCAAAGTTTTCATTGATTGATTCATATTGTTGGTTTCACATGTTCTTAAATTATTTGTATCTAGTCGCCCTCTTAAACTTGAAGGTGTCCTATGCATTTATGTTTTGCTCTCTCATGAAGGACAAGCTGAAAACCATTTGTATGTTTTTCCTTATGATTTGAACACACGTTTGACTTTCATTATTTCATTTTCATGATCTTTTGTTTGTGTTCTTTTTCATGTTATAACATGGTTGCTAAGTTTCTTCTATCAAGACTATATCTTTCATGCCCATGTTTTAAGTTCTTCTGATCCCAGCACACAAAGCTTACATAGATGATCAAGATTGTGTAGGTGCATGTCACCTCAAAAATTATTTCTTTTGTTATCACTTACCTACTCGAGGATGAGTAGGAGTTAATCTTGGGGATGCTGATACGTCTTCAACGTATCCATAATTTTTGATGCTCCATGCTTATTTTTACACCATTTGCTTAGTGTTTTGTTACACTTCGTGGCATTTTTATGCATTTTACAGAACTAACCTATTAACGAGATGCCACAATGCCAGTTCCCTATTTTCTGCTGTTTTTGTGTTTCAGAAAAGTTACACAGAAAATATTCTCGGAATTGGACGAAACAAAAGCCAGACGTCCAGAAATTTACCTAAGCTTCCAGAGAACCGAAGAGGAGACGGAGAGGAGCCACTGGTGGGCCACACCACCAGGGGGCGCGGCCTAGGGCTGGCCCACGCCCCCCTGTGGTGAGCCCCACCAGGTCCACTTCTAACGCCGCCCCTTCGCCTATAAAGACCCCCCGATGGGAAAAACCTAAAGCCCCGATCACTTTTCCAGAATACATCGTGATCCGCCACCGCCATCGACCTGAGATCGGGAGGGTCCAGAAGCTCTTCCTGGCACCCTGCCGGAGAGGGGAATCACCACCGGAGGTCTTCTTCATCGCCATGCTTGCCTCCGGCGCGATGAGTGAGTAGTCTACCTTGAATATGGGTCCATAGCAGTAGCTAGTTGGTTGTCTTCTCCAACATGTGCTTCATGTTTAGATCTCGTGAGCTGCCTTACATGATCGAGATCACCATTATGTAATTCTACATGTTGTGTTTGTTGGGATCCGATGAATATTGGTGTTATGATTGAGTTGATGTGCTGAATATTATCTTATGTTATCTCTATGTTGTTTATGATCTTGCATGCTCTCCGTTGTTAGTAGCTATCTTGACCGAGTAGTTGCTAGTGACTCCAAGAGGGGGGTATTTATGCTCGATAGTGGGTTCATGCCTCTATTTAATCTGGGGGAGTGACAGAAACCTCTAAGGTTGTAGATGTGATGTTGCCATTAGGGAGAAAACAACATTCATATGATCAAGGGCATATGCTTTGTTTACATTACACACTTTGCTTAATGCAGTTATCTGTTGTTCGCAACTTAATACTTGTAGAGTTCTCGGATTGATTTGCCACAAGTGGATTATTAGTCATAGATGCAGTTGGATGACGGTCTATGTATCTTGTTGTAATGCCCAAAGTAAATCTCATAGTGATCCTCTCGATATATGCACGTTGTCTTTATTCTATCAATTGCCCAACTGTAATTTGTTTACCCAGCATGTGTTATTTTATCTTATGGAGAGACACCACTAGTGAACTGTGGACCCCGGTCCTATTTCCTTTATATTGCTATCACCTGTTTACTTTACTTGCACTATTTACTTTACTCGCATATTACTATTGCTTTCCACTCGATACGCTCATACCCTTTGTTTCAAGCAAACCGGTGAGATTGATAACCTCATCGTAAGTTGGGAACAAAGTATTTGGTTGTGTTGTGTGCAGGTTCCACGTTGCTACTGGTTGAAGACGCGCTAACAAGAAATCGTTAATGGCGCCCTTGTTGGAGTGTCACGCAGCTAGTGGGCATCAGCTTTTGTAGTATTGTCTTTTTCCTACTGGATTGATAACCTTGGTTTCATAACTGAGGGAAAACTTGCTGCTATATTTATCAAACCTTCTCTTGGGGTTTCCAACTGGCCGGTCATTCACTTCATCAACTACACGCCAACAAGTTTTCTGGCACCATCATCACCGCGCCATCAGTCATCCAGTGCGCCGCCATTCTGCACCCTCTACCTCCAGGCGTCGGGCGCCTACGAGCGATGGCACGTGCTGCGGAGTGTGGACCGTTTGCTGCCCACCTACGTAATTTATACTTTTCCATGGAGTAAAGTCCAAAACAAACCCTGAAGTTGTAGAGGTTAGTCAATTTGAACCCCAAACTCTTAATCCCGGTAATCAGCACTCTGTATTTACAAATCCCGGTCTATTTAGAACCCTCGCTCGCTTGCCAAACGGGGATTGTCGACGTGTCTGGGATTGGTGAGGGAAAGGAAGGAAATGGGTGATTCGGTGAGTAGAAGTAAGCCCGGCCCATAAGAGCGGCCCAGACCGATGAGTTCGAGGTGTCCCCTGGCATTCTACTCTGCTCCTGCGATGGCAATGGCGGACGGCGAGTAATCGGCGGCAGGCGACGGGAACGGCGACGATTCGGACCACGCAGCAACAAGCGACGGCATGGGTATGTTCCGCATCGCCCTCCTCGTCCTTTCTTCGTAGATTGGACTGCTGATTCCAGAATTAGGTTAGGGTTTTTAGCGGGAAAATTTGGGGGTTTTCGGTTAGGGAAAAGATTGATTTTTGATGAGGTCGGGAGTGTTTTTGCATGGATTTTGTTGCATTTAGGACAGACCTGGGTGTATTTATGATTTTCTTTCAATGCAATCATGGATCCGACCGAGATTCTGAACGTCCACTTCCATATCGGAGGCAAGTTCATCCGCTTAGGAAAAGAAATGCAGTATGTTGGGGGGATGAGGAGATATCAGAGATCGAGAGGGACAAGTTGTCACTGCTGGAGGTGAAAGGACATGTGAAGGATCATATGCCTTGGAAAGATTCAATGAAGCTGTATTTTTTGCTTCCTGGGAAGGAACTTGCTAATGGCTTAGTGTTTTTGCACACTGACAGTAACTGTATGCAAATGGCAGATCGCACTGATGTTGGAGGATTTGCAGAGGTGTATGTTGAATATCATGGGGAAGAGGACATCAAGGATAGCAGCAGTTGCAGTGATTTTGAGGATGAGATGCTTGACTGGACTGTTGCTGAAGATCAACCAGATGCAGTTACCAGTGTTGAACCTGCTCAACCTGCTGAATCTGAAGAAGATCAACCACATACAGTTATCAGTGCTGAACCTGCTGACAGTGAAGAAGATGAAGTTTTCATAGTGGAACAAGTGCTTGTTCTTGATTGCACAGGTGTGATAACACAAATCATTAACAGTCCAGTGAAGAGGACAAGTGCTAGAAGAACAACAACTGACACTGAAGTAAATCAAGTTGAGAATTCTCAGACTACAATGTCTCAGATATGTGATCCAAGTCAAGGGCCCAATCCAATTCCAACTCCTGAGAGTGATGATTCAGCTGGCAGTGATTCAGAGGAGGACTTGGAATATGTGGCACATAGTGAGGACAGTGGTGAAGATTCAGAGGTGTTAGAGCTAAGGAAGCATGCAAGAAAATTCAAGAAAAGGATGAGAGACACAAAGAGTTGGATTGGCAGAGATTCTGGAACTGCAGTGCCAATTGATTTGATTGCAAACATGGAGGAACTTTTAGGGGAAGAAGAGAAAGACTGGAACTTTGATTCTTCTGATGAAGACTATTCTTATGATGAAGATTCAGATGGAAAGGTGGTGAGGAGGAAGAGCAAGTACCCAAGATTCAAGACTGACACAGAAGTTCCCCACTTCATGTTGACAATGGTTTTCAGGAGTAAGAATCATTTGGTAAAAGCAGTGAAAAGGTATGGACTAGTTACAAAGAAGAGTATTAAATTTGTGAAGTCAGAGGTAGACAGAGTTAGAGTGAAATGTGACTGGCCAAACTGTCCTTGGATGCTTTATACAGCCAAAACATCAAGGTGTAGCAGATTTTAGATAATAACATTGAATGATGAACATCACTGTGCTCAAAACAGAGATAATAGGCTGGTGACTGCAAGGGTGATTGCAGAAAGGTATGATTGACATTTCATTCTTGCAAATCCCACATGGAAGATAGAGAGTATGAAGCTACTGTCTTGCAAGACATGTTTGCTGATGTGACACCATCTAAATGCAAGCATGCAAAGAAGCTTGTCATGGACAGATTAATGAGTGGCATGAAAAATGAATACACTAGAGTGTTTGATTATCAACTAGAGCTGCTTAGAAGTAATCCTGGTAGTACAGTTTATGTTTGTTTGGATCCAACAAACATGGACCAGAATATCTTCCAAAGCTTCTATGTTTGCTTTCATGCTCTGAAAGAGGGTTTCAAGGCTGGTTGCAGGCAGGTTATAGGACTGGATGGATGCTTTTTCAAGGGAGCAGTGAAGGGAGAACTATTGTGTGCCATTGGTAGAGATGCTAACAATCAAATGTACCCAATGGCTTGGGCAGTAGTTGAACAAGAAACTAATGAAACTTGGAAATGGTTCATTGGTTTGCTCATTAAAGATCTGAACATCAATAACAATGGAGCTGGCTGGGTGTTCATTTCTGACCAGCAGAAAGGGTTAATAAATGCCATGAAGGATTATTTGCCCAATGCAGAGCATAGGATGTGTTCCAGGCATATCTATGCCAACTGGAGGAAGAAACATAGGGCACATGAGTGGCAGAAGAAATTCTGGGTAGTGGCCAAAGCAGCAAACAAGCAGGACTTCAATTACTACAAAGCTAAGTTAGCACAAGAGACACCAGAAGGTGCTAAGGACATTATGAAAAATGAGCTAGAACATTGGGCTAGGGCTTTCTTTCCAGTTGGTTCCATGTGTGAATCAATTGATAATAATCTGTGTGAATCATTCAATCATGCTATTGTTGATGCAAGGTTCTACCCAATAATATCCATGCAAGAAAAGATCAGGTACTAACTAATCTTTACTCCATACTAACTAATATTGTGGGAAACAATCTTTACTCTGTATATTGTATAAAACAATCTTTACTCCATACTAACTAATTGTTTGCTACTCTGTATATTGTAGGAAAAAGATCTTTACTAGGATTCAGGAACAGAGGGCCAAGGGTGAGAAGTTCCATGGGAAAATATGCCCAAGCATATTTAAGAAGTTGCAGGCTGCCATAGCAAGGACACAGTTCATGGAAGTTCTATGGAATGGCAAAGATGGGTTTGAAGTTAAATTGCTAACTGGAAGAAGGAGGCAGTACACTGTAAGCCTGGACAACAGAACATGCTCATGTGGCTATTTTCAGCTATCTGGACTACCTTGTGCACATGCCATAACAACAATCTACAAGTGTGGTAAACTAGTTGAAGATTTCATTGCACCTTGTTATTCTGTTGTTGTGTTCAAACAGATATATGAGCACTGCCTGCAACCAGTAGAAGGTGAAGAAATGTGGCCCATCTCTGAGAAGCCTAGGCCACAAGCTCCTGGTTATGTTAGAATGCCAGGAAAGCCCAAGAAAAATGACAGGAAAAGGGAAGAAAGTGAGAAACCAAGGGGCAAGAAAATGAGCAAGCATGGGACTATAATTGTTTGTTCCCTCTGTGGCACAACTGGACACAACAAGTCTGGTTGCAAAGCAAATCCTGAAAGAGGGAACAAGAAATTTCAGCATCTTGGAAAGAAAAGCAAGGGCAAAGAGGTAACTCACCTGAAACATAAACCTTGCAACCATCTAGTTTAATTTTAACTATTTAACTTGCTTTTTGTATTTGCATTTGCCACAGCAATCAAGTGCACCTGAAGCAAATACAGCATCTCAAGCATCTACAGCTGTAAGGAAACCATCAGCAGGGGAAGCATCTACAGCTGCAAGGAAACCATCAGCAGGGGAAGCATCTACAGCTGCAAGGAAACCATCAGCAAGGGCACAAGCTCTAGCAGCAAGGGTGCAAGCTCCAGCAGAAAGGGTACAAGCTCCAGCAGCAAGGGCACAAGCTCCAGTAGCAAGGGCACAAACATCTACCACTACAGCTCCACCAAAGCCAAAAAGGTTTAAAGCACCAAGAACCAAACCTGCTGCTGTTCCTGGAGCATCTCAAGCTGCTCAAGCTGGTGCATCTGCAAGTGCTGTGCCAGTCACAGGAAGAGGGAAGAAAAGGGGCAGAGCAACTTCTTCAATTCCATCTTACTCTTATTTCACTGCAAGTGGAAATGTCTAAGATGTAATTTTGCTCTGATTACTATGACAAACTTTGTGTCATGCCTTTTGGATATAGTGCTCAAATCTGTGTGAGTGAGTGTTGGTATTGTTGCAAACATGAATTCTATGCTGCCACATCTTTTGTTGGTCTTGTTATGATGCAAACTACTATGAACCTGCTATGCAAACATGATTTCTATGCTGCAACATCTTTTGTTGGTACTCTGAATTTATTTGGTTCTGAACTGCTCAAAATGATGGATAATTCACACATTATAATGAAACATAGCATCTCGTACATTTTGCTTCAAACATCAGTGAACAGGGGCAAGTACACTGATACATAGCATCTGGTACATGTTGCTTCAAACATCAGTGAACTCATCAGTGAACTGCTTCACTGCATACACAGCTTGCCTACCACTAAACCAACAACAAATACAATGAAAAGGAGAACTACAATCTCATATTTCCTCTTCAAAGCACCTATCTGTGCATTCTGTTCTTTCAACTGATCTTGCAGATCTTGCACAATGGCTTGATTTCCTCCTTGCTCCACAGATGAACCTATTTGTACCCCTCCAGCCCGTAGCCTCCAAACTTCATCTCTCAAATCACCAAGCAAGTCGGTCCAAAACTTTGGCAATGGGGGATCATGCCATTCCACAAAACCACATCCAGATCCATTCTGAATTAAAATGTAAAACAAGAGACGATTCAGAGAAGGCAACAAAAGAAATGCAGTAAAGTTAGAAGAAATTCGAGCTTACCATTGCATCGACGCACGAATAGTACCTCCTGCCGGGGTTCTGCACACTCCAGGAGATCCACCTAGGTGCCTTCCTCGGTGGATTACACTCGCAATAGATCGCCGGCTTGTACGCCATTGGATTCTCGCGATACCGCACCGGAGACCTAGCTTCTGTTCCCCTCCTTCTGCCAGCCGCTCCACGGAAGCTAGGAGCGGATGAACCACCGGAAGACCACGACATTCTCTATCACCGCCGCCGCAACCTCCTTCCCGCAGTGCCTTTGCCAAATCACCCCGAGGCGCAAGAACCCTAACCCTAATTTCTTTCCCCAATCTTCTCTGTCTCTCTCCACGCGCGTACCATTTCAACACCAACCCTCTAGTTTAATGGATTTGTTCGCGGCCCACACCTGACAATAATCCTGTCCACGTCGGCATTTTCATCGCTAAAACCAATTAAGGTTCTAAATAGACCGGGATTCGTAAATACAGAATGCTGATTTCCAGGATTAAGAGTTTGGGGTCTAAATTAACTAACCTCTATGACTTCAGGGTTTGTTTTGGACTTTACTCTTTTCCACGCGCTGCCCACCTACGTCGACCGCTGCCTCCTCCTGCGATGGCTAGGGTGCCCCGCCTGCCGCGCCATGATGGCCATCTTTCTGTGAACTGATTGTGAATCATTCCAGGGTAAGATGCCACTACCCGTCTTCAAACAGTTAAGCCACTGTTGTTCTTATTTTCTAATGCATTTAATTCTAGGTGTTCAAGTGGTACTTGCTTTCTGATGGATTTTGTACACTGGGATGATGTTGTGCGTATTCAGCTTGTGGACAGACATAGCAACGGCGGCCCGAGGGGATCATCGTGCTCAACCAGGTCGCCTTGGCGGCAGGTCTGGGGCCTGGTGGCAGGGGAGAGCTGCTGCATCGGCGGTGGAGCGTTGTGCTGATCCAGCAGCGGAGAATTTCACGTCGTCCAGCACAGCAGTTCACTCGCCGTCGCAACCTCTTCCATGGCTCAGTCGAAGCATTTGTCAAGCAGGTACCAGCATTGCACAACAATGCTCTGCTGCTCTGACTATTCCCACCCTTGCTGGTACTGCTATACATAGATATGTTATTGGTTTATTACAGCCGTAAGAAACAGTAGAGGACTATCTTAGGATGAGAGGGAAGTGATACAATTTATGTGAATCAAATTCTGGTTCGAGTTGTCTCAGATTTATCTGCGACGAGCTCCTTGTCACTGCATCTCCAGTCTTCTTCGACAGTACCTGTACGCTTCATTTACGGCTGTATATAGTACAGTATGTATAATGCCTAATTGAGTCCCGAACGAATTAGATTATAGGCTTATAGCTTAACTGGATGCAGTTCATGGAATCACGGTTGCAATTGAATGTATGCACAAGAGATGAATCATGATTTCTGAATATTCCACAATGTTTGCATTCCCTGGACATTTTTGCCTACCGAATGAAACTAACGAGTGCATGTCTGTCCTGCTTGCTTTCTCTCTCTCAACAGGCTTTCGCCCCGCTTTATAAATAAAGCCACAACGGCCGAACCGATACAAGGTGGTGAGGAGAACCTCTTATAAAGCATATCAAAGATAAGCAAAAGAAAACACGGAAAATCAAAACTTGCCACCGAAAACAACGAAACAAGACCAAGTATAATCGGAGCTCCACAACGGCGCCCCCAAGAGGGTAGCGACGCACTTTATGCCGCCGCCGTCGAGATCGCGAAGGTCAAGGGTTTTCACCTGGAGCCGTAGCGCGGAAAGGATGACCACAACAACGCCCCCGAGAGGGTAACGACACCCCCAGGCATCGCTGTTGTTGGCGCCGAGGCGCTGAGCTTTCGCCCAGAAAAATCCTCACCCCGCTCCCGAGAGCTCAGCCGCCCACTGTTCCCGAGTTAGGTCTCCGAACCACGATCTGGGAGCTGCCAAAGCCGAAGCGCCGCCAACACCAGGATCCCCCACCGTCCGTTCCACGCCATCCACATGACCGAAGAGAAAGACCACCGCCGCCGCCACGTCGCTCGCCGTAGAGCCGTCCGTGCAGTCCACCTTCCAGAGCCGCCGCCCTGGTATCCACGAACTCGAACTCGAGCCCATGTAGTGACCAACATCACACCGTAAAGTCAGCGAATTGGACAAGGTAGGTCAAAATCACAGACTACAGCCATCGGGCCACACAACATCCAAGGGGAGGGGAACCACCCTCCACCACCTGAGGTGATCGCCGTCCGGACGCAGCAGCAGGGCCGATTAGGTCCAGATCAAGCCCGGCCGCCTGCCAGGCCCAGATCACGCCAATTATCCCCGCCGCCGCACTGCTGCGCCCTGGCTGTCGCCGCCGTCCGCCTACAACCCTGTGTCGAACCATCCCTCATCACCATCGACCAAACCTACCGCCGTGCTCTGCCAGCTACTGCCATGAGCTGCATCGCCGCCACCTTACTCCATGCAAGTTGGCCCCCGGCCGAAGCCGCATGCCACCGCAAAAGAGCACCCCAGCCACGACGCTCGGGGGCGGAACGCGTCGTTGCCGACAGCACGCCGCCGCCGGTCAAGCCTGCCACTTCGGCCTTCAACTCGCACTTCGGGCATCACACACGACCATGACTATTCCGATGGCACAGGCCGAGCGAGGCTGGCAAACTGCAAAGGTAGCATCAGTACTAACCCGGCCACGGCGCCTTCGTGTTGCCGCAGGTCAGACCTCACGGCACCCATCTCGGGTCTGCGAGGCGGTCACCCGGTCTGGACCCGCCTGCTCCAAATCCGGTGCCTCGGCCGTAGCACAACAAGGGAGGATCCCTGCCGCCTGCAGAGATCCCCGACGCATGCCCTGGGCATGGCCCGCCTGAACCCAGATCGGGCCCAAAGGGCCCAGATCTAGGCCTACAAGCACACGCTGCCAGGAGCTCGCGCTCGCGGTTCCGCCGGGCAAGACATCCGCTACCGCTGCCTGCCATCTCGTCGTCCACGCCGGCAGCTTCGCCGCGCTGTCGAAGACCCCTTCCGAGTTGAGGCCGATGCCTAGGAGCACCGCCGCCATTGGGAGCCCCCGCTGCTCCCTTCACGCGTCGGGAAAAGGAAGGCCGCCGCCGCCGGCACCGCACGGGCTTTGCCCGGCGGCACACGCCGGCGACGGCGGGGGAGGAGGAGGGGAGGAGGGAGGCTGAAGAGGGCGGCGGCTAGGGCTCTCCGTCGCCCGCGGGGGACGAGCGAAGCGAGCGAGCAGCGAACCGTTTCCTTCCGTTAAATTTTGTCACGGCTCTCCTTCCTGCTTGCTTGAGGACTCGAGGAAATAGAAGTTTGTCTCCGTCCGCTTGTGCGTACTTCAAACAATTCGCATACACACCTGATTAGAAATATAGATGGTCCATTTGAAGCCCACTTGAATATGAGAAATATTTTCACATAGAAACTTTAATTGTTTTATAAAAAGGCAAAATACAGTTATAATATTGCTAATGCTACAAGGTTTATGAATGCGTAATACAGTTTCAAACTGAATAATTGTGCTAGGCTATATGCAATTTTAGATACAGCTAAATAAAACATTGTGTTGGAAATGATTAAGATACAACCAATATGGATTCAGATATGATTTGTTCCTCATTTAGTTCGTAGTTCTAGGAGACAAAATTTGCTCTTCCATTGCAACGCACGGGTATATTTCCTAGTGTATTACTAAAACATCTTATATATTTTAAGAAAAGGGAGTAGAAATACGTGGCAAGTAACGTGAGATATGTCGGCTGCGTTACGAGAGGCTGATCTAGAACGTGTGACCTCGTTAGCAGGGTACTTTATCTACAGTTCGGATCGAATAAAGTGCGAATATGGCACGGAGATGCAGCAGCAGCACCACCTCCTCATCACGCGCTGACACAAACAAAGCACGCCGACGCCGCTGACGATCCAATCACACTAACTAATCATCATCCCAGGCTGGGCTCGAGATTGGATCGCGCCATCATTGCCCAATCGCAGATCTCTCGCGTGTCTCTCTGATCCAACACTCCCTTCTCGCCTTCGCTTCTCCTGGTCTTGGTTCTTGGAGGTGGTGGAGTCGTGCCTGGTGGGGGGATGGCGGAGCTGGTAGTGGCAGCGGCGGCGCAGGCGCCTGCGGGTGGGTGGGGCGCGGCGGCCCCGCAGGAGCTGCTCGAGAGGCTCAAGGACTACGGTCAAGAGGGCGCCTTCGCGCTCTGGGATGAGCTCGCGCCGGAGGAGCGCGACTTCCTTGTCCGGGACATCCAGGTGACCCACATCCCAATTGCGCTCTCAGTTGTTCTTAAACTTCTTGTACGTGCCAAGATAAGATGTTGGTACTCGGCTTAAAGTGTTCACATGACTTGAAACTCTAGATTGGTGCTAGGAAATTTTTGTGGAGATCCCTTTATTCTTGTAACCTGTCTGTACAGATTTAAAATTTTCAACTCCTTGTGCCAGATAACAGACATCGAACTGATCTCATAGTTTCATTACAAGTAGTATAGTAAAAACATCTGCGTTAGTTAGTTGGTGATGACATTACATTAGAGCTGTCATCCCATTCGCAATTCAGCCGCTGTTCCCTTTGGACACATTGAGATAACCTGGCATCTTCATATGCAAAATGAATTGCCGTGGTCGTCGATGCATTTATGTCTCCAACAACTTTGCCGACTGCCAAGGCTAACTGAAGTTCATAAAACTGCACTGCAGAGCCTAGATCTTGCCAGGATCGACCGGATTATTCGATGCTCGCTCAGATCACAAGGTGAGACCGAGAGGCCTTTCCTCCATAGACATTTCCTATTCTTTGTAAGCCATGTGAGTCTGTGGAAGGTTTTACTTGAACGAATATATGATGGTGCTTTAAATCGCAGGCGCTCCTGTGCTGGTGGTTGAGCCTGTGCCGGAGTCAAGTGTCGCCACGGTGGATGATAGAACTGCCGAGGACAAAGAAAGGTGGTGGAGGAGGGGTTTAAAAGCCATTGCAGAGGGAAAGTTGGCTGTCGTACTTTTGGCGGGTGGTCAGGTACTCTAAAGGACTGTCTCTTAGCTTTGCCTAGGTTCTTGACTATTCATGTCACACTCGAGAAAATTGCTTATAGTATTATCTGTTTCATTTGTGGATAGGGAACACGGCTTGGCAGTTCTGATCCTAAGGGATGTTTCAGTAAGTCTTTCTACTAAGTCCTGGCATGTTGCCTTCACTGTATGCCACAAATGCTGTGTATTTATGGGCATATTTGCTTCCTAGCCAGATTTGCCACACTTTTCCTGCTAAGTTGTGGCAAGCCATAAAAAGTGCGGCGAAGAAATTCGTCGATACAAGTATGGCAAGTTTTGGCAAAAATATTTGTCTATGACAGGTGGGACATGCTGCTAACATAATGTGGCATGCCACAATTGTGGCAGTGAAACAAAAAATAGCCACAAGTAGCTGCCACACTCGTCGCAAAGTTTGGCAGTGTGTGGCTATGAACCAAACATGCCCTATGTATTCCATTTATAATTTTCGTATTTGGCAGAAGCCATGTTTTTTCCTGATTGTAGACTTCAGATAGGGAAGTCGATGTTACATGTGAAGAGAAATATCTACCACATTTGTTGTTCATGCCATGTTTTTATTGTCGGTAATACCCCAAGTTCAATCTGATCTGAGCCATCTCTGTAATCTGCTCAGCTATTGGGCTTCCATCTGGAAAGTCACTTTTCCAACTTCAAGCCGAACGAATTTTGTGTGTTCAAAAGCTGGCTGCTCGGTCCAATGATGGTAATTTAGTCCAGAAAGTCTGCTAATTATTTGTTTTGTTCTTTGCTTAACATTCTCATGCTCAAATTGTTCACTCTTGTCTGCTCCAGGCAACGCTGTGCAAATCCACTGGTATATAATGACTAGCCCCTTTACTGATGAAGCCACCCGTAAATTCTTTGAAAGCCGTCGGTATTTTGGCTTAGAGCCTGACCAAGTAAGGATAATGCATGACTTTTCTGGTGACCTTTTTCGGTATTTTGAAAACCGCTAACAACTATCTTTCGCTTGATTCCGTATATATAGGTGACCTTTTTCCAGCAAGGCACACTCCCTTGTGTTTCTCCCGATGGAAGTTTTATTATGGAGACACCATATAAGGTACCCTTGATTTGTTTCAATTTTTTCTTTCGCCTCACTGAACCCAACACATTGGTTTATTGCAAGTTTTCAACTCAACTATGGGTTGGACAAGCACAATTAAGATCAAGTACTGTGATAATAGAATTAGTTTAATGCTTTATTTGTGGTAGTGACGTCTTTTTCAATGTTCTGATCAAAATCAGGTGGCGAGGGCTCCAGATGGCAATGGGGGAGTATATGCTGGTAATCATATCATATCAGCACTGCACAATCCATAAGTTCTATATATTGGTGTTTGCCAATCTTTTTTTCCTTTTTTTTCTTAATCTTCCACCGTGCCTCAGCTCTGAAATCTAAAAAGTTGCTGGATAATATGGCTGCAAGAGGTGTGAAATATATTGATTGCTATGGAGTTGATAATGCATTAGTGAGTGCTTTTATTTGCAAAATCTCTTATGGAACTTACTATGATTTTTAATCTGTCGAATAATAGTCTTTCTCTTTGCCACAGGTCCGTGTTGCAGATCCGACATTCCTGGGATACTTCATTGACAAGGGTGTCTCTGCTGCTGCAAAGGTCGTAAGGAAGGTATGTCAGTATAAACCAAATTCTGGCAGATTGATAAGCTAATCTTTGATTCTAGTTATGCACCTCATTGACTGTTTATGGTTATATGTTTCATAGGCATATCCACAAGAGAAAGTTGGAGTATTTGTTCAGCGTGGTAGGGGTGGACCCCTCTCCGTGGTTGAGTACAGTGAAATGGATGCAGCTATGACTACTGAAATCAATCAAACAACAGGGCGCCTTCGTTATTGTTGGAGCAATGTGTGCTTCTTAAGACCCTCTTCCCCTCCACTGCCACCTCCTCTCTATGAATCATAATTTTGTATTCACTTTATTTTGGCAGGTGTGCTTGCATATGTTCAGTTTGGATTTTCTTAATCAAGTAACAAATAGTCTTGAGAGAGACAGTGTGTGAGTATTTTTATCACATCATTCTTTTGTTCGTGTATTTATGCGTTTATGATGTTTGTTGTATGTATTCAAAACTGTTGTTCAATCGTATGTCAGTATATAATCACCATAATTTTTGTAGTTTTGCGTATATTAGTACAATTGCAGAGAAACTTTTAGAAGAGATCACCAGTGCTGTTGGCTTTCTTCATTGTTTTGTACTGATAATATAAATAATTTAATTACTTCGAAAATTCGTCTGAACTAACTTCTCCTAATAAACCAGCTGTATTGTTTTTGCAAGATAATCAGCTGTATAAGATCTTTTAATTTGGGAATTTGATTATTGATATCTTAAACCAGCAATTACCAATTCAGTATCATCATATAGTTTGCACCTTTGTTGTCTATGCTTAAATTTGAATATTGTATGCCCAGTTATCATCTAGCGGACAAGAAGATTCCTTCAATCCATGGGTACACAGCAGGCCTAAAGCTTGAACAGTTTATATTCGATGTATTCAACTATTCGCCGTCAACAGCTCTTTTCGAGGTACGGTATTCACTATTGCTCAAACTAAAGTTGTCTTCAGGTCTCAGGGGACTGCTTATTGACAGCTTACACTTCAGGTCGTGAGGGAGGAGGAATTTGCACCAGTAAAGAATGCTAATGGTGCACCTTACGACACTCCTGATAGTGCCAGATTAATGGTACTTCGCCTTCACAGCCGATGGGTCGTTACTGCAGGTGGCTTTTTGACGCATTCTGTGCCCTTGTATATGACTGGTAATGTTCCGTATGTTTGTATGTGTGGAATTTTATTAGAACCACCACAACACAAGCTATTTTCAGACAGAAACTCAATAATTGTCATGATAACTTCCTTTGTACTTAACAGGTGTCGAAGTTTCCCCCCTTTGCTCTTATTCTGGAGAAAACCTAGAAGCCATATGCCGTGGACGAACATTCCATGCTCCAAGTGAGATCTCATTCTAGCTGGAGGTTATCGAAAGAAGCAGTTACTTACACGGATGGCGAGGCCTGCGTTTTTCTAAATGGCATGGGATCAGATGGTTGGACTTGAGCTCTTGCAATTAGAGTGTCAATATTAGTCAGCTTGTATGGTTTTGTGAGTACTGAGTGTACTGTATTTTTGTTGCTCAAGTGTAGATTCGTCACAGAGCACAATCCAATCTTTTGTCAAAATCAATGTATTTCTAAACCAAATACTGTTTTATGCACAGTTGATTTAATGTCCTACAATATTTTAGAGAATCCAATGAATGGATTTCTACTAACTTCTCTTTGCTTGCCTGATACAATGTTGGATAGCCTTAAAATTGAGCGTTTATGATTTCGTCAGTCAGATATTAGTGAGTCGCAGTATGGTTTGAGCCATCGGTCTCCATCGATATAAGATGTGTTCAAGTAAGGCAATGCTTGCACATCAGTGAGCTTCAGAGCATATGGTACTCTATCTGCCAGGTTTGCACCATCACCTGTACACTTGTACTCTCCATAAAATACGCTCCTGCCAGTGCAAATCATAAAGTGATGTTAGTGTTGCATTGTGGATTAATTCCAGGAAACACACAATGCAGGAGGCATACTGATCTCTTGAAGGATCATTCCAATCATTCCATCCATCCGATGCGATGATGTCTGACATCGAAGTGTATGCGAAGACAACCCTGGAGTAAGGTCTCCATGCTCGCCCAAGCCATATCCTACCCGTGCCGCCGATGCTACAGTTGACAAATGAGTAGCCGGTGTTGTCTTCGTTGGATACCCGGGCATGTGCAGTAACTGAACCGGTGATGGTTCTGACCCCTGCGGGCACAGGATCTGCTATGGATATCAATCTGCAATTCTGAGGAGTAAACATGTGGAGGCAATTAGTGAACTCAGTGCTTATCTTCCAACGCTTGAGATATCTATCTTGTACTCACTTCGTAGAGTGACCTAGCATCTCCAAATATGAAGTCAATGGAGCCCTGAATGAAACATTCCTTAAAGTAATGCCGGCCCCGATCGTCGTGGAGAGTATCTTGCGCCCCAAAGAAGCCGCAGCCCCAGAATGCCGCTTGATCACCACCAATCCTGAGCGCGACAGCCTGAGCACCGACATCACCGGGTCTTGGGATTGGTGCTACATTCTAGTGAGGATGATTAAGAGAGTTACATTGCTACTCAAGATGCGTGCACATGACAAAACTTAAACATGGTCTGCAGTGTATGTGGTTACCATGAAGCTGATGTTCTTCGCGACAAAGCCAGTTGCGAAAACAGAGACCGAAGCGCTGTAGAAGGTGCCGTGCGATGAATTGGCGGTGTCATTCCACATGATCGCTGTTAGATCAAATCCCTGCCCCTGAAATGTGATGTTGGGCTTGGTCGCAGGGACTGTCACCTTTTCACTGTAACAATGCAGCTTCAGTAACAGCACACTTACTAATGGTCTAATGCTGCACGCTGGACATGGAGTGGTGGCAGTCCGATCAAAGCAAAAATCCTTACAAGTAGATGCCCTTGTTGATCCACACAACGTTCCTCATTCCGCTGTATCTTGGCACAGCATCGACCGCGGACTGCACAGTGGTGAAGTCGCAGCAGCCATTGGGGTCGACGCAGAAGATTGACGTTGCTTCTGTGTCGGGAGGTGGGAAGTAGGGCGGAAAATCATCGCAGAGCGGGTTGTATGCACCGCGACGGCGACAATAGTTGAGAAAGTAATCAGCCTTTAGTAGACTAAACGGAAAGGAAGGTGCTGCCAGATCAAGCAGGGATCCAAGGAATGAAGTGGTGGGGTTGCTGAGATGGGCAAAGATGAGCAGAAATGCAGCTGGTAATATGCAGCAAGAAAGGGAGAAGACTTTGGCGCTCATCTGTATAGCTGCAAGTTTCAGAATTTCTTGGGAATATGAGATGGGTTTGTGGGGGCTTTTAACAGGATGAATTGCACTTTAAGGAGAAGCTTAAATTGCATGCCTTGCAAACAACCAATCTCCTTTCTTTAAGCTTGAGACGCCACAAAAACCAGCAGCCTACAACAACTATCATCTAAACAAAGCATCTCATGAATGGCAAAACAATGTTCATGTCATAGTCAGAATTCAGAGATGGTCCTGTGAAGTAGTAGTTGCTTCAAAGATTAGGTTCACCATGTCAATCAGCAAATGTCCGTACACCAAAAGAAGAAATCGTGAGATCATGTGGAAATAATGCTTCTAACACAAAACAATAAGTGGGTAACCATAAAATCAGAGAAAAAAATAAAGATGAGACCAATTCCGCACCTTGTAGGGTCAGCAATAGGCTGAATAATTTTGTTACCTTGATCCCAACATGACATAAGTCAAAGAGAATGCACGTCAGCATCAGAAGACAGAAGGAAGCAGGCTATTGATGCTGTTGCTTTAATTTAGGTTTATAGTATGCCATAGGACCAGCCAACCACTGGGCAACAGCTACCACATTTTGCATGACCAGAGCTATCTAAACAAGACTTGCACGGATACATTTCATGAGCATGTTCAGATGAACGACAGAGGGATCAAGACCTCGCCAGATGTCAAAATACCAAAGCTAGAGGGATTCTAAGTTCATACTTTATCTATAACTAGTCATTTAAACAAGTTCAAACCGCAGTGAATGCATTCTTCCCAGTGAAACCTGTGGATCCAGCTGGAATGACTTTAAGAACGCTGAACCTCACAGTTTTTGACAAAGGCCTGCAGCACATACAGAAAAGAAATATCAACACTAAATAAATGACCAGTTTCATTGTTCAAGGAAACAAACCAGCAGGCAATTGGTAATTCCACAGTTCCTGGAATCACAGTAATTTGCCGTCAGGAAATACAAGTAAAGACTCAGTTTCTGGAATCCCAATGTGTAAACCTACAACAAAGGTTTTTTGAGTTGACATGAGAGTATTTTCATCCGGAAGAAATTTAATATTTAGAGTTGCTTGGTTATGACCTTTGCAATAAAATGCATATGTCAAGCACTCTAATCCCAATAAGGAAATGAAAACAAAAAAACAAAATTTCCCATGGAAGCTTAAGTATATGTTGAAAACAACAGAGTTCATGCATTCCTTCATTTGTAAAATCATTTTGACTGACAATAGATTTGGAGGAATTAAAGAGTGAGATTAGTATCCTACACTTTGCCTGTTAATCAGGCTTGACCCATCCTCCGCGCCTCCCCTCCTGCCGCCGCCATAGGCGTTGCCGGGCAAAGCCTGATGGCGCAGGGGCGGCGTCCTTCCTCGGCTAGTGCACGGTGGACGGCGACGGCGTCCGCCTCGGCTGCTCTCTGTCGGCGATCGGGGCTTCTGTCTTGGCCGTGGTGGTGGTGGCCGTCTCCTCCGTCGGAGGTGGTCGACCTGTGTTTTGTGAATAGATTGCTAGATCTCTCGATCCATCATTTAGTCCCCAATGGCAAAGCGGGGCTGCCGGTGAAAACCGAGTCAGACTTCGGTCATGGTGGGCAATGGTGGCGCTTGCGCGTCGCTACCTTGTTGAATGCATCGTCGTTACAACTTTCATCTCGCCTGGGATACTCTAGGGGAAGCCCTAGATCTAGGTCTGCCAGTTCGGACGATGGCGACGTGCGGCGCCATTCTTCCCCTAGGGGCATCATTTTTGAAGCAAACAATGGTTAGAGGTGGCTCTGAGGTGGAGCGGATTGTCTCTTTCCGCGTTAACAATGGTGGGCCTCGGCAGCTTGGTGCCGTGGATTCTCGACGGAGGACACGTTCCGAGGTGCACATGCGGGGCAGAGGCACCGTCTAGCGCCATGGTGGAGTTCGTGGTTGGTCCGGTCAAAAGCTTCGTTTCGGTCTATCACTCTGGAGATGGGTCGGCAGAAAGTGGCAGAGACGACTTATGAAGTATGCTCACAAGGCGCTATCTCGGGATTGTGCCAAGGAGTCGACGTACATGGTGATCGGTGCACAAGGCCCCATTTTTAGACTCTTGCTTGTGTAGTAGTTTGATGTTGTTTATGGTGGATCCGGTTTGTAAGATTGTTGTAAGGCCTTTTGGCCGGCTACTGTTGAATAAATGAAATAAACAAATATCGTATACATTATTTTGATGTAGAGGTTGGGACTCTCTATTTCGACAAAAAGATTTGGGAGAATTATATAGGGTTCAAATGTTTAAGCCTCACATTTAACTTTGAGGTGAGCCAACAGAACTGAAACCAAAAAAATTCACCTGGAGATCATTATACCTCCACCATCCGATGATAACATGGTCTCCTTCCTTGAGGGCATCACCAGCGGGTCAACGCATTTGGTCCGCGCGTTTCCACTCTGGTCCGATCGGACCGACACGTTGCTTGCGCCCTCCCCAGCAGGGTGACGCAACCGGCCTAACACGTCCGGCCCGACCCATCCTTGGCTGAAATTTGGGCCAAGTTTGTGTCAGCGCGGACACGGCCGAACGGCGCGTGCGTCCTCCCTCGTATACCGCAGGCCCGCATGGCAGTGACACATTAGTAGGGCATAATAATAATATTAGATTCATTACATGTTGATACGCCCATCACAAAAAGGGCCCATGTAAACAAAAAAAGCCCTATCCTACAGGCCAGGGGTCAATCTTCGCCACCGTCGCCGTTGTCCCAGTGCGGGAAGTCGTCGCTACATAGCCGCCGCCGCTACATAGCCGTCGCTGCCATCTCCCTACGGTTGGGCGGCTCCGTCGCCGTGGCCGACAGGGCCGACACCGTCGATCGCTGTCATCACACCGCGGATAGCGCGTCCTGGCGGCGCAGAGTCCGGCACCGCTCAAGGTAGTGCTGAGTCTCGGCGCGGCAGCCAGCCTCCCTCCGATCGACATCCCTTCGGTAGGCGAGGGCCTTGTCCATCTCGGACGCTAATATGTCTCAAACGTATCTATAATTTTTGATGCTCCATGCTTGTTTATGTACCATTTGCTTTGTGTTTTGTTACACTTCGTGGCGTTTTTATCCATTTTATCAGTTGTTTTTGTGTTTCAGAAAAGCTACACAGGAAATATTCTCAGAATTGGACGAAACAAAAGCTGAAGTTCCTATTTTTCCCGAAGCGTGACGGAGTCCAAAGCAGAGATGGAGGGGGGCCAGGAGGCGGCCACGCCACCCCATGGCATGGGCCACCCCCAGGCCGCGCCAGGGCATGGTGTGGGCCCCTGGTCCACCTCCTGACGCCGCCCTTCCGCCTATATATTCCCCTTGACGGGAAAACCCTAAGGCCCCCGATAAATTTTCCACGAAACATACTGTAAGCCGCCGTCGTCGTCGACGCGAGATCGGGAGGGTCCAGAAGCTCTTCCTGGCACCCTGCCGGAGAGGGGAATCACCGCCGGAGGCCTTCTTCGTCACCATGCCTGCCTCCGGAGTGATGTGTGAGTAGTCTACCTTGGACTACGGGTCCATAGCAGTAGCTAGATGGTTGTCATCTCCTCCATGTGCTTCATGTTTAGATCTTGTGAGCTGCCTATCATGATCAAGATCATCGTTGTGTAATTCTACATGTTGTGTTTGTTGGGATCCGATGAATATTGGTATTTTGTCAAGTTGATCTATTGATTTATCATCTTTATGTTATCTCTATGTTGTTTATGATCTTGCATGCTCTCCGTTGCTAGTAGATATCTTGGCCGAGTAGATGCTAGTGACTCCAAGAGGGAGTATTTATGCTCGATAGTGGGTTCATGCCTCTAGTAACTTGGGGGAGTGATAGAAACCTCTAAAGTTGTAGATGTGCTGTTGCTACTAGAGAAAAAACAACAATCTTGTGTTCAAGGACATTTGTATTGTTTACATTACACACTTTGCTTAAGGCAATAATCTGTTGCTTGCAACTTAAATACCCAATGGTTGCTCGGACGACATCCGGCGGGTGGATTATTAGTCATAGATGAAGTTGGATTATGGTCTATGTATTATGTTGTAATGCCCAAGTGAATCTTATAGTGATCCTCATGACATTTATACGTTTGCTTTATTCTATCAATTGCCCAACTGTAATTTATTTACCCAACATGTTATTTATCTTATGGAGAGACACCACTAGTGAACTGTGGACCCTGGTCCATTCTTTTACATTGTTATTATCGTTTACCATTTACTCGCTTTACTTTCATTCTTGCAAACTACTATCTTTTACCACTCGATACGCTTAATCCTTTGTTTACAGCAAACCGGTGAGATTGACAACCTCACTGTAAGTTGGGGCAAAGTACTTGGTTGTGTTGTGTGCAGGTTCCACGTTGTTGCTGGTGCAAAGCTACGCCCTGGACGAGGCGCCATATATAAATTGTCCGGAGCTGTCGCGAAGCTAGCGAGCATCAACCTTCGGAAGTTGGTTTTTTCTCCTACTGGTTCGATAAACCTTGGTTTCATACTGAGGGAAGACTTGTTGATGTGCTCATCATACCTTCCTCTTGGGGTTCCCAACTGGGCGGTCATCTACACGCCATCAAGCAATTTTTCTGGCACCATTGCCGGGGAGAAAGAGGATTTTTGTAAGGGGAGTCTCTCGCTTCCAATCTTTTATTTTGTTATTGTTTTGCTTTATTCTTTTTATAAAAAATACAAAAAAATTAGTTCCTTTGACAGCTTGCATTTCGTTATTTTTACTTTTAGTTCATTATGTTGTTCCCTAAGTATGCTCTGGAGGACCTTACAATAGGTAGTGGTTCCATAATTGGGAAATGTAACATTGAGGAGTTCTTTAATCATGTTAGTATGCATAGATGTTGAGGATAGATCTTTAGCCAAGCTTGCTCCTATTTATGAAGTTGTTGCTGCTTATTTAGTTCACATGTTGGAGGCTAGGTTCGTCAATCTTAATCCTTTTATGCAACAAATGTTTCTTAAGCTCCATGATATAGAAGACTCTGAAAAGAAAGATTTTATTTTGGAGACTTTGCGTAGAGAATTTAGAGATGTTGTTATTGAAGCTAGGAAAGTTTTTGAGCGTTTTAACATGCTTGGCTCACGCGTAAATGTTGTTGGTACAAACAAGGAAGAAATCAAAGTACCAATACCTAGCAAACTCGTAGGATTGCATGAAGCTTTGGAAAAGAATTTTAATTGGATTGTTCCTAAAAACCCTTTCGATGAAAGTAGTGAACCCAAGAGTGTTCATAAGGGATCTTCAAAAACTCATTTGGATACAATACAATTCATTGTTGAGAGGACTTCTGCAATTCATCTTAATGCCTCGTTTGAAAATACTTGATTTCCACTTTCTGCGCCTAGCTCAAAGGCGTTAAAGAAAAGCACTCTTGGGAGATAACCCAATGTTTTCTTTTCAGTAATTTTTCTTTTTGTTGAGTCTTGGAAGTTATTACTACTGTAATGACCTCTCCTTATCTTTTTTATTTTGTTTTTGTGCCAAGAAGAACCTCTAATTTGAGGAAGGTAAGATTTGGGGAAGTTGCTGTCCTGAAATAGATTTCTGTGCTGCACCGTAAAAATTCGTGAAAATTATCAGATTATCTTTTTGATCTGCGATTTCTTGTGCGCATGACCCAGGTTATTTCAAAACTTTTATTAGTTTTGCACTTCCCGATTTGAGCAACAGAAGGTCCTCGAAAAAATCAATCTTTGTCAGCTGTTCTGTTTTGACAGATTCTGTCACTATTTGTGTTTGCCTCTCGATCACTTTCTTTTTGAGTTCTTTTGATCACGGAACTTTTGAGGAAGTTGCTACAGTAGCTTATGATTTAATGGATGGTGTATTTGAGTTTGAAACTGAACCAAAAAAGTATATTTAATATCATACTTACACTAATGTTGCTAATAGAATTGTGTGACGTTTTGTATGAAGGAAGTTTTCAAGTGTAGGGCAAGGAGAGTGATGAGATGAGATGAAGTATGGAAAAAAGCTCAAGCTTGGGGATGCCCATGTCACCTCAAGAAATATCCAAGAGGTACAAGCGTCAAAGCTTGGTGACAAGGGTATAGCTAATAGAGCCCGCTAGTTGAGTACCCCTGAGGCCCGTTAAGCTAGGCCCAGTTGTAATGATAGTCGAAATACGAGTTCCTATCGTATGTCGATGTTGTAATCTGTATCGAACCCTACCCGGTCCTCGAGACCTGGCCACCTATATATAGGGGCCAGGAGGGGATGGTGTAGGCCAGATTGAAAGCAAGCAAGGTTCAACACCCAAGTTTACTTTCGATATACACCTGTTTCGACTAATCTTACCTTCGAGTTCATCCGACGCCCTATCTCCCCGATCCTAAGTCCTTCATTTAGGACATTTGTCGAGTTAACCCTCGTCAATTGGTGCCGACCGTGGGGACTTTGGGCGTTGGAATCATGAATTCGATGGCTTTTTCGCTTTTAGCCAACAGCAGTGCAGGAATCGACAGAAATCAAGAGACGGAGCTGACAATCGGAAGTCTAAACATCTTCATCGGACCTTCAGGTTTGACTCGCCTCTCGGATCCGACGAAACCAGATCCGTTGGTGAGTGAGCCCGAGACGAAAGCAATGATAGAATCATCTGAAGGCTCTTCCAGCGAGGTAAACTCGCCGGTCAGCACAGGAGAAGCACAAATCGCAGAAGGCGACAAAATTCAAGAAAAATTCGACACAGAAGTGGAAGCATTTAAAACGCACAATAATACAAGGGACTTCGCCGCTGGAAGTAGTGGCGTCTCCAAAAGAGTACATCAGTTATGCGTTATAATCACTGAAGCAGAAGAAGAAAGCAATCACGAGGGAAACGAAGGGGTCGACAGGCAAGTTGACAAAATAAGGGAGCACAACAAAAAGGAGAAGGAGAAAATTCACGTCTCAGCCGGAGAGTGGAGGATCATCATGTCAGCTGTCAATCATGGCACAGAGGTACCCGAAGGCTCAAGAAGAGAAGTTCTAATGGGATATCAGTACGCATTACACCAGCACAAGAAGAAACTAAGAGAGGAAAGAGACATGTTCGTGAGAAGTCGAGATAATAACAGTACGTCAAGAGAAGAATATTGGGATGATTATAGTGATGATTCAGAGTACAGCAGGGAAAGGCGCGGAGACCCAAAACACAACAGAGGGACAATGACACAAAGTAGAGAGGAAAGGTACTCAAGGAATACGACCCCATAGCTAGAGGAGGAGGAAGAAGATTTTGTACAAGAAACACCAGAAGCAGCGCTGATAGCAGCACAGGCATACCTACTGACCACGCGTCCAGAACCCGGAGATCCGCGGGAAGACATGCACCAAGCCGCGATACGAAGCCTCGGGATAGTGGAAGGCAAGATCATGGGAAAAGGTCCAGAGGCAAAGTCGACAAGCTACAAGGAAGAACGAAAGAAGGAGTTCAAGCACAAAATCACACGAAATGAGTCTAGCGAATCATCAGAAGAAGAAAGGCGACAGAAGAGGAAGGAGGACGCAAGGAATATAATAGCACATGCTCGAGTAAATAAATCATGCCGCGCATGGAGGGAAGAAAATTATGAGGACGACGACAAAGAGATGGGCGCGTTGTGCTTTACCCACAGGGTTCACAAAACGCGGGTACCCAAATGATTCAGGTTACCACACGACCAGCAAAAATATGATGGGTCGCAGGAACCTACCCTATGGTTGTCGGATTACCTGGAGGCAGTACAAATATTAGGGGGAACAAAAGCGACAACAATGCAAAGTTTGCAATTACACCTCACCGGCGCAGCACGGTCCTGGTTGAATACCCTACCCAATGAATCCATCGGAAGCTGGGGAGAACTCGAAAGCCAATTTGTAAGGGATTTCCGCTCGACATATAAGCGCCCAGCGTCACTGGAGGAAGTCAAAGCGTGCGTGCAAAAGAAAGGCGAAACTTTGCGTTCTTATATACAATGATGGAGTGTAATCAAAAACTCAGCAGAGGACGTCTCCGACGAAAGAGCAATAGACGCTTTTTCGGTTGGACTTCGTCGCTCAGACCTCGTGGAAGAGATAGGAAGAAAAAGGGCAACAACAGTAGCCGAACTAATGGAAGAAGCCAATAGATTTGCTGACGGAGAGGATGCATATAACAATAAAAGAGGACGTTCACCAGAAGCCGACAGAACAAGTAAACAGAGGAGAAGACACCGCAGCAGAGATAACTAAGGAAGGCGAAATCAGGTAGCCGCGGGGTACGAAGCAAAGGAAGAGGAAAGTTCTGAAAATTGGAAGTTCCAAGCAAAAGGAGTAGAAAAACCGAGATACTCCGGCCCTTCGGCCGAAGACATGCTATATGGACCTTGTCGAATCCACTACGCATATCTCGATGGAAAGAGAGTCTCAAATCACCAGATGAAGGATTGTAGAACTTTCCTGAGGTTACAAAGTGCCATGGGTTCAAGCCAAGGAGGATGGCAAGGAGAGAAGCACGCAAGTCAAGGATATCAAGTGCAAAGGCTAGCAAGGCACCTAGAGTCGGAAGTCTACATATCTGCAATGATCCAGCCGGTGCCCAAGTCAAAGAAAGAGCGAAAGAACATATCCAGGCAAGTAAACCTAGCAATATCATCGCCACCAGCCACTACGGAATACTTGCGGTGGTCAGATCAACCAGTTAGATTCAGCAGGGCAGACCACCCAAGGAAAGTTCCCAGGCCGGGCCACTCGCCAATGGTACTAAAAGCGCAAATAGGAGGGTACGACATTGGGAGAGTATTCATGGACGCAGGAAGTGGAATAAATCTAATATATGCTAGAACTCTGAAGGAAATGTGTATCTCGCTGACAAGCCTGAAGCCAACAGATTGTTCTTTCTATAGAATAGTACCAGGAGCCGCAAATTACCCTCTGGGGAAGATAGAACTCGACGTCCGCTTCGGCAGTTGCAGCAACTATCGCAAGGAGAAGTTGGAATTTGAAGTTATGGACTGGCCCTCACAATACCACGCAATTCTAGGGCGCCCATCATTTGCAAAGTTCATGGTGGTACCCCACTACGCGTATCTAACGCTAAAAATTCCAGGACCCAAAGGAACGATTACAGTACAAGGGAGCTTCAAAGTAGCCAACACTTGCGACAAAGAATTCAACAGAATGGCACAAACTTTCGGCATGACAGCAAAATATGAGAGACTGAAAGGAGAAACCGATCATAATGTGCTACCCGACGTTGGACGATCCCTGCCAGATCAGGCTTTCGACACAACGCAGGACTCGAAGAAAATCCAGGTCCACCCTACGGACCCGAACAAGACAAGATCGATTGCAGTAAACCTGGATCCCGCATAGGAAAGCACGCTCGTCGAGTTCCTCCGTGAGCGCTGGGAAATCTTCACCTGGTGTCCTTCAGACATGCCAGGAGTTCCCAGGGAACTCGTCGAGCACACATTAAATGTAGATCCTAAAGCAAAGCCATTCAAGTAACCATTGCGACGATTTGATGAACCTAAAAGGAAGGCAATAGCATCGGAATTGCACAGGCTAGAAAACTCCGGATTTATCAGAGAAATAAAAACTTCGAGTTGGGTATCCAATCCAGTCATCATACCTAAGAAAAACATAGATGTATAAAGAGTGTGTGTCGACTACACATCTCTCAATAAGCACTGTCCAAAGGATCCCTTCCCTCTACCCCGCATTGATCAGATAATTGATTCAACAGCGGGATGCGCAAGGCTTTCCTTTCTGGATGCATATTCTGGTTACAACCAAATCAAGTTGAAGAAAGAAGACAAAGAAAAGACAGCTTTCATTACGCCATATGGGGTGTTTTGCTATCAAGTGATGCCTTTCGGCCTAAAAAATGCAGGAGCAACTTATCAACGGATGATGCAAAACTGCCTTGGGAGCCAAATAGGACACAATATCCAAGTCTATATTGACGATATAGTCATTACCACAAGAAAGGAGGAATCCCTAATCAGCGACTTGGCAGAAACTTTTGACAACCTGAGCAAGTACAAGCTTAAGCTTAACCCGACAAAGTGTTCCTTCGGCGTATCGGCAGGACAACTTTTAGGGTTCCTGGTGTCAGCGCGAGGAATAGAGGCGAACCCAGAGAAGATCCAAGCAATTCTAACAATGGGGAAACCCACAAAACTACACGATGTACAGAAACTCACAGGACGCGTCGCGGCGCTAAGTCGTTTCGTTGCTCGATTGGGAGAGAAAGCACTCCCTTTCTATGCACTTAGGAAGAAGTCAGATGATAAATTTGAATGGACAGAAGAAGCAGATGCAGCTTTTGCGCAGCTGAAAAAAGTGCTTTCCACGCCACCAGTGCTGGTCGCACCAAAAGAAAAAGAGCCACTACTACTCTACATAGCCGCAACCCATCAGGTGGTGAGTACAGTATTGGTAGTCAAAAGAAGTGAAGAGGGAAAAGCCCACGGTGTCCAGAGACCGGTATATTTCATCAGTGAAGTACTCTCTCCGACTAAACAGAGGTATCCGCACTATCAAAAACTCGCATATAGTGTCTTTACAACAGCACGAAAATTGCGACAATACTTTGCAGTGCACCCAATCATAGTGGTGAACAAAGCACCACTATCGAACATATTGAACAATCCTTCAGCAACAGGACGTGTCTCTTTATGGAGAATCGAATTATCTCCTATGGACATCACGTATGAAAAAATAAAGGCGATCAAGTCGCAAATCTTGCCAGACTTCACGACGGAATGGTTGGAGTTACAGAGCACGGGACCGCCAGATTTATCGAGTGTCTAGACAATGTATTTCGACGGTTCTAAAAGAATCCAAGGCGCAGGCGTAGGAGTAGTCTTGATATCACCACAAGGTGACAAACTGAAGTACATTTTAAGGATGAGTTTTCCACAGGCCTCTAATAATGAAGAAGAATACGAGGCTTTACTGCACGGAATGAAGATAGCCAAGGCGTGCGAAGCAACTCGACTAAAAATATTCGGGGACTCAAACCTCGTCGTCCAGCAAGTTATGAACAGATGCAACACAATCAATGATAACATGATGGCTTACAAGAACTTATATCACTATCTCGAAGGAACATTCGATGGGTGCGAAGTCTCGCACGTCAGCAGAAACAGCAACGAAGAAGCCGACAATCTAGCAAATATCGGGTCACAATGTCTGCCCGTACCATCTGGAGTCTTCTGGGAAGAAATACTTGAACGATCGATAAAAAGCGTCAAAACTTCGACTACTGCAGCAGGCTCGGGGGCTGGTGCGAAAAATAACGAGAGTACACTAGAACCCAAAGAGGTCATCATGATAGAAGAGGCATGGATGCAACCATATCTAGCATACATGATGAGTAAGAAGTTGCTAGAAGATGCAGTGGAAGCCAAAAGAATAACTCGATGATCCAAAGCATTTGTCGTGTTGCAGGGAAAATTATACAAAAAGAGCATAACTGGCGTTCAGCAGCGTTGCGTAACGCCTCAAGAAGGACAAGTAATACTAAAAGATATACACGTCAGAGTTTGTGGCCATCATGCCAGCAGCAGGGCAATAGCGGCGAAAGCATTTCGAGCAGTATTCTATTGGCTAACAGCCATCGAAGACGCGAAAGATATAGTTCGGAAGTGTGAAGCGTGTCAAAGATTCGCATCTCGGCCACACGCGCCAGCAGCAGAGTTACAACCGATACCATTGTCTTGGCCTTTTGCGCAATGGGGCCTCGACATGGTAGGGAAGTTGCACAAATCGTGGACAGGAGGGCATGTCTACATGTTAGTGGCAGTCGACAAATTTACCAAGTGGGTAGAAGCGGCCCCGGTAACAACTCAAGATTCGACGGCATCGATCAATTTCATCAAATCAATAGTTTTTTGTTTTGGAGTACCATACAGCATCATCACAGATAACGGGACAAACTTCACTTCAAAGGAATTCAAGAATTATTGCGAAGGTTTGGGAATCAAACTCAAGTTTGCATCCGTAGCACACCCGAAGACGAACGGGCAAGTCGAAAAAGCCAATGGCCTAATATGCAACGGGATAAAAAAGAGGCTCTTAGCACCTCTCGAGAAAGCTAAGAGCGCTTGGGTAGAAGAATTGCCCTCCGTTCTTTAGAGTCTAAGAACTACGCCTAATGCAGCTACTCAAGAAACTCCCTTTTTCCTGGTCCACGGTGCAGAAGCCGTGCTTCCAGTTGAGATTACGCATGAAGCTCCAAGAGTAACGGCATACGACGAGGTAACCTCAACAGAAGCGCTACAAGACGACGTTGATGCACTGGATGAAGCAAGAGATAAAGCACTGGAAAGGGCCACGCAGTATCAACAGAGTCTGCGGAACTATCACAGTAGTCGAGTTCGTCCGCGATCTTTTGTGGTGGGAGATTTAGTCTTACGACTCAAGCAAGATGGCCACAGCAAGTTAGAGTCCCCTTGGGTGGGACCTTACATCGTCACAGAAGTAATACCAGGAGGAGCTTATCGACCACAAGACAAGAAGACGGGAAAAGACGAAAGCAACCCGTGGAATGCGGCGCAGCTACGGCGTTTCTACGCATAGAGAAATATAGTGACATCAATAACTTCGAGTTGACCCTCTGAACCCAGAACACGAGGCCACAGGTCGGGTTCCTTGGGTTAACTCAACAAATTGTACAAATATTTTACTTCTCCACCCGGGGGCTCCATCCCTCGGGTCGTACAAAAGAAAGTTCAATATAATATGGCGATCTTTCAAAGACATAATACTAGGTTGTGAACAACCCGATATTCTTGAAACGATATAATTGGTTCAAAGGAACCCGATAACATATATATATATATGATACCTCGGAACGATAATCTATTCTCATGGTCTAGTCAAACACAAAGCATAAACTTAAGTATGATTATTCATTACAGCTAACACGACAGCAGGGCAACTCGAAAAGAAGATTATATAAGGAGATTCTAGTGGAAGTGCACTTCAGCCTCGTACTCCTTCTGGCATTGAGTACAGTCGAAGATCTTCACATCAAACTTCGACGTGCCAATATGGAAGTCGAAGGTCATGAAGAAACCTCGCTGGATGTCGTGATCATCCACGAACTGAGACCAGCGCCCTTGAAGTACTGTTTGCCAGCGCCATCGTACCAGACTTCCACCTCGTAGGGAGTTCCTCCCCCAGAGTGTTCACGAAGAATTGCTTCACGCAACTCCCGCCCATCCATGAATTTGGTAAACTTTAGCGGCAGCCATTGAATTTCACGGCACTGCGCCGGCAATACAGAAAAAGGAGTATATCCTCGGCTAAGGAGGAGAAGTGTTACCAGGAGGTGCGCTTGGACCTGGGATAGCGCAAGGCACCTTTGGTTTATTTTTACTCCCGACCGGGCGGCCGGGACGCCGCTTCACTGGAGCAGCCGATGAAGATCCTGCAGCATCTGGTGCTGCCTTGTTCTTGCTGCCACGAGGACAGCCGCGACCATGCGGCACCGTCGGGACGCCGAGGTTCAGACGGGACCCATTTGCATCAGCCATGGAGACAAAAGAAACCCTAGATGAAGAAGATGATGATGCGGCAGAGGAGGAATCTGTTTAGGGTTTTTACCCTCGCCAAAGGTGCTTTATTTATAAGCACATATTAACGGGCCTCCGCAAAAACAAGGCCCATAAAATATTTACAAAGGAGTTAAATTCTGCACATAGCAGACGATAATAACAAAATAAAAAAGAATGTATCAAAGAAAGTACAGGAAACCTCGCCTTGGACTCGGGGGCTTACAACAAGAAGAAGAAGAAAGGATAGAGGAAGTCAATTTGAGCCTATGATTGACTACAAGTATCCAACCATAGCCTCGGGGGCTACTCCCATCGGGAGCGCTGAGCGCGCACCCGATAGAAAAATAAAGAAGCGGCAATAAAGATGAAGAAGCTACGGTTAAAGAATTGATGGATGCGGTACGAGCCGCTCAACATTTCGACAACCATGAAACTTCGACTATATAGTCGACGAAATATATAGCGACTACTCCCATCGGGAGCTACTCATGGGAAGTTAATATAACTCGAAATTTTTTATATTCCATCAGTCAAACAAGACTGCGACATGCGATTCTCGAGTTACGTTATCGCAACAAAACTCGAATGCCGTGATTTATCACGAAGGTAAGACCCCGGGATCCATCCTGTGTGGCCTGGTATACGCACATGGATGCGCTCTGCTGGTATGTATCCGCGTCTATGACGCGAAGAAAATCCTGGTGGACGCACTGGGTACCCTGAGAACCACTGGGACTCATTCTTTGTAAGTCCTAAATGTGGCAAAAGAATGGGTTTGACCGGTATCCCGAATTTAAGTCCAAGGGGATTGAATTTGAAGTAGGTGGTAAGTATCTGTTCCGGCAGTTAACTGACCTCTTGATCCATCAGAGTTGTCAGGCTTGTTCATCAAAACCCCTTGCGAAATATTATCATGAAAATAAGTCGAAAGACCAATTCGAAGATTTGAAGATATGAAGAAGTCGAAGAATTGATCAAAGTCAAAGATTTAAAGATTAGAGATTCAACCCGAATCTACAATTCTGGTAAAATCTCAGGGGCTACTAACAAGGGTATAGCTAATAGAGCCCGCTAGTTGAGTACCCCTGAGGCCCGTTAAGCTAGGCCCAGTTGTAATGATAGTCGAAATACGAGTTCCTACCGTATGTCGATGTTGTAATCTGTATCGAACCCTACCCGGTCCTCGAGACCTGGCCACCTATATATAGGGGCCAGGAGGGGATGGTGTAGGCCAAATTGAAAGCAAGCAAGGTTCAACACCCAAGTTTACTTTCGATATACACCTGTTTCGACTAATCTTACCTTCGAGTTCATCTGACGCCCTATCTCCCTGATCCTAAGTCCTTCATTTAGGACATTTGTCGAGTTAACCCTCGTCACTTGGGGATGCCCCCAAGGCACCCCTTCGTCATCGGCAAAAATCAGGTCACCTTTCAAAACACTATATTTTTATTGCTTCATATTCTATGCGTTTTTCTTGGAGCGTCTTTACTTTCGCTTTAAGTTTTCTTTTGTTTTGTTTGCTGCAATAAATGGTTGGACCCCAACAAATTTCTTTTGGAGAAGACAGACTCCGTTTTTCATTGCCAAGAACACTCTAGTTTTCACTCTTATCGTTCAACGAGTGTTCTCTTTTTCTAGTACTGCGTTTAGGTTTCGTTTTTCACCTTGATTTTTGTTCAGATCTTGTTGTATCTTTGTATCAAGGTGCATTTAGACCACTGGTCTATGTTGGTTTTCATCTCAAAGAGTGGTTATAAAAAGGTTGAATGGTGTTGGAAAATAGAAAAAAGTTTCATGCCTATAGTGGTACAAATAAGAGCTTGTTTAGACTGTGGCTTAGACTTTTGCATGTCATGCTTGATGTTATTTTGATAGTATGCTTAGTAGTTTTTTCTGTAGCATGACTTGTGAAAGAGCATGGAGCCCCCATGTGTGGTTTTGGTAATTAATGACAATCTCTATGGACTAATGTTTGCATTGAGTTATATTTGTAGGACATGTCCGTAGACAATGCTTGAACCATATGTTGGCTTCAAGGTTGTAAGCAGGAGCAAATGAAGAACATTAAGTGATGACCAATGTGTTATTCAAGGGAATATCCGAAGAATGGTCATATGAGAATTGAGCTTATTGCAACTATGTCTTGAAGAATATACTTGAGTGGACATTTGTGTTTACCGTCAAGATATCATCATCATGAAGGAATAAGGAATGATACAAGGTTGATCAAGTCAAAGTGCAAAGATGGGATTCAAGTTGATCAACTCTCAATGCATACATAATGTATCGAGTGGGATCTTGTGATCTCAGACAAGGATAATATTAAGTGGTGATCGTCTTCATGGATGAGAAGTCAAGTTCAAGATGAGCTATCTCAAGGATATTATATGCTTGATACATGTATTCTATTTGGTGGTAATGGCTATGCGAATATATTCCTAAGAGAGTCTTTCCCATATTGATTTATGGGGGAGCAATCCACAAGACTTCATCAAGCTAGCAAAATCAAGAAAGGAATTCCATCTTAAGGTGGAGAAGATCGTCATCATCAAGCTCAAGTGGAATTCACAAGGCAAAGGTTTGTTCTTGTTAGGTTTTCTCTTCTACCGGTCTCGTGTATTAGTTTGGAGACCGGGTTATAGGATTGGTAGCCATACTATCAAGAGGGGCTCTCGAGTAACTAACTTAATCGCATCGTTCGAAGAGAGCTCTAACCTTTGCATACTTAGCATCATATTTCTTGGTTCTTATTTGGCTTTTATCCATGTGAGGTTTTAGAGCTGATGGTTATTTCCATGACAAGCTCTAACTCATCAAAAACAGATTTTGAATGAAATTCTTATTGAGTTTTTGATGTTGATGGTTTTGCCGGTTCATCTCTTATAGATAGGTTAAACCTTTCATCATTTGGTTTTATCCTCACTTGTTGGACTATGATGTTTCTATACATATACTTGTAGATCTCGTTGTTGTGATTCCAACGAGCCCAAGATCATCAAAAACGGAGTCCGGATGCTCGAGTTATTGTCGTTTTCGTGTTGGTGTTGCTGCCAGTTTTTGGGTGGCCGGAGTCTCCGGCCCGAGACGCAAAGTCTACGGCCCAAATCCGGCCTGGCATCTGATTCGTCCAATCTAAGGCCCCCGAATGACCCCGGGGCACCGAAGACTCCGGCCCGAACGAATTCTGGACATAACGGTTGGATTTTGGGGGACCTATTTACGGGACCCTTCTTCCCCAATGGATCCCCAACCATTCTTGCAAGTTTTCTCCTCCATTATTGACCTTCCCAATCTTGCTATCTCTCAATCCCTACAATGATTCTTGCATCTTCTTGAGGGAAAAGAGAGAGGAGATCTAGATCTATCTTTCCACCAATCAAAATCTCCTCTAAGTGAGGGGAACCTATTGGATCTAGATCTTGGAGTTCATTTGTTGATTTCCTTCTTGTTCTTCCTCTCATATCCCTCCATAGCATTGGTTGCTTTGGTAGGATTTAGGAGAGAAGGATTTGAGCACTTCGTGTGCTCTTGCCATTGCATTTGGTGCATCGGTTCGAGTTCTCCTCGGAGATTTGGTAAGTGAAAGTTTGTGAGCTTGTTACTCTTGGGTTCTTGGAACCCTAGACGGCTTAGTGGCCTTTGTGGCATATAATTGGGGCCTCCTAAGTTGTGGAGATTCCCTAACCTTTGTGGTGCCTTTGTGGCGATTCTTGGGAGCCTCCAATTAAGTTGTGGAGATTGCCCCAAGCTTGTATAGGTTCGGTGACCGCCTTCAAGTGTCCCATAGTGGATCGTGGCATCTTGATTTGTGCGAGAGCGCGAGGAGAATAAGGTGAGCCTTTGTGGCATTCAGTGAGTAGCGTGCCTCCGCATCTTGAGGTGAGCCTTTGTAGCATTTGGTGAGCATGGTGCTACCATATCTCAAGGTGAGGCCTTTGTGGCGTTCGGAGTGCATTAAGCCGCCACACCTCTCCAACAGAGACTAGCTTCCTTGGAAGTGAACTTTGGGATACATCTTCGTCTCCTTCGTGCCTCGGTAACTCTTATCCGAGCTCCACTACTTATGCACTTTACATTTGTGATAGCCATCATGCTTGAAGTTATATACCTTGCTACTTGTCTTTCTTAGCATAAGTTGTTGGTACACATAGGTGAGCCTAGTCTATTTAGGTTTTGTAAGCTTGACAAATTAAACACTAGTTTATTTCCGCATTTGTTCAAGCCTTTCGTAAAAGTTTTAATCGCCTATTTCACCTCCCCTCTAGGTGACATCCGTGTCCTTTCAATTGGTATCAGAGCTAGGTCTCTCATTTTAGGCTTCACCGCCTTGAGAGCAAAGATGTCGGCAAAGGGATTAGTGCACAATGACACTTTTTTATTTGATGGCACAAAATATGATATTTGGAAAATTCGCATGATTAATCATTTTCGGGTCATTGACCCGAATATAGAGCGAATTGTAGATATGGTTTTTTCTCCTCCTAAAGATCCCACAAATCTATCTTTAGAGGATGAGAAAAACTCTTATCTCAATGCTCAAGCTATTAATGTCTTATCCAATGTTGTGAGCATTGTAGTTATGACGTCTAAAAGAGCATTTTCTTGTAAAATCTATTTTTGGGTGTTTGTTGTCAATACTTAGGTATCTAACCATTTTGTCTCAGTCTAATCTCTCTTATAGGTGAAGATCTGAAGCCTGTTGTTTGCTGCCCTGTTTGAGCCAGAGACTCCGGGTCTCCAGACCGGAGACTCCGGTGTGCAAACACCGGAGACTTTGGGTCTGGGACCGGAGACTCCGGCCCAAGACTCCGGGCCGCTTTTTCGAGGGGTGTTGCTCATCCCAGTAATGGGGGCGGAGACTTTTTCCGTCAACCCCGGATTCTCTGGCCGGAAGCTTTCCTGGTCCGGAGACTCCGGTCTCCCTGGCCGGAGACTCCGCCCCTAGATCACTTAGCCCAGAGACTCCGGTCTCTGGACCCCGGAGACTCCGGCCCAAAAAGGCAGCAATGGCTAGTCCTTCCCCAAGGACTATAAAAAGGCTTCTTCAACCTCAAGTCAAGGTTGCGGCTCACACTCTCTCACCACCATTGCTGCCAAGCTTCAAAGCCCTAGATCTCCACCTCTAGCCAATAGAACTTGAATCCCTCTTGGGATTCAAAGGAGGAGACCTAGCCCATCATCATTGCCGAAGGAATTTCATTTCCCCCTCCATTTGCTTGGAGGATTTGTGCCTAGGGGTTCTTGAAACCCTAGGTATTGTAAGTGGTTGATTGACTCATTTTTGTGGTGTTTCTAGCCTCTGTGGCTTTCTTGGGAGCCTCCAATTGAGTTGTGGATGCGTGCCCCAAGCTCCGTGTAAGGGATTCGTGGTTCCCCCAATACCACCGCTTAGTGGAAATGAGCTAGCCTCCGTGGCTTGCTCACCGGAGAACAAGGTGAGCCTTTGTGGCGTTGGTGGACTCCGTGTCACCACACCTCTCCAACGTAGACGTACTTCCCCTCAAAAGGAAGGAACTACGGGAATACATTCTTGTGTCTCCGGTCTCCACTCGTCGGTTATTTCTTTCTCTTACTTGTATCTTGCTAGTTACTTGTTTACTTGCATGCTTACCACTCATAGGAAATTGACCTAGTTGCACATCTAATGAATTTACTTTCTGTCAAGCCTTAAATTTGAAAAAGATTAAAAATTGACTTAGCACCTATTCACCCCCCTCTATTCGCCCGTATCGATCCTTTTCAATTGTAAGAAATTTGCTGCCATGGTTCGTACCCAGATCTCCAATCCTATTCATGTGTTTCGTGCAGATTCTGCTGGCGAGTATATCTCCCATTCACTGCGCGCTTTTCTTGCTGAGTAGGGTACTCTTGCTCAGTTCTCTTGTCCTGGTGCTCATGATCAGAATGGCGTGGCTGAGTGCAAGCATCGTCACCTTCTTGAGATGGCCCGTGCGTTGATGATTGCCGCTTCTCTTCCGCCTCACTTTTGGGCTGAGGCTGTTTCCACTGCCACCTATCTCGTCAATATTCAACCCTCTGCTGCTCTGCAGGGTGGTGTTCCTCTAGAGCGTCTCTCTTGTTGTGCTCCTAATTACTCGGCGCTTCGTTTGTTTGGTTGCATTTGCTATGTTCTTCTTGCCCCTCGTGAACGCACCAAACTGACCACTCAGTCTGTTGAGTGTGTCTTTCTTAGATATAGTGATGAGCATAAGGGCTATCGGTGTTGGGACCCCGTTGGCCATCGGATGCGCATTTCTCGTGATATCACTTTTGATGAGTCGCGTCCCTTCTATCCTCGCCCCTCCTCCTCGGCCTTCTCGGTGGAGGATATATCCTTTCTCATGTTTCCTGACACACCACCCTCTGTTCCTATTGATCCTCCACCATGCCCCATTCTTGCCGATGTTTCCTCTTCCACACCGCCACCTTCCTCATCACCTAGTCATTCTCCTTCCTCTCCTGACCCTCCACCCACCTCACCGTTGTCTCCTTTTCCCTTCCATTATTCTTGTCGCTCTCATGTTCTGGATGCTTCTTCCGATGCTTCCTCTTCTGATGCTTCTTCCTCTGATGTGTCTTCTTCCTCTAATCAGCTGCCTCCTCCTCTTTCTCCTCGCCGTCGTTGTCCACCTGATCGTTACTCTCCTAGTCAGTATGGTCTTTCTGTTGCCCTTGATCCGACTTCTTATCGGGATGCTGAGCGTCATCCCGAATGGCAGCTTGCCATGGCCGAGGAGATTGCTGCGCTTGGGCGCACTGGCACTTGGGATCTTGTCTCTCCTCCTCCCGGTGTTCGTCCCATCACATGCAAGTGGGTCTACAAGATTAAGACCCGCTCTGATGGATCTCTTGAGCGCTACAAAGCGCGTCTTGTGGCTCGTAGCTTCCAGCAGGAGCAGGGCCGTGACTATGATGAGACCTTTGCCCCAGTGGCCCATATGACCATTGTGCACACTCTTCTTGCTGTGGCCTCTGTTCGCCACTGGTCCGTGTCTCAGCTTGATGTTCAGAACGCATTTCTCAATGGTGAGTTGCGTGAGGAGGTTTACATGCAGCCTCCTCCATGGTACTCTGTTCCTGATGGCATGGTTTGTCATTACCGGCGCTCTCTTTATGGCCTAAAACAGGCCCCTCACGCCTGGTTTGAGCACTTCGCCTCTGTGGTGACTGCTTCCGGTTTATCCCCCAGTGCTCATGATCCTGCGTTGTTTGTCCATACTTCTTCTCATGGTCGCACTCTTATCTTCCTCTATGTTGATGACATGATCATCACCGGCGATAACTCTGAGTATATTGCCTTTATTAAGGCCCGCCTTCGTGAGGATTTTCTTATGACTGATCTTGGTCCTCTTCGCTACTTTCTTGGGATTGAGGTTTCCTCCACTCTTGATGGTTTTTATATCTCCCAGGAAAAGTACATCCAGGATCTTCTTGCTCGTGCTGCTCTTGGTGATGAGCGCATTGTTGAGACTCCTATGGAGCTCAATGTCCAGCTTCGCGCTTCTGATGGTGATCCCCTCTCTGATCCGACAAGCTATCGTCATCTTATTGGGAGCCTTGTCTATCTTGCTGTCACTCATCCTGATATATCCTATCCTGTCCATATTCTAAGTCAGTTTGTCTCTGCTCCCACATCGGTTCACTATAGTCATCTCCTTCGTGTTCTTCGCTATCTTCGTGGCACGATTACTCGTCGTCTATTCTTCCCTCGTTCCAGCTCCCTCCAGCTCCAGGCCTATTCTGATGCTACGTGGGCCAGTGATCCTTCGGATCGTCACTCACTTTCTGCCTACTGTGTGTTTCTTGGTGGTTCACTCATTGCATGGAAGAAGAAGAAACAGATCGCAGTTTCCCATTCGAGTGTAGAGGCTGAGTTACGAGCTATGGCTCTTCTGACTGTTGAGGTGACTTGATTGTGGTGGTTACTTGCCGATTTTGGTGTCTCTGTTACGACATCCACTACTCTCTTGTCTGACAGTACAGGTGCTATCAGTATTGTACGTGACCCGGTAAAGCATGAGCTTACCAAGCATATCGGTGTTGATGCTTTTTATGTCCGTGCTATAGTGCAGGATTAGGTTATTGTGCTCCAGTATGTGCCTTCAGAGTTACAGTTGGCGGATTTCTTTACGAAGGCCCAGACTAGAGCATATCATAGTTTATTTCTCTCCAAACTCAATGTTGTGGATCCACCATGAGTTTGAGGGGGGTGTTAAAGCTATATTATGTATTGTGTATTTCCCCGTTTGTATGAGGGGTTTCCTACATATTCTCCACACCTATACATGTATATATACTGGCCTTTGGCCTCCTGGGAATACAAGTTGCTTATTCCTAATAGTTTGCACCAAGGTTTTTCAGGGGGATTTACTATCTCTCTCGACGCGTGGCCTGCCTGTGATGACGACCAGTTGTTTGACTTTCAACACTTCCTCCATTGAATGATTCTTCACCTGATTAACAAGTTGTCGATAGCCCTCAAGGAAGCGTCGTGATCCATCAATTGTTGGTAGAGCCTTACTGTGGGTTACCTCATTGCATGCATGCCATGTCCGCCACGACACCAACAGTGTTGCATCAATCATATCATCAGAGATATTTGCTAGTAAGTTAAGAAACCAACACCAGGGTGCGGCCAGTACAGGTACAGCCTCAATCGGTAAACACCAAACCTGTCACATGGATGCCCAAAGACTGCATGTGGACATGCAAAAAGTGCATGAGCCACATCTTCCTTTGCCGACTCACATATGTTGCACACTCCTGTAACTCTCATACTACATCATAGTTTATTCTCCTTTGTTGCTAGGCAGTCAGAAGACGCCTTCCAAGCAAAGATCTTGACTTTAGGGGGCACCGTGGACTGCCAGATTTTCTTCCAACAAGGATCATCACCATCTCGGTTTCCACTTGAAGCAGCAAAACTGCGTTGCTCAGGAAGTTCTTGCAAGCCAAGTTCATGAGCACTCCAAACTGTAAATATACCTGATTGTTCCAGCTGCCAGGCCAAAACATCATTTTCTAGCCGTCTTGATGGCTTTATCTTAGGATGAGCTCCGCATCGATCGACAAAAATTAGTCCAAACAATCTCAGGTTTCCAGTGTCCTGAATCATCAATAAGTTCTGAAACACGGTGAATATGACGATTGCGTTGTGGACAGAGCACTTTGCAGTATCCCGCCAAACCCTTATGCTTCGGCCATTACCAACACGCCAAACCAAACCCCTTTTAAGAAATTCAAGACCATGAGATATTGCAGATCATGTAGAGGAAGGACAATTAACTCCCCATTTGGGTATGAAACGATCGATACGGGCGACTAGAGCGGGGGGGAAGGAGAGGAATAGGCGCTAAGTTAATTTTTAATCTTTTTCAATTTTAAGCCTTGACACAAAGTAAATTCACTAGATAAATTTCCTATAAGTGATAAGCATACAAGTAAACAAGTAACTAGCAAGATACAAGTAAGGGAAAGAAATAACCGAAGAGTGGAGACCGGAGACACAAGGATGTATTCCCGTAGTTTCTCCCTTTTGAGGGGAAGTACGTCTATGTTGGAGAGGTGTGGTGACACGGAGTCCACCAACGCCACAAAGGCTCACCTTGTTCTCCAGTGAGCAAGCCACGAAGGCTAGCTCGTTTCCACTAAGCGGTGGTATTGGGAGAACCAACCGAATCCCTTACACGGAGCTTGGGGCATGCATCCACAACTCAATTGGAGGCTCCCAAGAAAGCCACAGAGGCTAGAACACCACAAAGACGAGTCAATCAACCAATTACAATACCTAGGATCTCAAGAACCCCTAGGCACAAATTCTCCAAGCTAATGGAGAGAGAAATGAAATTCCTTTGGTGAAGATGTAGATCGGTGCCTCCTCCTTCAATCCTCCAAAGATCAAGAGCTTTGGTTGGCTAGAAGGGAAGATATATGGAATTTGGTGTTTTTGCAATGGGGGTAGGTGAGAGCTTCAAAGATGAACAATGGTAGATGAAGTTCTAACCCTACCCTAGCTAGGAGAAGGGGTATTTATAAGGGGGTGGAAATCTGGCCTTTGGAAGCAGCTCGCGACGTTGTTCGGCCATAAGTTCGGCGCCACCGGACTGCAGGTCGGACGGCCCAGCGGTAAGTCCGGCGGCCCACCGGAGGGTTTCGACCCCGGGCCGAAACACGCGTCGGACTGGTCCGGTCAGCCGCCGGATGATCCGGCCTGGAGTCCGGCCTGGCCGGACCTGGGGCCGAACTGGACTGCTTCCGGGAGAGAGTTCCACTGACCTTCTTTTGAGCATAAAACCCCGTCACCTGTGAACTAAAACCTATATGCATAATTTTCAAATATTAGTTCACACAAAGCATAATCATGTCATCGTTAATCAAAAATAATAGAAATGGACAAATGTCCTTTCAATCTCCCCCTTTTTGATTTACGATGACAAACTAAGATAGAGTCTCATAGGAATGATATCACAAGATAAGAGAACTCAAATTTCTTATAAAATAGTGAGAGGGCTCCTCCATAGCATATGCACATGGTTGAATTTGCGTTTGGAATGCAAGGTGCAACACTTTAATACGAGGAGCTCCCTCACTATCTTTAGGAACAATGCATGACATAGACAAGATAATAACATGGATAGCTAAAATGATACGCAAGCATATAGTAATATCCAAGTACATAATTAAGGATACAAACTTGTCCACACACGAATATAAGGTTCAAGGAGTTCGAGAGATAAAACGGCAATGAAAACGCAAATGGACACAAGCCACATAAGAACCAAAGAAAATGAAGCTAGGCTTGTGTCACTCAACATTATTCCTAGAGACTCTACACTCTTCTCCCCCTTTGGCATTGAAACACCAAAAAGGGACAAGAGAGGAGAAGATGCTAACGCTCAAAAGTCTTCACTCGGAGCACGAGTAAAGGAAAAGTGAGATCCACCATATTCATCTTCATGGGTACCTTCATCTTCATCAACATCTTCCAGCACATATGGTGGTGCAAAGTCTTCAAAGCCGTTGAACATGTCTTCATCAAGTGGTGGCATGACGTAGTTGACATAGGGAACTGGATCTAACTCGAGTCCAATGGGAGGAACAACACTTCCCCTAGCAGCCAAGAAATCATTCTGCCTCCTCCAAGTCTCCTGACTCATCTCCATACTCTTGTGAGCCACATCATAGGTGCTGCGACACATTTCCCACATGTTCTTGAAGAACGCAGCAAGGCCCTTCTCGCGAGATGACCGAAGGTGGCGACGAGAGCTAGTTCTAGAACCCGAAGCACGGTGAGGATCAAGAGCAGCCTTGGAACGACCCTCGGCCCTAGCGGTGATGATGCTTGGAACCTCCTCAAAAGAGCCACGAAGAGGCAAAGTGAAGGTATCCATCTCAAGGACCTGACCACGCACCACACTAGTAGAAGCCCTTGTGTTGATCAAACGCTGGACAAACTGGCAGTAGTTGGGAGTCATACACTTCATGGAGGATCTCTTGATTTCCTGAAAGATGAAGTCACATCCATCAATCTTCCTAATTTTCTGGGGCTGGCAATAGTAGAGCAGATTCCGGTGGTAGCCCCTGACACTCGCATCATCCCCGGCATTGCTCACAAGATTACAATGAAAGAGCTTCGCAAGAGCATTGTAGTAGTAGTACATCCCTGAAATGGCAGGAGCAGGGTGGACTAGCTCATCAGGATAGACGATGTTAGAGATATTATCCGTGGCTAGAGGCGGCTGAGAGTGGATCTTGAAGCCACTTGCCCTACCAGCACCATAATCCAAGGCATCGCAGAAATCAGCAAAGTTGGCAGAGTGCACATCCTGGCTAGTCATCCAAGAGAAAGACTCCTGGGGATCCTCATGGAAGTGGATGGTGCAAAAGAACCGACAGACCTCCAAGGGCTGAATAGACTCCTGAAGAGTGACAAGGTCAAAGACATCCAACTTGAGAAGAGCCTCATTGATGAAGCGGAAGTCTCTAGTGACATACTGCTGGAAGTGCTCGGTGTCAAGGGCTTTGGGTATCACATAGAACCCACTCTTCATGTGCTCTGAAGCATCATAGTAGTCATCACACATAGCTATCCGAGATTCGGTCTAGAACTTCTTGTCACTACCAGTGTACTGCCTCTCATGAAAGCGGTACGGGTTCTCCTTCCGAAGGCAACACCAAGTGTTGATATGCGCTGAGCCCAGATTTTTCGTGATCTCCTTCTCCACATCAACCGGACCACGGTGGACACCCTTTCCCCTCTAGGACGGGGGTACCCCACGAGGGTGAACAATCTTAGTCTTCAAAGGCTGCCCCGCAGCAGTAGAACTGCCACCACCCACATCAGTCTTCCCTGTATGACGGGAACTGGCACGACGCGGAGGTCATCCCCCAGTCTCATCAATCTTCCTTTTCTTGATCTCAAACATTGCGGCTTCTTCAGGGTCATCAATGCGGAAGTCACTGTCCTCGATAGAGTGCTCAGAGTCTGAAAAACGCAAGCAAAAAGAAGCAACACCCAATAAAGATACATGTCACAGAAAATGGAACTCAAAGATGTGTAGGAACACGTGCAAGTTTGAAAGAAAATTGGACACAGGGTGATTCAGCGCCAGGTCCGGTGGGACCGAACTGGCCGGCAGACAGTCCGGCGCCAGGTCCGGCGACCGCCGGACTGACCATTAGATCGGCAAATCTGCTGCAATGTGTCCAAACAATCCTCAAATCTGACTCAAAACTTGTGCCTACATACTTTAAGAGAACAAGGCTGCCATGGAAATAAACTAAGCCATCTATTTGGAAGAAACCCTAACCAATCTACCCCTAGACAAAAAAAAACCTAACCCTAGATACACCCTAGATCTACAAATACAAGAGCATGAACAAATCAGGAGCAACACAAGGGCTAGAGGAAGGAGAGGATCAAAAGGGGATACCCGAAGACATGGTGCACTTGGAGAGAAGGACAAGTCCTGTCTCCCAATGCGGTTGACAAATCGAGACCTCCAGTTTTCCCCGAAGCGGTGCAGCTGTTTTTAACTGAATCTTCTCCCCAGATTAAGTTTGGTACGACTAAGTTTTTCCCCTGTGTTCAGCAGAAGGTTGTGGAGGACGGCGTGGATAGTTCACTGCAAAGGACAGACAATTTGAATCCTACTGCCTCTGGGATGGATTCTGCTGAGCAAAGTAATAAAGATGAGTTTGAAGCTATGATTAATGATATGGCAGATAAAGTCTGGAAATGCAATCGCTGTCTTAGTCTGTCGCATGAAACCTTAGATTGCATAAATGAGATTCGCTGCCGGGCCTGTTATCGTTATGGACATATTAAACGTAACTGTTTATTGTCCAAAGCCCATGAGGGTATTAAATGGGTCCAGAAGTCGACTACGGAGTTAAGGTCGGTTACGCCGGTTTATTCTAATTTAGTTGCTGCTGCCGTTCCGGCTCCCATAAGAGACAAAACAATCCAGAAACAGAGCTCCTCCTCTGTCTCCAATCTTAAATCGCCGCCGCCACACCCTAGCTTTGAGCAGCAAACGAGTCCGGAGGCGCAAGTTCTTGGAGTTCAAGCCGTGCAAGATAAGGAGATGGCAGTCTTTGAGGTTGATCCAGCTCCATGGCTGCCCTGGGGTCACCAAATCATCGATGGAGGGGATACGCGCTTGCCGCGTTCTTACTATTATGCGTCACAAGATCCTCCTCAAAGGCATCAGTCCTTCTGCATCGCCGTGATCGATCCGCCGCCGCCTCCTCAAGATGGTGCGCTTTGGCGTCAGCGGGTTAGCAACTTCCTGACTGGACCGCTCCAACGTCATGTGATCGAAGTCCAGCCCAGCATTCTTGGTGTGGGTTTGTTTCAGCTTAATAGTCCCAATGCAGCAAGTGCTCTTGTTCAGCATGGTCAATTTCAGTTGCCGCAAGCAAATCGCTTTGTTAGATTTTTTCATGCTGATGAGTCGGAGATTAATCATCGGGCAGTGCAAGGATTTAGGAGAGGGTGGCTGATGTTTCTTGGAATTCCGCCAGATTATCGCAATGATTTGGATATTGCTAATGCGGTGTCCACCTTTGGCAAGTTTCATTACTGGAACCAGCATGATCCTTTTCTGGAACGCACTTTAGTGTATGCTAGTTTCCCCTCTCCTCAACTGGTGCCGCGTGATGTGGTGTTTGGCCGTTTTTCGACTGTGGGGGGGTGCAAGGGAGTCGTGGACTGCTCCTGTTTATATTCTGACTGCAGATTTTGCTGATGCGCTGCCCGCAGATGAAGATCCCATGCCTCCTGATGGTAATCCGCATCCGTTGCCTGGAAACCTGCAGATGGGTCTGAATAACTTTGTCATGCCTCAGTTCCCTGAGATTGGGTGGGATGCTGTCCCTGATCAAGTGATTCCAGATCAAAATGAAGAAATGCCTGATCAACTGGATCAGGTGGTGGTTCACCAGGCACAAGAGTCTATAGTGCTAAACCCGTCTGACAACTCTGGCTCGTCTGTGAATATGGCACATGAAGCTGCTCTGGTGCCAATAGCTGATCAGTTTAATATGAACCTACAGGTGGGAGCTATGCAGTTTGGCCCTGAACTACCACCCGATTTGCTTTGGAAACGGTGGTTTGAAAGGATGCTTCCTGTGATATTGGCAAAGAATGTTCCTCTGTCTGTTAGCCTGCCTCCTTTCCTGCTTGCTAAAAGGTCATGGAGTATTGCATTCGACCTGGGGGAGAAACTCTCCTTTTTTCCCCAGCCTGCTGAGCCTAGCAACAGGATGATAAGATTGGTCAAAAAGAGTGCTGTGGCTCGGGTGCTGGACTTTCAGCAGGAGGGTGAGAGGGAGATTCCAGAGGGTGGTGTGTTTTCAGCTATGCCTGTGACTGTTAAAAAGAAAAGGGCGCGCAGGGAAAAGACTCCAGTGGTTCAACCAGCTACTCGACGTTTTACACGTAGCTGTCTCAATGGTGATGGTTACAGGCCCAAGCCAATTTCGGTTGATCAACCAAGGCCTAAGAAGAGGCCTCGGGCCAAATTGCTTCTGGTGCAGCAAGATGAGCAGGCTGATGAAGAGCCCATGGAGGAGCAGGGGAAGAAAGTGCAGGACGAAATAATAGTCAAGCCCACAGAAGACAAAGAATCTGAGTTTGAAGAATTGGAGTTCCCGCCAACTCCTATACATGTGATGCAGTCTGTTGGGGTCAGGTTGGGGATCGACCCTTCAAAAATCACCAGGGAGCAGCTTGAAGCTGACCCTTCTGCCTCTGAATCAAACGGTTCTGATGATTAGTAAAGTCCAAAGATTTGCTAGTGTGGCTAGTCTGGTTGGTGTGGTTGAGACTAGTCGTGTCAGTTGGTCTGAGTCTTTTTGGGTCAGTTGTGTTCAGTTCGGGTTAGGCGGGTGCAAGACGAATTTGTTTTGCATGTCGTTTGGTCAGTGGTATTTTGTGTCTGTTGGCTTGTTATGCGTCGATTACAGTGATCTATGGGTTAGATGTAAGCTTTTTGATAAGCTTTGGATGGTGAATGATGAGATGTCTCGTGTCAGTGTATGGCTTTGGGTCGGGGTGATGATCAGAGGCGCCCTCAATTTGCTGTGTATTATGTATGCAGTAACATTTGCGTTATCCATCCATTGGTTAAAATGACAACGATATCTAAGCGCAAGTGGAGAATTTTATGTTGGAATGTTCGTGGTCTCAACTCGGAAACCCGTCAGAGGGCGGTGTTCTCTAAGATAAATGAAAGTGAATGTGACATTATTTGTCTGCAAGAAACGAAGTGTGAAGCGTTCGATTGGTCACTCATTCGTAAATTTTGTCCCAAACGGTTCAATAGTTTCGTTTTCTCTCCCTCAAGGGGTGCTTCTGGTGGCATCATTGTGCTGTGGAACTCTTCTATTTTCGCCGGGCTCCTACTGGAAGTTAAACGTTTTGGTGTGATTGTTAATTTTACCTCAATGCACAACAATGACTCTTGGAATTTGTGTTGTGTCTATGGTCCTTGCAAGGGTGAAGAAAGGCAATTATTTGTTTCTTGGCTGTATAATCTGCAAATTCCAAGTAATTCTAACTGGTTACTTCTGGGTGACTTCAACTTTATCAGATCGCATGAGAACCGTAATAAGCCTGGGGGAGATGTGCATGAGATGTTTCTTTTTAATGAAATCATTGGTCATCTTGGACTTCTGGAGTTGCCAATTAAGGGCCGCTGTTATACTTGGTCTAATATGCAAGCTTCGCCTCTCTTGGAACAGTTAGACTGGTTCTTTACTAGCTCTAATTGGGTATCGGATTACCCAAATTCTATGGTGCTTCCTTTGGCTAAGACTGGTTCTGATCATGTACCATTAGTGGTCAATATTGACACTAATATTCCCAAGGCTCGCATTTTCCGTTTTGATAGCTACTGGGTGGATCTGCCAGGATTTGCAGAGTGTGTAAAGGATTCTTGGAACAAGCCTACTGGAAAATCCTATAGCTCGGCTGTTATAGTGGGGAAACTAAAAACTCTTAGATATGATTTAAAGAAATGGCATACGAGTCTTGCAAAACTGAAAGGTCTTATTGAGAACTGCAACAAGGTGATTTTGCTCCTTGATAATTTGGAAGATAAGAGGCCTCTTTTCAGAGCTGAGTTTAATTTCCGAAGGATTGTTAAGCTCCACTTGGAAAGTTTACTCCTAGCCGAGTGTAATTATTGGAGAAAGCGTTGTACAATCCGTTGGATCAAGCAAGGTGAAGATAACACAAAGTTTTTTCATGCTATGGCTACGGAGAGATTTCGTAGAAATACCATTGCTTTGCTTCATGATGCTAGTGGAAATGAGGTTTCAGATCATGAGTCTATGGCTGGGCTTCTTTGGTCTGATTACAAGGGTAGGATGGGTAGGTCTGATGGCATCCAGATGCAATTTGACCTGTCTCAATTGTTACAACGAGTTGAGGGTCTTGATGAGCTCACTGAGCCTTTTTCTAGAAAGGAGATTGATGATGTGATTAAGGCTATGCCTTCTGATCGTGCACCCGGTCCAGATGGGTTTAATGGGTTGTTTCTTAAAAAGTGTTGGCCAATTATCAAGCATGATTACTATAGGCTGGTTGAGGAGTTTCAGGAGGGCAGTTTAAAGTTGGCTAATATTAATGGTTCATATATCACTTTGGTGCCCAAAAAACCCTCTCCTTTAGTGGTATCTGATTACAGACCTATTTCTTTAACTAATGTAAGCATGGAAATCCTTACCAAACTTGCTGCCAATCGTCTCCAAGGTAGAATATTGGATTGTATTCACAAGAACCAATATGGTTTCCTTCGCAGCAGATCCATCCAAGATTGTTTAGCTTGGTCGTTTGAGTACATTCACTTGTGTCATGTTTCCAAGAGGCCTATTGTCATTCTGAAATTAGACTTTGCCAAAGCCTTTGATACTGTGGAGCATGCTGCGATTATTGAGGTCATGAGGCATAAAGGTTTTAATGAAAAGTGGCTTAAATGGGCTATGGATTTCCTCTCAACGGGAACATCTGCGGTTTTGCTTAATGGTGTGCCAGGGAAGCAATTTGAATGCAAACGTGGTGTTCGGCAAGGTGATCCTATTTCACCTTTGTTCTACTTGTTTGCTTCTGATCTCTTGCAGTCAGCTGTCAATGATTTGGTGAGAGATGGTCAGTTGTGTAAGCCTGTGGACACGTACGATGAAGATTTCCCCATCATTCAGTACGCGGATGACACGCTACTGATTTTGCCGGCAGACAAGGACCAACTTACGGTCTTGAAGTGTCTGTTAGCCAAGTTCTCACTGTCAACGGGTCTCAAGATTAACTACAATAAGTCTCAGTTGATTCCTATTAATGTGCCTCAGGATCAAGTTCAAGGTTTGGCAGATTGCTTTGGATGCCAAGTGGGTATTCTGCCATTTACTTATTTGGGGTTACCAGTGGGAACGACAAAACCAACTATTTCTGAGTTGTCTCCCTTGGTTTGCAGACTCGAAAGGAAGCTCTCTGCTAGTTCTAGCTTTCTCTCCCAAGGTGCAAGGCTACAGCTGATTAATTCTGCAATTTCGTCGATGCCCCTACACTTCTTGTGTGCGTTGAAGCTCCCTCCAGGCCTTACTAAACAATTTGATCGAATCATTCGTCAATGTTTATGGAGAGACAAATTTGATGAACCCAAGCAATCTTTGGCTGCATGGGAGATGGTGTGTAAGCCAAAAAAATATGGTGGTCTTGGTATTGTTGATTTCCAAAAGCACAATGTGGCTCTTCTCTTGAAGTTTCTGGATAAATTCTATAATAACAGAGAGATCCCTTGGGTTAAGTTACTTTGGCATGCTTATTATATTGACAAAGTTCCTCATGCTGAGCAACTATGTGGTTCCTTCTGGTGGAAGGATGTCATGAAGTTAGTGGATAATTTCCGTGGAGTGGCTGAAATCACTATGGGTTCCGGGCAGTCTTTCTTATTTTGGGCTGATAATTGGAAGGTGAATGGTGACTTTCGTCCCCTCAAGGAGAGATTTCCAAGGTTGTTCTCTTATGTTCTGAACGAGTCCATGTCAGCTAGCATGGTGTATGAGGAGGAGGACATTGCAAGCTTGTTCTATTTGCCTATGTCGGTGCAGGCTTATGAGGAGTTGGGTGAGCTGCAAAGCATTATGAAGAATAATCCTCTATCATCTGAGTGGGATTCTTGGTCTTTCTGTTGGGGTCCGAATTATACTGCTGCCAATTTTTATAACCATATCCACTCTCATATTCAAGTTCCTCAAGTCTATAGATGGCTGTGGAAGTCTTGCTGCACTATGAGAGTTAAATGCTTTACTTGGCTTCTTCTGTCTGATAGATTGAATACTAGAGATCTTTTGCAACGCAGGCATTGGAAGGTAACTGAGGATGTTCATTGTGAATTATGTCCTGCTCATTTGTATGAGGACAGAATTCACCTTTTCTTTGAGTGCAACTTCAGCAGAAGAGTTTGGAACTATCTGCAGGTTGATTGGATACAGCATCATGATATGCAAACTATTGTGTCCGCAGCTCGTGTGAGCTTTGCTAAACCTTTTTTCATGGAGGTGATTATGGTGGCTTGTAGGAATATTTGGCTAGTTAGGAATGGTAAAGTCTTCAGAGGGGAGAGTCCCTCTTTCACTAAGTGGAGGGGAAAGTTTATACATGATATTTCTTTGCTGTAGTATAGAATAAAAGCAAAGTACAAACAGGCTCTTTTAGATTGGATTCATGGGTTACCCTAGGTGGGTATTTGTAATTTTGTTGTACAGTTGTTTTTGATTTATAAGTTGAATAAATTTGCTGTGGGGCTTTTGCCTCACAGTCTCTAGGTTCAAAAAAAAAACCCTTCGGTGGAAGGCCTCCAAGTCACCCGATCTAAGTTTGGAGTGCTTTGGTTGGGTGGAGGGACTAGGAGGAGGAGGAGTTTGAGGGGGCGGCGGCCATGGAGATGGGGATGGGCATGGGGAAGGAGATGAAGTGAAGAAACGGTTTTGGGAGGGGGTCCCCACGAGTTTATATAGGGAGGTCGGTTCGACAGTAAGTCCGGCGCCGCCGGACTAGGGGCCGGACCGATCCGGCGGCCGCCGGACAATTTTGGCCTAGGGCCGAACTGGCTACCAGAATAGCAGTTCAGCGCCCCGCCGAAACAGTCCGGCCCACCCCCAAGCAGCCCAGCACCAGGTTCGGCCTCCGCCGGACTGGCCGCCGAAAGAGCAGATGCCTGAAGATTTTAGAATATTTGACATGGAATTTTTTCGAAATGGAATGTGACATGTATACAATAGAGAAATAGGTGTGCAAAAGAAACCAATAACCAATAAACTCATTTGCAAGAAATCCAACTCAACTTGCATGCCTCACAAGAGAAGACACAACAAAACACAAGATTTGGAGACATGCAAGGGCGGGGGATTTCTCCCCCTATATATGAGCACAAATGTCATGACACCGCGAAGAGACATGCTTGGGCTCAAGTGACATTTGGTCTTATGATGTCGCACACTTGAGTATGCATCGTGCCATTAATTGACACAATGAATATCCTCAACTATGCGCATCTAGACTAGAGTAACACGCTATATTATGGGAATGAGTGCACACGATCAAGCCACATTGCAAGAGTCTATGATATTCAATTCATGCCTCGACTCTCAGAATCTTGCTTCATCAAGGGGCTTTGTGAAAATGTCGGCGAGTTGGTCTTGTGTACCTACATAAGATAGGTTAATCTCACCTCGGTTGACATGGTCCCGGATGAAATGGTGGTGGATCTAGAAGTGCTTGGTCTTGTTGTGTTGAACCGGATTATGAGCAATCTTGATGGCACTCTCATTTTCACATAAGAGTGGCACCTTGTCAAAGTGAATACCATAATCCTCCAAGGTTTGCCTTATCCAAAGAAGTTGAGCACAACAACTCGCGGCCGCCACATACTCGGCTTCGGCGGTGGAGAGAGACACACTATTTTGCTTCTTGGAAGACCAACTAACCAAAGACCTACCAAGAAATTGGCAAGCCCCGGAAGTTGACTTCCTATCCACTTTGTCTCCCGCCCAATCCGAGTCCAAGTACCCAATAAGCTCAAAGCTTGATCCCTTTGGGTACCAAAGGCCAAAAGTTGGGGTATTAATCAAATATCGAAAGACACTTTTGACCGCCATTAAATGGCTTTCCTTAGGGGCGGCTTGATATCATGCACACATTCCCACACTAAGCATGATATGCGGTCTAGATGCACAAAGATAGAGCAATGAACCAATCATAGAGCGACCAAGTTTTTGATCCAGTTCTTTACCATTAGGATCGAGGTCAAGTAAGCATGGGAATCTTGGCTCCCTTAACTCCGGAGTCCATCTTGAATTTCTTGAGCATGTCTTGGGTGTACTTGGCTTGATTAATAAAGGTGCCTCCCTTTAATTGCTGCACTTCAAAGCCAAGAAAGAATTTCAACTCCCCCATCATAGACATCTCAAATTTGTCGGTCAATAGCCTTGCAAATTCATCATTGAAAGATTTGTTAGAAGAACCAAAAATGATGTCATCTACATAAAGTTGGCATATGAAAAGCTCCCCGTTAACTTTCTTAGTAAAAAGAATGAGATCAATGAGGCCTATCTCAAACCCATGGTCTACAAGAAGTTCTCTAAGATGCTCATACCACGCACGTGGGGCTTGTTTAAGGCCATAGAGTGCCTTATCGAAGTTGTAGACATGGTTAGGAAAGTTAGGGTCCTCAAAACCCGGGGGTTGCTTTACATATACTAACTCATGTAAAGGACCATTTAAGAAAGCACTCTTCACATCCATTTGTTGCAACTTTAAATTATGATGTGAAGCATAAGCAAGAAGGATACGGATGGACTCAAGGCGAGCCACGGGTGCAAAAGTCTCTCCATAGTCAATGCCTTCAATTTGAGAGTACCCTTGAGCAACCAAACGAGCCTTGTTCCTTACAACGATCCCATTCGCATCTTTCTTGTTCTCGAAGATCCACTTGGTTCCAATGACATTGCGGCAATCCTTGGGCTTCTCCACTAATGACCAAACTTTGTTGCGCTCGAAGTTATTGAGTTCTTCGTGCATGGCTTCCACCCAATCCGGGTCTTCAAGTGCTTCAAAGACTTTTTGAGGTTCCACACAAGAGATATAGGCATGGTGGCTACTGAAGTTGGCCAATTGCCTCCTTGTGGACACTTCTTTCCTTACACTTCCAATCACACTCTCCAAGGTATGGCTACCTTTCCGGAGAGTTGATGCTATCTTCTTAGCATGGCGAGCTTGAGCTTCTTTAATAGACTCTTGAGAAGCCACTTGGTCATCACCACGGTTTTGGTCCTCGCCTTGACCTTCATCTTGAGCTTGCTCTTCTTCTGAAGCTTGCTCATCATCTTGAGGTTGATCTTGATCACCATTCAGTGACAACTCACCACCATGCACATGGTCTTGATCTTGATCATGCTCACTTGGTTGAGGGTCTTGAGCTTGTCATTGGCTAGCATTAAAAGGGCCTTGTGGAGCTTGTTGTGTTTGAGAGGGTGAAGGCTCCACTTGAGTAGAGCATAGTCCTTCTCTTTCCACCAAAAGGTGTTCCTCAATGGGTATGAGATGTCCCACACCCAATCTTCTTATGGCATGAGGAGGTATTTCGTCACCTACATAAAAAACACCATGTTGCTCTACACGGGAGCCGTCATTCTCGTCGAATCTCATGTTAGAAATTTCAACAACACAAGCAGACTCTTTGTCAAAGATTCTAAAGGCGTGAGATTCGGCAGCATAGCCAACAAAAGTACCCTCAAGAGCTTTTGAATCAAATTTGGACAAATGAACACCTTTCTTAAGATAGTAGCACTTACAACCGAACACCCGGAAGTACTTGATATTTGGCTTGTTGCTGGTAAGTATTTCATAAGGTGTCTTGTTCAATCCCTTACAAAGATATAACCGGTTTGACACATGACATGCGATATTAATGGCTTCGGCCCAAAAGTTAAATGGAGACTTGAATTCCGCTAACATGGTCCTAGCCATATCAATGAGAGTCTGGTTCTTCCGCTCGGCTACACCATTTTGTTGGGGAGTGTAAGGAGATGAGTATTGATGGCGAATCCCCTCATCACTAAGAAAATCATTCAAGGTGTAGTTCTTGAACTTGATGCCATTGTCACTCGGATCATCAATATGTCTTCACCATATTGATGTTGCACTTCATTGGTGAAATCTTTGACGGTTTGTTGGGTCGCATGCTTGTATGCTAAGAAAAAGACCCAAGTGTATCTTGAATAGTCATCGACAATCACCAAACAATACTTCTGTCCTCCTAGACTTGCATAAGAGGGAGGGCCAAAGAGATCCATGTGAAGGAGCTCTAGGACCCTCTTAGATGAAATGATGGTCTTGCTAGGATGAGGAAGTTCATGCATCTTTTTTTCAATGCAAGCTCTACACACACGATCTTTGGAAAAGGTTAGATCGGTTTGTCCTAGGATGTGGTTGCCTTTGTGAAGACTTTGCAAAGTTCTCATATTGACGTGGCCTAGCCGGCGATGCCAAAGCCATCCCACGTAAACTTTAGCCATTAGGCAAGTCGCGGCTTTAGTGGTCTCCTTCGAGAAGTCGATCACATATAAGCCGTTTTCGACATGCCCAACATGAGCTACATTAAGAGACTTGCTCCACAAAAGAACCACAATCCCAACATCAAAGAAAGTTGCAAAGCCCATATTAGCAAGTTGAGCAACGAAAAGTAGATTATATGAAAGGGACTCAACAAGCATGAAATCTTCCACGGTAACATTGTGAGAGACAACAACCTTACCAAGACACAATACCTTTGACCTTGAAGAATCCCCATAGGTGACGTAGCCCACATGGGATGAACCGGTGCGGAGCTCCTTCACCATTTCTTTGCTCCCAGTCATATGATTGGTAGCACCACTATCAATTATCCATTGACCACCACCGGAACAAAGCCCTACAAGAGATCAAGTCTTGATTTTAGGTCCCCATTTCTCAATGGGTCCTCTTTTGTTAGTGACAAGGGTCTTTGGAACCCAAATAGACCATGCAACATATTAATTTGATGAACCAACAAATTTGGCATAAACATGCCCATCATGTGCACGACAAAGAATATAAGAAGGATTATATTTTCCCGCAAAGTTATTATGATTAGGCATAGCCTTCTTGGCATTCCCAATAACTTCCCTCACCTCCTCCTCAAAGACATTACCATTCTCATCATAGCATATTTCACTAGGGATATGCTTCTTTAGTGAGGGAGGAGGTGCGGGGACACATTTCTTCTTCTTGTTCTTCTTGGACTTGGAGGCATATCCAAGTCCCGTCTTGTCACCATGTTGCTTTTGAACTTTCAAAAGCTCATCAAGCTTCTCATTTCCCTTTGGGGGAACTTTCTCACAAGAGGGGTTAGTTGAGCATGAACTTGCAACAAAGGTGCTACAAATAGACTTGATTGCTTCATTAGCAATTATAAGATTTAGTTTCTCATTTTGCAACCTAAGCTCGTTAGCAACTGATTGAGTAATATCATGATCACATTTAAGTTTAGCAATATCCAAATTGTGAGATTCTACAAGACACAACTTGGATGTCTCAAGTGCCACCCTTAGGTCTTGCTCTTCCTCAAGAGATTGAGTAAGAGAGGCAATTTCATCGGCATAGTCACGGGCATGACCCTCTAGCTCAAAAAATGTGTTCATCATTTTTATCATTTATTTGGAGGGCCTCATTACATTGATCTAGGAGAATCTCAAAGCGTGCTTTGGTCTAACCATGCAAGGTTGACATGAAAATGTACATTTTATTTAGATCATCATCATCACCATATTTTTCAACACAATCCATCAAAGATAAGCTTTTAGGTATGATGGGTGTGAGAGGAGGTGATACCTTTGTAGCGTGAGCCATAAGACAAGTTGCATTGTGGTTGGTGCGCTTTGATTCATTTGCAGAGGCGAAAAGGGATGATGAAGAGGTAGGTTGGGCAATGGCGATGGCGACCCGTCCTACTTCCTCATCATCACTTGCATCATCCCCGGAGGGGTACTCTTCTTGAGTTGTCAAAGCGTGAATTGGGATGGCTCTCTTCTTGTCGGAGTTCCTTGGTGGGTATGACTTGGTCTTCATCTCCTTGCGGACAAGTCTTCCATTGTGATCTTCCACTCTTTCATAAGGACAATCCGCAATGAAGTGGTTTTGGTTACCACAATTGTAGCAAGTCCTCACTCTACTTGTGGCCTTTGGCTTGGAGGGGCTAGATGACCTCCACTTCTTCATGAATGCCCGTTGAGCAAGATCCATGCGCTCGGCATGAGCATACTTCATGTCCTTGGGGATTCCACTCATTACTTCTTCCTCTTCCACCAAACTTGCTTCTTCATGCTCAATGGTTGCTCGGACGACATCCGGCGGGTGGATTATTAGTCATAGATGCAGTTGGATTACGGTCTATGTATTAAGTTATAATGCCCAAGTGAATCTCATAGTGATCCTCGTGACATTTGTACACTTGCTTTATTCTATCAATTGCCCAACTGTAATTTGTTTACCCAGCATGTTATTTATCTTATGGAGAGACACCACTAGTGAACTGTGGACCCCGGTCCATTCTTTTACATTGTTATTACTGTTTACTATTTACTCACTTTATTTACATTCTTGCAAACTACTATCTTTTACCACTCGATACGCTTAATCCTTTGTTTATAGCAAACCGGTGAGATTGACAACCTCACTGTAAGTTGGGGCAAAATACTTGGTTATGTTGTGTGCAGGTTCCACGTTGTTGCTGGTGCAAAGCTACGCCCTGGACGAGGCACCATAAATAAATTGTCCGGAGCTGTCGCGAAGCTAGTGAGCATCAACCTTCAGAAGTTGGTTCTTTCTCCTACTGGTTCGATAAACCTTGGTTTCATACTGAGGGAAGACTTGCTGCTGTGCTCATCATACCTTCCTCTTAGGGTTCCCAACTGGGCGGTTATCTACATGCCATCATCGCGCCACTTTTTACTGTGTGTTTGGCTCCCATTTTGAAATACCACTTAATATTTTGGATGGCATTCCAAAATTGGGATCCTTTACGCGAGGCTTCCCTAGAGAATATGTCCTTGCTTCCCAAATATTTTGCCCTGATCAAGTCAGCCCATAGACCATCGGCATTATGGTAGAGTTTCCAGATCCATTTGAGCATTAGGGCGATATTCATTTTCTTAGTGTTGAGGATCCCCAAACCCTCGAACTCCTTAGGTTTGCACACCTTGGCCCAGTCCACCATGTGGTACTTCCTTTTGTCACCCACTCCTTCCCAAAAGAAGCGGGCGCGGGGCTTGTCAAGCGCCATGTGCATAGTGGGCGTGGAGCATAAAAATGCCCATGGCAAACATGGGAAGGCTAGACAAGTAGGAGTTGGTCAGTTCCAACCTCCCGGCCAAGGCGAGGAAGAGACATTGCCAAGGGTCAACCCTATGACCGACCTTCTCCGACAAGAATGACCAATCCGCACCCCTTAGCAGACGGTCGCTAACCGGGAGGCCTAAATACTTCATGGGAAAAGATCCCAGCTTGCAATTCAACATATTAGCCACCCTAATATGCTCTCAAGCCATGACCCCTGTCACGTTGACTTCGCTCTTGTCAAAGTTGATCTTAAGCCTGAACATATTCTCAAAGCAAAGAAAGATTAGCTTGAGGCTAGCGATACCCATGTCCGTAGGCTCGATCATCACCATGGTGTCATCTGCGTATTGCAGATGAGTGATCCCCCCAGGGATGAGGTGGGGCACAACTCCCTGTATGTGCCCCGCTTCGTTGGCCTTAGCTAGCATGGCCGCGAAAGTGTCAACCATAAAGTCAAACAGGGGGATAGAGGGTCTCCCTGATGCACTCCCCTAGCATTCTGGAAAAAAGGACCTATTTCTCCATTGATGTTGATGGCAGTCTGGCCTCCTGAGACTAGTTGCATCAAGCGATGGACCATCATGGTAGAGAAGCCCTTTTGAGTGAGGACTTCCCTGAGGAACTCCCAGTTCACCCTATCATGTGCCTTTTCAAAGTCCAGTTTGAGTAGCAAGACTCGTAAATCGTGAGCGATCTCGTGAAGATCTAGGACCCCCTCGTGAGGCAAACGTCCCTTAATGAAAGCAGTTTGGCTCCGACCAATAGTCCTATTAGCTAAAGGAGCCAACCTAGAAACATACGCCTTAGCAAGAAATTTGAAAATGACGTTGATCAACGCGATCGGCCTATACTGCTTGATCGACCCCGCTCCTTTAACTTTTGGAATCAGGGAGATGATCCCATAGTTTAGGAACGCAATATCCACCCTCCCTAGGGGGAATCGTTAAGGATCTGAAGAATGGGACCCTTCAGCGTTCCCCAAAACTTCTTGAAGAAGAGCACCGGAAGGCCATCCGGGCCCGGGGTGGAGTCCGGCTTCATGCTCAAAAGCATGGCCTCCAGCTCCTCTGGAGTAAAGGTGAGCTCCAGCTCCATATTCTCCTCCTTTGAGATCCTTTTCTCCGCTGGCAGAGGCCAGGTGCGAGGGAGAAAACCCTTTCTTCTCCCTGCGCCCCCAACAGACCCTCATAGAACTGATAAATGTGCTGCACCAGGTCCTTCTGGTCCGAAACTTCCCCTTGTTCGGTAAGAAGTCAAGGGATCAAGCATTTCCTACATCTTTCGTTTGCGATCACGTGAAAGTAGGACGTGTTGGCATCCCCCTTGAGCAGCCATTGCACCCTGCTACGCTGCTTCCAATATTCCTCCTCTATTCTATCAAAGTGAAGAAGCTGGTTCTCCAAATGGTATCTAAGGGCCCAACCCTCCTCGTTGAGGCCCCCCTCGTCAGCAGACTTATCCAGCTTAGTAGCTTGCCGAAGCAATGCCGCTTTGAGATCTCTCTTTTCTTTCCCTAAGTTGGCTCCCCAGTCCTTGAGGAATTGTCCAGTGTTCCTAGAGATCTCCTGCCATTGGTCAATCGAGCTCTATTGGGCGCCCCTGCCCCCTAGGTAGCTGTGAAGCTTGTCTTTCACTAGCTACCCAAAGCCAGCCACCTCAAACCACTAGGTCTGAAAAAAGAACCTGGTAGGTTTCCAGGTCACCTCTTCACCGCTGTCTAGGAGCAATGGGCAATGGTCAGAGCCGATCCTAGTGATCACAGTCACCGAGCATAGAGGGAAGACAACCTCCCAGGTGGGCGACACGAAAACCCTATCGAGCACCAAATGAATAGGGCACACCTGCCTATTCGTCCAAGTGAATTGAGCCCCAACTTGGTTCATCTCTCGGAGAGACATGGCCGCAATGGCATCATTGAACCGACACACCCTAGGCCAGTTGATGTCATTGCTTTTCTCTCCCGCACATCGGATGAGGTTGAAAACCCCACAAATAACTATCGGAAGAGAACAGGCCTCAACCTTCCCGACAAGCTCTCCCAAGAACTCTTCTGTCCTACTATGATCCGCCAACCCATAAACAAGCATGAAACACGATTTCATGTTGTTAGACCGCTGGAGAATGGTAGCACTTAGGAAGAACGTCCCCTTCCTCCAAGATCCCACCTCGAACCGGTCTTCTCAGAATTCCAACAACATTCCCCCAGAATGACCGTCGGCCGGTAGCCAATTCCAAACGAACTGCCCACCGAATTCCAAGCTCCGAAGCTCCGCCATAGAAAATTCATGCTTGATCATCTCTTGGAGACCAATGATATCTAGGCTTTGCTGGCGCATGTAATTATTCAGTTGGGTTTGGCATCCCTGCTATCTGAAACCTCTGATATTATAGCTCAAGGCTCTCATTTGCTACTCCACTTTGCCCTACTCCCTTTGCGCACTGACAGCAGTGGTATTTTTACACACTTGCGACGCAATTTGCTGTGCGAGGAAGGGCTGGCCAACACGGCCTCACATGAGACCCGCACCTGCTCCCCTGAGCCTTGGGACTTGCCACCCTGCGCCACGCCCATGCCACCCGCCCCCAGGCTCTCATGGTCTGGCATCAAGGCCGCACCCGAGGGTTCCCCTGTACCCTCACTATGAATCGGCACCTGTGTAGATTCAGCTAATGCTACAGCCTCCCTGGCTGCCTTAGCTACTGCCTCAAGCTCCAAGCGAGCCCTAGTCTCCGCTAGGGCTGCCTGCACAGCTTCCTCATGCGGATCAAGGAAAGGGCCTCGCTCGGAGTGCCCGCAATTGGGACGAAAATAATGCAACTATCTTGAATGCCATTTTGGGAAGATGAGCATCATATTAGAGATCAACAATAGTGAAATTGTTACCTTTGTCCAAGTTCTTCTCTGATGTGAGCTTCTGAGCCTTCGCCATCGAAGGCGTGTTGGCCTCGGCACCCTTGTGTCGGCTGCTCTTCCTCACCAGTGCTGCCTTGTCCTCCGGGACGTGTGATACGTCTCAAACGTATCTATAATTTATGATGCTCCATGCTTGTTCTTACACCATTTGCTTTGAGTTTTGTTACACTTCGTGGCATTTTTATGCATTTTCTCGAACTAACCTATTAACAAGATGCCACAGTGCCAGTTCCTTGTTTTCTGCTATTTTTGTGTTTCAGAAAAGTTACACAGGAAATATTCTCAGAATTGGACGAAACAAAAGCCGAACCTCCTAATATTTACCGAAGCTTCCAGAAGACCGAAGAGGAGACGGAGACGGGCCAGGGGCCAGCCTCACCACCAGAGGGTGTGGCCCAGCCCCTGGCCGTGCCCACCTGTGGTGAGCCCCCTGGTCGACTCCTGACGACGCCCCTTCGCCTATAAAGAGCCTCCCGACGGAAAACCCTAAAACAATCGGCGTTTTTCCCAGAACAGTTCCACAGCGCCGCCGCCGTCGAAGACAAATTTTGGGGGACAGAAGTCTCTATTCTGGTACTCTGCCAGGACAGGGAAGTGCCCCCGGAGCTGTCTCCATCGGTCTCCATCGCCGTCTCCGCCGTCTCCATCGACCTCACCGCCATCTCCATCGTTGTTGCTGCCTCCGATGAAGAGGAGGGAGTAGTTCCCCCCGGGCCTGAGGGCTCTACCGGTAGCTATGTGGTTCACCTCTCTCTCCCATGATGTGATCTTTATGTGATCGTGAGCTTTGTATCTAGTTGAATTGGTAGTTGCAATTATGTAGATATTATGCTACTCCCGTGCTTTATATTTGTAATCTCTGGAGACACCTTGTATCATGATGTGAAGGTGACAATGTGCGCATTATGTGTGTCTCTTTTGGGTAAAGTCTCTATGAATTGTTAGTGTTTGTTGGAACCATCTAGTGCGTTCACGGTGACAGTGTGGGACAATCTAGTTTGGGTACATGCGAACTTTGAGGAGTGCTTCGTAGCCCTACGCATGATTAGTGCTTGTTATCTATTGGAGAATTGTTTTGAGTTGCATATTGATGTTAGTATCTATTGGTTCAATTATGTTATATTTATTGAGAGTGTGTCCACTAGTGAAAGTATGATCTCTAGGCCTTGTTTCCAAGCATTGCACACCGTTTCCTTTCAGTTTTGTTACATGTTTACTCGCAGCGATATTCATTTCAGATTACATTTACTACTTATAATCATCACTACTACTTGTATTTCACTATCACTTCGCCGAACTAGTGCACCTATATATCTGACAAGTGTATTGGGTGTGTTGGGGACACAGGAGACTTTTTGTATCATAATTGCAGGGTTTCTTGAGAGGGGTAGCTTTGACCTTTTCCTCCCTGAGTTCGATAAACCTTGGGTGATCCATTTTCAGGGGAACTTGCTGCTGCTCTACAAACCTCTGCACTTGGAGGCCCAACACTGTCTACAAGAACAGACACGTGCGTAGACATCAAGCTCTTTTCTGGCACCGTTGCCAGGGAGGTAAGGTAAAAGGTACTCACATCCTTTGGCTACTAAGTCTTTTAGTTGCTAGTGAGTGCTTGAAGTTATTTCCTTTAGATTCTGCAATTATATCTTTTTTTCTTGTTTTTATTTTCACTAGTTAGGCTTAATGGAAAATAAAAAGTTCTATAGTATTTTTCCTATGTTAGGATATGAAGTGTTTGAAGAGAAAATTGAAAAACGTTTGGAGCTTAATTTGCATGCTAATAGTATTGTTAGTATGAATGCTTTGAACACCGTTATTGCTAATGCTACAGAAAATTCTAAGCTTGGGGAAGCTAGTTTTGTTAAGCATGATATTTTTAGTTCCCCAGCTTTAGTGGAGAAAATTTGCTCTAATGATATTTTATCTCTCATATGTGATGATTCTAATGATGCTTGTGCTCCTCATCCTTTTAAAATACCTATGAAAATTGTCAAACGTGCTATTAATAACTGCTATTTAGGAGATGGAACTGTCCATCCCGGTGATCATTTGCTCTTTATACATGAATTATGCGAGTTGTTCAAGTGTGCAGGTATTTCGATGAACCAAGTTAAGAGAAACTATTTTCTTTATCACTGAAGGGCAGAGCTGTGGAATGGTATAAAATACTGAAGGATGGTCGACCTGTTGACTGGGAGGAAATTGTACCTCTCTTTTATTCTAAATTCTACCCTTCTAGTGAGGTTTATAAAGATAGGAATTACATTTATAATTTTCATCTGCATGAGGGAGAAAGCATTGCCCAAGCGTGGGGAAGATTGAAGTCACTAATGCTCAAATGTCCTATTCATGAGCTTCCCCGTAATATTGTTATTAATAATTTTTATGCAAGGCTTTCAGGATATTACAAGGACTATCTAGATGCATGCTTTGATGGGTCTTTCACAAGCAAGGATGTTGACGTCAAGTGGGATCTGCTTGAAACAATTCAAAACAATATTGAAGATTGGGATAGCAATAAAGGTAAAGGATCAGGTATAAATTATGAGTATGATTGCATTAAGTCTTTCGCTGAAACTGCTGATTTTCAAGAGCTTAGTGCTAAGTATGGTCTTGATCCTTAAATTATGGTTGATTGTTTTAGAGCCTTTGCTTCCCATATTAATGTTCCCAAAGGAAATGGGGACGTGTATCATGAACCTTTTAAAGACACATGCATAGAAAGTGATATTGTTATTGATGATTGCAATAAACATGCTCAAACTTCTAAAAGTACTACTTCTTATAAGCATGTTAATTTTTGTGGAGTACTTAGACCTTGTGAACAGAGTCACAACAAAGAAGATTATTGTATCCACCACAGGAATGAAGAAACCTAAATGTAGCACAAGGCTCTAGATGAGCTTGGTGAAAAGGTTTGTGAGCTTTATCCTTTTCTTTGTGAGCTTTGCCATGAAAAGGGTCATTTTAATTTTCAATGCTCAGGCCCTAATAATGACCCTTCTAATCCTATGAGTACCGCAAGTTTGTATTGTGATGACAAGATCACTCTCAATCAACATGATGAGTTTACTTTATTTTTGGGGGTGTGAAGAGATATCTAGAAAGACTTCTTTGGTAGTTATGAGTGCTCTTGATATTAATAGAACCCTTCGTGGTTGTCATCTCTATTGTGTTAAAGATTGCCTCACAAATACTTACATACAAAATGTTATAAAAGAGGATGCTTTACCCAAGTTTCACAGGGTTGATTTTTGTTTCTATCTTATTAACAAAAAGGAGGAATCCTCCAAAGTTTCTTCTGTTGTTTCTGTCAGCAAACCAGATTATGTGGAGAAAATGCCTTTCAAGTCTCCCCCTCCTAAAGGAGAGAGTAAGAAGAGTAAGAAGAAGAAGAGGAGTAAAAGGAGAGAGGAAACGGTATCTTCCCCTAAGCATGTTGCTCCTATTATAGATTATGATAATTCTAATCTTGATGATGTTCTTATGCCTATTACCTATGTTAGTGATCATGATTGGGAAAAGCACTCTACTTTTGATATTGAAAATATTTTTGGTACCGATTCTAAAAATTATGAGGTTAATAATTGTTGCACCATTAGTACTATCCATGTTCCTTCCTATGATGATATGTTTGATGAATATGCTTTGCAAGATAGCTATTCTATAGCTTATGATGATACTAAACCTCTAGTTTATGATGGTTACAATGATGAGTATAATATTTTCAGTTCACCTACTTTTAAGGAGAAAATTAGTTATGATTACAATATGCCTCCTATTTTTGATGATTTTGGTGATGAGAATAATTATTTTGTTGACTTTGCTCCTACAAAGATCGCTAAGAATTGTGTTCATGTGGGGAGTATTAATTCTTTTATGCATGTGGCTCATGATAAGGATGTCTTATGTGATAGTTATGTTATTTATATTCACGATGCTACTTAAGGTTACTATGAGAGAGGGAAACATGGTTTGATGGACCTCAACAATATTGAGTTTCCCCTCTTTTTGTTGGAATTTTTGAAGTTGTACTTGTTTTGCCTTCCTATGCTTTTTGCTTTGCGCTTTCATGACTTGTCTCTTTACAAGACTATTTTTCATAGAAAGTGGTTTAGATTTAAATGTGTTTCATATTTGCTTTTTAATACTCTCTCTTGCTTCAAGTTCTTATATAGCGCCTTTGCCTTAAGCTCTTTTATGGCGCCTACATAAGCATCTTTGCAAACTACTTCACCTAGCTCAAAGGCGTTAAAGAAAAGCACTCTTGGGAGATAATCCATTGTCTCATTTTCAGTACTTTTATTTTTATTTGAGTCTTGGAAGTTATTACCTCTATAATAACCTCTCCTTATCCTTTTTATTTCGTTGTTGTGCCAAGAGAAACCTCTAATGTGAGGGAGGTAAGATTTGGGGAAGTTATTGTCTTGAAATAGATTTTGGTGTTGCACCGTAAAAATTCGTGAAAATTCTCAGATTATCTTTTTTACCTGTGATTTATTGTGCATATTCCCCATGTCATATCCAAACTTTCATTAGTTTTGCACTTTTCGATTTGAGCAACAGAAGGTCCTCGAAAAAATCGACCTTTGTCAGCTGTTCTATTTTGACAGATTTCTGCCACTATTTGTGTTTGCTTCTCGATCGCTTTCTTTTTGAGTTCTTTTGATCACGGAACTTTTGGAGAAGTTGCTACAGTAGTATATGCTTTATATGTGGTGTTTTTGATTTGAAACCTTGATACGTCTCAAACGTATCTATAATTTTTGATGCTCCATGCTTGTTTTTACACCATTTGCCTAATGTTTCGTTACACTTCGTGGCACTTTTATGCATTTTCCAGAACTAACCTACTAACAAGTCGCCACAGTGCCAGTTCCCTGTTTTCTGCTATTTTTGTGTTTCAGAAGTGATACACAGGAAATATTCTCGGAATTGGACGAAACAAGTTCCTGAAGTCTTATTTTATCCGGAAGCTTCCAGAGATCCGAAGGAGAGTAGGAGGGGGGCCACAGGGGCCCCACACACCAGGCTGGCGCGGCCCAGGGTCTGGCCGCGCCGCCATGGCGTGAGGCCACCTGGCCCCACCTCTGACATCGCCCCTTCGCCTATAAAGACCCCCCGACAGAAAAAACCTAAGTACCCGATCACTTTTCCAGAACACATCGCGATCCGCCGCCGCCGTCGACCCGAAGATCGAGAGGGTCCAGAAGCTCTTCCCGGCACCCTGCCAGAGAGGGAAATCGCCACCGGAGGTCTTCTTCATCACCATGCTTGCCTCCGGAGCGATGAGTAAGTAGTCTACCTTGGACTATGGGTCCATAGCAGTAGCTAGATGGTTGTTTTCTCCACCATGTGCTTCATGTTTAGATCTCATGAGCTGCCCTACATGATTGAGATCACCGTTATGTAAGTCTACATGTTTGGTTTGTTGGGATCCGATGAATATTGGTGTTATGATTGAGTTGCTGTACTGAAATATATCTTTTGTTATCTCTATGTTGTTTATGATCTTGCATGCTCTCCGTTGTTAGTAGCTATCTTGGCCGAGTAGTTGCTAGTGACTCCAAGAGGGGGTATTTATGCTCGATAGTGGGTTCATGCCTCTATTTAACCTGGGGGAGTGACAGAAACCTCTAAGGTTGTAGATGTGCTGTTGCTACTAGGGAGAAAACAACATTCATATGCTCAAGGGCATATGCTTTGTTTACATTACACACTTTGCTTAATGCAATTATCTGTTGTTCGCAACTTAATACTTGTGGAGTTCTCGGATTGATTCGCCACAAGTGGATTATTAGTCATAGATGCAGTTGGATGGCGGTCTATGTATTTTGTTGTAATGCCCAGAGTAAATCTCATAGTGATCTTCTTGACATATCACGTTTATCTTTATTCTATCAATTGCCCAACTGTAATTTGTTTATCCAGCATGTGTTATTTATCTTATGGAGAGACACCACTAGTGAACTATGGACCCCGGTCCTATTTCCATCATATTGCTATCACCTGTTTACTTTACTCGCACTGTTTACTTTACTCGCATACCTCTACTGTTTTCCACTCGATACGCTCATAACCTTTGTTTCAAGCAAACCGGTGAGATTGACAACCTCATCGTAAGTTGGGAACAAAGTACTTGGTTGTGTTGTGTGCAGGTTCCGTGTTGCAGCTAGCAAGCAAAGCTTGGACGAGGCGCCATATATAAATTGTCCGAAGCTATCGCAAACTAGCAAGCATCACCTTCAGTCGTTTGTCTCTCCTCTCCACGAACGATAAACCTTGGTTTATTAACTGAGGGAAAACCAGCTGCTATACTCATCACACCTTCCTCTTGGGGTTCCCAACGGGCTGGTCATTCACCATGTACAAGGACCATCAAGCTCCCACATCAACTAGGAGCATCAGCTGTTTTTCTGGCGCCGTTGCCGGGGAAGAGTGGAAGACCTCTGCAAGGGGAGTTTTCGCACGCACATCCTTTACTTTGTTATTGTTTTGCTTTACTTTATTTATTTTTGCTTGCATCGTTTTATCAAAAATACAAAAAATTAGTTCCTACTATAGTTGTTATTTTTGTTGGTCTGTTATTGTCTTGCTTTATCATGCTTTCTATCAATGGTTGGTTACTTTGAAACTAAATCTTTTTGGCAAGGTGGGTTCACGGAAGAGCAGCAAAATTATTATGAGAAACACCGCTTGTCACAAAAAGGGAAACACTTATGGGAACAAATCAATAGATTGTATATCATTGCTAGAAATGTGTGCTCTACTTATAATGTTACTTATTGCTTTGATAGATCTTGTTGCTGTAGGAGGTATAAACACCTCCCTTTTCAATGTGAGTATAATGATGATGTTACCATATCTTCTTATATTAATGGAAATTATGACTTTTATGATGTGGAACAAATTGAAGAATTTATTGCTTGGAAGGGTGCATTCGAACTTGCTTATTTGCTTGAAAATACTGATGATGCACCTTATAAATATGAGGTTTATGATATACTTACATTTTGCTTTGATAATTACAAGGAAGAAAATGGCTATATTCTTAAATATCTTAATAGATGCTCTCCAACGGAAGAGACTAATGCCTTGAAGGAGCCTATGGAAGAAGAATTTGCTAAAACTGGAAGCTCATTGGATGAAAAAGAGGAGAAGAGTGATGATCAAGAGGAGGAAGAATGGAGCTACCCATGTCTACCTCCCAATAAGAGTAACTCTTTAACTAATACCTTATTTGATAGCCCTCCATGCTTAACAAAGGAGGATGAGTGTGATATTTATATTGTTGAGTTTGTTCATGATGCTACTGAAAATTATTATGAGAGAGGAAAATATGGTTGTTGGAATTCCCATGTTACTAAAACACCTCTCTTTATATTGAAAGTTCCAAAGTTGCGCTTGTTTTATCTACCCATACTTGTTACTATGTGCTTCTTTGATTTATTTTCTTACAAGATTCCTATGCATAAGAAGTGGGTTAGACTTAAATGTGTTCTATATTTGCTCCTTGATGCTCTCTTTTGCTTCCATTCATATTTCTTATGTGAGCATCTTCACAATTTTCTGCGCCTAGCTCAAAGGCGTTAAAGAAAAGCACTCTTGGGAGATAACCCAATGTTTTATTTCCAGTTCTTTTTCTTTTATTTGAGTCTTGGAAGTCATTACTACTGTAATGACCGCTCCTTATCCTTTTTATTTCGTTTTTGTGCCAAGAGAAGCCTCTAATTCGAGTGAGGTAAAGATTTGGGGATGTTGCTGTCCTAAAACTGTTTTCGGTGCTGCACCGTAAAAATTCGTATAAATTCTCTGTATATCTTTTGGACCTGCGATTTCTTTTGCATATGCCCCAGGTTATATACAAACTTTCGTTAGTTGAACACTTTTTGATTTGAGCAACAGAAAACCCCTCAAAAATTCGGCCTTTGTCAGCTGTTCTGTTTTGACAGATTTCTGCCAATATTTGTTTTTGCCGCTTTATCGCTTTCTTTTGAGTTCTTTTGATCACGGAACTCTTGTGGAAGTTGCTACAGTAGTATTTACTTTATATGTGGTGGTTTTGGGTTGAAACCTGAAGCAAAAAGAGGTTGATTATATGTTATGCTACACTAATGTTGCTAATAGATTTGTGTTTAGTTTTGTATAAAGGAAGTTTTCAAGTGTAGGGATTGGAGAATGATGAGATGAGTTGAAGAATGGACAAAAGCTCAAGCTTGGGGATGCCCATACATCACCCCAAGAAATATCCAAGAAGTACAAGCATCAAAGCTTGGGGATGCCCCCGAGGCACCCCTTCTTCATCGGCAAAAATCAGGTCACCTTTCAAAACACTATATTTTTATTGCTTCATGCACTATGTGTTTTTCTTGGAGCGTCAGTTGTTTTAGTTTTCTTAGTTAATTTTGTTTTGTTTTCTGCAATAAATGGTTGGACCCCAACAAATTTTCTTTGGAGGAGATGTACTCGTTTTCATTTGCCAAGAACACTCAGTTTTTCACTCTTATCGTTCACCGGGTGTTCTTCTTTTTCTGCTACTGCTTTTGGTTTTCGTTTTCGCCTTGATTTGCGTTCAGACCTTGTCATATCTCTTCATCAAGGTGTATTTTTGCCTCTGATCTTTATTGGTTTTCATCAAAAGAGGTGTCTTTAAAAATTTCAAATGGTGTTGGAAAAGAGAAAAAGCTTTATGCAAAATAGTGGTACAAGAAGGAGCTTGTGTAGACTGCGGCTTAGGCTTTTTCATGTCATGCTTGATGTCTTTTTGATAGTATGCTTACTGGTTTTGCTGTAGCATGACTTGTCTCAAATAACTGAGATTGCTTAACGAGCCTTTGAAAAATCATGCGTTGTTTTAATTGTATGGAAGCATTATTTTGGTTTTCTCCTTGATGCTTTATTTGGGTTGACTTGGCGCATGCTCACACATGTTAGACTCTTACAAAGTCGCCAATAGCCTTCATGATCATTCAGTTTTTGACTTTTGATGCCATCTTATGCTTCTTTTAATGTCGCTTTGTCGCTTTGCATGATTATGACCATTATTGCTCTCTTAGTTGGTCGCTCCCAGTCTTTTGCTAGCCCTCGCCTTGTACTGAGTATGAGTTCTACTCGTGCATCCAACTCCTAAAAGCCAAAGTTTTCCAAAGTGTCCACCATACATACCTACTAGCAATTTGCTATTCCAAGTAAATTTGACTTGCTTTTATTTTCTCTTCAAATTAAACTCTTACCAGTGTTATGCGAAATTCGGTCAGTAAAGCTCTCACGAACTAGAAGGCACACTTTACTTTTTCCTGTTCTTAAAAATTTGACATTGTGGTCTCTTATGTTGAGTTGTTATGCTTGCAAGTTGTAAGTTGGAGACTAGCCCAGCCATGCAGTCATGGGCAAGCTTTCAACATTGCACTTCTTATTAGAGTTGATATCGTGATCTTTTGTTTATGGATGCCCGCGGTGTGAAATAAATTGGGAATCTTGTGGGGATCATGGAGTTTTTATATGTGTTAGGGAAACGCCGGGCCGCCAGTCTAAGCCATGCATAATTCATGGTGGAAATTTGCAGCATACCCATGGTGAACATTCGACGACGCATCTCACAATAAAAAGCTAAACAAATGGCAAATAAAAGAAATGTCGAGGTGTTCATTGTCTGCTTGTCCTGTCATTTTGGTGTGGGCTTGTTCCATGTCATCGGGCACGGAGGTACCCCATTGGCGGTTCTCAATGATATGAATATACTTACAATGACAAGAGCCTTGCTTGGGACTCTAAGTAAAGTAGCATGAGGTTTGGGTTATTCACGGGACACGAGGTTTTCAACTTATGATTTGTCAAGCATATGCATCATAATTGTTCTCGCATTAACTTTAACCATTCAAGATTCTTATGATGGGGGCAATGAGAGCTCAAAGCCGATAAGTACCATAATTTTTGAAGGTTATAAAACTTGTAATCACTGCTTCCCTCTGCGAAGGGCCTTTCTTCTACTTTTATGTTAAGTCACCACCTTCTATCTTTATGCACCATTAAGAGAGCATAGTTGTCATTCTTAGTATAATGTGCATTGTCCCAAAGTTTTCATTGATTGATTCATATTGTTGGTTTCACTTGTTCTTAAATTATTTGTATCTAGTCGCCCTCTTAAACTTGAAGGTGTCCTATGCATTTATGTTTTGCTCTCTTTGAAGGACAAGCTGAAAACCATTTGTATGTTTTTCCTTATGATTTGAACACACGTTTGACTTTCATTGTTTCATTTTCATGATCTTTTGTTTGTGTTCATTTACATGTTTACAACATGGTTGCTAAATTTCTTATTGTCAAGATTATATCTTCATGCCCATGTTTTAAGTTCTTATGATCCCAGCTCACAAATGCTTACATATATGATCAAGATTGTGTAGGTGCATGTCACCTCAAAAATTATTCTTTGTTATCACTTACCTACTCGAGGACGAGCAGGAGTTAAGCTTGGGGATGCTTGATACGTCTCAAACGTATCTATAATTTTTGATGCTCCATGCTTGTTTTTACACCATTTGCTGTTTCGTTACACTTCGTGGCACTTTTATGCATTTTCCGGAACTAACCTACTAACAAGTCGCCACAGTGCCAGTTCCCTGTTTTCTGCTATTTTTGTGTTTCAGAAGTGATACACAGGAAATATTCTCGGAATTGGACGAAACAAGTTCCTAAAGTTTTATTTTACCCGGAAGCTTCCAGAGATCTGAAGGAGAGTAGGAGGAGGGCCATAGGGGCCCCACACACCAGGCTGGCGCAGCCCAGGGTCTGGCCGCGCCGCCATGGCGTGAGGCCACCTGGCCCCACCTCTGACATCGCCCCTTCGCCTATAAAGACCCCCCGACGGAAAAAACCTAAGTACCCGATCACTTTTCCAGAACACATCGCGATCTGCCGCCGCCGTCAACCCGAAGATCGGGAGGGTCCAGAAGCTCTTCCCGGCACCCTGCCGGAGAGGGGAATCGCCACCAGAGGTCTTCTTCATCGCCATGCTTGCCTCCGGAGCGATGAGTAAGTAGTCTACCTTGGACTATGGGTCCATAGCAGTAGCTAGATGGTTGTCTTCTCCACCATGTGCTTCATGTTTAGATCTCATGAGCTGCCCTACATGATTGAGATCACCGTTATGTAATTCTACATGTTTGGTTTGTTGGGATCCGATGAATATTGGTGTTATGATTGAGTTGTTGTACTGAAATATATCTTTTGTTATCTCTATGTTGTTTATGATCTTGCATGCTCTCCGTTGTTAGTAGCTATCTTGGCCGAGTAGTTGCTAGTGACTCCAAGAGGGGGTATTTATGCTCGATAGTGGGTTCATGCCTCTATTTAACCTGGGGGAGTGACAGAAACCTCTAAGGTTGTAGATGTGCTGTTGCTACTAGGGAGAAAACAACATTCATATGCTCAAGGGCATATGCTTTGTTTACATTACACACTTTGCTTAATACAATTATCTGTTGTTCGCAACTTAATACTTGTGGAGTTCTTAGATTGATTCGCCACAAGTGGATTATTAGTCATAGATGCAGTTGGATGGCGGTCTATGTATTTTGTTGTAATGCCCAGAGTAAATCTCATAGTGATCTTCTTGACATATCACGTTTATCTTTATTCTATCAATTGCCCAACTATAATTTGTTTACCCAGCATGTGTTATTTATCTTATGGAGAGACACCACTAGTGAACTGTGGACCCCGGTCCTATTTCCATCATATTGCTATCACCTGTTTACTTTACTCGCACTGTTTACTTTACTCGCATACCTCTACTGTTTTCCACTCGATACGCTCATAACCTTTGTTTCAAGCAAACCGGTGAGATTGACAACCTCATCGTAAGTTGGGAACAAAGTACTTGGTTGTGTTGTGTGCAGGTTCTGCGTTGCAGCTAGCAAGCAAAGCTTGGACGAGGCGCCATATATAAATTGTCCGAAGCTGTCGCAAACTAGCAAGCATCACCTTCAGTCGTTTGTCTCTCCTCTCCAAGAACGATAAACCTTGGTTTCTTAACTGAGGGAAAACCAGCTGCTATACTCATCACACCTTCCTCTTGGGGTTCCCAACGGGCTGGTCATTCACCACGCACAAGGACCATCAAGCTCCCACATCAACTAGGAGCATCAAACCTAAACCAAAAAAGGGTTGATTTACTATTATGTTTATGCTAACGTTGCTAATAAAATTGTGTTGAGTTTTGTATGAAGGAAGTTTTCAAGTGTAGGGATTGGAGAATGATGAGATGAGTTGAAGAATGTACAAAAGCTCAAACTTGGGGATGCCCACGCATCCCAAGAAATATCCAAGAGGTACAAGCATCAGAGCTTGAGGATGCCCCCGAGGCACCCCTTCTTCATCGGCAAAAATCAGGTCACCTTTCAAACCACTATATTTTTATTGCTTCATGCACTATGCGTTTTTCTTGGAGCGTCTTTTGCTTTCAGTTTTCTTTTATTTTGTTTGCTGCAATAAATGGTTGTACCCCAACAAATTTCTTTTGGAGAAGATTTATTTGCTTTTCATTTGCCAAGAACACTCCGTTTTTCACTCTTATCGTTCAACGAGTGTTCTCTTTTTCTAGAACTGCGTTTAGCTTTCGTTTTTCGCCTTAATTTTTTTTTCAGATCTTGTTATATCTTTATATCAAGGTGTATTTGGACCTCTGGTCTATGTTGGTATTCATCAAAAGAGTTGTTTCAAAAAAGTTCGAATGGTGTTGGAAAAGAGATAACGGTTCATGCAAAAAAAAAGTGGTACAAAAAGGAGCTTGTTTAGACTGTGGCTTAGACTTTTTCATGTCGTGCTTGATGTCGTTTTGATAGTATGCTTAGTGATTTTTTCTGTAGCATGACTTGTCTCAAATGACTGAGATTGCTTAATGAGCCTTTGAAAAATCATGCGTTGTTTTTATTATTTGGAAGCATTAATTTGGTTTTCTCCTTGATGATTTATTTGGGTTGACTTGGCGCATGCTTACAACATGTTTGACTCATACAAAGTCGCCATATGCCTCTATGATCATTTAGTTTTTGACTTTTGATCCCATCTTATGCTTCTTTTAATGATGTTTTGTCGCTATGCATGATTATGGCCGTTATTGCTCTCTTAGTTGGTCGCTCCCAGTCTTTTGCTAGCCCTCATTTTGTACTGAGTATGAGCTCTACTCGTGCATCCAACTCCCAAAAACCAAGTTATTTCAATGTGTCCACTATAAATTCCTATGCATGGTATTTGCAAGCCATTCCAAGTAAATTTTCATGTGCTACCTTTCAAAAACCTTCAAAATACTTCTCATTTTGTGACACTGTTTTCAGCTCATGGGGACGTAGTGGTCGGATTTTCTATCTTCCATATTGTTTATTCCAAAAAGTAAAAAAAAGTAAAAAAAGAAAAAAAAAAGGCACTCCTCCATGGTATGTGAATGTTGGTGGGCACCCGATGGAATCGGTTAGCCATGGTTTGAGAAAGGAAAAAAAGGTGGGGAGGAGTGCAAGCTTTATAAAAGAGCACAAAAGTGCCAATCTCTCTCAAAAACTTGCTTCATTTTTGTATGGAAGATAGTAAGAACCCCATTGCCAGTCGTTGACAAAGACAACCACCTCTCAAAACCCAATTTTTATCTCTGTGTTTTACAAATGAAAAGCTCTAGCACATGTTTAATCACTGCTTCCCTCTGCGAAGGGCTTTTCTTTTACTTTTATGTTCAGTCACCACCTGACGAGGGTTAACTCGACAAATGTCCTTGATGAAGGACATAGGATCGGGGAAATAGGGCGTCGGATGAACTCGAAGGTAAAGGTTAGTCGAAATAAGTGTGTACCGAAAGTAAACTTGGGTGTTCGACCTGGCTTGCTTTCAATCTGCCCTACACCGTTCCCTCCTAGCCCCTACATATAGGTGGCCAGGTCTCGAGGATCGGGTAGGGTCCGATACAGATTACAATATCGACATACGGTAAGAACTCGTATTCGACTATCATTACAATTGGGCCTAGCTTAACGGGCCTCAGGGGTACTCAACTAACGGGATCTACTAATTATACCCTTGTCGGTAGCCCCTGAGATTCTACCAGAATTGCAGATTCGGGTTAAATCTCTAATCTTTAAATCTTCGACTTGATCAATTCTTCGACTTCTTCATATCTTCAAATCTTCAACTTGGTCTTTCGACTTACTTTCATGATATTTTTTCACAAGGGGTTTTGATGAACAAGCCTGACAACTCTGACGGATCAAGAGGTCAGTTAACTGTCGGAACAGATACTTGTCACCTACTTCAAATTCAATCCCCTTGGACTTGAATTCGGGATACTGGTCAAACCCATTCTTTTGCCGCATTTAGGACTTACAAAGAATGAATCCCAGTGATTCTCAGGGCACCCAGTGCGTCCACCAGGATTTTCTTCGCGTCGTAGACACGGATACATACCCGCAGAGCGCATCCATGTGCGTATACCAGGCCACACAGGACGGATCCCAGGGTCTTACCTTCGTGATAAATCACGGCATTCGAGTTTCGTTGCGATAACGCAACTCGAGAATCTTATATCACAGCCAAGTTTTGACTGATAAAATCAAAGAATTTTGAACTTAAATTAATTTCCTCCAATTCCCTCCCGATGGGAGTAGTCTTTTTGCATTTTGTCGACTATATAGCCGAAGTTTGTATGATATACTTTCTTCATCCTCGATATTGATTATCTCATCCTCTATCGGGTGCGCGCTCAGCGCTCCCGATGGGAGTAGCCCCCGAGGCTATGTTTGAATACTTGTAGTCAAGCATAGGCTCAAAATTCACTTCGTCTTCTTTCTCGTAATATCTCCTGTATACAAGCCCCCGAGCCCAAGGCGAGGTCTTTTATATCGTGCAACCACACTCTCTCCTTCTTATTTTTTCTCCTTTGGTATTTATCGTCTGCTACGTGCAGAATTTAACTCTTTCGTAGAATATGTTTATGGGCTTTGCTTATCACGGGGGCCTGATAATTCGTGCTTATAAATAAAGCACCTTCTGTCAAGGGTAAAAACCCTAATCAGATTCCTCCTCCGCCGCATCATCTTCTTTCTCCATCTAGGGTCCCTGCGCCTCCTTCAATCTACCCTACACCGTCCCCTCCTGGCCCCTATATATAGGTGGCCAGGTCTCGAGGATCGGGTAGGGTCCGATACAGATTACAATATCGACATACGGTAAGAACTCGTATTCGACTATCATTACAATTGGGCCTAGCTTAACGGGCCTCAGGGGTACTCAACTAACGGGATCTACTAATTATACCCTTGTCACCACCTTCTACCTTTATGCACCGTCTAAGAGAGCATAGTTGTCATTCTAAGTATAATATGCATTGTCCCAAAGTTATCATTGATTGATTCATGATTTTAGTTTCACTTGTTCTTAAATTATTTGTATCTAGTCGCCCTTTTAAACTTGAAGGTGTCCTATGCATTTATGTTTTGCTATTCCATGAGGGACAAGCTGAAAACCATTTGCTATGTTTTTCCATATGATTTGAACACATGTTTGACTTTCATTGATTCATTTCTCATGATCTTTCGTTTGTGTTTCATTTCATGTTATAACATGGTTGCTAAGTTTCTTCTATCAAGATTATGTCTTTCATGCCCATGTTTTAAGTTCTTTTGATCCCAGCACTCAATGCTTACTTAGATGATCAAGATTGTGATGGTGCATGTCACCTCAAAAATTATTCTTTTATTATCACTTACCTACTCGAGGACGAGCAGGAGTTAAGCTTGGGGATGCTTGATACGTCTCAAACGTATCTATAATTTTTGATGCTCCATGCTTGTTCTTACACCATTTGCTTTTATGTTTTGTTACACTTCGTGGTATTTTTATGCATTTTCTGGAACTAACCTATTAACAAGATGCCACAGTGCCAGTCCCTGTTTTCTGCTGTTTTTGTGTTTCAGAAAAGTTACATAGGAAATATTCTCGGAATTGGATGAAACAAAAGCCAAACCTCCTAATATTTACCGAAGCTTCCAGAAGACTGAAGAGGAGACGGAGAGGGGCCAGGGGCCAGGGGCCAGCCTCACCACTAGGGGGCGCGGCCCAGCCCCTGGCCACGCCCACCTATGGTGAGGCCCCCCTGGTCCACTCCTGACGACGCCCCTTCGCCTATAAAGAGCCTCCCGACGGAAAACCCTAAAACAATCGACGTTTTTCTCAGAACAGTTCCGTAGCGCCGCCACCGTCGAAGACAAATTTCGGGTGATAGAAGTCTCTGTTCTGGCACCCTGCCGGGACGGGGAAGTGCCCCCAGAGCCGTCTCCATCGGTCTCCATCACCGTCTCCGCCGTCTCCATCGACCTCACCGCCATCTCCATCGCCGTTGCTGCCTCCGATGATGAGGAGGGAGTAGTTTCCCCCCGGGGCTGAGGGATCTACCGGTAGCTATGTGGTTCACCTCTCTCTCCCATGATGTGATCTTTATGTGATCATGAGCTTTGTATCTAGTTGAATTGGTAGATGCTATTATTCAGATATTATGCTACTCCCGTGCTTTATATTTGTAATCTCCGGAGACACCTTGTATCATGATGTGAAGGTGACAGTGTGCACATTATGTGTGTCTCTTTTGGTTAACGTCTCTATGAATTGTTGGTGCTTGTTGGAACCATCTAGTGCGTTCATGGTGACAGTGTGGGACAATCTAGTTTGGGTACATGTGAACTTTGAGGAGTGCTTCGTAGCCCTACGCATGATTAGTGTTTGTTATCTATTGGAGAATTGTTTTGAGTTGCATATTGATGTTAGTATCTATTGGTTCAATTATGTTATATTTGTTGAGAGTGTGTCCACTAGTGAAAGTATGATCCCTAGGCCTTGGTTCCAAGCATTGCACACCGTTTCCTTTCAGTTTTGTTACATGTTTGCTCGCAGCGATATTCATTTCAGATTACATTTACTACTTATAATCATCACTACTACTTGTATTTCACTATCTCTTCGCCGAACTAGTGCACCTATACATCTGACAAGTGTATTGGGGACACAAGAGACTTTTTGTATCGTAATTGCAGGGTTGCTTGAGAGGGATAGCTTTGACCTCTTCCTCCCTGAGTTCGATAAACCTTGGGTGATCAACTTAAGGGAAACTTGCTGCTGCTCTATGAACCTCTGCACTTGGAGGCCCAACACTGTCTACAAGAATAGACGCGTGCATAGACATCAACGTGGATGATCTTGGTACGCTTGCCCTTCACGAGGGAGATGGAAGCCGACATCTCCTGCCGCAGGTCAGTAGGAGCGCCCTTCGACGCCGTCACCTGGAGCACTTCCTCCACCTCACCATCTTCCCCCTCCGGGTCCTGCTGGGGCTCCAATAGGATCTCATAGGGTTGTCCAGCAACCAGGAGGGAACCTGATCAGTCAGCTGGGATCCTGTCTCCATTGAAATCTGGGTGAAATCGCCATCCTCCATCACCAGCTCTAGGGTGATAGTACCCAGATCCTTGACTTCCCCTGACACCCCTGGGTCAGCGGGGCCTTGTCCTTGGCTTTCTCAAGCGATCTCAGCAGGGCCTCGCTCGCTGCGGTGTTCGAGCAGTACTGATTGATCAGCACCATCGGGTCGGACCCCTGACTTCCTGGCTCAGCAGAAGCCGTTGGCAGAGCAGCGTTAGCTGCACCCGACCCAGATTGCACAGCGCTCGACCCACCAGGCAGCTGCGAGTTCACTTCCTGACCTTGTTGTTCCTTCTCCTTGATGTTCCAGCGCTTCCAGTTCTGTCCCCAGTGCTCCGGTCCTCTGAGTCGTCGTCCAAGCTGTCGTCACGTGATACGTCTCAAACGTATCTATAATTTTTGATGCTCCATGCTTGTTTTTACACCATTTGCTTAGTGTTTCATTACACTTTGTGGCGTTTTTATGCATTTTCCGGAACTAACCTATTAACAAGATGCCACAGTGCCAGTTCCATGTTTTCTGCTGTTTTTGTGTTTCAGAAAAGTTACACGGGAAATATTCTCGGAATTGGACAAAACAAAAGCCGAACATCCAGATATTAAACGAAGCTTCCAGAACACCGAAGAGGAGTCGGAGCCGAGCTAGAGGATGGCCTCACCATAGGGCGGCGCGGCCTGCCCCTGGCCCGCGCCCCCTATGGGTGAGACCACCCTGGTCCACCTCTGACGCTGCCCCTTCGCCTATAAAGACCCCCGACGGGAAAAACCTAAAGACCCGATCAATTTTCTAGAAACACATCGCGATCTGCCGCCGTCGTCGACCCAAGATCGGGAGGGTCCAGAAGCTCTTCCCGGCACCCTGTCGGAGAGGGGAATCGCCATCGGAGGTCTTTTTCATCGCCATGCTTGCCTCCGGCGCGATGAGTGAGTAGTCTACCTTGGACTATGGGTCCATAGCAGTAGCTAGATGGTTGTCTTCTCCACCATGTGCTTCATGTTTAGATCTTGTGAGCTGCCTTACATGATCGAGATCACCGTTATGAATTCTACATGTTGTATTTGTTGGGATCCGATGAATATTGGTGTTATGTTGAGTTGATGTGCTGAATCATATATCTTATGTTATCTCTATGTTGTTTATGATCTTGCATGCTCTTTGTTGTTAGTAGCTATCTTGGCCAAGTAGATACTAGTGACTCCAAGAGGGGGTATTTATGCTCGATAGTTGGGTTCATGCCTCTATTTAATCTGGGGGAGTGACAGAAACCTCTAAGCTTGTAGATGTGCTGTTGCCACTAGGGAGAAAACAACATTCTTATGTCCAAGGGCATATGCTTTGTTTACATTACACACTTTGCTTAATGCAGTTATCTATTCTTCGCAACTTAATACTCATGGGGTGTTCGGACGATATCCCCGTGGGTGGATTATTAGTCATAGATGCAGTTGGATGGCGGTCTATGTATTTTGTTGTAATGCCCAGAGTAAATCTCATAGTGATCCTCGCGACATATGCATGTTATCTTTATTCTATCAATTGCCCAACTGTAATTTGTTTATCCAGCATGTTGTTATTTATTTTATGGAGAGACACCACTAGTGAACTGTGGACCCCGGTCCAATTTCCTTTACATTGCTATCACCTGTTTACTATTACTCACACTATTTACTTTCTCGCATACTACTATTGCTTTCCACTCGATACGCTCATACCTTTGTTTACAGCAAACCGATGAGATTGACAACCTCATCGTAAGTTGGGAGCAAAGTATTTGGTTGTGTTATGTGCAGGTTCCGCGTTGCTACTAGTTGAAGATGTGCTAACAAGTAATCGTTAACGGCGCCCTTGTTGGAGTGTCACTAAGCTAGCAAGCATCACCTTCTTAAGTTTGGCTTTCTTCTACTGGATGATAAAACCTTGGTTTCTTACTAAGGGAAAACTGTTGCTGTGCTCATCATACCTTCCGCTTGGGGTTCCCAACTGGTCGATGATCTATATATCCACCGGCGCCATCATCACGCGGCAGGGGAGGGGCTTGGGTGAAGGGTTTCGCAGCATAGTAAATAAAAAAAATCCTACGGATACGAACAAGAAAGCCAAGATCTAATCTAGGAGATGTAATCAACGAGAGAGATAGATGAGATCTTCATACCCTTGAAGAAATCGCACAGCGGAAACGTTCAACAGAATGTGGATGATGTAGTCGTACTAGCCATCTCCTCCTCGCGGTCTGATCCGATCCAACACCGCAAGTGGCGACGCCTCCGAGAGATGCACACGTACAGAGCACCAATGACTCCGCCTTCCCGGTCCAGCGAGATATGGTGGAGTGGTAGATGGGATCGACAATACGACGGTATGGTGTCTATGGTGGAGAGTATACACCGACAGGGCTTCGCCTGTTTGCGTAGTGGAGAAAGAACGGAGAAAGGAGGCTTCAGAAACCGGACAGCGGCTCCGCAGGAATTAGGTCACAACTAAAACCGCCGGCGGCCTAGTCTTTTTATAGATGTCCGCATGAGCTTCTTGGAGTGCGTGCCAAGCAAGACCTGCCGTCTTGTGCATGTAACCTATTGAGATCGATCAGATCGATCTGCCGATCGGCATGTGATCGCATGTGTGCAGCGGCCATGCGCTTGGGCTGTGGCGTGTGGCCTGGCGTCCAAACAAGCCCCGACCGGGCATGGCCCACAGCCAGTGAGTGCGCCAGGAGAGCCACGCGAGGCGATCCTCCTTTGCTCGATCGGCCAGCGAGCCAGCGTCGGCCGCTGCGCTGCCTTTCTCCATTTTTTTCTTTTTTTTCTTTATTTATTTCTGCTAAATAAATATCAGTTAATATTTATTAATTCATGCAATTAATAAACACTATATTTTCCACCCGGAACAATTCCGAAACTTTCCGAAACACTTTCACATATATCCTAAAATTACCCTAGCGTTGATATGCGTTAAGTGTGTGACCCTACGGGTTCGAGAATACGCGGACATGATCTCCATCAATAATCAATAGCGGGATCTGGAAATCCATATTGACTCCCACGCACTCAGCGATGATCATATCGGATGAACCACGATGTTAGGATTCAATCAATCCCGTATTTGTATTCCCTTCGTCTCACGATATTTTACTCGCCCGAGATTTGATCATCGGTATCGACATACCTAGTTCAATCTCATTCACAGCAAGTACTTTACTCATTCCGTAATCCGATATCACTTTGTGATTAACTTCTTAACCACGTGCTTGCAAGCGATGTTGATATCGATTACCGAGTGGGACCGAAGTATATCTCTCCGACTCGGGAGGGACAAATTCCATCTCGATATATACAACCCAACAAGTACTTTCCGATCACCTGAGAGACACCTTTATGATCACCCATTCATAGGATGACGTTTGATGACCTCAAAGCTCTCTTCCGGCACTAGGGAGTTGCATTATCTCATGGTCTAAGGAATACAATACTTGACATAGGAAAAAGCTTCGCAAAGATGAACACAATGACACGATCTAATTGCTATGCTTTATTTGGGTCTGTCCATCATATCATTCTCCTAATGATATAACCTCATTATTAATTGACAACTCATGTCTATGGTTAGGAAACTCCATAGAGGCATACTACGGACACGGTGTTGTTCATAAACCACACAAGTATTAAAGTTTCCGCTTAATACAATTCTAGCATGGAATATAAACATTATCATGAACAAGAATTATAATAATAACATCTTTATTATTGCCTCTAGGGCATAATTCCAATAGTCTCCCACTTGCACTAGAGTCAATAATCTAGTTTACATCTGGTAACAATCTAACACCCATGGCATTAAGGTGCTGATCATGTTTTGCTCGTGGAAGAGGTTTAGTCAACGGATCTGCGACATTCAGATTCGTATGTACTTTGCTAATCTTCAGATCGCCATCTGCTATATAATCTCGAATTATATGGAAACGGCGGTTGATGTGCTTGGTCTTTGGATGATATCTTGGTTCCTTAACCAGTGCTATGGCGCCAGTGTTATCGCACAATATCTCCAGTGGGTCCAAGGCACTTGGAACCACACCAAGCTCAGTGATGAAGTTCCTGATCCAAACTCCTTCACTTGACGCTTCCGAAGCAGCCATGTATTCCGCTTCGGTTGTAGATCTCGCGATCACGCTTTGCTTGCAGCTTCTCCATCTCACAGCTCCACCATTCAGAATATAAACGTATCCTGTCTGAGATTTAGAATCATCCGGGTCGGTGTCGAAGCTAGCATCGAGTAACCTTTTACGACGCGCTCCTCATCACCTCCATAGACCAAGAACATTTCTTTAGTCCTATTTAAATACTTTATGATGTTCTTTGCGGCTGTTCAGTGTTCCACTCCTGGATCACTTTCGTATCTGCTCGTCAAACTAAGACCATTGGACACATCCGGTCTAGTACACAGCATGGCATACATGATAGAACCTATGGCCGAGGCATATGGCACTTTGCTCATAGTTTCTCTATCTTTTACCGTAGCTGGACACTGAGCCTTGCTCAATATCTTACCTGACAACATGGGCAATGAACCTTTCTTTGCTTTATCCATTCTAAACCTTTTCAGAACTTTGTCCAGGTATGTACTTTGGCTTAAACCTATTAGGCGTCTCTGTCTATCTCTATAGATTTTGATGCCTAATATATAAGCAGCTTCTCCTAGGTCTTTCATTGAAAAACATTTATTCAAATAACTCTTCACATCGTTAAGCATACCGATGTCATTTCCAATAATCAATATGTCATCCACATATAGTACTAAAAATGTCACCGAGCTCCCACTCACTTTCTTGTAGACACAAGCTTCGTAGCAATTTGGAACAAATCCAAAAATCTTGATCACTTGATCAAAACGAAGGTTCCAACTCCGAGATGCTTGCTTTAGCCCATAAATGGAACGCTGAAGTTTGCACACCTTATCAGTATCCTTAGGATCGACAAAACCTTCGGGCTGCATCATATACAACTCTTCATCAATGTTGCCATTGAGGAACGCAATCTTGACATCCATCTGCCAAATTTCATAATCATGAAATGCAACAATTGCTAATAAAATCCGAATGGACTTAAACATCGCTACGGGAGAGAAAGTCTCATCGTAGTCAACACCTTGAACTTGCCGAAAACCTTTTGCGACAAGCCGAGCTTTATAGACAGTAACATTACCATCCGCGTCCGTTTTCTTTTTGAAAATCCATTTGCACTCAACGGCCTTACGGTCGCTAGGAGGGTCCACCAAAGTCCATACTTGGTTTTCACTCATGGATCCCAATTCGGATTTCATGGCCTCTAGCCATTTCTCAGAGTCTAGGCTCATCATCGCTTCCTCATAGTTCGCAGGTTCATTGTTGTCTAACAACATGACGGTTAAGACAGGGTTGCCGTACCATTCAGGAGTGGCACGCGACCTTGTCGACCTGCGAAGTTCAGTAGTAGCATTGTTCGAAGTTTCATGATCCTCGTCATTAGCTTCCTCTCTTGTTGGTGCAGGCGGCACCAGAACAACTTCGGGTGCTGCGCTACTCTCCAATTCGAGAGAAGGTTCAATAACCTCGTCTAGCTCTACCTTCCTCCCACTCACTTCTTTCGAGAGAAACTCCTTCTCAAGAAAGGATCCGTTCTTAGCAACAAAGACTTTGCCTTCAGATCTGTGGTAGAAGGTATACCCAATCGTTTCCTTAGGGTATCCTATGAAGACGCATTTCTCCGCTTTGGGTTCGAGCTTGTCCGGCATCAACTTCTTGACGTAAGCTTCACATCCCCAAACTTTAAGAAATGACAGCTTAGGTTCAGCACCAAACCATAGTTCATACGGTGTCGTCTCAACGGATTTAGATGGTGCCCTATTTAAAGTGAATGCAGCGGTTTCTAATGCATAACCCCAAAATGATAACGGTAAATCTGTAAGAGACATCATCGATCGAACCATATCTAATAGAGTTCGATTCCGGCGTTCAGACACACCATTGCGCTGTGGTGTTCCAGGTGGCGTGAGTTGCAAAACGATTCCACTTGCTTTAAGATGCGTGAGAAAATCATAACTCAAATATTCACCTCCACGATCAGATCGTAGAAATTTAATTTTCCTGTTATGATGGTTTTCCACCTTGTTCTGAAATTCTTTGAACATTTCAAACATTTCAGATTTATGTTTCATTAAATAGACATACCCATATCTACTTAAGTCATCAGTAAAAGTGAGAAAATAGCGATATCCACCGTGCATTGAAATACTCATTGGTCTGCACACATCGGTATGTATGATTTCCAATAAGTCCGTTGCTCACTCCATTATTCCGGAGAACGGGGTTTTGATCATCTTGCCCATGAGGCATGGCTCGCACGTGTCAAATGATTCGAAATCAAGAGACTCCAAAAGTCCATCAGAATGGAGTTTCTTCATGCATTTTACACCAATATGACCTAGACAGCAGTGCCACAAATAAGTTGGATTATCGCTATCTACTTTGCATCTTTTAGCCTCAATGTTATGGATGTGTGTTTCATTGCTTTCGAGATTCAGAAGAAATAAACCATTCACGATAGGTGCATGACCATAAAAGATGTTATTCATATAAATAGAACAACCATTATTCTCAGATTTAAATGAATAACCGTCTTGCAATAAACACGATCCAGATATAATGTTCATGCTCAACGCAGGCATATAATAACACTTATTAAGGTTTAAAACTAATCCCGAAGGTAAAACTAAGGAGAGCGTGCCAATGGCCATCATGTCAACTTTTTTTTGAAAGGAAATGCGGTAGGGGAAGCCCCTACAGGGATTTTGGTTTTTTTGAAAATAAGAACCCAAATTCGTGTATGTGGGGATTTGAACCTGGGTGGCTGGGTTGTACATCCACTTCCCTAGCCAAGTGAGCTGGGCTCACTTCTTATCACGTCAACTTTTGATCCATTGCGGACGCGCATCGTCACCTCATCCCTTGCTAGTTGTCGTCTATTTTGTAGCTCCTTGTTCGAGTTACAAATATTAGCAACTGAACCAGTATCATATACCCAGGCACTACAATGAGCGCTAGTAAGGTAGACATCAATAACATGTATATCAAATATACCTTTGATGGTGCCAGCCTTCTTGTCCGCTCAGTACTTCGGACAGTTGCGTTTCCAGTGACCATTGTCCTTGCAATAGAAGCACTCAGTGTCCGGCTTAGGTCCAGACTTGAGCTTCTTCTCAGTAGGGGCAATGCGCTTGCCGCTGCCTTTCTTGAAGGATCCCTTTGCACCCTTAGCTTTCTTGAAGCTAGTGGTCTTGTTGACCATCAACACATGATTATCTTTCTTGATATCCACCTCTGCAGCTTTTAGCTCAGCGAAGAGCTCAGTGATCGTATCAGTGGAACCAATTTGATTGTGAGTAACTACAAAGCCTTTGTAGCTAGGAGGGAGTGATTGCAGAACTCTGTCAATCTTGAGCTCTTCTGGAATCTTGCAGTCTAGTTTCTCAAGGCGTTGAGTGTAGCCCGACATCTTAATGGCGTGCTCACTAACGGAACTCCCTTCCTCCATCTTGCAGTTAAAGAACTTCTCAGAGATCTCATATCTCTCAGAACGGGCTTGAGTCTGAAACATGGTTTTCAGTTCCTCAAGTATCTCATAAGGCCCACGGTACTTCTCAAAACGATTTTGAAGTTCCGGTTCCATAGAAAACAACATGGTACTCATAATCGCATCATAATCATCTCTGCGAGAATTGAAGTCAGCAAGTTCTTCAGTTTTCGCTGTTGCAGTAGGGGGGTTACCTAGCGCTTCCTCAAGTACATAAGCCTTTTGTCCGCCAGCGAGAATGATCCTCAGATTGCGGAACCAGTTGGTGAAGTTAGACCCATTGTTTTTAAGCTTTTCTTTCTTAGCAAACACGTTGAAGTTGAAGTTGGACTTAGCCATTTGATCTACAACATTGCAAGTACAATTTAGACTATGTTCATGATAACTAGTTCAACTTAATCAAATTATTAGATGAACTCCCACTAAATTCAACATCCCTCAAGTTGTTTAGTGAACACGATCCAAATTCACCACACCTAATCTGATCTTCATGAGAAGAGATGTGGTTTCAATGGTGGACAACAAAGTGTCGATCATATCATTCATATGACTCATGTTTAACCTTTCGGTTCATGTATTCCGAGGCCATGTCTATACATGCTAGGCTCGTCAAGTTAAACCCAAGTATCTCCGCGTGTGCAAAAACTGGCTTGCACCCGTTGTATGTGAACGTAGAGTTTATAGCACCCGATCATCACGAGATGCTTCAAAACGACGAACTTTCACAACGGCGCATACGAGGGGAGAACACAATTTTATCTTGATCTTTAAGTGAGGAATCATCTTATAATGCTACCGTCGCGATCAAAGCATAATAAGATACATAAAAGGATAAACATCACATGCACATAATTTTATGTGACATGGTATAGCCAATCTCCGCGCAATGATCTCCATCTTGTGCGCGCCGGCATGATCTCCATCACTCCACCATGATTGCCTCCACCACGAATAGCAACTACAACTATTGCTAACTACTTAGCGATAAAGTAAAGCTATTACATGGCGTATAATAAGTTGACACGCAGGTCATACACAATTATAAAGGCAACCATATGGCTCCTGCCGGCTGTGAACTCATCGACATGCAAGTCATGAAATATTACAAAACATGATCATCGCATACATCACATATATCACATCACATCTTGTGGCCATACCATATCACAAAACACTCCCTGCAAAAACAAGTTAGACGCCTCTACTTTGTTGTTGCATGTTTTACGTGGCTTATGGGAGTAACAAGTTAAGAACGATTCTTACCTACGAAAAGCCACAACGGTGATATTATGGTTGCTAACATCCGTTGTAAATCTCATGACTACTAAAGTGAGAGAAACTGGTATCCATCAGCCGCATGTGTGGAATAAGCCACACGTCAAGTGCGGAGCCGGTCTCGTGAACGAGGCCGCGTAAAGTTGGCCTGGACCGCTTCGATCTCACTATGCCGCGCCATAAGAAATACACAACAAAGAGGTTTGCAACAGAAAACATCAATGCCTGCAACAAGCATGTTGCGTTCTACTCGTGAAACATATCTACGCATAGATCTAGCTCTGATACCACTGAAGGGTTTCGTAGTATAGTAAATCAAAAATTTTCCTACGGATGCGAACGAGAAAGCCAAGATCTAATCTAGGAGATGTAATCAACGAGAGAGATAGATGAGATCTTCATACCCTTGAAGAAATCGCACAGCGGAAACGTTCAACAGAACATGGATGATGTAATCGTACTAGCCGTCTCGTCCTCGCGATCCGATTCGATCCAACGCCGCAAGTGGCGACGCCTCCGAGAGATGCACACGTACAGTGCACCAACGACTCCGCCTTCCTAGTCCAGCGAGATATGGTGGAGTGGTAGATGAGATCGACAACACAACGGTGTGGTGTCTATGGTGGAGAGTATACGCCGACAGGGCTTCGCCTGTTTGCGTGGTGGAGAAAGAACGGAGAAAGGAGGCTTCAGAAACCGGACAGCGGCTCCACATGAATTAGGTCACAACTAAAACCGCCGGCAGCCTAGTCTTTTTATAGACGTCCGCTTGAGCTTCTTGGAGTGTGTGCCAAGCAAGACCTGCCGTCTCGTGCACGTAACCTGTTGAGATCGATCAGATCGATCTGCCAATTGGCATGTGATCGTATGTGTGCAGCGGCCATGCGCGTGGGCTGTGGCATGTGGCCTGGTGTCCAAACAAGGCCCGACCAGGCCTGGCCCAAAGCCAGCGAGCGCGCCAGGAGAGCCACGCGAGGCGATCCTCCTTTCCTCGATCGGCCAGCGAGCCAGCGCCGGCCGCTGCGCAGCCTTTCTCCTTTTTTTCTTTTTTTTCTTTATTTATTTCTACTAAATAAATATCAGTTAATATTTATTAATTTATAAACACTATATTTTCCACCCGGAACAATTCTGAAACTTTCCGAAACACTTTCACATATATCCCGAAACTACCCTAGCGTTGATATGCGTTAAGTGTGTGACCCTACGGGTTCGAGAATACGCGGACATGATCTCCATCAATAATCAATAGCGGGATCTGGAAATCCATATTGACTCCCACGCACTCAGCGATGATCATATCGGATGAACCACGATGTCAGGATTCAATCAATCCCGTATTTGTATTCCCTTCGTCTCGCGATATTTTACTCGCCCGAGATTTGATCGTCGGTATCGACATACCTAGTTCAATCTCGTTCACAGCAAGTACTTTAGTTGTTCCGTAATCCGATATCACTTTGTGATTAACTCCTTAACCACGTGCTTGCAAGCGATGTTGATATCGATTACCGAGTGGGCCCGAAGTATATCTCTCCGACTCGGGAGGGACAAATTCCATCTCGATTCATACAACCCAACAAGTACTTTCCGATCACCTGAGAGACACCTTTATGATCACCCTTTCATAGGATGACGTTTGATGACCTGAAAGCTCTCTTCCGACACTAGGGAGTTGCATTATCTCATGGTCTAAGGAATACAATACTTGACATAGGAAAAAGCTTCGCAAAGATGAACACAATGACACGATCTAATTGCTGTGCTTTATTTGGGTCTGTCCATCATATCATTCTCCTAATGATATGACCTCATTATTATTTGACAACTCATGTCTATGGTTAGGAAACCTTAACCTTCATTAATCAATGAACTAGTCCATAGAGGCATACTAGGGACACGGTGTTGTTCATAAACCACACAAGTATTAAAGTTTCCGCTTAATACAATTCTAGCATGGAATATAAACATTATCATGAACAAGAATTATAATAATAACATCTTTATTATTGCCTCTAGGGCATAATTCCAACATTGGGAGCCCCGGAAGACCCACCGCCCCTGCAGGGAGTTCAGCCTGCACCCCAATAGTGAATGGCTCACCGTTAACACAGAATTGCACGGTGCCCTTGATGCGTTCCGGGTATCTGCACTGCAAATGCATGCAAATTGGCTCCTATCTCCCACTTCCTGATGGAGAGCTCGTCCACCTCCATAGGCCAGCCAAGCATCATCATCACCGCCATGAGGCGGTCAGGCTCCAGGAGATCGTTGGGGATCCCGGTGATCTGCACCCAGACCGAGGGAAACGCCTTGCCAGGTTTAGGCTCCAGAAATGCCTCTCTAATCCCCACATCAGACTGACTCAGCGGAAGGAAAAGGCGGTCACTCCTAGTGCTCATCCTCAACGTCTCCCTAGACAGAAAGGACACCACAAACTCGGTCTCAGTCATCTTCCGCACCTGCCAGTCCCACAGATCATCCACAAGGTGCTTCAATTCATTTGAGAGCTATTCCTCGGAGAGTGCCTTCCCCTTGAAATGGATGATCACAACAAACACTTCCCCCTTGGCCCTGTCTGGCAGGGGCTCCACGTTGATGTTGAAGAAGCCACCACCCGAGATGGCATGGACCAGGGTCTAGAGAATCATCAGCTTGCCCCGGGTCGGGCAATTGGCAGAGACGTGGCCCTCCTTGCTGCAGATGACACACACCAGATCGAACTTGCAATCCATCTGGAAGTGTCCAGCTCTGCCGCATCGAAAGCACTCCTTGCCGGACGCCGCCGACGGCTCGCTGGCCTTGCCCTTCTACTTCTGCTGATTTGTCGGCCGGTCACCCTGACCTGCCCCTTTGGATTTGCCGCCCGACATCCCACCGCCCGCATTCCCTCCTTAGGTCCGCGCCTTCTTCTTGGCCGCCTCTGCTTGCTTCTTCTTCCTCTTTTCTTCCGCAATCCACCGCGGCGGTGGAGGTCCCCAGTCCTTCGACCCGCGCTCCTGCCTGCGCCCTCCATCAGCCTCCAGGTAGCCCCTTGCCTGGTAGCCACCCTACCAGTAGCCATCCTCCGGCTCTTGGTACTGTCTGCTGCCCTCCGACCACCGCCCATCCACCTCCCCATAGCCATCGTGGCGGCGCTTGTTGCGCCCATTGTAGTGCTCCATCACCACAACCTCCGCAAAGGAATGAGTTAGTGGGGTGGGAGGGGGAATGCGAACGAGAGAGCAGAGAGGGGAAATCACCGTGCGCCATCGCACTTGTAAACTTGTCACCGGAAACCCTAGCTCCGGATCAGTGGATCCCTTCTGCATCTAGAGTGCCTTATATCCCCGAGGTGGGCCGGGCGGATAAGGTCGCATTCCATTCCCGATGGGACGCTGGAGAGCGGAAACGCCTCAGTGGGCCACGACCCAACCGAAGCACACCCAGGTCCCACCTACAGATCTGGAGTAAGAAGTGGAGAGGGTGGTCTAGCCCAGCAGATGGCCCATCCAGCAAAACTGGGCCCGAGCCCACCTCCACCACCTCGCTCCGCTTTGGCATGCCCGACACCAGAGCCTCACGAGGGCTCCCCATCATCGGCGACAACGGGGGCAGCGCCCTTGCCACTTCGGCACGCAGGCTCACCGACAGAGATGCACCTGGCCTTGCACCGCCATTGTCGAAGCCACGCCCATTAGGGGAGCTCCAATCCCCCAAGCGATGGAAGCGTGGCACCGCGCCGCTCCCAAATCTGAAGCCTTTGCCTCCCGGCACAAAGGCCGACCGACGCTGGTGCCGGAGCGAGCCCCCCAGCTCCTCTGCCAGCGCAATGAAACCACCCAAGGTGGCTTGAGAAGGAGACCGGCGCGACAAATCCCCATCCGACCCCGCCCGCATCCCATCCTCATCTGGATCTGGAGACGACACCTCCGAGCGCTTGTCATCCTCAAGCTCCGTCGGCTAGGCTGTGACGACCTCAAATTTGATAACAAATTCGAAGTGCCCGTTATGTATTCCACCGCAATCCCAGAACCATTATTGCGATATACATAACGTAGTTGGTAACCAGTTCCATAGACATTACAATACGATGATTCAAATACAATGGTCATATAGACCAAGTCATATTACAACACAATATAGCAGCGGAAATAACGTCTTCGGGTCCATGCCTTCACCCTACAGGCAATGGCGACTCATGGAGACGAGCTTAGTTCTGATACTCTTCCTCATACCCTTCCTCCTGGTATTCCTCCCCGTAGTCTGGCCAAGTTGATAGCCAGGGACACAGCCGTGAGTACATTGGATGCACTCGCAAACCATCTTACAAATGAGTAGTGAAGTAGATATGCAAGGCTGATATGGTAGACTAAGCACTAAGTTTATTTGCTAAAAGCTAGTTTTATTTCCCAAGAATGTTCATTGGTAGGAAAGAGTTTTAGTTCTCTAAGTTCCATCTAAAGAGGACTTCAAGTATGTCACAACATTTCAAGTCAAGTCATTCACCAAGTCACCATTGTCACTTTTAGTCCTGACAAAAGTCAAGTACAGCTTGCCAACCGTCCATGACCGCGGACGCGGCTATTCGAATAGTTTGAAAACCTCTGCAGAGGGGTACACTTTACCCACAAGATTCGATACATCTGCCGGGAGAAATCCACGGTCCGTCATACAAAAGTATGTGGGGTTCAGATAATCAAACAGACTCTTTCACTTGTCTACTCTAGTATGGGATCCTTCCCTAGAGCCCGAGACACGGATTTCCCCATTCCGGCGCCTCTAGTTTTGCCCACTCCGGGATGCCGGACGGATGGAAATCTTCAGGAAGGAAAATTTCCAATAACCACTTGGTTCGGAAGCAACCATGCATGGAATGCTTCTATAAAGGATGAAACAAGACCTCCCATACTAAAATAAACAAGCTAGGAATAAGCCCTTTCCCATTCAGGGGTAATGTGGTTGTACGGTATAATTGGCTCCCATGGTACATCACTCGTTGTCATTGAGAAATATATTTCATAGTTCTTAGTCAAGATTGATTTTCTTTCATAAAGCCATTATGTAGGAACAATCTCCATTTCAAGTTTCAAGTTCAAGTCACCAAGTTCAACTAGAGTTCCCCTTATAGACGGCCTCAATATTATTAGCGACTAAGCCACTACTTTGAGTGATGACCACTAAATAGAGTTGGATAAACTCAACTTGATGCTCTTGTTAAGCAAGATATCACTATTCTCCTATCATTCTACTCTAGCAATTCAATCATGCAATTTACTTAAAACAAGTAGAATGCAATATTAAAACTAGGCATTGGGAGTATGAATCAAAGATGGCTTGCCTTGGTTGGCAAAGTGTCCGGGGTATTCTTCTTCTTCTTGGTAATAATCCCCTCCAATATCCTCCTCGGCAACACTAGCGTCTAATAACGAATAAACACAAAGCACACAATCACTACACCATACTAACAACACACCAAGCACACATCTTTGTTTGCTAACAATAGCATTCATGTTGCATTTTATGGGGTTGGATTATAAGTTTTGCTTCTAAGTTTTCATCAAGTGTGCAAGTTAACGTTTCTACTAAGTGTCATATGTTGTTCCCTTTCTAAGCATTGGTATTGATTTAGGGTTAACTAAGACAAGTTCAAGTGGGAGGGATTAACTAAGTGAATTGGTAAGAGGGCAAATTAATTCTAAGTGTATGATATGGATCTATCATTTTATGCTACAAGATAGGATTAGGTTAGGGTCTAAGTAGTCACACTAACAAGGTTTTAGTTAGTTAGGGTTGACTAAACAGTAAGGAATGTCATTGGTGAGTTCACAAATTTAATTTCATGATTTATGGAGGTTTAAATAATTTTCTAGAAATCTTTCATGATTAAACAAGCTATGGTCACACTATTCATACCTAATTAAATTCCTAACTTATTTTGGATTCTAACCAGTTCTATTGGGTAGAGTATTTCACAAGCTTTCCAACGACATCTTATTTGCTAAATTTGAACCTATGAAACTCTGGGAAAATTAAATATACGAAAGCATCTGAATAGGTTTTTCAAGAATCGGAAAAAAATCGATTTAGCCCTTTTTTTTCTAACTCGGGCCGGACACACAGCTGAACTGGGCCGGCCCGTTCGGCTGCAGCTGGGCGGTTGTAGGAAAAAAATAAAAGCTGACAACGGGCCCCGCTGGTCAGGTTTAGTGAATCGAATCGGTACGTGGCTTTCTTCCCCAGCTCGACGCGTACACGGCGAGCGCGGGCTACTCGGAAGAGGCGGTGGCTGGGGTGCTCACCGGCGGTGACGGGGAGCGGCGGCGAGGATGCAGGGCGGATGCGGGGGTCCTCCTCCGCCACCTCCAGCAGGTACAGCTCCGGGGAAAGCTCAGCAACGCCGGGAACGTGCGGTGGCCTGCGGGGACGTCGAGGTCGGCGAGCTCGACTGAGAGCACGAGAGCGAGGGAAACGTTGTCTAGGGAGGTGCTGGGGATGGTGTGGTTCTTTTCAGGGAAGAAGGGCGCCCTTTTATAGGCGGGAGAGGGAGCACCGGCGAGGTCCAGAGGCGGCCAGTACACCATGTGTGTCGGCCGTGGGAGGGGCAAGGCTTGGTTCTGGCGTGGGCGGCGGGCTGCTGCGTGCTGTAGGAGTGTCCTGGCGCGATGGGAGGGGCTGAGGTGGTCTGGTTCAGAGGGGGGCATGGTAGGGGTCCGGTGTGCTCTTCTTCCATGCCATCCATGTCTCACGGCCGGTGCCTATGCAGGGGAGACAAGGAATCGACCAAGGAGAGTCAAGGGCACTGCTTGGAGGTCAGAGACTAGGGCTAGGGCTGCCAACCACTGTTGCCAACAGTGGATTCGATTTTGCTAGATTTCTGCCCACCAAGTGTTTGTTGAAATGCCCGCATGAAATCAAAATTTGAATTTTTGAAAATTTCTAATTGGGTTGGTCATTATATTGGATAGGGACTCTAAAACAATTTTTGTTAGGTCAAGAGGGGGTGTTTTGCTCCAGGGCTAATTTGAATTTGGGGGGGTCATATGATTCAGATTCAAACTTTGGTTGAAGTTTGAGTGATGCTCTGGTTTGAATTTTGAGTAGATTCTTGTTGGTTGAGTTAGTATGTAACTTGGTTAAGCTCAACTAACAGGCCAAACATGAAGGTGGGTTCTAGATTTCTTAATTCAAGGGCTCAAAGTAGGGTAGTCAAACAGATTTCCTAGATCATCTTTTTCTTCTCTTTTTCTTTCTTATTTTTATTTCTGGTTGCTTTGGTTCTTATAATCTTTCTCAATTGATTCTGTTGGTTCACTTAGAATTAACTAGACAATACACAATCAAAAACAACACACATGAAATCATAGAATACATAGAGTAGAAAATACATGTATGCATAAAATAATGAGTAAAAAGTTTTATTTGGGTCCAAAATTTGGTACTTTATTTAATAAGAAGTGGATTACAATTTCTGAGTTGTTACAATCTTCCCCCCTTAAAAAGAATCTCGTCCCCGAGATTCACTAATTAAGAACTGAAAAGATTGGGAAACTCTTTCTGAAGGTAATCTTCTCGTTCCCAAGTAGCTTCAGCTTCGGTGTGATTACTCCACTGAACTTTCAGAAACTTGATACTTCGGGTTCGAGTGGTTCGATATGCTTCCTCGAGGATACGGATAGGTACTTCACGATAGGTCAAATCCTTGTTGATGTCCACCGAACGGTGATCAATATTCTTGAAGATTTCGGGCTTCTCCGAAACTTCAAGACATTTCCGAAGTAAGGACACGTGGAAGACATCGTGTACTTCAGACAATTCAAGGGGCATTTCCAACTGATAAGACACTTCTCCTCGGCGGTCTAGTATCTTGAAGGGTCCAATATATCTTGGCGCAAGCTTTCCTTTTACTTGGAATCTTTGCATTCCCTTGAGAGGTGATACTCTAAGATAAACAAAGTCTCCACCCTTGAAAGTCAGTTCTCGACGTCTCTTGTCGGCATAACTCTTTTGTCTTGACTGGGCTGCCTTGAGGTATTCACGAATCATGCAAACTTTCTCCTCGGCTTCTTGCAAAATATCTGGTCCAAAAATCTGACTGTCTCCGGTTTCTGACCAATTCAGAGGGGTACGACACTTTCTTCCATACAAGGCTTCAAATGGGGCCATTTGCAAACTGGCTTGATAACTGTTGTTGTAGGAAAACTCCGCGAAAGGCAGACAATCTTCCCACTTAGCTCCATAGGCTAGAACACAGGCTCTCAACATATCTTCAAGTATTTGGTTTACTCTTTCAGTCTGTCCATCCGTCTGTGGGTGGTAAGCGGTGCTGAAGGCTAACTTGGTTCCCAAGGCTTGATGCAAACTTTTCCAAAATCTTGAGGTGAATTGGGTTCCTCGATCAGAAACTATGGTTTTAGGGACTCCATGCAAGCCAACAATTCTGGATAGATACAGGTCCGCTAGCTGTCCCGAGTTATAAGTGGTCTTGACAGGAATAAAGTGGGCTACTTTGGTTAGTCTATCCACAATGACCCAAATAGAGTCATTGCCACGGCTAGACCTTGGAAATCCAGTGATGAAATCCATTCCAACAGATTCCCACTTCCATTCCGGAACTTGCAAAGGTTGCAGCAGTCCAGCAGGACGTTGATGTTCAGCCTTGACGGATATGACTCTTTGATGTTCAGTCCATTCCGGAACTTTTCCACAGTCACATTTCAAATTGCCAATCCCTGTCCGTACAGTCATATCGCTTCCCCTTCATTACAAGTGGATTGCAACTGCAATTTACTAGATACAAGGAGGCCGTAATTTAGTTTTATCTAGTTACAAGTGGGTCGCAATTGAGAATCAACTATTTGTACATGGATTAAAAAAATCAAATTTCAAAATTTAAAATCATTCAAATTTTAGAAAAAACATAAAAGAAAAAAGAGATTTCTATTTTCGTGCCCTCGGGTCCTTAGTTGTACTCAGTTTTCCCCAGCTCCTTAGTTTTTCCTCAGTTTTGTCCAAGCCATTGTCTGAAACCCTCACAAGTGCTGTAACGGCCGGTTGCCCGACGGGTCAACAACTTTGACCGTTATCTGCTGACTAGTGGGACCACGTAGAGCCCGCAAAGACACATCAGACCATCCATCTTTGTTTGACCGTAAGCATCGCCGTATCCCTGACCAAAACGCGGACGAGTGGGGCTTTGGTATATCGAATGACAAGTGGGGCCATGACACTGATACAAGAGGCAATACACGGGTAGGATTAGATTTTTAAATGGAGCTCTACAGCGATGGCATGGAGGAGGTGGCATGCGGGGTGCCGAGATGAGATCAACGCCCATAAAGAACTGCATGAGGCGAGACCAGACGCATTAGATAGATATGAACTAGACGTGTTTAACCATGTAAAGAAGAGAAGAAATGGTCGAGGACATCGACGATGAACTCAACACTTTGACTGATGGTGTCGGACACGAACGCGAGCAATGTAGAGAAAACTAGTGTCTCTCCTTTCTGGCGTGTGATGACCCACAAGTATAGGGGATCGCAACAGTCTTCGAGGGAAGTATTACCCAAATTTATTGATTCGACACAAGGGGAGCCAAAGAATATATGTAAGCCTTAACAGATGAGTTGTCAATTCAGCTGCACCTGGAAACAGTCTTGCTCGCAGTGGTTTATCAGTAGCAACAGTTTTATAGTGGTGACAGTAGTAAAACAGTAACATCAGTAGTAAAATAGCAGCGGTAATAGTAACAGTTGTAAACAGTAGGAACAAATACTGTAGGCATAGGGATGGATTACGGGCGTTGCATGGATAAGATAATTCATGAAATCAATGAGACATGGGCATTGCAGATAAATAAAGATAAAGCATCCTAGTACAAACAATCATAGGCATGTGTTCCGTATATAGTCGTACGTGCTCACAAGGAGAAACTTGCACGACATCTTTTGTCCTACCAGCCTGTTGCAGCAGGGCCTCAAGGGAAACTACTGGTAATTAAGGTACTCCTTTTAATAAAGTACCGGAGCAAAGCATTAGCACTCGGTGAACACATGTGATCCTCACATCATAGCCATCCCCTCCAGTTATCCCAATTTCTGTCACTTTGGGGCCTCGGGTTTCGGACAACAATATGTGTATACAACTTGTAGGTAAGACCATAAACAACGAGTATCATCATAGAAATAATAACATGTTCAGATCTGAAATCATGGCACTCGGGCCCAAAGTGACAAGCATTAAGCACAACAAGTTGCAACAATGTTATAGGCACTAAATAAAGATACTAGGCACTATGCCCTAACAATCTTATATCAAATTACATGAATGATCTCATCCAAATCCCTACCATCCCCTCATCTACAGCGGGGGAATTACTCACACATGGATGGGGGAGTCATGGATGGTCGATGGAGGAGCGTCGGTGATGATGGCGATGAAGATCTCCTCCAAATCCCCGTCCCGGCAGGGTGCCAGAACGGAGTTTCTGGTTCCAAATCGCGGTTTCTGATGGCGGCGGCGCAGCGGAAGTCTATCTGGGAAAAACGCCGTCTCCCTGATATTATGTCGTCAGAGGGTATATGTAGGCGAGAGGGGAGGTCGAGAGGGCTGCTGGGGCCTCCTCACGCCAGGGTGGCGTGGCCAGGGCTGGGCCGTGCCACCAGTGTGTGAGGGCCCCTCGAGCCTTCTCTCCGTCCCGTCTTCTGGCTCCGTGGGTCTTCTGGTGAAATATATTTTTTGATGATTTTTCCCGAATTTTTACTGAAAGTTGGATTTCTGCACAAAAACGAGACACCAGAGCAATTCTGCTGAAAACAGCGTCAGTCTGTGTTAGTTGTATTCAAAACACACAAATTAGAGGAGAAACAATAGCAAAAGTGTTCGGGAAAGTAGATACGTTTTGGACGTATCAACTCCCCCCAAGCTTAGCTATTTGCTTGTCCTCAAGCAATTCAGTTAACAACTGAGAGCGATAAAAGAATCTTTCACGAACACATTTGCTCATATGATGTATATATACTAACTATGTGATCAAGTACTCAGGCAATTAATAATAAGAAATATGCAACTAATGTCACCTCATAGTCAAGCAAACTATGAAAGAGTGCCAATAGACTAATAACAAGTAACATGTACATAAGAAGCTACAAGATAGTAATATGCATAAATGATATGAAAGAGTGGTATCCAGCTTGCCTTTATTTGTGGAGCAAAACATAAATGCTGAGGCACCTCTGAAGTCCAAGGGAAGACTAGAAGTTAAAAATATCAAAGATACAAGCATCAAAGTTATACCACAATTAACCGTGTTCTGGGACAAGCACATTACACTAAGAATAACAGCTATGCTCTCAAGAAGTGCTTAAAAGCTAGAAGATGATGACTCAACATAAAAGTAAGAGAAAGACCCTTTGCAGAGGGAAGGAGTGATTTAACATGTGCTAGAGCTTTTCATTTGTAAAACAGAGATAAAAATTTCTTTTGATAGGTGGTTGTTCTATGTCAACGACTAGCAATGGGGACTTGCTATCTTCCATAATAAACAAGTGAGAGCGGTTCCGAGTTCTTTGAAATTTTGGCACATTGGTGCTCTTTTATAAAGCTTTGGCACTCCTCCCCACCTTTTTCCTTTCTCAAACCATGGCGAACCGATTCCATCGGGTGCCCACCAACTTTCACATTCCATTGGAGGAGTGCCTTTTTTCTTTCTTTTAGAATTAAGATTATAATGGTCTGACCAGCTCCCTTGCAAAATTAATGACGAGCAGATAAAGCTGCCTAGTCGAGGGGTACTTAATTTAATATGGAAGATAGCAATTCCGACCACTACGTCCCCATGAGCTAAAAACAATGGCACAAAATGAGAAGTAGTTGAAAGTTTTGAAAGGTAGCACATGAAAATTTACTTGGAATGGCTTACAAATACCATGCATAGGAATTTATAGTGGACTCTTTGGAAGACTTGGTTTTTGGTAATTGGATGCATGAGTAGAGCTCATACTCAGTACAAGTGAAGGCTAGCAAAAGACTGGGAAGCGACAATCGAGAGAGCAATAACTGTCATAATCATGCTTGCGACAAAACAAAATTAATATAGGCATAAAAATGATACAAGAACTCTGAGGCAATTTAGATCATCGAGGCTTAATTGACTTTTTGTTTAGTCATATGCATGCTTGAGCATGTGCCGAGTTGATTCAAATGAAACTTTCAGAGGTGGATACCACAATAACATACCATATTATGAATAAAACAATGCATGCAAGCGTCTTCATGACATGCTGCAAGCTAATAGTAAATTGAAACTAATCATATGAAAGCAAGAACTACAAAGCATCCATTAGATAACATATACCTTACATGAACCGACTAAGCATGTCCACATGGATGAGTATATGTACAAAAATGAAAACAAATAGAGTTCATACCAGCCTCTTACCACAACTCGGATTGTCATATGTCGTCATTATTGCTCTTCACTTGTGTGGCTTGAATAATATAAGTGAATACCAAGCTCCAATTGAGTAACGGGAGACTGAACTCTGCAACAAACTTTACAAAACCGAAGAAGAACAACAAATATTTTTGTGTTTTCGATTTTCAAAACAAAAGCAGAAGGAAATAGCAAACAAAGCAAAGTATTTTTGGGTTTTTCAAGTGGCAAACCGAAAATAGCAAGTAAAGCAAACCAAAGGTAGAAAACTAAAAAGACAAACAAAGAGAAACAACGGAAATATTTTTGGTCTTTTTGTGTTTTGGAAAAGTGGAAATAAGAACGAGAACACTAGAGAAAGCGAAACATGGATATACAAAGGACCGACAAAATATGATATGTAGATGAGTGCATCGTCGACGTACCTCCCACAAGCTTAGGCTTTTGGCCTAAGTGGAGATCAATTCTGGCTCTGATAGCTGCCCCAGGCTGGTGGGTCATCATAGGTGTAATCGTACCCCGGCTCTCGTGAAGATGAAGCTGATGGCGCAAAATCATAATAAGGCTGCTTATATGGGAAGTTCGCAATGTCGGAGGGCTGTCCCGACTCCTCGGCGCCCTCCTCATCGTGCACAGGCGGCGGGTGCTCCTCTACGTACGCATCAAGCTCATCTTCCGTAAGCGACCATCCATTCCTGCGATCAAGGTTAAACAAAAGAGGTGCAGGCAAACGGACTGATCGATCAGTCTTTACTACCCTCCAGGTAGTCTTCTTGAAAAAGGTTAGCTCAAATGTTAAATGAATCAAACTAGCAGGAGGAGAAATAAACTTATGATGAATCATAGAATTAAGATCAAGTTTTTCCTCGGGGAATTGCAGATCTAGAAGATGAGGCACTACACCATGCAAAGCTAACAGGCGTGAAGCTATAAGTCCCCCACAGATTCCCCCTTTCTCACGATTAATATCAAGACGGAAAGCTATTAAGGCACCCAAATTGTAAGTTCTATCACGCCTCAAAGCAGCAGCAATAAAAGCTAGATCATGGAGAGATAATTTACTTGTAGATTTCCTAGCAAGAACACATTTGGTAATGAAGAAGGCAAAATATCGAATGGATGGGAAATGAATATTTCGAGTTTTACCACCCTCTCCTGTGAAGCTTCTTCCTTGGCAAATCTCTTCGTATAGTTCTAATAATGGCCTCGGCTAGCCCCTTATCTTCTCAAGCGATCCCCATTGTGGTACTCTAATAGCTGTACAGAAAACATCCAGAGGCAAGTCCACAGATTTGTTATAAATTTTATAATGAACCATGGGGTTAGAAGTGGACCAACAAAATCTGAAATCCTGCACCACAGACATTGTTAGTTTAACATATTGGGGAGGTTCACCCTCAACAAAGTATTCCAATCCTGCATTAGAGAGTAAGGTTTGAAAATCCTGCAGAATTCCGGCAGCATTCATGAACTCTGAGCAAGGATAGTGTGAGGGGAAGAGCTTCTCTTCACGGTGAACTTTCATAACTTCATGCACTTCTAGTTCATGTTGAGAGAGCTGATATGCATTCTCCTCCATTTCTGAAATTTTTGACAAACCTCATAAAATATGATTTTAAGACAAGCAAGTGTAGGAAACTACTATAGTGGATTACTAGAGAGCTAACATGCATCAAAATAACAATTCTAAGCAATAAAACAAGCATGCATACTCATTTATACTGTCACCTACAAAGCTAAAATACTCAAGAAGTACTTTACCAAAAGAAATTCTACTTGGACAAGTGGAGGAGTCACATATCGGAGAACAAATACACCAAATTTCAGCAGAAATGTTGGGCTGAGCAAGGAGATCAAAAAATCGAGGTGAAGAACAGCAAGAACTCGGGTTTGATCTGAGTGTGTCATTGTTTTCGGAAGAGAGAAAGAGCAGAAGAGGAAGAGATAAGTGAGAGGCCAGGTGGGGCCCTCTCACGCCTGGGTGGCGCGGCCAGGGCTGGGCCGCGCCACCTATGTGTGAGGTGGCGTGGCAGCCCCTCCTGGTGCCTCCCAGGTGTCTCTCTGCCCCATTTTTGACATAAAAATTTATAAAGAATTTTCTGGAATTTTTCGAGAAACTTTATTTTCGAGGATTTTTCAGAAATTGGCATATCGATAAAAACTCAGAAAAACGACAATAAAATGATTTCAAGCAAAACAAAACCAAGCATGCAACAGCTCTGAGATACTCTTAATCATGCAACTAAACTGAAGGAATAAAATTCTATGAAAGTAAATACAAGTGAGGTGGAGTGGATGCGGTGAAAACGAAGTTTCGTTCATATAAAATCACTTTGTTAACAAGGTTGATCAAGTCTTGTTCCCAAACTAACTTTATATGAGGCAAAACTTTGCACTTCACTAAATGCTTATGTTACCTCAACTTTGATAGGTATAGTCCCAACCATAACAATTTGATATTCTTCCTTGGGCTTTTGCTCTGAACAAATAATTTGACCAACTTTGATGGTCTCAACATGCTTGATTGAATTTAGAGCATTCTTCCTATCAATCTTCTTGGGAAAATAAACCATGTACTCTTTGTCATTGACATTAAAAGTTACTTTTCCTTGATTGCAATTAATAGCAGCACCTGCAGTGTTTAGAAAAGGTCTCCCAAGAATAATAGACATATTATCATCTTCAGGCATTTCCAACACAACAAAGTCAGTTAAAATCAAACAACTGTTAGCAACTTGAACAGGAACATTTTCACATATACCAATAGGAATAGTAGTAGACTTATCAGCCATCTGCAAAGATATATCAGTTGATACCAATTTTCTAAATCAAGTCTCTTATAAAGAGAAAAAGGCATGACACTAACTCCAGCTCCCAAATCACATAAAGCAGTTCTAACATAGTTATTTTTAATGGAGCAAGGAATAGTTGGTATACCTGGATCTCCAAGCTTCTCCGGTACTTTACCATCAAAAGAATAATTAGCAAGTAAAGTGGAAATTTCCTCACTAGGAATTTTCCTTTTGTTGGTGACAATATCTTTCATATACTTTGCATAAGGAGGCATTCTAATATCATCAGTCAAAGGAATTTGCAAAAATAAAGGTCTCATCCATTCACAAAACCTGTTGTAGTGTTCTTCTTCCTTGGACTTGTGTTTCTTACTAGGAAAAGGCATTGGTTTCTGTACCCAAGGTTCTCTCTCTTTACCATGCTTGTTGGCAATGAAGTCTTCTTTGGTGTACTTTGCATTCTTATCAATCTTTTCTGGTTCTTCTTCAACTTCTTCTTCAACTTCTTCTTTATCGGAAGCATCTCCTGGTTCAGTTTCAGCATCAGAAATAGAAATACTGTTAGGATCTTTACCTGCATCAGAGGATTCTGCAGTTGTTTTATGCTTCTTCTTCTTCTTCTTCTTAGAAGGAATATCATCACTTGCAGTTCATTGAGAATCTTGCTCGACCCTCTTAGGATGTGCTTCAGGATATAATGGATCTTGAGTAGCAGCACCACTTCTTGTGCGTATTTCACATGCTTGCTTCTCTCTTGCAGCATTAACTAGCAAATCTTTTTGCACCTTCGTAAGCTGATCAATTTGTGTTTGAACCATTGATATGTCCAAAACGTATCTACTTTCCCGAACACTTTTGCTATTGTTTCTCCTCTAATTTGTGTGTTTTGAATACAACTAACACGGACTGACGCTGTTTTCAGCAGAATTGCTCTGGTGTCTCGTTTTTGTGCAGAAATTCAACTTCCAGTAAAAATTCGGGAAAAATCATGAAAAATCATATTTCACCAGAAGACCCACGGAGCCAGAAGACAGGAGGGAGAGGAGGCTCGAGGGGCCGTCACACAGTGGTGGCGCGGCCCAGCCCTGGCCGCGCCACCCATGCGTGAGGGGGCCCCAGGTCCCCTCTCGACCTCCCCTCTCGCGTACATATACCCCCTGACGACATAATATCGGGGAGACGGCGTTTTTCCCAGATAGACTTTCGCTGCGCCGCCGCCATCAGAAACCGCGATTCGGAACCAGAAACTCCGTTCTGGCACCCTGCCGGGACGGGGATTCGGAGGAGATCTTCATCACCATTACCACCGACGCTCCTCCATCGACCATCCATGACTCCCCCATCCATGTGTGAGTAATTCCCCCGCTGTAGGTGAGGGGATGGTAGGGATTGGATGAGATTGTTCATGTAATTTGATATGAGATTGATAGGGCATAGTGCCTAGTATCTTTATTTAGTGCCTATGACATTGTTGCAACTTGTTGTGCTTAATGCTTGTCACTTTGGGCCCGAGTGCCATGATTTCAGATCTGAACATGTTATTATTTCTATGATGATACTTGTTGTTTATGGTCTTACCTACAAGTTGTATACACATATTGTTGTCCGGAACCCGAGGCCCCAAAGTGACAGAAATTGGGATAACCGGAGGGGATGGCTATGATGTGAGGATCACATGTGTTCACCGAGTGCTAATGCTTTGCTCCGGTACTTTATTAAAAGGAGTACCTTAATTACCAGTAGTTTCCCTTGAGGCCCTGCTGCAACAGGCTGGTAGGACAAAAGATGTCGTGCAAGTTTCTCCTCGTGAGCTCGTACGACTATATACGGAACACATGCCTATCATTGTTTGTACTAGGATGCTTTATCATTATTTATCTGCAATGCCTTTGTCTCATTGATTTCATGAATTATCTTATCCATGCAACGCCCGTAATCCATCCCTATGCCTACAGTATTTGTTCCTACTGTTTACAACCGTTACTATTACTGCTGCTATTTTACTACTGCTGTTATTGTTTCACTACTGTCACCACTATAAAACTGTTGCTACTGATAAACCACTGCGAGCAAGACTGTTTCCAGGTGCAGCTGAATTGACAACTCATCTGTTAAGGCTTACATATATTCTTTGGCTCCCCTTGTGTCGAATCGATAAATTTGGGTAATACTTCCCTCGAAGACTGTTGCGATCCCCTATACTTGTGGGTCATCAAGACTATTTTCTGGCGCCGTTGCCGGGGAGCATAGCTTTATTTGTAAGTTCACTTGGTATTCATATTGTTCGCTGCAATCCTTTCATCATGGATAAACCTCGTGATGGAAAAGTTCCTATATTGCCATCCACTACAAGAAGAGGTACGACTCTCAACACCTCTGTTGCTCTTGATTCACCATCTGTTATGAGTAAGTTGCTTACACCACCACACCCACATGCTACTGCTACTACTTCTGCTGAGATTGAAAATGCCACTGATAATTTAGATGATGCTTCTACTGTGCTTGATGAGAGTGGTTCACTAGGTTCCTTTTTAGATGCTACTATTGCTAGAGCTAAGTTGGGAAACACTACTGTTACACCTGTTAGTTCACCTGAGTCTAGGGAGTGTCCTAGTGATGATTATGATGATGATGCTTATATTGAGCTTAATGATGATTTTATTGCAGAAGCACGTGCTGCTCGTAATGCTGGTAATGTTAAAGAACTTCTTGCAAGACGCTCTATTAGATATAATTTGTCTCCTGATCCTAAGTTTGCTGCTTCTGCCATAAATATTAGAGACAAGGATTATGATTTCTCTTTGGATTTATCTTACATATCTATTGTTGAGAAAACTCCTTTTTGTGGTACTAAAGATGAGAGTGCTATGGAGCACATGAATGAGCTTTCTACTTTGAGTAATTTGTTTTCTGATGATATTAAGCTCCGCACTTACTTTGTTGCTAAGATTTTTCCTTTCTCGTTGAAAGATGCTGCTAAAACTTGGTTTAATAGCTTGACTCCTGGATCTCTTACTAGTCCTATTGCTTTGGTTAATGCTTTCTTTCAGAAATATTTTCCCGCTAGTGCTCAACATGCTGCTGTGCAGAAAATCTTTGATTTTGAACAGGGAAAAGGAGAGATATTGCCTGAATCTTGGACAAGGTTTTGTTCTTTAATTAGAGCTTTGCCTAAAGAACCATTGCCTAAAAATGAACTCCTTGATATATTTTATAATGGACTAACGGATGAATCTAAGTCATATTTGGATAGTTGTGCTGGTTGTGTTTTCAGGGAAAGAACTCCGGCTGAAGCAGAAGAATTAATGGCTAAAATAAGCCGGAATCATGATGATTGGACTTTAGTTGAGCCAACACCAGCACCAACTCCTGCGCCATCTACGGAGCCTACGCCGAAGAAGAGAGGGATGATTGAATTAAATGATGAAGTTATGAAGGAAGCTAAGAAATCTCTTAAGGAGAAAGGTATTAAGGCAAAAGATGTGAAGAATTTACCTCCTATTGAAGAATTATGTAAGCCAATCCCTCACTCATCTACTATTGAGGTACACTCTCTCCAACGCTTTGATGAAAGAGATATTCCTTATACTAAACCTCCTGATCAATGCTTAGATGAATTTGATAATTTTATTGTTAAGCAAGAAAATTTTAATAGAATGGTGCATAATCATTTGTTGGAAAATTCTAGAGCTATTAACAAGTTGCAGGATATTGTGGAGAGAACCGCTAATGATGTGAAGATACTTGCTAAACATTTTCAAATGGTTCAAACACAAATTTATCAGCTTACCAAGGTGCAAAAAGATTTGCTAGTTAATGTTGCAAGAGAGAAGCAAGCATGTGAAATACGCACAAGAAGTGGTGCTGCTACTCAAGACCCATTATATCCTGAAGGGCATCCTAAGAGGATTGAGCAAGATTCTCAACGCACTTCGAGTGATGATATTCCTTCTAAGAAGAAGAAGAAGAAGCATAAAACACCCGCAGAATCCTCTGATGCAGGTAAAGATCCTAACAGTGTTTCTATTTTTGATGCTGAAACTGAACCAGGAGATGCTTCCGATAAAGAAGAAGTTGAAGAAGAACCAGAGAAGATTGACAAGAATGCAAAGTACACCAAAGAAGACTTCATTGCCAACAAGCATGGTAAGGAGAGGGAACCTTGGGTACAGAAGCCAATGCCTTTTCCTAGTAAGAAACACAAGTCAAAGGAAGAAGAACACTACAACAGGTTTTGTGAATGGATGAGACCTTTATTTTTGCAAATTCCTTTGACTGATGCTATTAGAATGCCTCCTTATGCAAAGTATATGAAAGATATTGTCACTAATAAAAGGAAAATTCCCAGTGAGGAAATTTCCACACTACTTGCTAACTATTCTTTTGATGGTAAAGTTCCAGAGAAGCTTGGAGATCCAGGTATACCAACTATTCCTTGCTCCATTAAAAATAACTATGTTAGAACTGCTTTATGTGATTTGGGAGCGGGAGTAAGTGTCATGCCTTTTTCCCTCTATAAGAGACTTGATCTAGAAAAATTGGTAGCAACTGATATATCTTTGCAGATGGCTGATAAGTCTACTACTATTCCTATTGGTATATGTGAGAATGTTCCTGTTCAAGTTGCTAACATTTGTTTAATATTAACTGATTTTGTTGTGCTAGAAATGCCTGAAGATGATAATATGTCTATTATTCTTGGGAGACCTTTTCTAAACACTGCAGGTGCTGTTATTAATTGCAATCAAGAAAAAGTCACTTTTAATGTTAATGATAAAGAGTATACAGTATATTTTCCCAAGAAGATTGATAGGAAGAATGCTCTAAATACAATCAAGCATGTTGAGACCATCAAAGTTGGTCAAATTATTTGTTCAGAGCGAAAGCCCAAGGAAGAATACTGTAGGCATAGGGATGGATTACGGGCGTTGCATGGATAAGCTAATTCATGAAATCAATGAGACATGGGCATTGCAGATAAATAAAGATAAAGCATCCTAGTACAAACAATCATAGGCATGTGTTCCGTATATAGTCGTACGTGCTCACAAGGAGAAACTTGCACGACATCTTTTGTCCTACCAGCCTGTTGCAGCAGGGCCTCAAGGGAAACTACTGGTAATTAAGGTACTCCTTTTAATAAAGTACTGGAGCAAAGCATTAGCACTTGGTGAACACATGTGATCCTCACATCATAGCCATCCCCTCCGGTTATCCCAATTTCTGTCACTTTGGGGCCTCGGGTTTCGGACAACAATATGTGTATACAACTTGTAGGTAAGACCATAAACAACGAGTATCATCATAGAAATAATAACATATTCAGATCTGAAATCATGGCACTTGGGCCCAAAGTGACAAGCATTAAGCACAACAAGTTGCAACAATGTCATAGGCACTAAATAAGGATACTAGGCACTATGCCCTAACAATCTCATATCAAATTACATGAATGATCTCATCCAATCCCTACCATCCCCTCACCTACAGCGGGGGAATTACTCACACATGGATGGGGGAGTCATGGATGGTCGATGGAGGAGCGTCGGTGGTGATGGTGATGAAGATCTCCTCCGAATCCCCGTCCCGGCAGGGTGCCAGAACGGAGTTTCTGGTTCCGAATCGCGGTTTCTGATGGCGGCGGCGCAGCGGAAGTCTATCTGGGAAAAACGCCGTCTCCCCGATATTATGTCGTCAGGGGGTATATGTACGCGAGAGGGGAGGTCGAGAGGGGACCTGGGGCCCCCTCACGCATGGGTGGCGCAGCCAGGGCTGGGCCGCGCCACCACTGTGTGACGGCCCCTCGAGCCTCCTCTCCCTCCTGTCTTCTGGCTCCGTGGGTCTTCTGGTGAAATAGGATTTTTCATGATTTTTCCCGAATTTTTACTGGAAGTTGAATTTCTGCACAAAAACGAGACACCAGAGCAATTCTGCTGAAAACAGCGTCAGTCCGTGTTAGTTGTATTCAAAACACACAAATTAGAGGAGAAACAATAGCAAAAGTGTTCGGGAAAGTAGATACGTTTTGGACGTATCAGCGTGTATAGATGGGTGCTAGGGGAGTGTGGTGGCAAAGGGAAAGACCTCGCGGTGGTCTATGGCGTCCAGCATAGCGGGGCGGCGTGGCCGTGCTCACAGCGGCGTGTATGTTCGTCATTGGCATCAGCATGTACGTTCGTCATTGGCCTTGGCGGTATCTCTGGTGTGTCAGTGATCGAATGAGGGGACGGGATTGAGGGTGCATCCCGACGGTGACCTAGCAGTGGCGACGAGCATAGCCGTTCTGACCATGCCGATATCGGCATCGGCATCGTTTGGAGGCTGTGGTGCTCGAATCATGGTGGAAATTGCGATTCCCTATTATTTTTACATGCATAATATATAGAAACTTGCTAGATCTCTAAATCGATGCATATGAAGCTACATATATATTCTTGGTCATAATCCCCTTAGATGCATGGCTTCACGTCGTCGTCGCTTTCATCGTCAGTATCTTTGTCGTCCGTGTAGTAGTACTTCCTGCACGTTGTTCCGTCGAACACCTTCACTGTGAGCACATCATCGCCTTCATATTTGAAGTGTAGGAAGCAGCCAAAATCCACACCGTGCGCGATGGCGAAATTCTCCCAGCCCTTGTTGAGGTACATCCAGGCCTTGTCCGTCAAATAGGACCTCCACGGTCCAGAGACGAGGACCGCAGTCAGCTGCTCGCAGATATACCTTAGCGGGCTCCTGGCCATCAAGATAGTCCGCAAACTTTTTTGGGAGTGCCTGCAAAGAGATCGAGCGCCGATCGTTTGAAATTAAAGGTTTTTTAGAACATGCACATAATTAATCACATGCATCATATATGTGGGAATGCGTACGTACCTTCTTGGCCAAAGGGTCTTCATAGATGGCGATGAAGAACTCCTCTATGATCAATGGCAGTATTGACAGTGGTGGTGGCAATGATGATGATCCACCACCCCGGCCGCCCCTTCCCCTTCCCCTTCCGGTCGACGCCCGAGACGTGGAAGCCATGGCAATGGATCAAGTGTATATGAACGAAGAAGAGAGAGGCAGAATCTATTGACATGAGGGATGGCCGTTGTGGGGGTTTATAAGGGAGAGATGACCGTTGTGGGGTTTACACCATGAATTAATGTAGAGATGACCGTTATGGGGTTTACACAATAAATTAAGGAGGAGATGACCGTTGCCCAAAAAGTAATGCCTAAAAGAAATGGAAATTCATGATAGTTTATCATTTTACCGTGAAAAGTAATGCCTAAAAGAAATAGAAATTCGTGATAGTTTATCATTTTACCGTGAAAAGTAATGCCTACAAGAAATGGAAATTCGTGATAGTTTATCATTTAAGCGTGAAAAGTAATGCCTACAAGAAATGGAAATTCGTGATAGTTTATCATTTTACCGTGAAAAGTAATGCCTAAAAGAAATGGAAATTCGTGATAGTTTATCATTTTACCGTGAAAAGTAATGCCTACAAGAAATGAAAATTTGTGATAGTTTATTATTTTACCGTGAAAAGTAATGCCTAAAAGAAATGGAAATTCGTGATAGTTTATCATTTTACCGTGAAAAGTAATGCCTACAAGAAATTCGTGATTACCAAACTTGTTGAATCCGGTGGTAAACTCGTTATTTAGCATACATAGAGGGGTAGTAGTTTGCCACCGACAGATAGAGAGAGAGTGGCCATGATGAGAGAGAAAGAGGGGTTATCCTGCCTATTAGATTATAGGATCGATGGTAGGTGGGCACAATCCGTGTGACAACAGCTCGACCAATCAGGCCAAGTTTGGGCTTCTGTGAGAAGGGAGAGGGTAAAACTGAGTAGTATCAAGGATCCAAGGGCAAGTAAATAGTAAACAGGCTAAGGAATTCAAATAAGAGATTTAGAAAAAGAAAAACACATGTTTTGTACAATGAAACCTAGGTTGGCCTACCTCAAAGTATTAGCAATTCAAATATACATGAGTGTGAAAATTATGGCCTCATTCAGACAAACTATGTTTTGGGTATAGATATTTTGAGAAGGAGTTTGAGTGGAAAGCCATGAACCTTCATAGCTACTAGTGATTTGAGAAGTGGCCATTTGTGTTAAAACTTGATTTATATATGATTGTTATGATTTATATATGATTGTTATGAGTAGGAGGCACTATGATTTAATTTTTTTGAATTTTTTTGCGCATGAAATGACTCAATTAGATAGCTTAATTCCATTTGTTGACTCTCTGTTGACCAGCCACTTGAGGGTAAAACTGAGTATATTGCACTAGTCAGTATTAATACTCGAGGGGAAAACTGAGTACATATATTTTTCCAGTGTAAGACTCGAGGGTAGAACTGAGTACACGTAACGGTACAGACGTGCAGTACCACGGACGCGTGTTGTGACCAAACGTCTAGTTTTTTTGAGAAACTGCTGACACAAACCGTCACTTTGCCAGTACAGAGCCCCTCTCTCCCTCCCTCTGCACACAGTCTCATTCTCACTCACGCACGCAACCACGCCTCTCACGTCCCATCACCTTCTCGAAAAACCCCAACCGCCCTACGCGCGCTCCCCTGCCGGCGATGGAGAAGAAGAATGCGCCGGCGGCCGTCGCCCCCGAGCCCGTCGCCTCCGAGCCCGTCGCCTCCGAGCCCATCGCCTCCGAGCCCGTCGCATCCGAGCCCGTCGCCACCGAGCCCATCGCATCCGAGGCCGTCGCCGCCGAGCCCGTCGCCTCCGAGGGCGGCGCATCCAAGCGCGGTGCCTCCGTGAACTGGGCCTCTCTCAGGGCTGACGGACCACTTCACAAGATCGGCGACTGCTTACTGGCAAACGGATACCTACTCTGTTTTGAGGCAAATTTGTACAAATTGGCGCTCAGATTTATCTGAGCCCGACGTGCACCTGCACGAATGGATCATAGTAGAACACGCCCTTCCACGCGCCGCTGAGTTCTCCTTCCTCCACCTCCGCACATCCCGCTACGTCACTATCGATCTAACGGAAGTTCATGCAAGGTTCAAATTCCTCCATATCTATAGAGTTAATCTATTTTTATTTTCAATCGTAAACATCTTAGTGCTGAATGTTATCTTCATCAATATATTTTAGATACTACTTCGTCGGCTTTTGCCGTGGCATCATCGTGCTTGCCCAGAAGAACCAGCCGCACAAGATACGGCTTCTGAACCCACTCACAAAGACATTGAATACTATGTTTGAGACGCAGATGCCATCTGTTATTCTGGAGTCAGTCGCTGTAATGAAGTCCCCGACTATGGTCTTCGTTTCCACATATTACCCGGTGAAAATTGCTTGGGTCGATGAGAGCACTCCAACTAAGGGTATAGATAAAGATTGGGGAGAAGGAAGATTTTTGATCGAGCACCATTCTATGCGTTGCATTACTCCGTTCAATGGTGAATTCTATGCAATAGCTATGAACAATTTGGAGTTCGGAATATTAGTGTGCACCAACAATGTCCAGTTGGAGCAGCGCGCGAGCACTGTCAACATGGAGACACTATTTTCATTTCCAGAACTTGGAAATGACAAGTTCTACCTTGTGAAGTTGGATGGTGATCTGCTGCTTGTGTTCTTGGGAGTCGTTTGGAGGAAGGTCAAACATTGGTGTACCGTGTGGACACTAAGAGCCGCTCTCTCCATGCCGTCAGTAACATTGGCAGTCGTGCCTTCTTCGTCCATCATATCCAGTGTATCTCCGTCGACACCAGAGTGCACCCGACACTTCGATCTAGCTGCATCTACTACGCGGATTTGGGTTTAATAAGAGAGTACTTTGATGATATAAAGGTCTGGGATGAGTGGCCACTACGTGTGGATAGATTAGGAAAGTACGGTCCGAGAAATGAACAAAGGCCATACCGTTTGGAGGACGTATTGGCTGCACACTGCAGACGGAAAGAGTTCAATGAATATTTCTTTCAGACCAGAAAATGGAGCGACAAAGATATATATGATGAATGAAGAACAGATTCATTCATCCTGGGGTATCCTAATCTTTATGTTGGCCATACATTGCGTCTTGTATTATTTTCAGGTTAGTTTGTCGTGAACATTAACATCGTTATTGGCTGCTTTTGGCTGCTGTATGCAGTTTATGTATTATACTTAGTTTTCTAGATTTATTATGCTGTTGTGAATTTATCCTATACTAGCTTCTAGATTTGCTACTAGATTTGTTACCATATTAGGCAAAAAAGAGGGCCAAAAGGCAACAATCATTGAAGAAAGATAGAAATAGAAACTTCTCTAGATTTGATACTAATTTGGTGAAAATAGAGAGAACTGTTATAGAGAGAGAGGGAAAAAAGGCGCTCTGAAAAGGCGTTCTGAAAAATGCCAATTTGGGCCGAGAGAGACAGAACCGAGCTCTCACGTACAACCAAACGCGGTCTCGTCCTGTCCCACGCGGTCCCTTTCTACCAGCCCCACGCGACGCGGCCCCACACGACGCGGCCCCACACGTCAGCACGAAACGGTCAACTAAACGGGAATCCTCCCGTCCGAGCTTCTTCTGAGGGTTTCAGACAAGGGCTTGGGAAAAACTGAGGAAAAACTAAGCAGCTGGGGAAACCTGAGTACAACTAAGGACCTGAGGGCACAAAAATAGAAATCCCAAGAAAAAAAGGTGATGTCAGGCGACTGATCACCTCTGGGATCCCAACAACGATTTTGTTCTTCTATGAATAACTTCAAGTTTCATGCATTTATTATATTTCTTAAAAAGATACCCGCTGCAATGCGGAATTTTGTTCTGTTCTATATAATATATGGAGGTGATAATATCATACTTCCTCCGACCCATAATACTCTTCGCTAATATAGATGTATCTCGACACATTTTAGTGGTACATACATTCGTATTAGCGAATAGTAATATGGGTCGGAGGGAGTACTAGTTTATAATAGTGATATCCGATCAAATGCTTGAACACATTACACATATATAATCAGGAGTACACTTGGAACAATGTACATCAAACTAGTAGTTTATAATAGTCATCACTATGGCCAGCCTTAGATATTTTGATTCTAATTAAATTGGCAGAATGGGTAGACAGTGTCATGTTGGTGACTGTTAGGAAGTACTAGTACAAGGTTCTTCATGTGGTTAGTGTGAATGAATGTGTAAGATCTTCTTATATAACGCAGAAAAATAAACAGTTGCCGAGTTACAGACAGAGCGTCGCGACTGCTCTTCTCCTTCTCCTCCGCCGCGTCCGGCCCCGCCGGCGATGGCTCGTAACCCCTGCGACCTCCGCTTCCTCCTCCTCGCCGCCGCCGTAGCCTTCATCTACATCCAGGTAGCCCCACCATCCCTCCCTCTCTCTACAAATCAGATCCATTCGGGCCAGCCAGTTGCCGGGGATCTGATTACGTCTTCTCCTCCTTCTCCGTAGATCAGATTCGAGTAGAGATGACAGTGAAATCAGGGTCTAGACTTTACCTCAGCTCTCCCTGATGAATTCTTTCCTCTTTGCATCTGCAGGTGCGGCTCTTTGCTACCCAGTCTCATCACGCAGAACGCCTCGCAGAAGCAGTGAGCAAACACTTCCCTGTTGCCCCATCTATATTTCTGGGCTCTGCTTCGTCTATCTGTACCAATACCTTGCTCATCGAGGGGTTAACACATGTAGTTTGGTGCAGGAAAAATCGGAGAACAGATGCACCAGCCAGCTGCGCTCCATGATCGATCAGGTCAGCATGCAGCAGGAGAAGATTGTTGCACTAGAAGGTACTGATACTAATTTGCTGTCACAAATCTGATGCTGCCATTCAGGGGTCAAATGCTTGAACACATATATAATTAGTTCTGTGCCGTACTCCGGGCTTATCCATCCGAGGAGCACAGCTCTTAGCGTTACTTAGGCCAGTGTACTCAGGATAGTTCTATACTTGTATTTACAAATCCAGATGATGTTTTGGGTTTTTGCGGATTAATTTTACAGCTCCTAGATTGCTCTGTCGTGTCATGTGCAATCATCAACCAAAATCTCAACATAGGCACCACTGCAGTTATCTTTCCTCTGCTTTATGAAGAATTTACTCATTTTACTGAACTGTGTATAGGCATTTTACAATTTTAACCTTTGGTTAATGCAACAGAGATGAAGATACGCCAAGACGAGGAGCGTGTGCAGCTCAAGATTTTAATTCAAGACCTCGAAAGTATGAATCCGTTACCTCTGTTTAACGTTTACTCCCTTCATTCCAAAATAATTGAAGTTCCGGGTTTGTCCTTGGTCAAGCTACTTTTAGCTTGGCCAAGCTTGTAGAACAATTTATCAACATCTATAGAACACTAATTTAGTTTTATTAGATTCATCACACAATATATTTACTAACTATAAAGATCTGACATTGTAGATATTGACACATTTTCCCACAATTTTGGTCAAACTTAGAGAAGTTTGACTTAGGAAAAAGTCAATTATTTTTTAATGGAGGGAGTAATTATTGATTTCAGCTACAACAACGCTTTTTTTTGCGTATCGCTGCTACAGTAGTTGATTTTCTCAGGCCTCCTGCTGTTTAGTCATCATAGTGAAATGCAAACATTTAGGTCATCAGACTACGTGTGTCATCTTCCATTCATCCACACTTTGCCATACTTTTTTGTTTGAACAAATACTGTAGGGAGGCCCCGAGTATATATGTATTCAGGGTCATACTTGAATGGAAACCTTGCCATACTGGCGCCTCTATCAGATTCATGCTGGTGTTCAATGCTCAAATTGGCATGTCTTCTACTTGAGGCAATATAGATTCAAAATATTGCTTTCTGGAACTTGGTACTTATGAAAGAATTTGGATTGGTTTCGTCAAAAGTTTTTTTTAAGATTTGTATAAGAACTAAGTATGTTGAGATTTGCATGCTTCTGAAAATACTGTTTAGATATGGTTTTGCAGCATTCTGTTGACAATTAGTGCAAATACATCAGGAACTTGAAATCTAACACTATCTTTACATTTCTTTTGGATGCAGAAAGGAGTATGCAGAGCTTAGTAAACAAGAACGTGGTATGAAATCTTGCTAACTTTGTTTAGCTTTACAGTATGAATCTGATCTCTTTCTGTACCACAGGTTCCTGTTGCCGCTGTTGTCATAATGGCTTGCAATCGACCAGATTATTTGCAGAGGACAGTTGAATCCATCCTGAAGTATGCTTTATCTCTTCATTCCGTCATTTTTGAAAAGCTGAAAAATTAGCTCTGTATTGTTTTGTTTAACTCTTTAGTGGCACCAAGATCCCACTCAGGGATGACACCAGCAGCAGTTTATATGGAATCAAGTTGCACTGTTGACCACAACACCTTTCAGTTTCATTTCTAAGATACTTTGATATTACTATTCTCCTAGTCTGTTTATGAATCCTAGGTGCTCCTTCCTGACCAATCGATGGGTCATAACTCTTTTAGGTACCAGAAAACAGTGGCTTCTAAGTTTCCACTATTTATATCTCAGGTACCGGTGATAGGAATTTCAGCTCTTGCTCTCTGTCTCTTCAAGGTGTGTGGGGAGGACATTTTTCATTGCCTTTTCCATTTGCAGGATGGAACAAATGGAGAAGTAAAAAAGAAAGCTTTGAGTTATACTCAAATAACATTTATGCAGGTCCGTAAAGAAATATTTTCCTTCATAGCATTTCCAGTACTTTTTTGTAAGCATAGCAGAAAATGAATTGTCTAGCTAACACACTTTAGCGTTCCTCTTGCCGTTGATCTGTTGCAGCATGTAGATCTTGAACCTGTGCGCACAGAAAGACCAGGAGAATTGACAGCATATTACAAGATAGCTAGTAGGTGCTCCTCAATTATGTGGTTTTTTAAGACTGATGATATTATCAATTCTCATATTAAAGAGTTTTCTTAATTCAGAACACTATAAATGGGCCTTGGATGCACTATTCATTAAGCATAATTTTGGTCGAGTAATCATTCTGGAAGGTTTGATCCCTGATGATCCATTGACTGTTTTGTTCCTTGATATTTCCGCATGCCAACTCATTCCCATGGTTAATTGGTTAACAGATGACATGGAGATTGCCCCAGATTTCTTTGAGTATTTTGAGGCTGCAGCGAAACTACTTGATAATGACAAGTATGTCACACTATACTCTGTTTATACCTGGCAAGTCAATGAATTGATATCAAATATGTCTAATTACGTGGCTGTAATTTTTTTTGTTGTGGTATTGAAGGACGATAATGGCTGTTTCTTCTTGGAATGATAATGGGCAAAAACAGTTCGTTTATGATCCAAGTTAGTATAATGATAACCTTTGTTCAACTTTCTTTTGCATTAATAGGGAAAGCTTCTCATTTTTATAGATTAACACTTTGCAGAAGCTCTTTACCGTTCGGACTTCTTTCCTGGGCTTGGATGGATGTTAACAAAGCCAACATGGATGGAGCTGTCACCAAAGTGGCCCAAAGCATATCCTTACTGTTGCCTACTGTTTTTTTATTTAGCAGATATGCCTTTTCTAGTACATTCTATCATCCTTTTCTTCCTTGACAAGAGTTTACTTATTGGGATGATTGGGTGAGGCTAAAGGAAGTACACAGAGATCGGCAATTTATTCGGCCAGAAGTATGCAGAACATACAACTTCGGCGAGCATGTATGTTAGCTATTGTACACAAACGCAAATTTATAGTCGCAATTTTGCATTCAGTTACCAACAGATTAGCACTTAAATATTTGAGCCACTGGTACTACATTGCTGGCATTTACACTTTGTTTTTATACTTCCATTCTAGGGATCAAGCATGGGACAATTCTTCGAGAAATACCTGGAACCAATCAAGCTAAATGATGTTCATGTATACAAATTTTCCCACATTTTTTCCTTTTTTTAGAAAAGTTATAATCTCTTTGTTGCTGAAATTTTACTTCTGTTTTGTGTCCATAGATTGACTGGAACTCCGTGGACCTGAGCTACCTCAAGGAGGTAAGAATTAGTCTGTTCTTCTGAAAGCATTGTTGTCCATAGAGTGTGTGCCTAATATTTGTGCTGGCAACACTAGGACAAGTTCTTGATCCAGTTTGGGAAAGATGTGGCTAGTGCCACACCTCTGCATGGATCTGATGCTTTGTTGAAGGCCCACAATATAGATGCGGATGTCAGGATTCAGTATGATGACCAGGGGGATTTCGAGCGTATAGCTCGCCATTTTGGAATATTTGAAGAGTGGAAGGTTACTTGCTAACTCAACTTAATTCGTACATCTTTCTTAAGTATGCCAATGTATGTGTGATGTCTTAGCAGCAATTCTTTGCTCTCATAGTCAAATACATGCCCTTGCAATTTTGATTGACACACGTTGGATTGGAAACTCATACAACCTGAGTGTCCCAAATGATCTGGAGTCTGTTCGGCATTATGTATGCCATATAGTGTATGATGATTTTTTATTTGTTTTTCCTTTTTTTCCAGGACGGTGTTCCGCGGGCAGCTTACAAAGGTGTAGTAGTGTTCCGGTACAAGAGCAGCCCGAGACGAATATACCTGGTTGGCCCCGACTCGCTTCGTCAGCTTGGGGTTAAGCAGGGCTGAGGGCTGCCAAGGATTTTTTTGATGATAGTGTTTCCTCCCCCTCCTCGAGGTTCTAGAGTAAGAGAAACACGCTCGGCGTAGAGAATTTGGCTGGGATCCATTCGTGTTTAGTTAGCACAAGAATTTTACTAAAATTTGTGTTTGGGGGTATAATTGCATGACCCTGATTCGCGCCTCACCTCAGTACCTCACTAGCTGACGTGACCCTGATAGTTAGTGTACATGACAAAAGATCCGAGACATGATCCATATTACAGGCTGTTGTACAATTTTTAAAGAAAACTATATTAAGAAATAGGAGCAAATTGCGATATTATTTTTTTATGGTTGATTCCATCATAGAAAATATTTCTTCAGTAGTGCTAAGGTTATGCACATTGGTATTATCTTAGCAATGCCAAGTAAGATGATTTTTGAGAGAAATGAAAAAAGGAGGCTTTTCTTTTCTTAGCTAAGAGATCATCTCCTGAGGACAGCTTTGGGCTTCACGCTGGACTTAATGGCGACGACGCGCCTCCTCGCCGGCTTTCTAAAGGGCATGGCCATCCGCAAACCCCCACTCAATCGCTCCTATCTTCTTTGGGGACGCCGGTCTAACCAACCACCCCCCCCCCCCCCCCCCCCCCCAAATCACGCGTATCAACTGCGCGTGTCTCCAAAACACCCTGCTGACTTCGTTGTTGGGCAGAATTTTAGGAAGCCGGTGGAGATGCTCTAAGGTCTGCGAAACAAATGCATTCTAAATTGAACGAAGTATTTATCAAAGAAGATAGGAAAATATCTATCTACTCGACATAATCCTTTAGGACTATAATGGCTGTGTTCCTGTTGACGCGACTACTGATTGATTGTTGGACAGTAACATCAGCGCTAGCGACTTAGCAGCATGACAACATATTCCAAATCCGCTGATGGGGTCTTGCATATCTTTTTTTAAGAACTAGCAACGTGGCCCTCGCAAATGCGAGGACATCACCTTTATCTTTTTTTTTACAGTGTGAGAGAGTAGCATAATATTCAATATGTCAAAAGTGATCAAGAAACACATTTACATATTCATGTATTTTTTGTGATGGACAATATAATATAAACCATAGGAACTCATCGACCGTACATCCTTTCTAAAATTCTATCCTTAAAAAAATCTGACTAACAAAACTTTCAGAGATTGAGAAACCTCAAATTTAAGCAGTCCACGTTAGAATTTCTAAAAAAACCAAACATTCTTTTTAAAAATAATGGTTGCAGCTCGTTATGGATATTGAAGAGCAGCCCAATTTGTTTGTATTAATATTTTTTATAGTGATGTCACTATCATCATTTTACTCTAAAAAGCGTATGTCTAATAAATGATCCTCAACCCATATTCACATCTTTTGCTTTATATTTTTAACTTAATGAGTCCTCTTTGTATAGGTGGGTTATATTGTAAGTTGTGTGGCGTTGTGTTTGTAACAGGTTAACCTTTTAGGCGTTGTACCAGCCATTTTGGTCCTTCTTCTATGAAACCGATACAGCTCCTAGGATATGTCCTTGAAAAACTATGCCAATAAATTATGGATGGACATGTCGTAAAGCTCAAAATCAATTAAGGAGCACCAATCTAGCTGACCTTGTTACACTAAAAAAGATGTACAGAGCAATCGATGCATCTGGCGATTCATATCATCTTCATAATGTTCAGGATAAAATGAATGAATTAACTGCTTGTTGAGCTTTAATCTGTTAAATTTAGCAAGCATTGAGCCTAGCATACTCCTCTGCTGACTTTCATGTGGGTGCCTTCCAAACCAACACTGGTAAATTATTGTATCCACAAGGGTCATCGAGTTTGGATTAGTGTGTCTACTGTCAAGTGCAACATTCTTATACCGTGTGCAACATATACATTGTTGCAGTGCAAGTATCCAACTAATACTTAGGATCTATTGTAAAGTAGTTTGATGGTTTACACTTATGAAATCCTTTAATTGTATTGTATTGTTCTATTATTAATAATTATTAGAAATAATATGCTTTATGAAGATCTACGGTTGTGATAGGCGCATAATTATATTTATGACGATCTATGATTGTGAATGCCTAAGTACAACTGTCAAAATATTTTGATTGGGATCTACTTGGATATATTAATATTGGTCTATGTATTAGTATGCATAGTTATGACAATCTTCTTTTGTGGTCTACTAATAAAAATATGATCCTCCAAACTAATGGTAGTAGATGTTTTGCTTTGACGTGCGAATTCCTTGCATGCATGTATTTCCTGTGCCACATTATGTTTTTTTAATATTTCTGCTTTTGTGATATGGATACTTCAAGTTCTATATGATGACGAATCAAGAATTATTTGTTGAGGAGAACTTATGAATATCTAGAGAGTTTTGGTCCACTTATCAAAATGGGTCAATTAAATTGTTAGTTAGAAGTTTTTCCCTTTATTAGAATTTCTAGTATGTCTCATTTGTTAGTGTAATGTACTTTATGTACATATTTGATAAATGCAAGAAATTCATATTGTAGTAGATTTTGATGTTTTTCGTTTAGTTTTTCGGTATGAATAATCAGTTTGGTGTGCACCATCCGCTTGAATGAGAAGTTGTAGATTTGTCCAATAATAAAGATTGGCTACATTACATTACATTGATGGTGCAAGTTTTAATTTCGGTGATAATTTTCCACACATAGACCTTTTTGCATTGTACTATTTTTTTGCGATAGTTCTAGATCGTGGGGACTAATACGATATTATCAAAAATAATTTAGGTAAGAATAATCGTTGTGTTGTATTTGTGACCATATGAACACAAACGTCTGATAGGAGCAAAATGTTCTTTCAGGAGTTTGATTTTGCGTTGTCATTGGAAATAAGAAAGATTTTGTTTGATTTCTCCTATTGTGGAGCAAGTTTTCTATCATACAAAAAAGATATACGGCCATATAATCATTTACGGTTCCATTCGTTCCATTCTCTAGTTGTTCTGTTCAACTTTAGAAATGATAAAGGTGGCTAGGGAGGTACTAATCAATTTCTCATTTGTAATTTACTTATGATAGGTTGGTGTGTTCTTCACGACTTCACGTCAATGCACTCATGTCATAAAAGTTGGTGTGCTTCCTTTATTTGATGTCTTTTAACATGTCATAAAAATGCAAACAAAAAATTCACACACCCATAGCACAAAGTCGCTTCACAAAAATCAACTTACTCGGTGGCCAGTGTAAAAAAAAGATAAATTTGGCGCTAAAAACAGGTGTGCGCAAAGATGTCGACATGTACGGACTCAATTTAAATGCATGGTTAATTAAACTTTTTCATATTTATTATTTTAGTATATTTGATATTCATATCCTTATAAATCATTGAAATTGTTGATCAGCAGTTATATTTATGCAAATCAGCTGTAGCGTTAGCTTTACGTAGGTCACGTGCATAAATTGGATAATCACTTTGTTTAAGCAAATCTATATTGGAGCCGTACATCCTCTAGACTCCTTTTTTGTTGTTGCTATGGACGGTCTCACGTATATTTTCTGGACACTTTTTTTTTCTTATGGACTCTTTTTTTTCTAGTACGTGTCAAGCTGTCTACAAAATATGTGTTTATACCTGTTACTCTGTTACGTAAAATCTTTCAATCTTGATCATTAAAATATAGATCTAACGGCTAATAAAATTTTAATGATGTGGATCAACGTGGTGTCTCTGTTTTAGACCTCCGTATTATGCTTTTAGTATATAGTAGATCACTTCATTGGATTGAAAATAAGTGTGGGTGACTTAGTATAAAAAAAAAATTAGTACGAAATCGCCAACACTCATTTCCCATCGAAAGGAGTAGATGGAAAATAAATATCGATAACCCAACAGAGAGTGGGCCCCATAGATTATACTTTTGGATTCCCCTAAAGAATATATTTTCACGAAAATGGCCCAACAGAGAGTTAACACCTCAAAACCAGACCAAACATGTGCCACGTCTGGCACCAGCGGTCTGGCTTCAAGCGTACCGTGACAACAGCCTCCCAGCGGTACACATGTAGGGCAGTTCAACGACGGAAGAATCCCCACACTAGCGAGTGCCGTGCGCTCGGGAGACTGGAGGATGTCGCCACGAAAGGAAAAGGGAAAAGCGGTCGCCGCCGTGTAGAAGCGGAATGGCTGGGCTGGGATGACAACATGGTGTCAACACCCTGCACTGCACTGCACCGGAAAAGGGAAAGACGCAAATGGCGTCGTAGCTCCAAGCTGCCTAAAATACGTGACTAGCTCCTGATCTGACGTACTTCTACTACCGCGCGCGGTCTTATTTTTGTGGTTACATCGTCTTCGCCAGTAACGATGGACTGGTAAATTTTGCTGCCATGTTCTTTCATGGATAGTAGTTTCTACCAGCAGACCTCCTTTTGCGATTACTACATGACATCCATCGACGTACGATAATGGGAGCTCCTTTTAGCGGCTTGGTGTTTTTTCAAGTCGCTAAAGTATATCAAGAAACCCTATTCTTGGGGACATTTCTCATGCAAAAACCTCATTTTCCACAAATTGTTCTTGCGGAATAAAAAACAAGGCCACTGTGAGTCTGTGACATGAGAGAGGGGGGGGGGGGGGGGGGGAGGTGGACAGGTGACCAACAATTTTTAGTTTTTTTTCTCTTCAAATTAAGGCATGACAAGGATATAAGTTCTCTAGATATGCAACTAGTCGAGTAAGTTATACGACAAGATACATGCAAGCAGTATAAGCAATGATACAAGTAAAGCTAAAGGCGAAGAGACAGCTGCGGTGGCCAGCGGAGACATGGGGATATATTTTCGTAGTTCCTTCCTTGTGGGAAAACAATGTTTACATTGGAACAGTGTGGCGGCACGTAGTCTACCAACATCACAATAAGACTTACTTTATTCTACAATGAACAAGTCATAAAGGCTAGTTCACCTTTCACTAAACGGTGCCCTTAAAAGAGGCGGTCAACACCAAAACACATTAGGCCTTATTTACTTCTAGGGTATTTGAGGGGATCGTAGGGGATAATCCCGTATCCCGGAATTTTTCGATATGTTGTTTACTAGTTCGGGTTTGGAGAGAATAATCCCGGAATATCTCACAAATCCCCTCCACAATAGTGTATTTTTGGCTAGATTAAAAACTCTCCATCATGGTAGAGTATTTTTGGGGAAGAGTATTTGAGGGGATTTAAGAGTATTGGGTGAACACCAAATCTCCACATATCTCCATATCTTTTGGGAATGAAAATACCGAAGAAGTAAACAAGACCTTAGGAAGGGAAGTGCCCTTTCACGTGGAACCTACACCGGTTTGGCACACACGAATCACCTCTAAAACATGCATGTTTGGCAGACATGATGTTATTTCAATACCGAGTATAAATCATGCACATGTTGTCAGCTCATTATTGATTCGGACTTATGAGGCGCTTTTACAGACACTTTAATTTACAATCTAGAATTTCTCTGACTATATATCTATCAAATAATACACATAAGCCGCTGTTGATTAAGATATTTCTTCGTGCACATATTTTAGATCTCTATCATGATATCTAATATAATATTAAAACATATAAACCAACACATATACACGTAGACAAACTTATATGCGTTCACTACATGTTTTATGCAACCATGAAAAATTATTTTAAGGAGAAATTTTATTACAACATAGAATTTAAATTTAGCATAAGTAAACTGTTGAGTGATTACATTTCAAAAATAAAATAAAAAATACAATGTAATTCATTTTCAAAAATTGTTATATTGTTAATTATGCCATTAAACTAAATGAAAATTTACTCATTAATGTTATATAGGAAACATAATCTCAAACAAGTATAACCGTTTAGTATAAAACATATTTAATTTTGTTCGACCCGAGTCCAAGTTTTTGTTTAGACTCCATCTTACGAAAATGGCTTGATCCCACTAATTATTCATGTAATTGTTATGCTTCATTCAATGGGAGCTGTCACTGCAGAACGTGAGTGTGCCGGAGAGACACTTAGACGTCAGGCGGTCTTATAGACATGGTCGCTATGGCACAATACTGTTGGAGCAGTGGTGACCAGTGTGTGGTCACTCGAGGGGCGTCAACAAACTAATCGAGACGATGTCAACAACCATGTCCGAACGCTCAGTTCTCTGATTGGGACAATCTGTATTGCATAGTGAATAAAAACTAAACAGAATTATTATTGTATGTATTCTATAAAACTATAGATTTTTATTTTTTTCAATTGCAATGTAAATATTAGCGGCAACCATGCAGCTCTAATAGGAGTAGATCTGCATACTCACACCCGTAACTAGGGAAAAAACGACGTAGCGGAAGACATAATGCATGCTCAAGTGGACTATGTGGAAGACCGTGGTTCATGTAACCTTTGCATGGGGCGACGGTACATCCACAACCAACGCCGAGCGATTATTTTGTAAAACAAGTGCACATTTTTTATCAAAAAATTAAATTAACGTAAGTGGAAAAGACTAGCCCTTCAGTATGAAGGGTCAGATTTAATATGTACTCCCACCAATACTACTGGAGTAGCAGGTTCTGTAAAAGTTTTCCTTTTTATAGCTTGGAGACAGTGTGTAATGTTGTGAGCAAATTAACACATTTTATATGGGTAACACTGTTTTTATTTTATAGTTTAGGATACATTTACTTATAAACCTAAAATATCTTATATTTATATAGTTGGTGAAGGAGCCTCCCGTGGGTGCCAGACAACGCCAATGTTGTGTCGGATAATCCCGTTGACGCTTTTCTTACCAAGTCGTTGGCCACGACGGTGACGACGCACTCCACTCCAGCTGGGATTGACCGACCCGACGGCTGAGATCGACCACAGGTCCCAGTGGCAGTTACCCCAAGCGGCGCAGAAGCAACAGAGGCAGCTGTGGGAGAATGAGCACACCATGACACACTCGGCGGTCCTATAAGAAAACCAGCGCGCTCGGCGCCGCCTTCCTGCCCCCCTCCGCCACGAACGCCCACCCCCTGCGCACGCCATGGACGCCTCGCGAGCTCTCCTGCTCCTCTGCCTCGCACTAGCGCTCATCGCGCCACCGGCGGCGGCGGCCGCTGCGGCAGGGTGCGACTGCGGCGCCAGTAATGCGGCGGAGGCCGACGCCGCTGTCGAGGAGGATGCGCGCGGGGCGCTGCGGCTCAAGTTCGTCGCCATCGCGTCCATCCTGGCGTCGGGCGCCGCGGGGGTGCTGGTGCCCGTGCTGGGCCGCTCCACCGCCGCGCTGCGCCCCGACGGGGACGTCTTCTTCGCCGTCAAGGCCTTCGCCGCGGGCGTCATCCTCGCCACCGGCATGGTGCACATCCTGCCGGCCGCCTTCGACGCGCTCGCCCCGCCCTGCGGCGCCGGCGCCGGCGGCGGAGGCGCCAGGGCCGGGTTCCCGTTCGCCGGCCTCGTGGCCATGGCCGCCGCCATGGTCACCATGATGGTCGACTCCCTCGCCGCCGGGTACTACCGCCGCTCGCACTTCAAGAAGCCGCGCCCCGTCGACGACGACGACGCCTCCGGCCTGCGCGCCCCTGGTGGGGACGAGGAGCGCAGCGGCGGCGGCGAACACGCGGGCCACCTCCACGTGCACACGCACGCCACGCATGGCCACGCGCACGGCCACGTGCATTCGCACGGACACGGTGGCCCGGCAGCCGCCGCCTCGCCGGAAGATGCCTCCGCCGCAGAAACAATCCGTCACAGAGTGGTCTCTCAGGTCAGCCCCCTTTCCACTTGTTAATCTAAAGTCCAAACCCAAAAATCTGCTTCTTGCATGTCAGTACAAAAAAATCTGAAATTTTCAGCTAGAACAGCACAGCCTAATAATTCAGACATTCGAATTTTGACTGAGACTCGATATTTCAAAGGCAAATAGAAGTGTCAGCCGCTTTAACTCGACATCGATCGAGAAATGGGTAGATTAAGCGTCTATGGTAGGCATCCATCTTGTCACCATCCAAAAGATGGAGAATCCAAATGAGGACAACAGGATCAATGCCTTGCTCCGATGTGATGTGTCGGCCACTCTGCAATTGAAGATGAAGCCCCTCTTCCCAGCCTTACAAATTTGGGAAATTAACGTCATTTACAGATTCTGCAATCAACTGGGCGTTTTGTAATGACTGAATGCACCAAGCTTGGCACTGCCTATAGACAGTTACAGGCCGGCTAACAAAGGTTTATATTGTGCAGGTCTTGGAGCTGGGGATCCTGGTGCATTCTGTGATCATTGGGGTGTCCTTGGGAGCATCGCTGAGGCCGACGACCATCAGGCCTCTCGTCGGAGCCCTCAGCTTCCATCAGTTCTTCGAGGGCATTGGGCTCGGTGGTTGCATTGTTCAGGTACAGTAACGCAAAAATTTTACTTGAAGCTGTGATGAACAACCTGCCTGTGGCTTTTCTCGGTTTAGTACCCACACTGAAGATTTGCAATAATAGTATGTGGATGCTAAAATCAGTTAAAAGACACATATGATTCTTGGCCGTCTTGAATGGGACGTCCAAGTAGCAAAATTGTACTCTCAAACGAGCGAATAAGACAACACACAAATTGAGATATTTGTAGTTGAGATAAAATGACATATCACTCACTAGTCACTACATTGTACAACAGAAGCATATAGTAGGGACCCTCAATTATTGGTTCACCTATTTTCAGAAATAATTGGAAGCACAATGATAGCATCGACTTAGTGAGTAGACACATAGGAGAAAGACTAAGTTTCAAGCTTTTGCCTATGCCTAGAACAGTATCTTGTTTTTGAAAATAAGAACAACAGTTTGGATTTTAAAACTGAAGATCACCAGTTTTTTTGTGAGAAAAAAACAGAAGTTTGACACACTTTGTTGCTCATTTTCTTGCTCCAGGCAAAATTCAAGGCGAAAGCAACTGTGCTCATGGCAACCTTCTTCTCCTTCACCGCTCCCATTGGCATCGCACTTGGGATCGCCATCACAACCAGCTATAGCAAACACAGCTCGATCGCGCTAGTCGTCGAGGGGGTCTTCAACTCGGCCGCCGCAGGGATTTTGATCTACATGGCCCTGGTTGATCTCCTAGCTTCGGATTTCAACAACCCGAAGCTGCAGACGAATACAAAGCTTCAGATGGCAACCTACCTCGCCCTTTTCATGGGCGCAGGGCTGATGTCCCTGCTTGCCAAATGGGCATGACAGCATCAACTGGGATATGCATTTCTGTGCTCTGTCATCCCTCCTAAAGACCTGGATCTTGCTTACAGTTGACGATTTGTTTTGTCGTCGCGTTATTGCATCATGTGTCACATCTCCATCAACCAGAGTTGAGGAAAAAATTCCTGAATGTGACCAAATCTTATCAGAGTAAAGGAAAGCTAGAGAAGCCAAAAAGCTGTGGACATGTATGCATCCCTTGAGAGCAAGTCTCCACCAATTGAGGTCATGAGGTGTAGTTAGAAGCGGCAGCGGTAGTGGTAGTGGGGACAGTGGTACTTGAACTGATATTTGTTGGTGAAACTTTGTACAGAGGTAGCCTACCTTGTGGAAATCAACGGAATGTACAGATTGTTAGTTTGGTTCTCCTCCTTTTCCCAGGGAAGGATATCTGAATTTCTTCACTGAATAAACAATCAAACTCCATTAAGATGTATCTATTGCACATGTATATGGAAGTACTATCTTTCTATCATCAAGAAACATACAATGTGGGCTCTTGTCACGAGAATGTCAGAACTATCATACTGTTTTTCAGCCAGTTGAATTGTAAACTGTAAAAACAGAGAACAGGCTCATACAATTGGGCAAGTGCAAGTTGTGTACATTCATTTTGCAACTTCGAATATTATTCATAGAACTTGATATTGACAGTTCAAGATATTAAGGCCAAAGATTTTATTTGGTTCTGTATCACAGAACTTTAGTGGTTGACATGCATGACATCCATGTGGCGCATGGTCCTCCTCTCTGTCTTCTCTTCTTATGAGGAATATATGCAAAGAAATTTGAACGTCCATGCTGAGATCAGAAGGCATTGGACCTGCACTATCCAATGGTAAACAGAACAGGATGCTTGAACGCTTCAGTATTTTAAGCACCTTTTCTTTTTGCACAGGATTTATATGCGCCGCACATCTCTCTTCCGGTTGATCTTGACTCGAAGCTAGCGAAGATTGCCGGTCTGTAACATGACGACATTATTCCCTTCCGTGGGTGTGTACCGAAGTGTGGAATCGGTGGAGCAGGGCCAAATTAAAGCTGATCTTGGGAGGGGAAGCAAACGGCCAAATTGACCGGGCAAGATCGAAAAAAACGCGGGATTTCTTTTCAGGATTTTTTATATTTAAAATGTGTTTTGCGATAAAATAATTATATGCACCCGATAGGCAAAGTGAATTTTTGGATATGAATTTACTTGTCAAAAAATTAAACCAATCTGTTTGAGTTGGGATTATGTGCCCATCGGGCCACACTTGGGTGCGAGGAAAGGGCTCACGGCATCTCAAGCGGTCCTATTCATATGAAAAGCTGGTGATAGATTCAGTCCGATTTCGTTTATGGCTAGGAAAAATCCAACCCAGCAGCCGGTGCAAAAGCGTTGCGCTGTCTGCAATCCCGAGTCTAAATTTAGGCTTGAAATGCGTCGGCCCGAACAGGGCGTGGCGTCCACGTGCGTCCTCCTCTTCTCCTCCCGGGCTTGCAATGGCACATAGGCTACTCAAACCGAAAATACTTCCTCCTTGCACCGTAACCCTATCTCGATGTCGCCGCCTGCCCCTGACCGTTTCCATTTCTGCTGCCGGACGACTAGCCCGTACCTCGCCCGTGGCTTTGTCCTGCCCGCCGGCGCCCTTGCGCGGTCTTGCTGGCAGCTAGGCAGACACAGGTTGCCGCCAGAAGCCTTGGTCCCGGCCACCTAAATCGATGCCAGGACCTGTTCGGCCATTTGCGGCTTGGCAGGTTCTCATAATGGCATCAACGTATTCTAGCGTTCCCTGGTATTATCACTTGCGGAGGGTAATGCTCCATGGATTCACTATAAGATCAATGGTTATCCATACAACAAGTGCTACTATCTTACCGATGACATCTACCTCGAGTGGTACACATTTATGAAGATAATCCGTGAACCTATAGAGAATGAAAATAGGATATTTGCCAAACAACAAGAGGCATACAGAAAAGATGTGGAGCGAGCATTCAGTGTGCTACAATTTTGGCAGGCTATTGTTTAGCACCCTGCTAGAACATGGAGCATCAAGACTATATGGAAGGTCATGAGTCATGACTGCTTGTGCGATCATGAACAATATGATCATTGAGGATGAGCGTGATGAAGGCCCCCATAATCATGGGTGATAATTTTAAGATAAGTTGATAGCGCCGCAGCTAGGACATCTATATCTGAGGGGTTCCTCTATGTGAATCAGAAGATTCATGATTGCACCACTCACGATCAGCTTTAGGTGGATTTGATTGAGCATTAGTCCGTATTGACAAGAATGACAAGAAACAACGAGTAGCAAACAGACCCCCCCCCCCCCCCCCCAAAAAGGAAAATGCTTACCTTACCCCGGGGGATAACATCGCTAGCAACCTCCTGGTCCAGCGTGCGACACGCGTCCAGCGATAGGTGGGCCCGCCCAGGTTCTTATCTCCTCGTCCCCTTCTCTCTTTATCAACGAGGCAGTCACGGGAGACAGAAACCACCGCGCCGCCGCTGCACCACCGCCTTGCCCCCAAGCTGCTCCGCCGATCTGCTCCCACAGAACTCCGCCGCCGTTCCCCACGCCGCTCCATCACTCTAGCCCCACGGAGCTCCATCGCCGTGCCCAACGCAGTGCTACCTAAACTGCGGCGGGTGGTGCCGCCGGAGCGATTCCGGCCACGGGTGAAGGTGCTCTTAGTCGTTCTGGAGGCGCCGCCGTCGTCCCCGCAGCAAACTCCAATCCCATGTCGAGCTCCTCAGCAGCTTGTCCCAGAAGCGGGGCTCCTACGATGGCACCGGCTCAGGCGAGGCCGGCGGCGGTCGTCATGTCCTCCATGACCGGATACGGGAGACAGGAGAGGTCGCCGGCTGGCTCACGCGATGCCGTGGGAGGCCGCCACACGCACCGCCGTCCCCGGCCTCACCTCTCCCCATCAGCGGGAGCACGTCGGAGCTACAAGGGCGGCCACGCCGCCGGCGATGGTAGTTCACCGCGAGTGGTGCAGCGACGGAGCTGCATACGGGGTGTCAGGTGCTGCCAGGGGTGAGTGGAGATGCCCAATATTGGTCGCCGGTGTCCTGACGATGCTGCCGGGCATCGATGCTACCAGTGGTGGTGACCGTTCTAGTTTTGTTCCATAGATTATGTAAATTTGCATTATTAGAATTTTCCATTGCTACAATCCTAATACGGTTTTGCAATCATAAGTGTCTCCTTGGAGGTCCTCCTCTGAATTTTTTGCTACCAAGCTATAATAGCATATATATTTTTTGCTACGACAGCTCTATAATTTTGCTATAATTGCATAAAATTTTGCTATGAGGTATCCGGTGAAATTGGATTTTGCTACATAGCATATTTTATTTTGCTACAAGCTCTCCGGTAAGGTCTCTGGTGTTGTCTCCGATGAGGACAATTTTGCTGCAATAGTACAATATTTTTGCTACGAGATCTCTAGCTAGGTCTCCAGCGAGATCTCCGGCGAGGTTAGCGTGTTTTGTGGTTGAATCTTTTTTGCTACAATGTAGCAAAAGTGAGATTTTTGCTACAATTACATAAATATTTTGTTCTGAGGGACACATTTTTGCTCCATTGCAACAACCTGGGGGATTTAGGTAAAAATAATTTTTGCTACAATTACACAAATATTTTGCTTCGAGCGACACATTTTTGCTCCATTGCAGTAACCTGCGGGATTGAAGATCCAAATGAGACACGTGTTAGCACTGGACTAGGAGGCTGGAAAGTTTCCAGCCCCCGGGGATTGGCAGCACTCGCAAAAATCCCACCAGGATCTTCCCCGCAGAAACATTCCTTCCAAACATGCCCGCGATCTCCATCTCCTCGCTCAACGCCCTCGCGCGCCGCCATGTCCTCGCCCTTCCGCCCCCACCGGATCTGGGCAAGCAGATTTGGGGAGGCTCGTGCACGACGTCGCCGACCGGATTCGCTTGCGGCAGTGTGACTTGCAGTGATCTGAATGAATCGATCCACCACGGATGCAACGACATAGGTCCCAACAGCAGCCCGGGATCTATGTTTCAGGTTCACTTTTCACCTTCAAACATTTCTTTTAGTCAGAGGTGCCTAGGTGATGATAACGCTTTTTACTATGCCTCACTGCCACAGGTGTTATGTTGCTTATCTTGTGCCACAGGTGTGGTTTTACCATCCAAAATATTGTTTCTCGCTTGCTAATTTAATTGTTTCACTAAAGATCATCTAAAATTTTATGCAGTTGGCCATCAGTTGTTTACACATTTGAAGATCTGGGAGACGGTAGGAAAGATGTTTGTTGCAAGTGCATGCAACCTCTAATTATGGATTAAGTTATAGGCCATTTTCTCAATATATTGGTTTAGAGGTAAATTTATATATATTTAATTAACCATAACTATCGTCTGGCCTTAAATTTAGGGATATAATTGTCAATGTAATTCTGCTAGGACAACATAGGCAAGTTGCTTTGATGGGTGAGACCGACAAAAAAACGGATTCTTTTACATTAGTTGTTGTGAATGCATGTTAACTCCATAGCAGTGGTTTGACATCTTAAATATCTTCGGATGAGAATGTTGACAGTAATATATATAGTAAAGATGAAGAATGCTGGTGGGAGAAATCATACAATATATAATTTTCAAAGTTGATGCATTTTCCTTTGCAAAGCCCTATCTCCTACATAGTAACTTTCTGTCAAATGAAACCAATCCTTTTAAGGAGCTTATAAGATAATTTTTTAAACAAGATCACTAATAATGCACTCATGTTTAGTCATAATATTTTGGAAATCCATTTTAGAATACTTATAAATATGTTTTTGTTTCTGATAAATTTTGAATGAATTATGCTTTGACAAGATTCACGTTTTACGTTTTTTTGACTTTTAAGTATATTAAATGTGCATTGTACGTGCGTGATTACTAGTTTGTGTAGATGAGAAATTTTTAACTGTAGATGTGATCTGTTGAGATCACGTGGAACGTGTTGGATTATATTATGGTGTTGTACGCAACGTGGGTAAAGGGTGGGTGTGCAGTGGCATCTCTGCAATTACTTTCACGCTGAAGATCAGGACTTTTTGTTGCACTCGACAAACTTAGTTCTAGAAGGATAATTAATTAGGCCAATTTAATTGGGTCTCTAATCTGAATTTTTTGGTTGCACGCCATGGAATTAGTTATGAATGGATAATCAGTTGTCCCATTTTTAAATGCATATCCAATCTCCTATTTTCTTGGGTTTATATGGTGGTATTTTTTTTAGATCTTACCCTTTTTGTTGCAGATCATGCGTGTGATCAGATGCAAATCAGACGGTATGGATGTGTTTGATGGTGAAGCTGAACGTACCACTGTCGCCAACTGCCATTTAATAGTAATGATCTATACCATATTTTATGCGTTATATATCAGTATTTTTTTGACATGCGTTATATATCAATCATGTTTATGAGAGATAGGCCAAGTGAACTCATGAATCACTTTCTAGTTTCCTGGACAAGAAACACCGCTTACTTTGCTCAACATGTATATTCTTTGGGGCCTCTTAGTTTTTACTTACAAGTTGTTTGATAGAATAGAGATCCTTGCTAGCATGTTTGATATATAACCCCGAGTCACAACTCATAGGAAAATGTACTGCTACTATATCACTCCATGATGTGAGTCCCATTTAGTAACTATTGGATGAGTCCAAATGGTCGACATATAAAGCTATACCCCCACCGAATTTGTGCCTTGAGTTTTTTTTTGCTAAGACTAGCCAATCAGCTTCCGAGATCACAATACTGGTTGGAGGTGGAAGATTATATGCAATGAACACTGCACGCTATCGTAGCCGTGCAAAAACTAGCTAAGTAACAAATCTTGTATTGTTTCTTCCTCATCACAAAAACAACAATGCTTATTTCCATTTTAATTATGCTTAGCTAGATTATCCTTAGTAATAATCTCTCCCTTTCAAACCTTTAAATTCTAATTGAATTCCTTGTCGGTGATGGTTTTCATTTATCTTGTCCAAGTACATGTATTTCAGCGAGAAGGCACAGGTAACATGTATTTTCCATCTGAAGCTATGAGGTTCTTTGGAAAGCCGTTGAACCAATTGGAGCCATGTTGTTCACTTGCCCCCGGTTAATGATCTTGTAAATGAAACATTAGGAGCCGTACATAGGAGCAAACTAATACCGATAAAGAAGATGAAGGGGAATAGACATTTGCATGACACATAGATTAGCATTTATGTTGTGTCCAACTGATCAATGACATGTGCATCGGTTTCCGCTCCTTATAGAATTAACTGTCCTTTTTAAAGTACATATATTTGTAAGCGTATGTTTTCTACCCATAATCTTATATAATACTAGGTGATACCCCGCGCGTTGCGGCGGGGATTTGTATAATAGTTTTTTTGTATGGTGGTGGGGGTGGGGACACAGTCAAGAACATGATGAACTTAGGCCACCAAACATGTTCTTTTGTCTAGAGAAATACTAAAGAACGTAAAGTTGAACTAAGATGTGTTTGAGATGGTTAATAATTATGACAATGTGAAATTAATCCTTGTAACTATATTCCACTTCCAATGCTTGGGTCTTCGTTTCTACTGCACCAAGTATAGTTTAAAAAAATGATCTTTACAAAATGAGACTTACACAAATTACCATGAATTTCATATACTATGTTCTTTGCATACTATAGTTTCTGAATAAAAAATATGACCGCAATACATGTATATATTGATTTAGATGCATGCCGACAATATGAAAATTCAGAAAATGTCTTCATCTTTGCCCAATTCATACACATCTATAGCTTGAAAACTTAAGACTGAGTACAAAAATATTGTTAGTCTAAAATTTGAACAAAGAACTGAGGCGTGATATCAGTGCAATACCTATCTTTGATATGGATTTCATGCTTTCTTTGCTGCTAGAAATTGGATGCACACGTTGATAAAAAATAGATTCTGTCCATGAATGCTACACACAGTAACTTTCCATATTTATCCCGAATCACAAACCTGCAGTCCAATATGAGACTTACAAACCAAATCTTTGGACAAAAGATAACAGAAAAGGAAATTTCTGAACCTCACCTGGTTACAGACATGAGCAGTCCTGAACCTCACCTCGATCGTTGCTGCTAGAAATTGGATGCACACGTTGATAAAAAAATAGATTACGTCCATGAAAGCTACACACATTAACTTTCCATATTTATCCCGAATCACAAACTTGCAGTCCAATATGAGACTTACAAACCAAATCTTTGGAAAAAAGATAACAAAAAAGGAAATTTCTGAACCTCACCTGGTTACGGACATGAGCAGGCCTGAACCTCACCTCGATCGATGCAACGCCAATACACGAAACAATCAGCCACCATATACTATGGGTCTATGACTCTATGCCATCCAACTCCAAGCGCTGCTCAGTCGATGGTCGATGGCGGTGGGCAAGAAGGCCAACCTGGATTTGAGAATAAATCACAAGGCAAACATCAATACAAAGAAAAAACTTAAGTTAAATAAATAGAATTGGGGTACATATATATATAGAGAGAGATGACGACCATGGCTTGATGAGAGGATTTAGAGAGATATATGGGGAAGAAACTGAAAGCCGAATAGAATCTGAGGCTGCGTGATCAAAGCCACGGCCTCCCCCCTCATATATATATATGCCGAAGAGTTACAAGTACAAGACAAATACAATTCAAATACATATCCGTATGCTAGGTGTCTTGGAGTCTACTCCAAGTCGGCGTGGACACCGTGTCCGTCTCCTTCTCTAACACGCCCCCGCAGTCTGAACGATGGAGAGAATCGACGTGAAGACTGGAGCGAAACTCTCTGAACAATGCAGTCGGCAACCCTTTAGTGAAGATGTCAGCATATTGTGAAGATGACGGCACATGAAGCACACGAACAGCACCAAGAGCAACCTTTTCCCGAACAAAATGTATGTCAAGCTCAATGTGCTTGGTGCGCCGATGATGCACAGGGTTAGCAGAGAGATACACCGCACTCACATTGTCGCAATAAACAATCGTGGCGGTCTGAATAGGGCACTGAAGCTCCTGCATAAGTTGTCAGACCCAACATGATTCGGCCACGGCTGTTGCAACAGCTCGATATTCTGCCTCAGCGCTTGAACGAGAGACCGTCGTTTGACGGCGTGAAGACCAGCTAACCAAATTATCTCCAAGATACATGCAAAACCCTGACGTAGAGCGTCTAGTATCCGGACATCCCGCCCAATCAGCATCCGAGTAGGCAATAAGAGAATGAGAAGTAGATTTATGAAGTGTGAGACCGTGGTTGAGTGTACCTTTGAGATAGCGAAGTATTCGTTTGATAAGAGAGAGATGAGGCTCACGAGGAGCATGCATGTGAAGGCAAACTTGTTGGACTGCATATGAGATATCAGGACGAGTAAGAGTGGCATACTGAAGTGCCCCGGCAAGACTGCGATAGAAGGAGGGATCAGCCACCGGCTGACCGGCGGTAGAGGAAAGTTTAGACTTAGTATCGATAGGGGTGGCAACGGGATGGCAATCGCGCATACCAGCCCGGTTAAGAATATCTAGGATATATTGATGTTGAGAAAGATGAATACTAGTAGGTGAGCGAGTTACATGGATGCCAAGAAAATGATGAAGGGGACCAAGATCCTTCATTGCAAATTCATTACTAAGAGACGAAGTGATGTTTGAGAGGAATATAGAAGAGGAGGCTGTAAGGATAATATCATCGACATAGAGAAGAAGGTAGGCCGTATCCGCACCACCACGACGAAGAATGAATAGGGAGGCGTCAGATTTAGACTCAATGAAACCGATGGTGCGAGCAAAGGAAGAAAAACGTTGAAACCAAGCCCGTGGGGCCTGTTTAAGACCATATAGAGATTTGAGAAGCCGACATACGTGAGTAGGAGTTTGGGGGTTGATGAAACCCGAGGGTTGTTGACTGTAGACAACTTCATCGAGATGACCATGGAGGAAAGCGTTTTTGACATCGAGTTGGTGGATAGGCCAAGATTTAGAGAGAGCAAGAGATAGGATGATTCTGATGGTGGCGGGTTTAACGACAGGACTAAAGGTTTCATCGAAATCAACACCTAGTTGTTGAGAGAATCCACGGACAACCCAACGAGCTTTGTGTCGGGCAAGAGAGCCATCGGCGTTGTATTTGTGACGGAAGATCCACTTTCCGCTCACAATATTAGCACCAGGAGGAGGGGGAACCAGTGTCCATGTCTGATTGAGGGTGAGAGCATCGAATTCTTCCTGCATGGCATTGCGCCAATTAGGATCACGAAGTGCGGTGAGGTAGTTTGTTGGAATAGGAGAAGAGACAATAGCTTGTAGGTTTAGTTTGTCGGGTGGACCAGGGAGGCGACCAGTGGTGGACCGTGTGCGATGCACGACCGGTGTTGGTGGGCGTGGCGGACTGGCAGGTGGTGGACTTGGTGCGGGCGGGGAGTGTCCTACCGCGGCAGGAGAAGGGGGTGCGGCAGGCTGCCGTGGCTCCACGGCAGGCTGCCGTGGGCTGGCGGCAGGCGAATCGGCTGCCGCGGCAGAGTGGTTTGCCGTGAGCGGGGGAGGAACTGGTGGATCAAAAAGGTCAGGAGAGGGAGATGCTAGAGGTGTCGGCGAGACGGCAGGAGCATAGGGAAAAGACTGTTCGTCAAAGATGACATGGCGGGAGATAATAATGCGACGAGAAGTTAGATCAAGGCACCGATAGCCTTTGTGACGAGATGGATATCCAAGGAAGACACATTTGGTGGATCGAGGAGAGAGTTTATTAGGTGAAGTTGAAGTAATATTGGGATAGCATAAACAGCCGAAGACACGTAAGGTGTGGTAAGGTGGCGTGGTACCTAGAAGATGCTCATATGGTGTGGAAAGAGAGGCGGCTTTTGTTGGGCGAATATTAATGAGAAAGGTCGCGGTGTGTAGTGCCTCGGCCCAAAGAGAGGGAGGCATCGAAGCTTGGAATAGAAGAGTGCGGATGACATTGTTGGTGGTGCGAATGGCACGTTCGGCTTTGCCGTTTTGCTGTGAAGTGTGTGGACAAGAGAATCGGAAGAGTGTGCCTTGTTGGGTGAAGAAAGAGTTTACTTTGTTATTGTCAAATTCACGACCATTGTCACATTGAATAGCAAGGATGGGAAGGTTAAATTGAGTGCGAGCATAGGCATGAAAGGCGGTGAAGGTTGCATAAACATCAGATTTTTTGCGAAGTGGAAAGGTCCAGAAATAATGTGTGTAATCATCCACAATAATAAGATAATAAGCATAACCAGAAGTACTAGGAATTGGTGATGTCCACAAATTACAATGCACTAATTGAAAAGGTTTACAACTATGGGAATCCGAAGAGTAAAAGGGGAGCCTAATATGACGACCTAATTGACAAGCATGACATAAGGACGATGGAGGTTTATTGCTAGGTATATGTTGTTGTTGATGAAGACGTTGCATGGTGGGATGGCCGGGGTGTCCAAGGCGACGATGCCAAAGCTCGGTGGAAGAAGTGGCAAGTAGCGTCTGGGCTTCTGGTGGGCGGCAGAGGGAGTAGAGGGGACCGGGACTATTGCATCGAAGAATCACGGTCTTGGTAAGAAGATCCTTCACAGAGAAACCAAAGGGGTCAAATTCAATGGAGCAAAGATTATCGGTAGCAAATTGGCGAACAGAAATAAGATTTTTGATTATGTGTGGAACAACTAGAATATTACGGAGAGAGAAATTTTTAGAGTTGAGGGTGAAAGAGTGGGAGCCGGTATGTGTGACAGGAAGAGAAGCACCATTGCCTACTATGATTTTATGTGTGGAAAAAGGAGCAGAGGAGGAAAGAGTACCATGATCGGATGCCATGTGAGACGAGGCGCCGGAGTCCATAACCCACTCCTGGCCGCCGGGGAGCTGCATGTTCTGAAGAGCTGTAAGGAGAGCTGGGCCGATCTGTTGTTGCTGCTGCGGCTGGTGGGTGATCATCATGTTGCTCGAGGGCTGCTGGTAGCCTGTGGCGGTGTAGGCCTGGTATGGTGGCAGAGCTGGTCGAGGCCCCAAGACACTCGGGGTCGGGGCGCGCCAACGAGGCTGCCACGAGGAAGGCATCGCGGACTGCTGCTGCTGCTGGAGTTGATGAGCGCGTGTCGGGAGGCCGGTCCATGGATTGAACATCCACGGACTGTTGCTGTCACGGCCTCGTCCGCGACCACCGCCACGTCCTCGGCGGCCGCCGTTGCCGCCGCCTCGTCCAGGGTTGTTGAAGCTGGGCTGGGGAGGGCGCGGATCAGGAGGGCCGCCGCCTCGGCCGGCAGGAGGAGGGGCGCCCCCTTTGTTGGGGAGCACGCTATTGCCGCTAGCCCAGAGCGCGGCAGAGGCCGCGTGCTTGGCATCAGTCTTCTTTTGCGCCTCCTCAAGAACCAGGGCGGAGCGCGTCTGCAGGAACGTGGGGAACGGCACCTGGTAGGGAAGGAAAGAGCGGAGGTGGCTGTACTGCTCGTTGAGGCCACGTAGAACCGTGAGGACGAGAGTGTCATCCGAGATCTTCTCACCAACGTCGCCGAGAGCATCGGCAAGAGACTTGAGCTTGGCGCAGTAATCATGGACACTCATGTCGCCTTGCGGCGTGTTGCGGAATTCCGCGTCGAGGGCGAGGGCGCGGCTTTTCTTGTTGTCGTGGAAGAGGTTGGCGATGGAGTCCCAGATCTGCCGCGCCGTCGAGCCAGGGGAGATGACGATGCCGAAGAGCTCGGGTGAGATCGAGCCGTAGATCCAGGAGAGGACGGTGAAGTCGTCGCGCGCCCAGTCGGAGGTGGGGAAGGTGAGGCCTCGGCATTGCCGGTGACGTGGCTGGTGAGACCGTAGCGGCCTAGGGCGACGAGGAAGAGCTCGCGCCACTTGATGTAGTTGGAGTCTTGCAGATCGAGGGTGATGGCGACGATGGTCTTGACGGAGGAGACGTAGGTAGAGGGGTTTTGGGGGGTAGGGTTGCCGTCGACGGCCTTGCCCATCTCGGCGGCACGACGATCGAGCTCTTCTTTGCGCGCCTGCAAGAGGGATTCGCGCTGCTTCAGCTCTGCTTCGAGCTTAGCGATCTCGTCGGGAGTCATCGCGACGGCGGGGTGGGGGGGTGGGGGTTCGAAATTCTAGGGTTTAGAGGGGGTTAGGATCGGCTGGTGCTCTGATACCATGAAAGCCGAATAGAATCTGAGGCTGCGTGATCAAAGCCACGGCCTCCCCCCTCATATATATATATGCCGAAGAGTTACAAGTACAAGACAAATACAATTCAAATACATATCCGTATGCTAGGTGTCTTGGAGTCTACTCCAAGTCGGCGTGGACGCCGTGTCCGTCTCCTTCTCTAACAGAAACAATTATGAAGAGACAAAGGGAGGGAAGGTGAAGAGAGTACCGCGCTGGGAGGAGAAGCAGCTGGGACGGCGACGCTTGGTCTGGAACCTGCCTAGGTGAGAAGAAGCAGCAAAGCGGTCGTGAGCGCCTAGAGAGGTATGATTTTTGGGCTGGGCCTGTCAAAGTTTTGATCCGTAATACGTATAGATGATACTGACGAAGGATTTGCTAAAAAAAAAACCCAAAACATGAGGGAGGAAAGGAAACCGAGCCAGGCAGGATTACGGAGCTGATAAGGTGACGTGGACACTGTGCATGTTGAGCTTGCAAACATTAAATGAAGAAAGTGGGGATCAACTTTATAGATATTATAGATATCTGTTTTTAACTAAATGGACGTATAATTTCCTCTACTGAGATCAACATTCAAGAAAAGCAAATCACCAAAAGAGATTATATATTGACTTGATATGACATCGTAATTTTATAACAAACTAGCATGGTGGCCCTTGCAAATGCAAGGGCATCGACAAATGGATGATTTATTATTCTATAGAAATTCTACTATATATCTCCTTTCCAATCTTTTTGTCTAATTGTAATACATTATAAATCAAGAGGATTCTTCTAATATATTTACATAGAATAGGAATAATCAATGTGCTCATGTGACCATGTGGACCAGATGCTTAAACTTAACCTAATACAAAAAATCAAGTGTCCATGGATTTTCTATACATTTTTAAATATGTAAAGATTTTATATGTCTTATGGCGAGGGTTTTTGAGATGTCTGTATCTCATTTATTTTTGTACTCAAAATAAAAATCTAGCTGTCATGTAATGATTTTTCTATAGTCAACCATGCACATTTTGCTAAAAAACATGAACATGCATATGTATAAATCAGTATACTCAAATGCATATATGTTGATGGGTACGCAAGTATACCATAGTGAAAGGACGAGATGTCGCCTAGAGGGGGGGGGGGTGAATAGGCGTTTTAAAAAACAATTACGGAATTGGCTTGAAGGAATGCGGAATTAAACTAACGTTTATTTTCTTCAAGCACAAGACCTAAATATGCTAGGCTCAACTAAGTGCAACAACAACAACTAGATATAAGCAAGATAGCACAAGATATAATTCACAAGTGATAAACAAGATATAAGTACTTCAAGCACGATGGCTATCACAAGGAAATAAACTCGGGTATAGAGATAACCGAGGCACGCGGAGACGAAGATGTATCCCGATGTTCACTTACATAAAGTAAGCTAATCACCGTTGGAGAGATGCGGGTAACCACGAAGGCCCCCGAACGCCACGAAGGCTCACCTTCTTCTCCGAGTCCCCCACGAAGCTAGGGACCCCTTCTTATGGTTAGCTTTTCCTCCACTCCGGAGATGGCAAGCTCCACAACCACTTCACAACTCCCACGAAGGGGAATCCCGGGCCTCTTCACAATCTTCCACGAAGAGGTCACCGAGGCACCAACCGCCAAGCCAACTAGGAGGTCACCCTCCAAGAGTAACAAGCTCACGGTCTCTCACTCGAACAAATCGTAATGGAGAGCTCAACACTTATGCAAGAATGCAAAGCAAGAACACAAGAGGAAGTGCTCAAATCCTTCTCTCCCAAATCCCACCAAGGCAACAAATGCTATGGAGGAGTTAGAGAGGAAGAACAAGGGTGGAGGTCAACCAATGACTCCAAGATCTAGATCCCAAAGGTTCCCCTCACTTAGAGGAGGAATGAGTTGGTGGAGATTGTAGATCTAGATCTCCTCTTCCAAATCCCTCAAAAATATGCAAGAATCATTGGAGGGAAGGGAGAGGAAGCAAGCTCAAGAGGTTCAACAATGGAGGTGAGAGAAAGGCTCAAGAACACCCTAGAACACTCTACCAACCGTTGGGGAAGAAGCCCCCTTTTATAGGGCAACAAAGCTGCCCGTTACAGAGATTTTTCGGTCATCCCGGAGCAGCCCGGAGCAGCCCGGAGCAGCTCCCGGAGTGGCTCCGGCCGATACTCCGGAGCGGGTACCCGGCCACTGCTCAGCCCGGAGCAGCCCGGAGCAGCTCCGGATTTCACTCCGGATTTGCAAAACTGTAAAAACACTCATACGGAAAACGCGATAACTTTTGCATCCGAACTCCGTTTTTAGCAAACTTGGACTTTTTGAAAAGCTTAGAAAAAGTACTACAACTTTATGCAGAGAAACACCAAGAAATGTCAAGAGGAAAAATACCAAATGTGGAGAGGTGTGAAACCTCCCAAAGTGAAGAACCGGTAAAACTCTTCAACTCGAAAACGCAATAGACGATGCATTTGGATTCCATTTTCGATGAACTTGGGCTTGTTGGAAAGCTAGCAACAAGCACAAGAACCTCACATGGAGAAACACCAAGAAGCAACAAACTAGGAAGATGCAAAGTATGCAAAGGATTGAGCTCCCTATGACGATGAGATCAAGTTACCCAACCGAAAGCCCCTCTTGATAGTGCGGCTATCTATCCTATAACCCGGTCTCCCAACAAACACCTTGAGACCGGTAAAAGGAAAACCTAGCAAGGACATACCTTTGCCTTGAGCATCCCGCTTGATCTTGATGAAGAAGCTTCACTTGATTTCATTCTCCCATGGGCCATATTGAATCCTTCTTTTGATGTAAGCCCACGGGAAGATACTTGATTCCACTATTCTCTCTTCATCTTGGTCAACCTTGTATCTACTCATGCTCTATCGAATCTCTCTTGAGATGCATAGGGAATTCTTCATTTGATTGCATGCTCTAAGTCTTGGTCAACCATGGCTCAACTCATGAGACCATCGTGACCTCGACATAGAGCCATAACTTGAATTCTTCTCATGTAACCAAACTCTCAAGATCTTGAGACTCCTTGGCTTAGCACATAAGCTAGAGCATGGAATACTTGAGTTATACACAAGAACAACATCTTTATTTCTTCTTCTTGATCATATTGGATTCATCTCTTCTATTCAATGATCTTGATGCCAATACTTAAGATAGATCTTTATCTTCATGGCATCCAAGTCTTGAATCCAACACATGGACTTCAAGCAATTCCTATGAACAATTCCTTCATAAAAATCTCAATGAAAACATTAGTCCATAGGGATTGTCATTAATTACCAAAAACACACTTAGGGGCAATTTACCCTTACAATCTCCCCCATTTTGGTAATTGATGACAATCTCAACAAGAGGGTTTATATAATGAATGATAGAAACTAATATGCAACTTATCCGGGAATAAATTGCATACAAGAGGTTGTATTTGATATGGTCAAGTAACACAAAGCTACTACCGCATATCAAAATCAATTGTACTCACATAAACTACAACAAATATGGTTGATGTGAGTGCAACCAAAATATATAGAGCAAACTCCCCCACAATATATGCACGTGTGATGAACTTGAATTTCATTGCATACATTGTCAAGATAAACCTTTGATGGAGTTTACACTATATATATTCAACCATGCAAAACATCTAAGAAAGAAGAGATGCATGAAAGGCAAACACTTAAGCACAACCAAACTTAAGTATAAAAACCATTTCCCTTAAACCCTCTAAACTTCTCCCCCATTGGCAACGATTGCCAAAATGGATGAAGGAATTTAGAAGGCCAATATAGTATGAGTTCCTCCCCAAGATGTGCATTTCTCATAAAAATGAGTGAAATCATATGCACTTATCAAATTAACAATATTTGGAGGAAGTCAAACCATATTGAGGATCAAAGATTGCAAAAAGATGACATAGTGAAGGAAACTTCAACGAATGAAGCAAGCAAGCAATCAAGAGACCCAAAGAACCAATTGGACACAAGGAGATGTGATAATAAGAGCAACTAGGTGATTTAAATAAAATAAGGAAGCTCCCCAAGGTCCATGCATAAATTTGAATTTTTGTTGCATTTGAATACAATATGCACAAACATGGAATCCTCACTTCCTCTATATCATTTAAAAAAACAACCATGAGCATGAGAGAATACAAAAGAATCAATACGCTTATCAAAGTGAACTTTAGTCCAAAAGGATTCATGAGATATGAGTGCGAGAAGAAGCAATAAAGAATAAACAAGCACTCATAAATCAAGTTCCTACCAACACCATCAAAAACCAAATGAATAATAAAGATGGTCGGCAAAGAACGAGGATATCAAGGGAAGAAATTAACACTCTTATGCATATACATTTCTAAGTGGACAAAAAATCATGATGAACAATCCACAAAGGAACATGTATACACAAGAGGTTAGTTGAAATTAAGGAAGACATAATATCCAAGAGAGAGTCATAGAATATACCAAATAGCTTTGCTATAAAGCATATATAGCTCAAGGCTCCATTTTCCATTATGGTATATTAATAAACTCCCCACGCAAAATCATCAAAGCCATCACAACTAGCAATAAGGGATCAAAAGATAGTCGGGATGCTTTGAAAGGCAACAAGCATAATAAAGAAGGGTACAACTTGCAACATTATCTATATTGCACATGAGAGAGCGTTGAGGAATTAATATGCAATAAATTGCTAAAATGGCATATTTGGGATTGGTGAATCATAAACATGATTTTATATACTTCCCATCATATGCAATCATCTCAACTTGCTCACATATGAAATAAAGATATTTCTTTATAAGACCTTTGCAAGAACCGCAACATTTGCAAATAGATATTATCATGCCAAGAACCAACCTACAAGAGTTGGGATGCTAGAAAAGTATGCATGAATGTTATACTTGTTACCGAGATAGCAATGGTGTGATGTAGTAGATAAGAGTTCACCGATCGATCATCCTAGCTTGGCTCCAATAATCATATGGTGACAACACCTTCCTTATAAATGAGACAAGCATCCATTGCATCTCCAATGTACCTAAGACAACATTTAAGTACATCTTGGTCCCCAAACTTATTGGGTCCAAAGAGGTTAGACTAACCACAATACATATGATAGACTCCATAAAAATATGTGCATAGTTAAAGATGAAATTTGAATTTCATGCACATCTTAGCCATTTAGGATTTGATGGAGTATAACATATATATTGGATCAAAGAAAGCAACTAAGATACAAAAAATAAGCATAAAGAGAATATGCATGCACCTATCTTTCAAGATCCAAAGAAGATACGATTTAGACAAAAACACCAAGAATACAAGGAGGTATAAAAGGTGTGGCAAAACACATTATTTGTCCAAATGACATCAAGGGAACAAATCAACAAATGATTTATTCATAAAATTCAACAAATGAACCTAACAACTTATTGAGCATGAAAGAATAAATAAATAAAAGCATGCTCAACAATTTATCTCATTCGAGCAAATAAATCATAGAAGAAGGAATGAGATAACTAACTCCCAAAAGAGCAAGGTTCCAACAAATAAACCAAACCCTCTACACTTTTCACAATGGCACAAGTACCGAAAAGAAAAGGTTTGTCTTACAACAACACACACTTGATGGGGATCAAGAGATGAGATAAAGTCAAGCAAAAAAATCCTCAAGAAGGCAATAAGACAATGGGAGTCAAAATAATTTCTTGGCAAGAAATATGGGCAATAAGATGCAAATTCCAAGGTGAAGATGATCTAGAGGAATTACCACACATATATACGAATACCAATTGTCAAAGACAAGAAGTTCATATTGGAATTATTTCCCGGTGGTGTATTGCAAAGATATTCAAGATCAACTTCACAATAAAAGGCATATGGTTAAATATTCAAATTAAGCACCATGCATGAAAAAGGATTCTTGGTAACTCCAATAATAGACAAACAATCATGCAAGCAATGATTAGAGTATCTTGAAGCAAACGGTTTCCTACTTATGATATAGAGAAATATATTTGAGTAAAACTGCACCAAGAATTCTTACTCAAACCAAGACCAAAGAAATGATCTAAAAAATCTTTTAAGAGAGAGCGGAGCTTGTTTGAGCAAACATGCCACCTAGGAGCAAGATAATTAACAATATCAACTCTAAGTGGCAATACATCGAATGTTCACATTTCCTAGGCTTGTGATATGCATAAGACATATTACTACCCCATAATGTGATATTAAATTCTTTTCAACAAAAGGCAAACAAAATCCAACTAGAGATAATTAATGGAGATATAGAATTTGAATTTCTCATGAGCATGGCATACCACATAGTGACTAGATAATCTTGCAATATCAATACTAAGTGGTATTACTCATGTGCACACATTTATAGGATTGTGAGGTGCGAATAGCAAATCACTCCCCCAAAATGGGATGTTCCATTAATCACTCAATAAGAGCCAAATAAGATACCAACAAGATGCATTAGAGGCTCAAAGCAAACACACAAGTATATGATGTGCTAAACAACCAACACCTACTTGAATACACAAGATAAGTAGGTATAAGGAACAACATATACAAACACATACTTGGTACAAAACCAAAAACATGCAAAGGGGCAAGTAACTTACAATGTAAAGAGGTTAAGTACAAGTTACCGCAAAGAGGCACATTGGATATAAAATGATAGTGTCAATGACTTGGCTTGATGAAATAAAATTAATGAAGATCCCTTAATTCTTCATGAGGTAGCCAAGTCTCCAATGCCCTCCAAAAACACCTATTGATCAAGTTTTAGCTTGTTGGTCCCCAACCAAGTTGGGTCCTAAGAGGTTAGTAACAATAGGCTTGGCAACCCAAATGGTTCTTTTCTTGACACCACTTTGAGTTCCAACAAACTTGGCAAACACATTGCCATCCTTATCTTTTCTAAGAGAATAATCATCATCAACAATGATAGGATTAGATAAGGTACCGCTTAAGCATGAAGAAGCAAAGTGCCCCTTCTCACGGCAAATATAGCAACAAGTGCTTCCCTTTCTCTTCTTCATTGATTTCTTGATTTGGGAAGCTTCATCTTGTTTCTTCTTGGGAAGTGGCCTATTTTCAACTTGAGGTCGAACTTGAGCTTGACCTTGTGCCCGCTTCCCTTGTTGCTTCTCACTCAAGTGCTTCTTCTTCAATGGGCAAGATCTCACATGATGCCCTTCAATCTTGCACTTGAAGCAAACAATCTTGGCCAAATTCTTGACTTGGTCTTGGCCCTTCTTCTTCTTGTTGCTCTTGGACTTGTTCTTGTTATTGGAGTTGAATCCAAGTCCACTCTTGTCATTAGGGGATTTTTGCACACTCAAAATATTATCGAGTGTGGATTTCCCTTCATGACGCTTATCCAAGTCTTTTTCCAAACTAGTGACTTGGGCCTTGAGCTCTTTGATTTCCTCTACAAGGTTAGTAGTAATACAAGTACTAGAGGAGGTAGAAGCTTCATTGTTAGAGCAACAAGGCATAGCAAGTAATTCATCACAAGATGTAGCAATATTATGCCTAGACAAATTACTTGGACTAGCACAAGATAATATAGCATTTTGGTTCAAAGTAGTGCTAATGTCCAAATGAGGCTCACAAGATGTTTTCTTAGAGATACTTGCCTCATGAGCTAACTTTAGCCCATTATAAGAGATTAAGAGATCCCCATGAGAGCCCGAGAGCTTTTCATGGCTTTCCTCCAATTTCTTATAATTGCTTGTTAGCAACTCAAGTTGAGCCCTTAGCTCAACATTCTCCTTTAATATAGATGCTTCACAAGAAATAGAGTTAGTAGCACAAGCATCATTAATAGATTTAGCATTTGTAAGCTCATAAGATTTAATAGATTGAGATAGGCAAGAATTAGTATGCTTCTCTTCGGATAGCTCTTGCTTGAGGAGATTGAATCTCCATTTCCCCTCATTAACAAGGGAGTTCAATTCCTTAATGGTCTCCTTGTGGTCAAACAAGGTTTCCATTAAGTGTTCGACTTTAGCACGAGCATCATTATTACCACGAAGAGAGGCATACACAATTCCCATCTCATGCAAGAAAGCTTCATTATCATCATCATCATCACTCTCATCATAAGGAGATGTGTCGGGATTCAAAGTAGGAGTTACCTTTGAGCCGCTTGCCATAAGGCACATGTGAACTTGGGTAGATGATGAGGGAGCATCAATTGAAGCACATTCTTCATTTTCGAGTGTAGGACAAGCTCTTGCGAGATGTCCATACTCGTGGCATTCATAGCATTGCCTTCTCTTGATAGTAACCTTCTTGGTTCTTCTATTGATTTCTTCTTTAATTATGTGACCCAATTTTTCTTTAATTTCCTCTACATGGTTAGACATACAACAACTAGAGGAAATAGAATCATTTTGAGTATGGTCACAACTAGAAACAAGCATATCATCACAAAATTTAATCAAGCAAATTTTAGGAGATATGCAAGGACCTTTAACACAAGAATGAGTAAAGAATTTCTTGCAAGAAGTGTTTAGGTCCAAACTCTCTACACCATTAGGATTTATAGAAATAGAATCATTGGTGCAAATAACAAGACTACCAACATCATATATGATTTCTTCACTCACCGTATCATTACCTTGTGACAAGTCACATGTTGGTGAAGTGGAAGAACTTGAACAATCATCACGACCGGATGTGGAAGCAACTTGGAGCTCTTCATGATGTGAAGGTGAAGAGAGCTCCTTGGGTTCACTTTCAACCTCAAGAGAAATGGACCCACCAAATGACTCTTCTAGCTTGGTCCATATCTCATGAGACGTCTTGCACTTTGAACCCATCAAGCAAACATAAACTATGGAGCTCACAGACAATAAAATTTCATTAAATACTTGAGCTTCTAGATGTAAATTTTTCTCATCCTCTATAGATAGACTTTGAGGATCCATCGGAGGAGAAAAGCCTACATCTAGAAATCGCTCTATATTTGGACACAAAGTCCGAAGATTAGAAAGCATGCGATTTCTCCATAGCATATAATTTGTGCCATCAAAAATAATTGTGTCATTGTGCACTAAATAACTAGCCGACATCTTTACTCTCAAGGCGGTGAAGCCTAAACAAGGAGAGACCTTGCTCTGATACCAATTGAAAGGACGAGATGTCGCCTAGAGGGGGGGGGGGTGAATAGGCGTTTTAAAAAACAATTACGGAATTGGCTTGAAGGAATGCGAAATTAAACTAACGTTTATTTTCTTCAAGCACAAGACCTAAATATGCTAGGCTCAACTAAGTGCAACAACAACAACTAGATATAAGCAAGATAGCACAAGATATAATTCACAAGTGATAAACAAGATATAAGTACTTCAAGCACGATGGCTATCACAAGGAAATAAACTCGGGTATAGAGATAACCGAGGCACGCGGAGACGAAGATGTATCCCGATGTTCACTTACATAAAGTAAGCTAATCACCGTTGGAGAGATGCGGGTAACCACGAAGGCCCCCGAACGCCACGAAGGCTCACCTTCTTCTCCGAGTCCCCCACGAAGCTAGGGACCCCTTCTTATGGTTAGCTTTTCCTCCACTCCGGAGATGGCAAGCTCCACAACCACTTCACAACTCCCACGAAGGGGAATCCCGGGCCTCTTCACAATCTTCCACGAAGAGGTCACCGAAGCACCAACCGCCAAGCCAACTAGGAGGTCACCCTCCAAGAGTAACAAGCTCACGGTCTCTCACTCAAACAAATCGTAATGGAGAGCTCAACACTTATACAAGAATGCAAAGCAAGAACACAAGAGGAAGTGCTCAAATCCTTCTCTCCCAAATCCCACCAAGGCAACAAATTCTATGGAGGAGTTAGAGAGGAAGAACAAGGGTGAAGGTCAACCAATGACTCCAAGATCTAGATCCCAAAGGTTCCCCTCACTTAGAGGAGGAATGAGTTGGTGGAGATTGTAGATCTAGATCTCCTCTTCCAAATCCCTCAAAAATATGCAAGAATCATTGGAGGGAAGGGAGAGGAAGCAAGCTCAAGAGGTTCAACAATGGAGGTGAGAGAAAGGCTCAAGAACACCCTAGAACACTCTACCAACCGTTGGGGAAGAAGCCTCCTTTTATAGGGCAACAAAGCTGCCCGTTACAGAGATTTTTCGGTCATCCCGGAGCAGCCCGGAGCAGCTCCCGGAGTGGCTCCGGCCGATACTCCGGAGCGGGTACCCGGCCACTGCTCAGCCCGGAGCAGCCCGGAGCAGCTCCGGATTTCACTCCGGATTTGCAAAACTGTAAAAACACTCATACGGAAAACGCGATAACTTTTGCATCCGAACTCCGTTTTTAGCAAACTTGGACTTTTTGAAAAGCTTAGAAAAAGTACTACAACTTTATGCAGAGAAACACCAAGAAATGTCAAGAGGAAAAATACCAAATGTGGAGAGGTGTGAAACCTCCCAAAGTGAAGAACCGGTAAAACTCTTCAACTCGAAAACGCAATAGACGATGCATTTGGATTCCATTTTCGATGAACTTGGGCTTGTTGGAAAGCTAGAAACAAGCACAAGAACCTCACATGGAGAAACACCAAGAAGCAACAAACTAGGAAGATGCAAAGTATGCAAAGGATTGAGCTCCCTATGACGATGAGATCAAGTTACCCAACCGAAAGCCCCTCTTGATAGTGCGGCTATCTATCCTATAACCCGGTCTCCCAACAAACACCTTGAGACCGGTAAAAGGAAAACCTAGCAAGGACATACCTTTGCCTTGAGCATCCCGCTTGATCTTGATGAAGAAGCTTCATTTGATTTCATTCTCCCATGGGCCATATTGAATCCTTCTTTTGATGTAAGCCCACGGGAAGATACTTGATTCCACTATTCTCTCTTCATCTTGGTCAACCTTGTATCTACTCATGCTCTATCGAATCTCTCTTGAGATGCATAGGGAATTCTTCATTTGATTGCATGCTCTAAGTCTTGGTCAACCATGGCTCAACTCATGAGACCATCGTGACCTCGACATAGAGCCATAACTTGAATTCTTCTCATGTAACCAAACTCTCAAGATCTTGAGACTTCTTGGCTTAGCACATAAGCTAGAGCATGGAATACTTGAGTTCTACACAAGAACAACATCTTTATTTCTTCTTCTTGATCATATTGGATTCATCTCTTCTATTCAATGATCTTGATGCCAATACTTAAGATATATCTTTATCTTCATGGCATCCAAGTCTTGAATCCAACACATGGACTTCAAGCAATTCCTATGAACAATTCCTTCATAAAAATCTCAATGAAAATATTAGTCCATAGGGATTGTCATTAATTACCAAAAACACACTTAGGGGCAATTTACCCTTACACATAGTAAGATCAATTTGTTTCTTCGTGGCCAGATAGGTCTCCGGCAATAATTTTTTTTGACGTGGCCAACTCGTTTGGAGCGTGACCATATGTTGGCAACCCTGCTGATTTATATCATGCAATGTACCATGTTTGGATCATCAATTTATTGTTCCGTGGCTAGTTAGGTCTTTGGCAATTTTTTTGACATTTAACTCCTCATATGTGATATTGCTTACTATTGTTTGTACCGAATACCGTTTTACGTTTTATCTTTTAATCCTAGCCGTATATTTTAGATCTAACTATTAAAACTAATTTAGATGATCTAGATTAATGTGGTGACATATGTATATTGTATATATCTATATTAAATTGAGATAACTAATTCATAACTGAGGGACCAAGGGAATGTCATTAATTAATTAGCAGACACTATTGGTTCTTGATAGTGCACACCATAGCTGGCTTCGTCAAAAATTTTCTTTCTTTTTAACCGTGCTATGTTCGCTTGGGTGCTTCACGTATCACCCATAGCATGAATGTTTACCATGGTTCGATTAATTTGTTGATTCATGGCCAGCTAGGTCTCCTGCAATTATTTTTTTGATTGTTTAGAGCGTGCATGTGTTGGTGGGCACCCTTCCTGATTTAAGCATGTATGGATCAATTTGTTGTTCCGTGGCCAGCTAGGTCTCCCGCAATTATTTTTGAGATTTAACCCCTCGTATGTGACATTGCTGACTGTTGTTTGTTTATACACTAGTAAGATTGCACGTGCACGCACGTCTCTATTTCAAACATAAAAATTCTCAATTAAATCAACTTGAAAAATCTCATTTTTTTTGGAGACAACATTTCATTTTTGAAATCTCATGATCGGTAAAATTGGGACTGATAAACTCCTGGCCAGAAAATCAAGTTTGGAAAAAGATCTGTCCTGATTCTTTTACATTTAAATCTCCTCAATTATAGATCTTGTCTCCATTAACTGGCTCATACATAATTCAAGATAAATCCACTAACATAGAAATATATTGAAGACTAACCGGTCAAAGGGCATCATCGTAGGAGGAGACAATATCACAAGCTTAAGAAGGGTTTAGACAAACCAAGGACCACTAATAAATAGTTATAGATAAATCCACCAAAAAAGAAATACATTGCATCATTTTTTTGAGATTGACGGGGAAAACCAGTCCCCACCGCTTGTTATATTTCACTCGAAAACAGGCCAGAAAGCCATTACATGCAGTTTTTCAACTCGAGAGGTATTACAAAGGAGGGAAAAGAGATTTCAGCACTAAGCAAATTACAGGTGGATGGAAGCATTGACGATCCGCGATCGCCACAAGGATATAGTAGCCTAGCAGTCGGCGCCAACCACCCGGCGAGCCCACAAGTCGAACAGTGTGTGTGTCAATCCATGTTTGTTTGAGTCACAAGCGAGAGTGACGATGCCAGTGGATGCAACATATATCGGCCAAAACAACAAATGAATTATTGATAGCCTGCAATCATGCTTGAAACATGACACTTTGTGAAGTGAGACTAAATACAAATGTACATGTTCAGAATTGTAAATTGATGTATGAAATGGTGACAAATAAACTCAAGTATTGAACTTTGGTCAGAGTACTAATACAGAAAACTCAAAAAAAAGTCCGAAGTACTAACACAGAAAAAATATATTGGAATGATCATAGGTAAATATAGTGGAAAGAGTAGCAAAATTGCACATTAACTTAAATCCAGTGTTATATACAGTCTATGGCTATGGAAGATTAGAAACTCTATGACTTCTATTTTTACTGATGAACACAACAGTATAACCTGTATGAGTCTACAATATAGAGGTTGGATCCAAGACTACCGTTTAAGCCTAATATGCATTGAACCCAAGTAAAATAATTTATTGAACCTTTTTTAGCATGTATGAGACAAGATTCATACATGTAACTCAAACATGGAGGCTGTTGTCTGCTTATGAACTGTGAATGAGGAAGCCCCTGTAATATTTAGTTGGGACCGTCAAATGCTAGAACTGAATCTGCTACAACGTCTCATATCCGATCTGCATTTGGGAAAACTGTATGTATTAGTCTAGACCAAACTTCATAGACTGGATCAATGCCTTCAGTAGCCAAATACAGAGATACTACAACCCATGTGGTGAGTTTCCTTAAAATAATGCGAGCCAGAGAATAAGAAACGCTGAATTATTAACCTAATCATCTGTTAACACAAAGCAAAACTGAACAAAAATAGAATGACATAGCAAAATTTTGCTTCCTGGGAAAAAAACAGCGAAAACATAACATGCAGCTGGTAACTTCGTATCTGACACCTGATTTCTTTGGGGACATAGGTGACTTTACCCTCTACTTGATGCTCGCTTTAAGAACCAGATCATCTGAAAACACTAACCACAAAGCTCTTGCCTACTGCTAATCTGATTTGTACAAGACCCTTTTAAATCAAATATCATGAACCTCAATAGTTGGTGCAAGAAAATGTATAAGGTTTGGGGAGAGGAGTTGCTCTGTTAGCTTTCCGAGGATTTCTGATTGAATCTCTTGATCCAAAGTAGAATACGGCCGCCGCCGGAACCAGATCCCATATGCATCGTGGTTGTTGCTCCAGGACATGCGCCATCCCCTTTCCTCTGCCCCTAGCAAATACGTCAGATGGAGAAGATGATGAACCAAACCAGGGACATGGTCAGCACCCGCACTGATTCCTCCTCCACTAACCCGCCCCTGCCCGTTGTGCTCACTACCTCGATTGGCGAGGAGGACTTCATGCGGTGCTTGCGTGGCGGTGGCGTTGAGGCGCTTGTGCGGCCGCAGCTCGGCTCGCCCAGGGAGGACGATGGCAGCGGTGTCGTCCTTTGCTGATGGATCAAGGGGATCCGAGTGACCACGGTTTCCTTTTTTCTCATCCAAATTAGTCGTGATTCTCGGGGATTGCGTTCTTGCGGAGGGCGGACGAGAAGGTGGAGTGCGGTCAGTCAACGCAAATTACTAAGTGCACACCGAACACCGATTTAATTAATCCTAGCGGTTAAATTGGGCTTAGTTGGTCAAATCGTGTGCCTGTAATAGGTATATGTAGGTTTACTGGTGTGGCTTTAGAATCATTCAAATTTGCTCTTTTATTAGTAGTAGAGATAAACATTTATTATCTTTAAATTCTAGCCATATAATTTAGATTTAACTATTAAAACTAATTTGGATGATGTGAATTAATCATGGTGTCTCTATATTAGATAGTATGTGTATATTGGCTCCAAAAATGATTAGACAACACCTTATCATATAATTTTGAATTTAAAGCTCGCCTCCATGGTTTGCTATATTTTTCTACGATTTTAGCATGTCCCACTTCCATGGAGCCGCTTGACACACAAACATATATGGTTATAATGATTTGGAATCCGGGTGAGAGTGTATGGCATGGTAAAATAAACACTAATTATATTCATATTGATCTTATTGTTTCTTATTTATGTACTCTTTTGCATCGACTTAAGTTATTAATGATTGAAAACCAGTAATTAATTATTGCTATTATTTATTTCAGGCATTGTGATATTTCCATAGTTAAATCGTATCATTAGATTTTTAAAATCATGTGGGGGTACTATGTATGCTGCACGTAACATACGTAAACAGTAATAGATCCTAGCTAGTATATAGTCCTTGATATACACGTAGCAATCTTTTTTTTCTTGATTACACGGATTGCTAGGTAGTATCCTAGCAAGTCACGATTTGTACGTAATTGTGTCACGTGTTGGGCATATAACATGAATCGGACTACACATTTGTATGTACGTAACTTTTAAATCTTGTAATCTCAAACATTAATTACAGATCTAATAGTTAAAATAATAATCTTTTAATCTCATACATTAGTTACAGATTTAACAGTTAAAACAATTCCGATGATGTGGATTAACGAGATGTCTCTATTTTAGACCTTCGTATTGTGCTTTTAGTATGTAATAGAAGACAATAGATAGATTATTTCAGAACCGATAAAGATGTTACTCCTACCTACTAAAGCAGCAATAGCAGTGCATTTTTAATGTACTTATTGATATAAGAATGTGATCATTAAATTCTTGTGTACAAATATATAAGAATTCCAATCATTACATTATTACTCAAGATGTTGCTGGCGCAGACTGCTAGGGCAAAACAGTAGATTAATACGTAGAATAACAGGTTACATTCAAAACAAGATGGTTACATACACGTAGAATATCAGTAAATTATGCCTGCAGGTTGCATCTCGGTTGCTTGATTACATACGGCCTGTTTTTGTGCTCAACTGCTGCCTTTTTCCAAGCTTGCATTTTCTCCTCGGTGGCATCAGGATGAAGCATCACCTCATTGAGATGTTGAAGATGTGTGATACCTGTGACGCCGAGCTCCTTTTCAGGCTCTGGGCAGATGAGATGAAGAGAGATGAGACAAGGCATGCCTCTATGTTCGATTTTCACGCGTGGAAGCTTTGGGCCATTGAAGCTTATTCGCTCTAGGCTTCGGAATTTATTAGGTTCAACAAGAAAAATGCCATCATCCCAAGGACCTTGAAGATCCTCTGTAAGCCTCAGACAGACCAAGCACTCTAAGCTCTGCAGGCGTGACAACACATGGGAACTCAAGCCGGTCTTTGAAAGGTGCAGTTCCCTTAAATAGCGTTGCGTACTCAAGGTAGCAGAGCTAGGCAGACTCTCCATTTTCCCCCAGATTTTGACAGAACTCAACTTGGAGGGAGCGTCGAGGATCGAGTCCAGGAAGTTTTTGCAGGTACCATCGAAATCAATTGATAGGGAATCAAGTGTGTCAAAGCGTGTGGCAAGGGATGAGACCAAACTTTCGGTCAAGCTGGGAACATCCTTTATGTTGAAACAGCTCATGAGTTTGCTACTTCGACGGCGAGGGGGAGGAGGAGGAGGAACCTTGCACCATATTTTGACCTTCTTCAGTGATTCGCAGTGACACAGAATCTGTTCAAAACCTCTGTTTTTGACAATTTTAAATCCAGCCAATGTGTGCAGCCTACTTTTCTGAGTGAAAAATTTCCTGAGCTTGTCTTCTCGTCTGGCATCTCCAAGCTCGGCAGGTAGCTCAAACGCACCAAAGAGGTGTTCAAGCTGTGGCAGCATCAGGACCTCCATGGGCAGCATTTCGACCCGTGTATCCCGTGTGTCCAGCGTCTCTAAACAGTGTAGATCTTCAATTTTCCTGGGGAGCTTACTTACTTGAGTGCTCCGGAGGCTCAGATACTTGAGATACAGCAATTTGCATATGGTGTCAAGATGGGCATTTTCAAGCCAGGTGCAGCCTTCCAGGTCAAGCACTCGAAGCAGCTCACACTTGTCAAAGTCCATCTTGTTGCTGTTGCATATCGTCAGTGACCTGATGCGAGATAGCTCTATCATCTCTTCTACGCGTCCACCAATTCCGTGAACAGATAGCCGACGGGGAGTACAGGCAGTGGTGTAGTTCCGCACCACCCGGCCGTCGTGGATCAGCGTGATGAAGTTCCACAAGACCGAACGATGCACGATGAACTCCAGCATTACACCAGAGACCTTGTACCGCTTCACCTGGGAATTATCCCCAAGCAGCACCGGCTCAATGATTCCAAGGTCAACCAACTTGGTAAGGCAGCCTATGGTGACATCGTGCTCGGTGAATTGGACTTCTCCTACCAGCAATCCTTCAGCTTTCCACCGCCTGACCAGGCTCTTCCTCCTGATGCGATGACCCCTTGGGAACATGCCCACGGAGAGCATGCATGCCTTGTGGCCTTGGTCATCGAGGCTGTCATAGCACCGCACAAGCGCTCTCTTCATATCCTGGAACGCAGGGTCCTGGCCTGCTATGTGGGTACCAAGTGCGACACCAACTTCTTTGCATTTTTCTTCTGTTGGAGCTGCGCCACGCTGGCTCAGAAACTCGGCTGTCCGAACCAGTGCCTCTGGTAAACCGTCGCACTTGTCGAATAAGGTTTTCAGGCCATCCTCCAGTACAGGTGGACGGTTCTCTATACCCAGCTTACCCCAGAACAGGTTCTCGGAGTCACTCCTGTCAAGTGCTCGGATTTTGTATAGGTAACTGCCAGAGCTGCAGGCGGTGGCGATGGATTGAATACTCGTGCTTACAACTACTCTGCTGACTTCGCGGTTGCTGGGGAAAGCTGCTTTGATGTCATCCCAATACCGTGCAAGCTGCAATCCGTCGATGATGACAAGGTACCTGCCAACGCAAATTCATCAGAACACAGAGTTTTTTAACACCAACCTTAACTGTCTACATACAAGGTACAGGTATCCTAGTTTTTCTTTTGAGGAGAAGCATCTTCGTTGATCTATGGAGTATAGATACAGTTCTTTAGTTAATTCGCAGGCCACCGGCCGGCAACTAGCTCTTGTCTTGTCCGCAGATAAAAAAAAGCATTTCTTTAAACTAATAATCAATCATATGCATAACATGTCAGCATGTAGTATGCAATGACAAATCTGTAAAACATAAATTGGCAAACTACCGTCGGTCATCATTCTGTTTACTAGACTATTACTTAGGTACAACTGCCTCTATGAACTAGCTAAGCATCAAATGGCATTTTTTTACAAAGGCCATAAGCAACATACTCAAACAATAAAGCCTTAAAAGAACACCTATAATGGAAAAAACTTACAAACCGACCCTATGTTGCCGTCTCCGACCTATACAAGACGTAGCTCGCCACTGCAACTGCTCCGCATAGCCGGAACCGATCGAGGAGCAACTGCGGTAGGGAAGAAACAAGATGTTGCCATGTGACAGCGGATGAGAAAACCTAACCGTACATCCGTTACAGACCGCTAGTGTCGTCGCCGGATCTTGTTGGCAATACCAAACGTGCCGCCATGAACTAAGGCTGGATGTATTTCTTCCTCTCTCTTCACTTGGAAAAAACAACGACGACACCAAAACATAACAAACTAGACCAAGATCCATTCCTGCGCGAATCTTGTGGTCTCTCCTGTCTCCGAACGCCGAAAACAACAGGCAGAGGAGGAGAACAACAGGCAGACGAGGAGATGAATTAGTTGCCAGGGACGAGGGATATATACTAGGGTTTGTCCCCGGTGGATTGTTTCTGCTATAAAGTCAATGTCAAATGGTATTGAGATATTAATTTTTGTAGAATGATTGAGATACTCCAAATGAGTATTAGTTTGTGCATATTAATTAATTAATTAATTAATTGAGATATTAAATTAATAATGCCCAAATGAGTATCTCTACTCATAATATTGCGATTGGACTGGTCCGTGTCCGTAAAATACGCTTTCGTCCAACCGAGAATATGTCTTGATTCTATGCCGAAACGTTTTCTTTTTTGTTTAGCGATCGACCCGGTCTCCATCGCTGCAGAGGTTTGGGGGATGATGGGCTTCAACTCTAGAGAACTCGTCGGTCTAGCTCTCTATTGACGCTAGCCCGCATCGACGCCAGCTCCCGTCGAAACCTACCAGCGTTGAGCCCCCTATGCGGCAGCCCAGCGAGGTGGCCAAAATCGACGGGGGGCAAGGGGCAGGGCCACGGTCAGCTCCCTCGATTCGCCTCCACCATTGGTCCCCGCCACCGGCGATCGTCTCCTGCGATCCGCCTCAACCCCACCGGACGATCTCCTCCTGAGCGCCGGCATGCTTTGTTCCCTCACTCCCTAGCAGGCAGCAGCAGATAGCAGGCACCAGAACCCAGGATCGTCATCCTGTACCGCCGCTGCCCCAAGACCAGCGGCCAGCGCGCTGCATCGAGCTTTGCTTCATGATAGGTCGCTGTCACCATGCACTGTGCCATCGCTGCCCCTCGGCACGCTTGGTGCGCTCTGCGCTGGGCCGTCTACCAGACTCCACCGCGCCGCAAGCAAACTCTCCCGGTCTAGAACCATCCTGGCTGCCGCCTGTCTTTTCGACCCGAAGTTTAGTCACGAGGGGGCGTTCTCGCCGGCAGGGCGCAGGGAGTTAACTCGCTGGTGGGCGGTGGCATGCGGGTTTGGGCGCCGGAGGTCGAGGTGGCTTCCAGCCTTCCAGGATGACTGAGTCCGTGTCACATCGCTCCATGGCGGACGCTTCGTCCTTGACCCGACGCGCCGACTAAACTCCCTGCTGGCCACGTATGCTTTCCTCGTACTCAGTCGGGCGTGCTTGCTGTTTCTTCATTACATGAAAGATGAGATTATGTACTGCAGAGTTATCTTCAGCCTTGATTTAGTTCAGATACCTGAACAAGTTCAGCAACTAGTACAAGGCTACTATCCTCGAAACAGGCTTTCGCCCCGCTATATTAATATAGCAATCACACGATACAACGAATTGCTGGGGCCTCAGCACAAAGCCCAAAATAAAAAAGAGAGAAAAAAAGAAGAAAATAATGCTGAAACCGGTGGATCAACGAAAACGAAGATGACCCGCAACCGCTGCGTCCACCGGAGAATTCCCACCACGCTCCTAGCACTTTGAAATGCCACGTACCAAGCAACACCTTCAAGAAGGAAAGCGACGACGACGACGCTTGCTGCCCGGACTTATCCTAGGGTTTCCCCCGGTACGCTACGAGGAATAGGGAAGAGGTACACCCGACGCCCTTCAAGAAGGAAAGGCGACACCCGCAAGCGTCACCGCGTCAGTGTCGAGACGACAGGGATTTCTCTCGACCCCCAAAAAACCACACCCCGAACGTTCCAAAGTGCTCCACCAAGCTTGCCACCCACCAACGCGCCACCACGGCCTTGCAATCACCATCGTCGTCTCTCCGTGGACCATGTTGCGAGGCCAGCAAGACAGAAAAGAGGGAACTCCTGCGAGGGCAGCAGTACAGTAGCGAGCGGGAGGGAACGACCTCCACCACCGTCAGGGGTAGCCGACCGGATGCAGCGGCAAGGACAACCAGGTCCATACTGGCCCGGTCGGGCCTGGATCAGGCCAATAAAGCCCCGCCGCCGCATTGCAGCAAGCAAGCCACCGTCACTGCCACCCAGCCCCGAGGACCCGCTCCTCCGACCGCCGGGGACGCCACCACCGTGCGTGAGGCTCCCCAGCCAGACCCAAATGGGCCCAAAGGGCCCAGATCTGGGCCGGTAGGGCGCCGCCGGCCGCGCTCAGGCGACCAGCCGGCAATCCTCCGACTACCACGGCCTCCCCGCCACCAAGAGGCCGCGCCACCACCACCAGGAACACCCGAGCCGCGCCCAGACCGGAGACAGCCGAACCACGCCGCCGTGCGCCGCGCCGCCACTCTACGCGCGCGGGGAAGGACCGGCCGCCGCCGCCGGCACCGCACAGGCTACACCCGGCGGCCTACGCCGGCGGCGGCGGAGAGGGGGATGGGAGATGGGGGGCTGAGAGGTCAAAGGTGGCGGCTAGGGTTTGCCCCTCCTCGCTCGCGCGGGGGCGAGACAGGAGCGAAGGGGTATCCGGACTACACAAGGCTACTATCGGCAGCAGGATTTTTTCATCTGCAGCCAAAGCGCCTCGCCGATGAGACTGTTCCCATCATCCACGACCTCCCTCCGGTAAGGCCAACATGGAGTTCGTCCAACTACAAGTGTTCTCTGCAAGTAACAACGAGCGGTCAACTAAAGCTGTGCGTCGTGGATGTGCAGCGTCTCCACGTCAGAGCCCTGCCTCATTCGCGTCAACCAACAGACTAGCTAATCAGAGTTCACGGAAGCGCCTCGGTGAACATCATCGAGGAATGCAAATCCAAGCACTGAAACGCACATATCCAGACAAAAAACAAATTTGAGCCAGCCATGCACCTTATCCATCCCCGCCTTGCTGCCCTGTTGTCATTGTGATGGAAAGTGAAGAGAGGAGGAAGAAATTGGAGACCGGAGGTGAGAACATGCCATGTGAGAGAGGATGGGATTTTACGGGCGTGGTGTGCGGACAAGAAAGATATATATGTAGATTAGATGTTTTATAAATAATAAACTCTAAAATACTATCTTATAATCTTATCTTATATTTACTAATTGGAGGCACCGTAGGAGGCTCCACGTTAGTCCTACGGATTATTAAATTATATCCATCCAATTAACCGATGATACCTCTAAAGCCGTTGGATGAAGTCCTTATCCTCCTATGCGACGAGGTATCGGCATGAAGCGTGACTCCTATTTTCATGTCCTCCTTCCCCATCACGCTAGGACAATTAATCCAGCAGCCTTTTGCAATTTCGTGGCCACCTCGCAGGCTCGCACAAGCGACTACGTTAATCCTGGTAATAATACAATTGTTGCACCCGATGCAAGATCGATCCATGGGAAAAGTAATCGTCGTCTTCCTGTAGGCACATGCCTACGTGCGAGGCGGCCGGCAGCATTGGCCAATCGTGCAGGCTGGATCGATCTGCTAAATAGTCCAGCTGATCTCAGGTACGTACTGCACTTCTTTCTCCTAATCACGATGTTCATTGTCTGACGTCACCAGCTGATTTCAGCCATGTAGATCTCCCGCTGATTGCTTGGTGTTATCCCCACGGTGCAAAGGTAAAGTTCCTCTCCATGGTTTACCTAGGTTAATTTATATATAATTATTTTTCTTAATGGTGATGTTACCTAAACTTTATTTACTCATGTCCTCCCTATTGCATCCTTGCATACATTTTCCAAGCATTACCAGCCCGTAGCTTGACCAATATATACGTAGGATGTTTGAACATCTCTAGATAAGAGTCATAACAATATAGGAACTATGAAGATACAAGAATACTGTAAAAGGTGTCTAGAGGTAACGACCAATCCAATTAACACATCTTAGTTTGAGGTAAAGAAAAATTAAACAAGGAGCTCAGGCCTTATACGTTTCTTCTTCAGGTAAGATTGATCTCAAGCTGGCATCAATTTGCAGGAGCCAGACAAAACTCGCTCATGTCGGACAGGTGTCTGAATAAAACAGTGTTTTATTTATGTTGAAAGGAAACTCCCTAGAGAGGTGGACTAGGAAGGGCCTGCGCTTGGTGACACTCAAATCCATTTTTCATCACTCAATAGTTTTTTAAAGTAATCCATTGGCAAGATTATTATGAAAAAAAATATCTTAATAGTAATTTTTGCAGGTTTTTAGTAATTATTGGTTGGCTGGTACAAATCCTCACATTTGATAGTGGTAATTTCGGAAGGACCTGGCTTGCGTATACGAATGATCTGTAGATTAACTTTGGTAGGGTTGTTTATCAAATAATTGTTCATATGCATCTACATTTCATTACATTAAATTTCAGAATCAAAATATATAACTTCTTCTTTCTGGTACGGTATTAGTTTTGCAAGTTGATCCGAATTTGGTGTACTTAGGGTGTGTGACGTAGGTGCTCAAATCATAATTATATACAGCTTCCAGATGGGCCTCCTTCAGATAAATACTATTTTTTGTTGACTTCTGTGCATCTCAACTAATATTATTTTTCACCCATTTGAACATTACAATATAATAGTTCTTCCAATCGATTATATTTTTTGTTGTGGTGTTGTATATGCAAATCATCCAATTTCTCGACTTCAATTTGTTGCATCCAAATTTTTGTGGTTATTTCAGGATCAAATGAAATTTGCCAGAAGGAAATATAACAGGTGTACCAACATAGGTACCGTGTGGACACGCAAGCAAGCAAGCAAGCAAAAGAGAGAACAAGCTCAATAGTTGTAAAATCTAGCCCATATTTTGTGGGTCGAAGTTAACTTTTTCATAGCTTTTATTGTTAAATTGAATAAACATTTGTATAAACTTATGTACGAACGCAATTGATTTTTAAACTTTAGAGCTTATAACAGTCCGTGTGATGATATTTGACCTTTCCAGCCATGCTTTCTATATTTCTCTCTTACCATACTAATAAAAATACACTCCTTCATAGTTTTTATGTTCAATCTAGAAAAGAGAGCACATATACCATATAATTTGGAAGATACTATTGGGCACTAGGTCGGACAACAGAAGCCTAATGGTGTGCTTCTGGTGTATATATGGTGATGGTGTTATCGCCACATTTTGGCCAAATGAGGAGGTGGGCCGTAATCAAGATGGGCTTGGAGGCTGGATCGGCCTTGCGCGTGGATTTGGGCTAATTGCCCGTGTATCTGTATATTATGATAGAGTACGTTTCGGTTTAAACAAGAGATAGAGTTGTTAGGTTTATTCCAAAGATAGAAAGTCTCCGGACTATAAATATGTACCTAGGGTTATTGAGAAAGGAGGACGACCACGTTCGCAACAAACACAATCTCGGCGCATCGCCACCCCTTGTTTCGAGGGTTTCTTTCAGGTAAGCGTCGTGCTGCCTAGATCGCATCTCGCGATCTAGGCAGCATCCGCTTATGTGTTATTTGGTGTTGCTCGTACTGAAGCCTTGTTGATGGCGAGTAATACTGTTATCATAGATCTGTTTGGGCTAGCATCGGTGCTTTTTGTTTATGTTTGCTTAGTCACGCTGCCCCTAAAGATCTCGCTGCCTCTGCACCTATTTTGGGTGTAAGGGCAGCATCTTGCTTGATCTTTATTCAGTCGATTCAATCTATCATAGTTGTTCCTTGTTCTCCAAGGATTAGTTTAATATCCGCATGGTCAGGCCTCACAAACGGGTTGAACGGTCCAGTAGTACGTAAGGATATGGTTTGCTAATTCGAGAGGAGTTGTTCCGGGAATTGACTCTACGTTGGTTTTTTGGCCTCCTCTAGGGTTAGTTTCTGTTATCTTTCGTATCTACCAGGCTCAATTACGTGTGGGATGTTCCAATTATGTGGTGAAAGCGTTAAACTGTCGTAGATCGATTTGACTTGTATTGATAAAGCAAAACCCCATGTTATCGTAGATCCAATGCAGATCCATGGGACAATCGGCTACCTGAGCCGATTCACAGGGAAACCTGAGAGCCGATCGAGGCTCGTATTTAATGTTTACATGTCTGCCATGCAGGAAACCAATCGAAGCAATCCATCACCTTCCTGATCAGGTATAGGTCAGGTGGCACGCCCTTGCATCAGCCAGGACGTGTGCCGGAGTTTTGCGGGCCGTTGACCGAGGGACCAGGGCCCACCAGCAGCTCTGGGAGCCTCCCGGCTCTTCGTGTTGCTCGTCGCTGCTCGCCGGTGGGTTTTGACAGGCAACACATTCTGGCACGCCCGGTGGGACACTCAACAACATCTGCATCAACATCTGACGCTGCGATGGGGGACAGACCAATCACGTACGACGATCTGTCTGATGAGCACAAGAAGAGGTATGATGATATCAAAGCTCTCTTCGAAGCCGATCTCATCGGCTCTTTTGAAAGGACCCGTAAGCATGGCATCAGGTGGAAAGGGTTCTCACCCGAAGGCGCTCTCGATGAGGTGGATCTGTCTGTTCCTTCAGAGGATCGCACCAGAGCTCTGCGACAGGAAGTCAATTACATGGTGGCTCATTCTCTTCACCGCCATTCTGAGAGCCTGGTGAACGCTTTCGAGCGCGTCGCGGTTCGCGTGGTTCAGGAGATCATGAAACATCAGTACTCTCCGTCGGGGCCTACCCTAGGGACTCACCAGGGAGAAAGACCGCTCCAGACCAGGCCACAGCTACCATTCACGCTTGCAGCTCCGGAGCCACCGGGGTCACCGGCGTACGTCGTCTACAAGATTGGAGGTGATCCTGGCGATTACCAATTCCTGTCTGAGCCACCTAAAGAAATCCCACATGGATATGTGTGCACATACGTGCCGGACTGCAACAGCCTGACGCGCACGAACCAGATTGCAACCGCAGGGATTTCTGGGGCAGGTGTTTCTGGAGTAGGGATTTCGGGAGCAGGGATGTCCGGGATGGACGCTGATAAACAGGCGTGGCTAGCTAAGTATGCCACCGGAACGAGTCATGAGAATTTAGCCCCTGCAGCTCAAACGGTGGAGCAAATCAGTACCATCTTGAGAGACCAGTTCGGCTTCGTGCCGAAGAGGAGAACAATCGGCTATTCCAAGCCGTACCCCAACGAGTATGATCTGATTCCGCTTCCACCCAAGTATCGGCTCCCTGAGTTCTCAAAATTTAATGGTTCAGAAGGGTCTAGCTCGATCGAGCACGTGAGCCGATATTTGGCACAGTTAGGCATGATTTCAGCATCGGATCAGTTACGCGTAAGGTTCTTTGCGCAATCTCTGACAGGACCAGCTTTTGGGTGGTACACCTCGTTGCCACCAGATTCGATCCGGACCTGGAAGCAGCTGGAAGAACAGTTCCACATTCAGTATCATTCAGAAGCTACCGAGGCTGGCATTGCCGATCTGGCACAGGTGCGGCAGAAGCGGGGAGAAACGGTAGCCGAGTATATTCAGCGATTCAGGACTGTCAAGAACCGATGTTATTCGGCTCGTTTAACTGAGAAAGAAGCAGTCGAGCTGGCCGTGTTGGGTCTCTCAGCACCGATCAAGGATCTGGCTTTCCAAGTAGAATACAATTCACTGGCGCACATGGTCCAGAAACTGACAATGTATGAGCAGCGCCACCCTGAGTTGTACCAAGACAAGTTCAAACGTCCGATAGGCCTGGTCGATACAGAAGAAGAGGATCTTGTAGAAGACCAGGAGATAGCCGTGGCTGAATGGGCTCGGGGGGCAGATCCTGTGTCCTGCAAATGGGTGAAACAGCAAGGGCCTGCAAAAGGGTTCGACTTCGATGTAAGCAAAGCTGAGCAGATATTCGATTTACTGCTGAAGGAAAAGCAGCTGAAGTTACCCGAAGGCCATAAAATCCCTACGGCGCAAGAGATGAACGGGAGATCATACTGCAAGTGGCATCACTCGTTCACCCACACCACCAATGATTGCAAGGAGCTACGTCGGCAGATCCAAACGGCGATAGAACAGGGCCGTCTGATCCTTGGGCAGTTCGCCATGAAAGTAGACACAAACCCGTTTCCTGGCATCAACATGGTAGAGCACAGCCACTCCACGAGGCGTCAGCTAGATTGCTCGTTCGATATTAACATGGCAGGGCCTGTGTACCACCATGCCAAGTATAAGGAGGAAAGCGGCCACTCCCGGGGCAAAGGAAAGGAAGAGGCCGGTCCACGCGACCGGCCCCGTTATGATGATAGGCGGTATATAACCGAGGAACAAGTGAAAAGCGTGCGATATCAGAAGCCACACTCCACGCATCTCCTTAACAAGTATGAGCGTCAGTATGACCGACGTCGGCAGTACGACAGTGATGATGAAGGAGATCGTCGGACCGACGCATACGATGGGAGATACCGTCGGCATGATAGATATGATGAAGGATATGAGCACCGCGCTAGGGGAAGGTCAAAGGAAAAGGAAGGCGTGGATAAACATTGGGATTGTCCTTTCTTCAAGTACTGTTGGGATGCGGGAATGAGCCGATTGCCTACAGTCGACAACTGCCCAGAATGTGGACAGCAGAAGGATGACACAGGTCCAGTTTCAGTGTTCAAGCGTCTAGGGCCTCTCCGGCCTCAGAACGGACAAGGGGAGTCATCTCGAGCAAAAGATCTCGAGGAGTCAGAGGATGAAGAAGAAGATAGATATCACCGGCCAAGGTGGTGTCCCGATGGACTCAGACACTCCCAAAAGCGTAGAGTTCAGCGGCTACGTAGCTTGGAGGAAGCCGAAGCGCAGTACCTCCACACTTTAAGGAAAGCCCGGCCTGATCTGGCCGTGAAAATTCAGCAAACCTTGGAGACGGAGGCCCGTCCAAAAAGGAAAGAGTGGCGCCCCAAACCAGTAAAAGCCGATGCGAAGACATCGGCTGACACAAACATGGTGTTCATACTTCCGTCAGAGTTTTGCGCTCCAGGAACCGAAGAACTACCAGTGGCACAGTTTGACTGCGGCCCACGGCCGGTCATCTTTGAAAAGCCACAGGAGAAGAGCTACAAACATCTGAAAGCCCTGTACCTGAGAGGTTATATCAATGGGCAGCCTGTCCGCAAGATGTTGGTTGACACCGGAGCGGCAGTCAATATAATGCCATACTCCATGCTGCGGCGTTTGGGACACTCCACTGCAGATCTGATCAAAACCAACGTCACGTTAAGCGACTTCAACGGCCAAGCTTCAGAAACGCAAGGCGTTCTGAACGTGGATCTGACCGTGGGTAGAAAAACCATCCCTACGTCGTTCTTCATTGTTGACAGCAAAAGCACCTACGCCGTCTTGCTGGGAAGGGATTGGATTCACGCTAACTGCTGCATTCCATCCACGATGCACCAATGCCTGATACAGTGGGATGGAGATGAAGTGGAGGTCATTCATGCAGATGATTCGATCGAGATCTCAATAGCTGGCATGAACATTTGGGACGCAGAAGACCAAGAGCCGATCTCTGGAGTCAGTCTAGACGGCTGTGAGCGCATTGAAGCTACAAAAAACGGGGTGAGGCTGGTCTTATCCACTGGCCTGACAGAGTAGCAAAGCCCACGATTGTGCGTGGTAAGGCCGATCCCTGCGATCGGCCACAAAAAATAAAAAGCAGTGATCTTACGACAAGCATGTCATGTAGTCGTAGTAGGGAGATTCCCTACCATTGTAGAGCACAAATAAGTTGTAAACCTTCCTTGAGTAATGCAATCAAAAAGGGGGCCGATTCCGGCAATCGGCCCAAATTATCTTTGTTATCCTCACCAAACTTTTGGCCGGTGTTCAGCATCGATTTAGCAGGTGACGGAAAGCTGGGGTATGGGTTTACATCCGCTGATGAGCTAGAGGAGATTGACATCGGTCCTGGGGATAAGCCACGACCGACATTTATCAGCAAAAAGTTAGATCCGAATCTGCGGGGTCCGATGATAGCTTTGTTGAAAGAATATCCAGATTGCTTTGCCTGGGACTATACGGAGATGCCCGGGTTAGACAGGAGCATCATTGAGCATCGGCTCCCGCTTAAAAAAGGGTTTCGGCCATTCCAGCAGCGAGCACGACAGATGAAGGCCGAAATTTTAGAGGAAGTCAAGAAAGAGATCGAGAAAATGTTGAAAGCTGGGTTCATCAGGCCATGCAGGTATGCTGAGTGGATTTCTAGTATCGTACCTGTAGAGAAAAAGGATGGCCGATGGCGTGTTGCCATAGATTTTCGGGATCTCAATAGAGCCACTCCAAAGGATGAATATCCGATGCCGGTAGCAGAGACATTGATCAACGCAGCTGCTGGTCATAAGGTCTTGAGCTTTATGGATGGCAATGCCGGTTACAATCAAATTTTTATGGCTCCAGAAGATATACACAAGACTGCATTCAGAGTCCCAGGTTCGGTGGGGTTGTTTGAATATGTAGTCATGACATTTGGACTGAAGAATGCCGGCGCCACATACCAAAGAGCCATGAATTACATTTTCCATGATCTGATCGGCAAGCTGGTGGAGATTTATATCGATGACGTGGTAGTCAAGTCTGCTTCAGTACAAGGACACTTGGACGATCTGCGACGCGTCCTGGACCGAACCAGAAAATTCGGACTACGGATGAATCCAAAGAAGTGTGCCTTCGGTGTGACGGCCGGTCAGTTCTTGGGTTTCTTGGTCCATGAACGCGGAATTGAGATCGGCCTGAAAAGTCAGGAGGCAGTGCGAACAATGAAGCCACCTACCACGAAGAAAGAACTGCAGTGTCTCATCGGCAAGATCAACTTCGTCAGAAGGTTCATCTCCAATCTGTCAGGAAGAATAGAGCCGTTCATGGGACTGGTGAAAATTAAATCTGATGAGGAGTTCCGCTGGGGGATAGAACAACAACGAGCCTTCGACGAGATCAAAGAATATCTAACGAAGCCGCCAGTGTTGGTTCCACCGCAGCAGGATAGGCCGTTCTACATTTACTTGTCAGTAGCTGACACGTCCATCGCCTCGGTGGTGGTGCAAGTTTATGATGGTCTGGAGCGAGTTGTGTTTTACATCAGCAGAAGGATGCTGGATGCAGAGACGAGATATCCTGAGATCGAGAAGTTATGCCTCTGCCTATTTTTCACCTGCACCAAGCTGCGACACATCTTGCTGTCAGCAGAGATTATCATCATATGCAAATCAGATGTCATAAAACATATGCTGTCGGCTCCTGTGTTGAAAGGCCGACTCGGCAAATGGATGTTTGCATTATCGGAATTTGATATCCGGTATCAACCCGCCAAAGCGGTTAAGGGACAGGCGTTGGCCGATCTTATTGCTGAACGAATCAACACTGATATAGCAGCACTGTCTGTACGTGCATGGGCTATGTTTTTCGATGGATCGGCTTGTGATGATGGTTGCGGCATCGGCATTCTACTCGTGTCGCCCCGGGGGGCAACATATTCCTTCTCCATCAGGCTATCTACCCCTTGCACCAACAATGTCGCTGAGTATGAGGCAATACGCAAGGGAATGGAGTTGCTCATTGAAGCCGGAGCAGAAGCAGTGGAACTTTTTGGAGACTCCAAATTGGTGATTTCCCAACTCACGGACGAATACAAGTGTGAGAGCGAGTCACTCTTCCCATTATGGTTGCAATGCCGTGAGCTGATGGCACAGTTCAGGTATCTAAACTTTAACTGGATCCCGCGGTCGCAGAATACCGAGGCGAATGATCTCGCACAAATGGCTTCAGGCTACAAGGACATAGCAGATGGAACTGATGTTCAGGTACAGTTCCTGGAGGCGGACGACTGGAGAGCCGATATCTTCAATTACTTGAAAGATTCGGCTCGGGGGGCACCTAAACGGATAAGGTACAAGGCCATGAAGTATGTGCTTATTGGGGATGACATGTTCTACAGGACTTTGGAAGGGTTACTGCTCAAATGTCTGGGGCCAGCCGAGGCAAATCGGCTTCTACACGAGGTACACGAAGGCGCCTGTGGAACTCACCAATCGGCTCACAAGATGAAATGGTTGATCAGGCGATCAGGGTTTTATTGGCCCACCATGCTTGAGGACTGTTTTAAGTACTATAAAGGGTGTCAAGCATGTCAGAAATTCGGGAAGATTCAGATGGTACCTGCATCAGCGATGAACCCCATCATCAAGCCTTGGCCATTCCGAGGTTGGGGCATGGATATGATTGGCAAGATCAACCCTCCATCAAGCAAAGGCCACATGTGGATTTTGGCCATTACGGATTATTTCACTAAATGGGTGGAAGCCGTCCCTATGAAGTCAGTAAACTCGAAGGATGTTATCAATTTCGTGAAAGAACATGTCATTCATAGATTCGGGATTCCCCAAACTATCACGACCGATGGAGGTTCGGTCTTCATTTCTCACGAGTTTAGAGAGTTCTGCGAGGACACGGGAATTAAGCTGATCCGATCATCTCCATATTATGCTCAAGCAAATGGGCAAGCTGAAGCGTCCAATCAGAGCCTTATCAAGCTGATCAAGAGAAAAATCGACGAGCACCCTAGGCGTTGGCACGAGGTTTTGTCAGAAGCTTTGTGGGCTTATCGCATGTCATGTCATGGAGCGATAAAAACCTCGCCATACCATCTAGTCTATGGACAAGAAGCCGTATTGCCATGGGAGATTACGGCTGGATCGAGACGTGTCACTTTTCAGAACGATCTAACAACTGAAGAATATGCAGCCCTGATGAGTGACAGTGTTGAGGATTTAACTGAACTTAGGCTGTGGTCGCTTGAGAAAATTAAAGAGAACAAAGCCAAGGTAGCTCGTGCATATAATAAGAAGGTGAGACCAAAGGAGTTCCACGTTGGTGATCTGGTATGGGAAGCTGTATTGCCATTGGGAACTAAGGATGCAGCATACGGTAAATGGTCTCCAAATTGGCACGGGCCATACAGGGTCGACCAAGTTTTAAGGGGCAACGCGTACATGCTTGAGGAGCTGGACGGTGTGAAATTCCCAGTGGCTGTCAACGGTCAGCATCTCAAGAAATATTTCCCAAGCATGTGGGATGATGGACAGTGAAATATGGGGGCCGATACATGAAATCGGCCAGTAAAAAAAAAATATATCCAGTAAAATATGGGGGCCGATACATGAAATCGGCCAGTAAAAAAATATATCCAGTGAAACATGGGGGCCGATACATGAAATCGGCCAAATAAACAGTGCACAGCCATCGACTCTCGAGGTTCAGACTGTTACGAGCAGGTGTCAGGTTACATGAATAAGCTACTGAAGGAATGCCTCGAAGGCACGGAGGGCGTCAGCACGGACACGATCCACCTCGGCGATCTCGGCTACGTCATCATCGTCCTTGCCCGTCACTAGCTGCTTGCTCAGGGCACGTATTTCTGCCAGATCAGTCTTCAGTTGAGCTTTGAGGCCTTCTGCTTCGTCTTGGGAGCGGGCGATGAATGCTTCCTTGTCATGAATGAGCTTTTTAGTCGCCCGGACCTTCTCTTCGAGATCTTCCAATTCCTTTTTTAAGGATGCAAGCTCGGCGGTGCTGACAGAGGTGTCAGTTTTGGCATCCAGAGACGCCTTTTTCTCATTGAGCCGCTGACATTTGGCTGCAATATCGGCCTTCAGTGGGAGTTGGGCGTGGCGTAGATTGATCCTCTCACGAGCCAACTTCACCCTTGACCCGTAGAAAGACAGAGTCACAACTGGCCAAAGCTTCACCTGCAATGCTACCGGGAGTTGGTCCTTGATTTCGTCAAGAATACTCTTCACCTCTTCAGAACCCTCGACCAACCTCTCGATTGGGGAGGACAGCAAGGCTTTAAGACGCTGGAATTGAGGTAGAACAGCGCTTGCTCGTGGTTCATCGTTGGCGGCAGAGGGAGCTGGTTCGATGGATTCAGGGTCGAACGTCAGCAAGCCTGAGATATCACAACCCTGGCAGGCAGAAGTGGCGTCAGTATACGTCGAACAGGGAAGGATGAGTCGAAAGAAGCGAACATACCTCTCCTGAGATCAGGGGGAAAGCCGACGGCGAGACAATCGGCTCGTGTGTTGTTGCTGATGGCTTGGCCAGATTGGCAACCGTTTCATCTATACCTTCAGGGATTACTAGATCCAGGCTTGCGGAAGGCATCGGCACTTCCCCGACTTTCCCACTAGGAGTGTCCTTCGTCTGCATGAAAGGTGCTTAGCCGATATGAATAGCAATGAATCGGCATAGAAAAGGAGTGGTAAGAGTGTGGAGGATAATTACTTTCGAAGCCTCCTGGCTCGGAGAAGAAGTTTGCAGTCCCTTACGAGCCCTCTTGGGGCTCACAGGTTGCCCCGCCTCGACTGCTGCTCGGGGGGCAACAGGTTCAGGAACAGGCCTTTTCCTGGAAGCCGATGGTGGCACATCTGGCTGGCTCGGTGTGGTGGTTCTCTCAGAGTCTGCTGAACTCGAATCTCCTCGATTGGATTGTGTTTCCTCGCTGGAGGTGTCTTCGATGGAGACCTGTAAGAAAGGGAGAGTTGATAAGCACGAGCATGTTTACAAAGATAAATGAGATCAACCAAGGCAGGGATCAGCGTACGTGCGAGAGCTCTGGAGAAGGGCTCCGGCGCCTCAAAGTTTTCTTGGCCACTATCTTCCTCACCGCCGTTCTTGTTTTAGTTGGAACTCGGGGGGCAGCTGACCCGGAAGTTGCTTGGCTCTTGGAAGCTGATTTTGGTGATATCGGCTGGTTCTGCATCACGACCTGTTTCAAAGGTGGCGAGTTTTTGCAGAAAAGGACCACAGGAGCTGGTGGGAGGAATTCGAAGGGGGAGCCATCCTCGTTGGTAGGTTCTGGACCATCTTGTTGCTGCAAGGAGACAGAGCAGGATATTAAAAGCATCGTCGTGAGCTGCATCAAGAAAATTTACAAGTAGCAGTACCTGTTCTATGGGGATGTCATATTCAGCATCGAGCTGTTCCAGCAATGGTCCCAGAGCTCTCCTGAAGGCATGAGTCTTCCACATCGACCACCAGTTCTCAAAACCATCGGTTGATGAAGTGAAAGTGAGGTTGTTAGGAATTGGGATGGTCAGAGCATCGAAGAAAGAATAACACCTCTGACTGATGAGAGAATCGGGCAGGTCAGCTCTGCTCTCTGTGAGGTGGTGGAGAAAGAAATGAGGAGGTACTTGCCCAAGGCCAAATTGCCGAGCTGCTACGACCGGCTGGTAGAACTCGTATCCAGGTTTGATTATTCTGTTGGATGTGCTCATGCCAACTGGGAGGAAGCAGGGACGGATCACGGTGGAAAATAGTTGCCGAGTGCTAGTGTCATCGGCAAAGTTGTCCAGCCTGAAGGAGATTGGATTTTCACCAAAATGAGGTGGATGTTATCGCCACATTTTGGCCAAATGAGGAGGTGGGCCGTAATCAAGATGGGCTTGGAGGCTGGATCGGCCTTGCGCGTGGATTTGGGCTAATTGCCCGTGTATCTGTATATTATGATAGAGTACGTTTCGGTTTAAACAAGAGATAGAGTTGTTAGGTTTATTCCAAAGATAGAAAGTCTCCGGACTATAAATATGTACCTAGGGTTATTGAGAAAGGAGGACGACCACGTTCGCAACAAACACAATCTCGGCGCATCGCCACCCCTTGTTTCGAGGGTTTCTTTCAGGTAAGCGTCGTGCTGCCTAGATCGCATCTCGCGATCTAGGCAGCATCCGCTTATGTGTTATTTGGTGTTGCTCGTACTGAAGCCTTGTTGATGGCGAGTAATACTGTTATCATAGATCTGTTTGGGCTAGCATCGGTGCTTTTTGTTTATGTTTGCTTAGTCACGCTGCCCCTAAAGATCTCGCTGCCTTTGCACCTATTTTGGGTGTAAGGGCAGCATCTTGCTTGATCTTTATTCAGTCGATTCAATCTGTCATAGTTGTTCCTTGTTCTCCAAGGATTAGTTTAATATCCGCATGGTCAGGCCTCACAAACGGGTTGAACGGTCCAGTAGTACGTAAGGATATGGTTTGCTAATTCGAGAGGAGTTGTTCCGGGAATTGACTCTACGTTGGTTTTTTTGGCCTCCTCTAGGGTTAGTTTCTGTTATCTTTCGTATCTACCAGGCTCAATTACGTGTGGGATGTTCCAATTATGTGGTGAAAGCGTTAAACTGTCGTAGATCGATTTGACTTGTATTGATAAAGCAAAACCCCATGTTATCGTAGATCCAATGCAGATCCATGGGACAATCGGCTACCTGAGCCGATTCACAGGGAAACCTGAGAGCCGATCGAGGCTCGTATTTAATGTTTACATGTCTGCCATGCAGGAAACCAATCGAAGCAATCCATCACCTTCCTGATCAGGTATAGGTCAGGTGGCACGCCCTTGCATCAGCCAGGACGTGTGCCGGAGTTTTGCGGGCCGTTGACCGAGGGACCAGGGCCCACCAGCAGCTCTGGGAGCCTCCCGGCTCTTCGTGTTGCTCGTCGCTGCTCGCCGGTGGGTTTTGACAGGCAACACATTCTGGCACGCCCAGTGGGACACTCAACAACATCTGCATCAACATCTGACGCTGCGATGGGGGACAGACCAATCACGTACGACGATCTGTCTGATGAGCACAAGAAGAGGTATGATGATATCAAAGCTCTCTTCGAAGCCGATCTCATCGGCTCTTTTGAAAGGACCCGTAAGCATGGCATCAGGTGGAAAGGGTTCTCACCCGAAGGCGCTCTCGATGAGGTGGATCTGTCTGTTCCTTCAGAGGATCGCACCAGAGCTCTGCGACAGGAAGTCAATTACATGGTGGCTCATTCTCTTCACCCGCCATTCTGAGAGCCTGGTGAACGCTTTCGAGCGCGTCGCGGTTCGCGTGGTTCAGGAGATCATGAAACATCAGTACTCTCCGTCGGGGCCTACCCTAGGGACTCACCAGGAGAAAGACCGCTCCAGACCAGGCCACAGCTACCATTCACGCTTGCAGCTCCGGAGCCACCGGGGTCACCTGCGTACGTCGTCTACAAGAATTGGAGGTGATCCTGGCGATTACCAATTCCTGTCTGAGCCACCTAAAGAAATCCCACATGGATATGTGTGCACATACGTGCCAGACTGCAACAGCCTGATGCGCACGAACCAGATTGCAACCGCAGGGATTTCTGGGGCAGGTGTTTCTGGAGTAGGGATTTCGGGAGCAGGGATGTCCGGGATGGACGCTGATAAACAGGCGTGGCTAGCTAAGTATGCCACCGGAACGAGTCATGAGAATTTAGCCCCTGCAGCTCAAACGGTGGAGCAAATCAGTACCATCTTGAGAGACCAGTTCGGCTTCGTGCCGAAGAGGAGAACAATCGGCTATTCCAAGCCGTACCCCAACGAGTATGATCTGATTCCGCTTCCACCCAAGTATCGGCTCCCTGAGTTCTCAAAATTTAATGGTTCAGAAGGGTCTAGCTCGATCGAGCACGTGAGCCGATATTTGGCACAGTTAGGCATGATTTCAGCATCGGATCAGTTACGCGTAAGGTTCTTTGCGCAATCTCTGACAGGACCAGCTTTTGGGTGGTACACCTCGTTGCCACCAGATTCGATCCGGACCTGGAAGCAGCTGGAAGAACAGTTCCACATTCAGTATCATTCAGAAGCTACCGAGGCTGGCATTGCCGATCTGGCACAGGTGCGGCAGAAGCGGGGAGAAACGGTAGCCGAGTATATTCAGCGTTCAGGACTGTCAAGAACCGATGTTATTCGGCTCGTTTAACTGAGAAAGAAGCAGTCGAGCTGGCCGTGTTGGGTCTCTCAGCACCGATCAAGGATCTGGCTTTCCAAGTAGAATACAATTCACTGGCGCACATGGTCCAGAAACTGACAATGTATGAGCAGCGCCACCCTGAGTTGTACCAAGACAAGTTCAAACGTCCGATAGGCCTGGTCGATACAGAAGAAGAGGATCTTGTAGAAGACCAGGAGATAGCCGTGGCTGAATGGGCTCGGGGGGCAGATCCAGTGTCCTGCAAATGGGTGAAACAGCAAGGGCCTGCAAAAGGGTTCGACTTCGATGTAAGCAAAGCTGAGCAGATATTCGATTTACTGCTGAAGGAAAAGCAGCTGAAGTTACCCGAAGGCCATAAAATCCCTACGGCGCAAGAGATGAACGGGAGATCATACTGCAAGTGGCATCACTCGTTCACCCACACCACCAATGATTGCAAGGAGCTACGTCGGCAGATCCAAACGGCGATAGAACAGGGCCGTCTGATCCTTGGGCAGTTCGCCATGAAAGTAGACACAAACCCGTTTCCTGGCATCAACATGGTAGAGCACAGCCACTCCACGAGGCGTCAGCTAGATTTCTCGTTCGATATTAACATGGCAGGGCCTGTGTACCACCATGCCAAGTATAAGGAGGAAAGCGGCCACTCCCGGGGCAAAGGAAAGGAAGAGGCCGGTCCACGCGACCGGCCCCGTTATGATGATAGGCGGTATATAACCGAGGAACAAGTGAAAAGCGTGCGATATCAGAAGCCACACTCCACGCATCTCCTTAACAAGTATGAGCGTCAGTATGACCGACGTCGGCAGTACGACAGTGATGATGAAGGAGATCGTCGGACCGACGCATACGATGGGAGATACCGTCGGCATGATAGATATGATGAAGGATATGAGCACCGCGCTAGGGGAAGGTCAAAGGAAAAGGAAGGCGTGGATAAACATTGGGATTGTCCTTTCTTCAAGTACTGTTGGGATGCGGGAATGAGCCGATTGCCTACAGTCGACAACTGCCCGGAATGTGGACAGCAGAAGGATGACACAGGTCCAGTTTCAGTGTTCAAGCGTCTAGGGCCTCTCCGGCCTCAGAACGGACAAGGGGAGTCATCTCGAGCAAAAGATCTCGAGGAGTCAGAGGATGAAGAAGAAGATAGATATCACCGGCCAAGGTGGTGTCCCGATGGACTCAGACACTCCCAAAAGCGTAGAGTTCAGCGGCTACGTAGCTTGGAGGAAGCCGAAGCGCAGTACCTCCACACTTTAAGGAAAGCCCGGCCTGATCTGGCCGTGAAAATTCAGCAAACCTTGGAGACGGAGGCCCGTCCAAAAAGGAAAGAGTGGCGCCCCAAACCAGTAAAAGCCGATGCGAGACATCGGCTGACACAAACATGGTGTTCATACTTCCGTCAGAGTTTTGCGCTCCAGGAACCGAAGAACTACCAGTGGCACAGTTTGACTGCGGCCCACGGCCGGTCATCTTTGAAAAGCCACAGGAGAAGAGCTACAAACATCTGAAAGCCCTGTACCTGAGAGGTTATATCAATGGGCAGCCTGTCCGCAAGATGTTGGTTGACACCGGAGCGGCAGTCAATATAATGCCATACTCCATGCTGCGGCGTTTGGGACACTCCACTGCAGATCTGATCAAAACCAACGTCACGTTAAGCGACTTCAACGGCCAAGCTTCAGAAACGCAAGGCGTTCTGAACGTGGATCTGACCGTGGGTAGAAAAACCATCCCTACGTCGTTCTTCATTGTTGACAGCAAAAGCACCTACCCGTCTTGCTGGGAAGGGATTGGATTCACGCTAACTGCTGCATTCCATCCACGATGCACCAATGCCTGATACAGTGGGATGGAGATGAAGTGGAGGTCATTCATGCAGATGATTCGATCGAGATCTCAATAGCTGGCATGAACATTTGGGACGTAGAAGACCAAGAGCCGATCTCTGGAGTCAGTCTAGACGGCTGTGAGCGCATTGAAGCTACAAAAAACGGGGTGAGGCTGGTCTTATCCACTGGCCTGACAGAGTAGCAAAGCCCACGATTGTGCGTGGTAAGGCCGATCCCTGCGATCGGCCACAAAAAATAAAAAGCAGTGATCTTACGACAAGCATGTCATGTAGTCGTAGTAGGGAGATTCCCTACCATTGTAGAGCACAAATAAGTTGTAAACCTTCCTTGAGTAATGCAATCAAAAAGGGGGCCGATTCCGGCAATCGGCCCAAATTATCTTTGTTATCCTCACCAAACTTTTGGCCGGTGTTCAGCATCGATTTAGCAGGTGACGGAAAGCTGGGGTATGGGTTTACATCCGCTGATGAGCTAGAGGAGATTGACATCGGTCCTGGGGATAAGCCACGACCGACATTTATCAGCAAAAAGTTAGATCCGAATCTGCGGGTGTCGTCGTGGTGAAACAACATATGCCATAGGATGGCTTAAATGGGGGCCGAACTAGATGCTGGAGGATTTGGGAGAGGGGAACGAGCTAAAAAGCACGACAGAAAGAGACACTGATCTACCCAGGTTCGGGGCTCTCGTAAGGAGATAACACCCCTACTCCTGCTCTACTGATTGTATATATGGGTCGATGTAGTACACCACAATGGTACTTCCAAGCTCTCTGCTAGAGAAGGAAGATGAACTGCTAAGTGTAGAAACCTTCAACCTTCTTCCAGTCTCCCACCTCTCAACGACCAACCCTTTACCAGGGCTCCCTATGCCACCTTATATAGTGGTGGCCAGGGTTACAACGGTCATACAAGACCACAAGACAAGGGCTACACTCCAAACAGGAGCTGGTGGCGATGGCAGAGACCCTTGACTTCGCCCCTGATTGCTCTCGATGGGACGCCATATCCCTGTACCTTGTACCTCTTGAACTGTGGCCTTACCTCTGTGCGGTAAGCTCGTACTTGTGCACAGTGAGGGTAGGTAACCTCCACTGTGCACCCTGCCATCTTACTCTGCTACCATGCTTGGATGTTTTCTTCCTTGATTGTAGGGATGTGACACCTTGGTTGACTTAAGTATCCCGGATATGACCGTTGGCCATACCCAGGATTTATATGCCGGACCAACGACCTACGAGGGTCGGGTAATCCGGCCTCCCTGCTCCTGCAAAACACAAATGGTTAGGCCGGCATATCTAAGTATATGCCGGCACACTTTTATAAGTATTCCGGCTATGCCGGCACATCCAAGTATCAGCCGGGATACACATTATATGCCGGCCTGGCCGATGCTCTTATATTCCGGCCAGGCCCTTCCTTGTTAACCCGGCATAAAGTCAATCATAGACCTTGTGTCTTTCTACTCTCTTGACCCTACCGGGGGTCATCCCCCCGACACTAGTCCCCGAAGCTGCCGAGGTTCCCCAGTCATAACTGTGGAGCCTTGACAGGTTCAACATACCTTTCAACATACCTTTCTTCATTATGCCCCGGCGATCAGATTATATGCCGGCACATCTGCACATATCCCGGCCTCTGTTCCTGTTCCAAAACTTATTCCGGCCGGTCCCGAGGGTATTCCGGACGGAACATATACATCGGGTAATTAATCCGACATATAGACGAGTCTTCCTCGAGAAGCCATGTCTGACAGCTTTGCATCAAAACTTGTAACTGCCCTGCCACCTCGAACGGTCACCCACGATGTGACGGTTCACAGTGCATCAGTTACTTCTTGCCATCATGGCGTCATGGCACGGTTACAGGAACCGCCGCCCCACTCTGCGCCGCCACGTGGCGCCTCGCCGTAGAAACGGTCGGGGGAGTGGAACACTCCCACGATCCCCACGATCCCCACGACCCTGACCTGGCAGACCTATAAATAGGGCGGCGGGGTAAACGTATCTTTTTACCCCCCACCACCATCGTCTTCCTCGCCTTCCTCGCCTGCTACTTTGCCTCCTGCGCTCCACCGCCGGTCCGAAGAGCAGCATCGCCGTCGCAGCCGACCTGCTCCCCGCCGACGCCGACGCCCGACGACGCACGGCATCACATTTGACGACGCCGCCGCCGCCGCCTCTTCTCTCTGCAGCATTGCAGGGAGATTGGATCTTCCTGCACGCTCGCCGCCGCTCCAACGTCGCCGGCCAAGCTCCGGTGAGACCTCCCTCTGTTCTTCCTCTTTCACGCCTTTTACAACTTCGCACCGGTAGCCCGCTTGCACAGATCTGCCTCGGTTTCAGAGCTAGTTTTCCCTTTGATTCGACTAGCATTGCTAGGCAACGCTCGCAGGTGTTCATCCTTAGGAGTTTTACCCTTATTCGTTTCCTATTTTAACTGCCTCGGTAGATCTTCTATTCCTGCTAACATCTGTGAGAGTGGTATGCCGGAGAGACTAACCTCCCTCTTTTCTCCGGCCTTGATAGGAATAACATCACGGGACTCCGGCTCTCACGCCTTATCCCGGCCACTAAGATGGCATCTTCAAGCATGACGGCTACCTCGGCCTCTGAGGAAGATACCTCGGCCCGAGCCCAAGGACGTTCCGGCTGGGAGGGTCGGAGGTTACTCCGGCCGACATATCCTGGGTCACCTCCACCAGGAGAGTCCCGGAGGGCGTAGCATGCCGGCTACCCGCGGGAGAAACTGTGCCGGCACCTGAACCCGGCGAACGCGTCGTCTTCATCGCCCACTTCGAGCGGGGCTTTGGTCTGCCGGCATCGGACTTCTTCCGGGACTTCCTCAACACCTACGACCTGCAACCTCATCATATCCCGGCAAATGCCGTGATGATCCTCTCCGCCTTCGCTGCTTTTTGCGAGGGCTATGCCGGCATAGAGGCCCTTACTCAAGGTTGGGCGAAGTACTTCCAACTACGGAAGCAAGTCGTCCAAGAGCCGCCCCGGAGCAAGGACGACCCGCCGGAGACGGCCCAGGAAAAGAAGGACCGCCCCATGACCCTCTGCGGCGCGGCCACCATCATGTCCCGAAAGGGCTCGGACTTCCCCAAGGTGGAGCTCCTGGAATCTTGCAAGAAGTGGCAGAAGAGCTTCTTCTACGTCAAGAACACCACCGACGAGGATCTGCTCAACCTGCCGCCATTTGTGGACGAGCCACCCTTGGCGATGACGAACTGGACCTACAACCCGAAGAACTCGGTGATGCCGGTGAATGCGCTTCACCGGGTTAAGGGCGAGCTCCTGGATGCCGGTCTTACTCCTCAAGACCTGGTGGCCTGCTATATAAGCCGACACGTCTCCCCTCTGCAGCGCCGGTCGCACAAGATCTGTCAGATGAGCGGGCCAATGGACCCCACCCGGCACTCCACACACGAGCTGACTCCGGCCGACATTCTGCGCCGGATTAAGGATGTCTGCAAGTCCTCTCAGGCCACTTTTGCCTGGGGGCTAGAACCATACAGCCGGGATAGGCCCGCCCCAACGGTAAACCATCTTATCCGATACATAAAGTCCATGTCCGGCACATAGATACTTAAGCCGATACATGTCTATTTGCCGACACATATCATATTGATCCGACATACCTCTTCCACCGGCATATTTCCTTGTCTGAATACTTGACTTTGCTGTTTATACAGAAATTCAGCTTCCAAACCATGGAGAACTCCCGGATCAAGATCGCGGCGGACCGCACCGTTGCGGATGTTGAAGATCCGGACATTGGGATAAGCTTCCCAGGAGCACCCGTGCTGCAGCTGCCATGGGTAAGGGCTCTTCATCCCGGCATTATACTCAAGACCGGAGTGAGATTGATTCTGACGAGGAGGTCCTGCTGTACTATGACCCGATGCCACTTGCGTACGCCTTTCCAGAAACCCCTATTGCTTACGAGTTTCCAATGCCGTCCTCAGCTATCCCGGACGATGTGGTTATCGACGCCGCCCCTCTGAACCAGGGACCTCCTTCCACGGGACGTGCCGGCCGGAAGCGAGGTGTGAAGCCCCCGTCCGACATACCTCAGAGGTCGAAAAGACAGAAGGTCGGCGTGCCCAAACAGAAGAAACAGAGGCCTGTTGCCTCGGGGTAAATTTCCTTTTCTTTGCATTTCCTCCGACATATCTCTTGTTGATTACTGACTTGGTGTTTTCTCTCTTTCAGTGCTCCTCTTGAGCCGGAACAAGCTTCTGGCTTGAGCGGCGACCCGAAGGTTACCAAGCCCGCTGCCCCTGCTACCTCCGACATTCCCTCTGCCAGTCACATGACCTCCCCGGCGCCGGCATCTTCGCCTGCGCCTGAGAAGACCACCTCCCCGGCGAAGGACGTTCCTCCGCCGGAACAAGATATCTCTGCCCCCGACGTCCACATGGACTCGGGGGCTCAACAGGAAACCTCGGCTCCTGATGTCCACATGGACACAGGAGCCCACCAAGAAGCACCAGACTCCGGCGCGCCCACCAGCGACGCCGGCACAACTGAAGCCGCCGGAGCAGACATCAAGGGTAAAGGCCCTTTAGTGCCGGAAGTCCGGACTTTTCCGGATCCTGCTCCGCTGGCCAAGAAGCACCGGCCGCGCCGGAACAGCCCGCACCGAGACTCCTTCAGCTGACAAGACCCCAGCACCGGCCAAGACCACTGCACCGGCCAAGTCCACTGCCCCGGCCAAGACCACTGCACCGGCCCAGACCGGCACGTGAAGATTCAGCCGGCCAAGTCCGCACACCATCTGCC